>CM074191.1:10520547-11135547 GCA_037179385.1 Holothuria scabra
GGAATTGGATATCAATGTTTTTGCCACCCACCTGAAAAACATGTGAACAATTGAACTGTACTGATAGACAGTACAGATTATTATATATGTTTATTAAAATGATGTTCAATACGCTCATTAAAAAGGAATTTAAGTGTGAATTACATGTGATTTGAAGACATAGGCCTAAATATATTAAGTGATATTTCTGTAGCAACAAAAGGGTAGTGGAGATAGTAGCCTATTGTAGCTCTGGAAGAAGAGGGATTTGCAAGGGACTCCAGCTGTGATTAATAGACCTTATGCATCAATGACACATGGATGATGTCATCCTTGAAATATGTGCTGCTTGTATAAGAATTTGCCCTACATATGTAGCAGATTATGCACATATTTGACTGGTTGGCAAATCAGCTGTCTGCATTTGTCAGTGTTAGTTTGTTTTGCCCCCAAAGAAGGGCATAATTTTTGCTCTGTGACATCATATGCATAAGGTCTAGTGCAAGTAACTTTAAACGTAAGTTAAATCCATCTGGTTTGAAGAAAAACACTCCCGACTTTCTGTCAAAGAATGGTTCTGCCATTAATTTGTTATGATAGGAGGTCATTGGTCATTCCTATTTCACGGCTCTCGAATAAAAACGTTGTGTGTCACAGCAAACAGCGCCCATATTGTTTGGCAATTTATCTCTTTACTATTACAGGATGCAGGATGGATGGGTTGGGTGTAACTGTATTTGTTTCTTCAATCACAGTGCTATTGTATTTCATTAATACCTTTTTTGATTGTCATACTGTAGTTAAGAGAAACTGTCTATTTAATATTTTACAGATTCTTGATTTATTCTGAAGAAGAGGAAAAGAACAAAAAGAAAATATGTTGTGATATATTCTGTCAATTCTGGAAAGCTCACGCCAGTGTAAGTGGTTTGCATCACATTTTATTCATTGTAGCTTTGTTTTATACTCGTTATAATGTTGGTAACATTCTCTTCCTCCCACTGGCGTAATTTCACTGTCTGTTGTGCATTCTAGTGTTCTTCTGTGAGCCCCCTAGGACTACATAGATACAGTGTACTGTGAGTCATACGTTATTGATAATTACATGTTTAACAAAGCAATGTGTCCATCAACTTTAAGTCAGATACTGTACACTGTATGAAGCATTCCAGAACTTCCCATACCTGCTCTTTATGTGCTGAATTATATTGGGAAATGGTAGGGCCTAACAATAGATCAAATCCTTAACATTAGCATACGCTGTATGGTCCTGCCTTTCATAATCTTATCACTGTGATTCAACGAATATCATAGGAATACACCCACAATTTTTTCCTTTTTAATTGTGTTTGTGCTTTGTTTTGGTTCTATACAATTGTGTAAATGCATACTCCAGGCCATGCCCTCCAAAACCTGCCCCAATACCCTTTTTCATATTCAAGATATCATTTTGAAGATTGGTTGTTTTTGTTACAGATATCTCCACTTTTCAACAAATCTACAGAATGTTACATAATGGGAGCATATTGTGCTAGACTCCTTTTGATTTTCTTTATAATTAAACATCCTCTTTGTCCTTGAAATTTGATTCTGTTGGAATGCCTGAATATGTTTTCCTGTAGCTCTAGCATTACCCTACATCATATGTGTGGTTTAGCAAACGATGACTTTCAGTAATATTCCCTGAAGCAGCATCAAATTTGAATGCAATGTTAAATAAATTTGCTTACTAATTGAATGCAATGTTAAATAAATTTGCTTACTAATTTTCAAGAAAAAAATAGGCTTTAAGGAGTACTGTAGTTACAGTACAGTCTTTCAGAAGTAAGAAGTAATAGTTTAAGAAACCTTATCGTTACTAATACAAGGTAATTAAAAACATCCCAATAGCATTTTACGTAATTATTATCAGCCCACAGCATGCATTTATTGTTATTCATATCTTTCAGAAGTCTGGAGAAGCAGTCCTAAACATTTATGTCTCACATATGTTCAAACAACATTCTCAGAGAATTAGTATTTTGTTTGAAATTCTCAATTACTGTGTGGAAAAGGGTCTCATCCTCCCAAAGTAAGTATAATGTTCTGGTGTATACTTCAAGGGATTTACATGGAGAGTTTACATTTACTGTATGAAGGAAATATTATCCATTTTTAGAGACTAGTATAGCCAGGAATATGGTAAGGAAACTACCACTTTGAAATAAAATCAACTACTAAGCTGTGTAAAATATTTTGAACTGACACCATGCCCTATTTGTCTATCTGACTGCTTGTGTGTGTTTACATGTCTATCTATCTCTGTATTTGTCTGTCTGTCTTCCCTGTCCAGTTTCTCTGACTAGGAGTGTTTGATTGTGTAACAATCACTCAGCCAGTGTGGGAGATTGTAATGTATCATTGACTGACTCACTATTAACTAAAGGTGTTACCCATGCTCAGGTGAACACATGGGCCTGGAAAAATCATGGAATTTTATTTTCATTTTCCAGGCCTAAAAAAGTTATGAACTGTAAAAATGATGGAAGTCATGGAAAAGTCTTGAAGTACCCAAATCACTTTTTGAATTTTTTACAAGAAAATGAATTTACTAATTTGTCATGATCGTCAGGCCATTAACATTTTACCAAACCTTTGATATATATGGGTTATGGATTTATTGTTGAGATATGGGTTTTTTGTTGAGACCAAATGATTTGAAAATGACTGGAACTTTTTACTTTTAATGCTTTGTTTTAGCATTTTAAATGCAATATTTTCCTATGGGGGTCATGATATAATTTGGTTCTGAAATAGTCATGGAAAAGTCACGAAATTTTACTTTTCTTATAGGGAAATAGTCCGTTTGTTTTACAAGGAAATTTCATCCTTTTGAAAACCAATATTTATTGGCAAAGAGTGATAAATAATTACAAATAAGGCAATATGGTAGCCTTCTTTTCAAGAAATAAGTTTCCCTCGGATAGAAATTCAGTTGTTTGTTGCTCGAGAACAATTTGTTCATCCAAACTTTCAACATTTCAAAAGATGCATCTTCCATAAACTCATCTTGTGCATAATATTTGGAGGAGATGAAGTTATTGCTTGGGTTTATTGTTGAGACCAAATGATTTGAAAATGACTAGAGCTTTCTCACTTTTAATGCTTTGTTGGAGCATTTTTAATGCAATATTTTCCTATGGGGGTCAGGAACCAGGAACCCCATACATGTAAAGAAGTTTCTAGCTTAACAACACCCATTAGGAGCATGCAAACTCTCAGTCTCTTCATGAAAGTCAAAATTATTACCACTCTTATGCTTATTAACAACCCAAAGTTTTTTAAGATAGTGAAAATTTATTTTTTACAGTTTGTGAGAAAACCATTCCTGATTGTAACCTAAATTATTAGATAGAGTCTCATCTTCAGCAATGGTATTCTTCAATTTGTTTACAGATTGGTTTGTGATGCAATTCTGAGTCATCCCGGCTTAGACTATAAATCCAAGGAAATATGGAGAAGGTCATTCCAACTGATTTATGGGATCATTTTGAAGCACATTGATTACAAGGTATTTGAAAAATATAAAATCTGTAAGACCAGACTGCCAGTCATTAATGCTCGTGATTGATAATCATATATATGTGTCAATGACCAGGCCCCAAATTACTTGTCAAGTTATTTTATCAAAAAGGAAAGTGGGTACTCTCTTAGGTCTAAAGCTGATTGTGTTGTACCAAGAACTCAGACGAGGGCCTTTGGTGACAGTAGCTTTTTCTATATCAGGTTCAAGGGAATGGAACAACCTTACTACAGACCTTCAGTCATGTGGTTCCTTCACCATTTTTAGGAAAAATCTCAAGACCTACCTGTTCAGAAAGGTTTTTCACAAGTTTTACAACTCTAATTACTCTCTGAAGATCTGTATTTGTTTTGCAAAGCACCACTGCATATACCTTTATAGAAGTGTGGGCTGTAAAAATGTTATTATTTGTCTGATAATCATGCAAAATGTACTGAGAAAAACTTAGGAATTGCCAAAAATATTGAAGTTTTCAAGTGAAAAATAGTTGTGAAAGGGGTAGTGTAGTACACCTTTGTAGCATAAATGAGAGTTAACAAACTCACAAAATTGTTCTTGCCATGGGTAAGTGCAGGGGAAAGCAATGCAGATATCCATTAGGGCTGAATACCAAATACGGTGTATATATGTAGTATTTGTGTTTTGAGGCAACAAAGGGGGCCTGAAAAAAGTCCCTTGCATATTCTCCTTTTAGAATTTAATATTATGCTAGTTTTCACATATTTTTATTGTTGAATGATGTGGCAGAAAGGGATCCAGGAAAACCCCACTCCTCCTTCGTTCTGCCCTTACAGTGTAGGTAAAATTGGATAGGGAACATTTGGTAGGCCTATTTCCTGTGGTGATCCCCTTTGACCTGCCTTTAGGTAAAATTGGATATGGAACATTTGTTAAACCTGTATCCTGTGGTGATCCATTTGCATTGGTATAAGGGTAAAATGTGTTGGGTGCAAGATCATATATTATTTGGTAGTCATGTCTACAAGAATATCATGACTTTGTATGCATTTGATTTACCTACTTTATGAAGCTATGATAAACTTGATGTAACAAAATGATTTAAGTGTTCAAACCGTAAACTTGTGTACTTGTTTGGCTATTTTCCAAGATAATTTCTCATGCTGTTGTTCTAGGGATGTCGAGACCTTCTGAAAATACTCCTTGAGAAAGTCCAGCTTATTCCTGCTGCTGTTAATATAGCATACAAGAATGAAATGAATCAAATTAAAAGGGTAAGTTATATAACTCTGTACCAGTCTTAGTCTCACTGTATGTGCCAAGGATAATGCATGAGGTATCACCATGCAATAGCATGGTTTGTTCTGTATTATGTTTTTGAATATTTATGGTACAATGCCATTACTGCCTTATCTTAATATTTGAAACAGTAAAGATGGGTGACAGCCGAGCTCTCTGCATGGGTCCAAAAGGACCCAAAGAATGGTAAAGGGTTAAAATAAGCCTGTGGAGTGTGTTTACTGCAAAGTTGATGCCACTCTCTCTGCAAACAACGGTAAAGGGTTAATTGAGATGTGTTTTTTTCTTTTTGGTATACATGAGAAAACATTGTGTGTTGACCAGAAACTGGGAAGGATATATTGATGGATAGTACAGTATTGTACTGTAATGTTCTGTGTATGCAGGGACTCAGATTAAGTAGCACACTGAATGTTATAGCACTGTAATGGAGCATGTGAAATGATCAATTCAGGGCCTTGTCAGCAAGTCTCTACACTAAAATGACCAATGCATTTGTTGGACCATATGTACTGCACAGACAGCATGCAAGATGACAGGTACTGAACTGTTGCAGTAATACTGAGGTGTAACTTTGGCATGCTATGGAAATTTCACATTCAGAAAAAAAATTGTGGAGCTCTGTTTATTCTCAGTCTCGGTTAACATTCACCAAATGTGCATAATTATGAAGGCCTGTGTAGGGCAGTTACAAGTAGGGACGATTATCTGCATAGAGTAGTTCATAAGATTGAGGTGCTAGCAGATTTGGAACTAAAGTACTGTATGATTTCACACATTTAGGTACCAAGATCCTCTGTGCAAACTCATTACCCTCCTGCTACCTTTAGGTAGGTGATAACACCAATGTACAAAATGTAGGTTATAAATATTCATTTGGTCTAATGGATATTCAGCTAGTACAGGAGTCTGTGCTCATGATGTTAATACCAAAGTGTTTCTGACCCTATCATGTCATGTTGTAAACTCATGAAGACAAACTGCTGAAACTATACCTAATTCATCACCTGTGTCTAAATAAGAGGTGTGTGTCTTCAGTTTTAAAGACAGGTACATTCTTCATAATTACATCTTGAATGGTTTCTAAGTCCATTATTTCTTTGTGTCTGTTTATCACAATTTACAGTACATATACTGTATGTACCAGCTTTACTATTTCAGCAGTATACCTTATTATCTCATTGTAGTGCTTATCTTACACTATTAGTTTTGCACACATGTACAGTAAATGATATTGTTAAACTTACATTGACAGACTGTCTGTTGATAGCAGTGCCTTACAGATGATTTTAGTCCCTGATGATTTCACCTTGGGCAAAAAGAGTAGGGCCTGTGACTGATTGCCATGCACCCAGTGGGTTGATTAAATGAGGTTTTATGACTCAGTTTTTTATTGATGTATAAGTAAGGTCCTGCTTTTTTTTTCAAAACTTATAAACATTTTCTTTTCAGTGATTTTTCCTCTGCTTCAGTGATTTGTCATTCTTCATTCCAGTGAAATTGTGGTGATCCTCTACCTATCAAATAATAGGAAAAAACACCAAATTGTTCCTGCTTGGCTTACAAAAGTCCTGGCATGTTTCCACATACTATGTATGTAGTACTATAAAAGTCAAGTAGGATTTTCATAACACTATGCTCTTATCCTACCCTCTGCATTCAACAAATGTGCAAAAAGTTGAAGTGAATATCACATGGACCTAGGCCTAGGCCTAGATTAATAATGTAACATTAATATTAACATGATAATGTTACATTATGCTATTCTTACTTTCATTTTGTATGCGCACAACTATGAAGCTTGCACTAGGCTTTCCTCTTGTTTCAGTGATTTTTCCACTAACTAGGGCCCATCCCTGGTGAAGCAATTGCATTTCTATAATTGCTGGATGCTTGAATATTTTACAAGCAAAGACATTTGTGACACAGTCTTATCAGTGTAAACTGCCTATGGATTAGTGCTTAGGACTACAAACCACATACACTTCGTGTAGTTTTTGAAACTAAACTTGATCTTTTCATGGGTGAGAGCAATTGTGCAATGTTGACTCTGAACCAGGAACTGCAATAATATGCAGTACAATGAAGTTCCTTTAATGAGCAGTACTGTGCAATAGATCAAAGGTCAACACTTTAATATGCTTACAGCTGATGGCTGTATACATGTAAATAAACATCTGCGCACGTAATTAAGGATGCGTAACTGAAAATCCCAATGTCAGGAGAGGTCAGCATGCATTTTTAAAATGCATTCTATACTCACACCATACATTGCTTTATGTATATTCTGCTTAATTGACACATCCTTCTTCATGCTTTGAAAACCTATGCACTGAACAGTTTTCCATTGTAAGAGTCTAAGAATTTAAATGCTTGTATAAATTCGTACTTTTGTAGAAACCATAGAAACTGACCAATCAGTAAGGCCATGAAATTAAACCAGTCGTTGCGTGTTGTGTTACGGGTGACCAAAACAGAAAGATCACTTGCAGATATAAACTTCAAACTCATGTACAGTATTGTTTGACAGACTGAAATATAACTTGGTAACATATAAGGTAGCTGAAAGAGCCTAAGAATGTAAATGCTTGTGTTTTTGAAGAAACAATAGAAACTAACAAGTCCATGAACCAGTTGTGGTGCATTTTGCTACCAGAGTACATGAGTAGTAGTGTGGTTCCTGTTGAAAAAGTCATATTCATGCATCATAATTCTTGCTATATTCTCTCAAAAGCCTGTCAATGTTAAATGGAAAATAGTCTTGTTTTATGCTGAATTTTTGATGTGTATGACTCAATTTCTTCTTTTTAGGTCATTGCTCTTATTTTGGATCGCCAAAACTTTTTACTACCTGCATACTTTGCTGTTACTGAAATACAGATGATTTTCCCTGATAACAGCCCTGAGGCTAGTCATTGGGTAAGAACTGAAGACTATTTGAACTAGTTTTGAATGTATATTAATTGCAAATGTTTTTGAATTTTATTTTCGATTAAAGCACTAGAGAGAAAAAAATTTACATGACAAGGAAAAATAGGTGTTAACAGTGAATTGTATTATTTCCTTAAACTTATACAGTAATTTCTCAACAGATAGATTGCCAGTGTCATGTTTAAAAACTGGTTGCAATGTTTCTGATTTTTCAATGAAATAGTTGAATAAAAACAGTGTAAATGTAAAATAATTTTAGTTGCAAAAACAGAGTACAGTAAATATAATGTAGTTGCCAGGATAGGTTTTGACTGGAAGCAATGTCATTTTGACCAGTTAATCTTGCTATGCTGTACATTTAAGGTTGAATTGCAGTTGCTTTTTAAGTCAGATATATTGTAGACTGTTGCTGTAAGTTTACATTTTATGAACTCATATTTTTCCAACAGATTGTGGGTGAAATGCTGGGTGCATATGTTGAGTCATTCCGAGCTGTAGCAAGGATGGCCCTCATAACAGGTGAAATTAAAATACAGTTGTGTGAGAAAATGAAACTGGAATGTTCTTGCTTTACATAAATGGTTTATTTTTTATAACCAAATCAAGTTACATTTCAGAGGAATGAATTGCTACAATGCATTTTCACTTTTTACCACTCTAATCACATTCTAAGGGCAGCATTTCAGTATTCAATGTGTGCAACATAATTTTGAATTTGTTCAATGTATTAACTTAAGGTTTAATATAAACACCTAACATTCCATCATCTGCTATGCAAGTAATTGTTACTGGTTCATAGATTTGTAAGAATATGATCTTATTGAACTCATAATAATGTAGAAATGCCTTGCACCAACTAATTTTAAGCTATTCTCCTTCCTATGTGTAGGACGTCCTCATTTATTGCCTGTGATTGGGCACTCTAATACCTCTGGCAATGCTTGGAAACTTGATCAGCACACACTTACATTTGCCTTAAAGGGCAATTTACCATTTGACAAGGTAAGTAACACAATATACTATAATGTTGTTGAAAGACTGGATGTGAAGCATAGTAGGGAAGTCATTTTGATGATAAATATTGGCTAACACTTTTTCAGTGGGATAATAAGCTATAAAATCAGGCTCTGACAAATTTTTTTGTCATTACTTGTCCATCAGGCTAGCTATTCTTTCAAATATTCTTATCCACATGAGTATCTACTTGCCCACTTTTCATATGCCTTTGTACTTCTCTGAGAGGTGGACTTGCCAAGCAGGATACAACATTCAGCAGTGCACAAGTAACTATTTCCTTGTTCCAGACTTGTTGAAACTATGAGATTGGTCTAGGGATAGAACATCCACCTTTCACGTGGAAGGCCTGGGTTCGATTCCCAGGTTGAGTCATACCAAAGACTCTAAAAAGGAAACCTACTGCCATTGTGGGTGATGCTCCAGATAAGCAATAGAGTAGGAAAAACAAACCAGTGAGCTACAACTGGAAAAAAGGCTGTGACCTGCTCGACTTGAACCAAAAGGTTGGACACTGGGCTGTAAAACTTCATCTTACTAACTAACTCACTTGTTCCATACTTGTCCTAAAAATTTTCAAAAGCCAGTGTAAATTGACACCAGACTGAAAAGTGAACACTGTAAGACATGTACATGATCAGTGATAATTTTGGGATGAAAAATTGATAGCATTTCATTTTTCATATTTTTAAACACTCTCATTTTTCATATTTTTAAACACTCTCATTTTTCATATTTTTAAACACTCTGCAAAAGAACGCAATAAAATCTCCTTTTATATAGCCCTTTTTATGAGAAACATGCTGTTTTTGCTAGCTGTATGACTGTATGGTGTATAATACTTTCTGTCCTCATGTTGACTTTCTGCATGTTTATCTCTCCCCCCCCCTTCAGGAAAAAAACCCAAAAGAAAATGTAAATTATGGTAATACCAAATGTTCAAACTTTTACAACTTTTTTCCAGGATCAGCTCAGACCTCAGTATGACTTGATACGATATGCATTGAAACAGCCATACAGTAGAGATATGGTTTGCACAATCATCTCATTGAACAAACAGGTAAGCTGTTAAATTTAATGCAAACTTACATTTTGAACTCATCTGCCTGGAGATCCAAACTCTGGTTTTAGAATCATAAACTGGTTATCTGTTACCAAATCCAATAAAATTTGGTTTCTGTGAACATGGCTGATTTATTCTCAGTGACATATGAACACTTCTTTGGGAAATTAAAGGCTTTCTGTTCATAATCTAAACAAAAGATTTAACTCTGCAATCACTGGACATTTCAGTAGCTTATTGGCTCTGTTAATGGGCTGTGTAATCAACTGAAAGATGTTCCTCATAGGCCATGGGTTAAGTGCTATTCTAGGAGTGATAGTGGTTTCTTACAACAAATAAGCAGTGGAGAAGCATAAGCATTGCATAAGCAATGGAGAAGGGAAAACAATCCAGTGAGCCACAACTGGGAAAAAGGCCGTGGCCGGCTTGACTTGAACCAATAGGTTGGAAACTTGTCCGTTAAACTCTATCTGTCTAACTCTAACTCTACAACAAATGAACAAATAAGGGGGATTTTAATACACCCGACCTCCCCTTTGTGAGGTTGGGTCAGAGTGTCCTTATTTTTAAGCAAATGAAGTCACAATGTATACTTATTGGAAAATGTTTGCAGGTATGCTAGAACTCAGGTATATGTGGGCAAATTCATACTCCATGTTTTGAAAGTGAAAACAAGTAGTTCAGTCTAGCTTTCACATAAAGTCAGTGTAATTAAAGTTCTCCATCTGCCAACATTTCAAAAATTGGGGAGAAAGTACATTCCTAATTGTTTGATGACTCTGATCTTTCTCAAGCCATGGTGTAATTTCTTGTTATCAGCAATTTCATTCCACTGGGCATACTATAATTAACTCTGCCATGTAAGTAACAACAAGCTACTTTAATAATCACAGGATAAGTTTTCCAATATCTCTATGTTTTTTCTTTTACATTTTATTTATTTTTTCCAGCAAAAACAGAGGTCTGCAGTTTTAGAAGAACAATTAGCTGAGTTAGTGTTATTTGCAATGGAGAAGTCTGAGATTGATGATACTTTACCATCGGAGCGTTATGGTACTCCTATCCATGCCCTTTGGCAGCATCTTTCAAGTCAACTCATCATCTTTGCCCTCTTTCAGTTTGTCCATTTCCCAGATGTTGTAGAACTACTTTTTAAGAAGGTACTTTTCTTTTGCAATACATGATTATTTTTGAGTACATGCTATGAAATTAACTATCAGACTTCATCCCTGAATTGTACCCCATAGCTGTGGGAAAGAGGGTGGTCAGCCCTGATTGAAACTCTATATCTGTGGATTTGCCATCTCGCTTTTCTGCTTCGCCAATAACAAAGCAGGTTCTATAGGGCATCAGCATCATCATCACCACCACCATCACCACCACCACCCACCCACCCACCCACCATCATCTTTTTTGGGGGGTTGCATTTTTTGTGTGTCTTTGGCTTCAAGATCTGTGTCGGGTCAAAAGTTATGATGGGCTGGTGATCAGTTTATTGAAAGAGATTGCTTGAATACCTGTACAGCTATTGTGTTTGCAAAAGGAGCATATACCACCGGTCGTAAGAGGTCACTAAAGAAGGACGTACACCATGTTTTAACTGTATTTGACACCAAACTAGAACTTGTACCATATTCAAAATCATTTTTAACCACCTCCCTTGACACTGTTGAATACATTTTTGTTAGTGTGTCATTAAATTTTATCCATTAACTAACCACTGTGTGGCAACATTGGCTTTTACCTGTACTTCATTCAGAAGTTAATGTTATTTTTAATCTGGGCCTTTATGTGTGCTAAAGCATATAAATGTCCTACAAATGAATTCAGAGCATGTTTTGTGTGTTTGTTTTTGTGTGTGTATAGTGCACTCACTACTCAGAATTGAATCTGGACTTGCCAGCAGTCTCAAAAACTTTGTGACAACACATTGATCATTGATAAAGGATCTCAGAATTTTCATGTCACAATTTGGTCACATTTTGCACTTTATGGAATGAATTGAACAGACCTGTTGTATGGCTATAAACTGTTTAGAAAGTTTATTTTCAGTCCCTTTTTAATAACATGCCAGTTGTCTTGCTGTAGCTCTTGAAAATTTAGTGTTTAGGTGTGAAGTGAAATATGTAAAGGTCCCAAACTGAAGATGTTAAAAGTTTTGTAATTTTAAATTCTATCACCTGGAAGTACCAGTTTAATTCAACTGGGGTATCTTAAGCAAAAAATAGGGTCTACCCAGTTATTTGGGAACTGCATTGCCTTTGATGGGAAAAGTGTCAACAAATTGTTCACTTAGAGTGAGGCAAGCTTGATTGAATCAGAATTTACTGATATTAAAAGTTGAGATAAATTTGAGATACTTTACTTCAGTTGAAATATCTCTCAATGTAGCGACATTAGTGTAATGGTAGTAAAAAGTGAATAGACGAATCTGGACAGTAAGTGATGGTCTGATTTCAGTTGGCCATGACTGGGGTGTGTCACCTTTTAACCTTTCAATTTCTTGCTTACCTGTATCATGGATGCATGTACACTAAATTGTATATTGATTCCTTCAATTTCACTGCATATGAGGATTTGAAATTCTTGTAGACATTTAAAAAAAGATGATTTAAGATTGATGGACCTCACTAATGGCTGCATACAGTCACTAAACACAAGGGCAAATCTGATTTGCCTGTAGCTACATCATTGCTAAATAGTCATTGAGTTATTGCACCATGGACCCAGGAAGCCAGTCTCAGTGAAATACATTTTCAGTGAAAGAGCTTAATAACATACGGGGACAACATCTCTATGAAGTCTAATTTAGACAGCCATCACAAGTTAAGATGAGCTGCTTGAACATTGTACTCAGGCAAATGAATTAAACAGACCCAAAGACTCTTTGTAGTTTGTTGTAGTTTACTTCTAACATATGGTACACACTTTTCCCCTCCTCCCACCCTGCCCAATCTCAAGAATTAGTGTTGTTTAGTTTTGTTTCATATAAAGTAAAAGTGAAATTGGAAAGTAAATTCTTCTGCACAGTTGGCTAGGTTAGACAGCATCATGAGTCTGGAATCATTTCATAATGGGCCCATGAAGTAGAGTACATAACGTGATAGAAACCTAGATATGAAGGTCGACTTTCAGTGTTTGTTCCCCGATAGCTTCTTTAAAGGCATATTTTCATCATCCCAAACAGTTCCAATTCTCCCAACCTGCTTACTTCTAGCCCCTCCCACATTTATCTAAAACTCATCTTTGTCCAGACACAATCCTTGTTTATTGCTTCATGGCTTGTCGCAGTGGCCATGCAAGTCCATAATGTGTAATCAAGACACTCTCAGTGCCCATGCTGTGTAATTTAGCTATGATGCATTGTTTGAATGTGATGCCAATCAAAGAGCTGTACCAATTGAGAGTTTTGATATATGTGTACTGAAAGTGTAGTTTAGGGTGACGAATGACTGCCTTTAATGTTCATCCAAAGGGGACTAGGGCTTTCTGACAATGGACCACAAGATCTCAAGCATTCCATCCCCAAGGCATCCAAGGGATGCCTTATGCATATGCAGTCCCTTAAAAATTGTGTAAATTCAAGTACGTACTATGAATGTGCAAACGGAAGCTTCTGTATCTTTGATACTGTAAGCTTAAACTATTTAAATATATGAACATATTTAAACATATGGGAATACTAGTTTCATTTTCAGTTTTCTTGTCTGGTACATTGTTTTGATTTAATTCTCAATTTATCTACGTGAAGTATGAGTATAATTGTATTTGAACTGTAACATTTGTAATTACAAGTGTAGGCTGTTTTCACTGATGTTACAAGTCTCACCCTTTTGACAGACAAAACAGCAGTAGGATGCATTAAGTGTAGCTAGCTGAGGGGCAGCTGACAACCAACTGATGCTCTAAAACACTTTATTCTTGCCCGGCAGTAGGTCTGGCATATACCTATTGCAATATCATGTGAAGCACTCCATACTGTACATATATGTACCAGTACAACAGGCTCTGCACAAGTGTCAATAATTTTATACACAAGACAAACAAATCCTCCGAAAATGAATGAAACTTCCGTTTCCTCAACCATGGTCTTTGCTTTGTAATCATTCCTCAAAGTTTGTTGCCTAAAACAACCTCTAAGTAGGAAGAGGCATGTTTCATGTACTTCTGTTGGACAATGTATCATTGTGTGTTCTTTGGCTGACATAATTTATATGATGTATGTATGTGCAGTAACCCAAATGTTAATCTATCAAATGTTGTTCTAGTTGAAAGGTAAGCATCTCACCAAAGGGAGGGACTATCTGATGTGGTTGTTGCTTCAGTTCATCTCAGGGAGCATGAAGAAGAGTCCTCTCCAGGAATTTCTTCCAATTCTTAAACTCTTTGATCTCCTATATCAAGAGAAAGAGGTATTATTCCAGCTTTTTACCCTAGAATAAGTTAGTGTGTGTAGCTATTTTTATCGTTGAATATGAATGATGCAGCTTTGTTATTGTTGAATTGGTATGATGCAGTTTTGCTGAATATGTATGTTGCATCTTTGTTATTTTTTAATATGTATGTTGCATCTTTGTTATTGCTGAATATGAATTTATGTAGCACAAAAAGAGTTTAAGACTACTGTAGTTAAATGCCAACACCTTACATTGATTAAAGTAGTACTTTCAGAGAATAACATTATTTTCTATGTATCAGGAATAAGTGGACATAGGAAATATTTTCAGTCATACAGACATTGATGCAAATGATGTATAGAGGTCAATAAAATGCCTTTGCTTGACTTTCCTTGCTTTATGTTTTATAATGTTATATATATACACTGCAATGTTTTTAAAGTCCACTCCTTAAGATAATTTCACATGCTAGGTGACAATAGCATAAGTGTTAAGGACTTTAAGGGAGAATGACTTGCCTTACTGCCACTGAACTGGCTTGGACATATCCTTTTAATTCTTATCAAGCTGACTCTTTGGGCGGCAGGCTTCCTTTTTGAAACATTTACAATCTGCAGATACACATGAAGAATATATAGTTTCTAGATATGACCTACAGTACTCTAGTGGACCACCTTCATTTCTAGAGTTGGGGACCAAAACACAAAGGAAAGGCATTCTTTTGTTTTCAATTTAGTGCTTTGAATATTCAATTTTGAAAGTGCCCATAGTCAAGATGTCTCTCCTTCAGTGTGATAAGAGTTCAACATATACCTGCCAGTGTAATACATTTATACTGAGCATTTTGGACAAAACATTGAGATGGTCTTTATTTCTTTTAGAGTATGAATAAAATGTTTTCATTCTGTATATTCTGTAGCTCAAACCAGTAATTTAACAGCTGCTTGAGGCATCTAAAAAACCACTGACAAACTATTAGTAGCAGACGAAGAATATCAAATACATCAAATGGATCTTATGGATGGAAAATCGTCCTCACCAGTGTGTGGTGATTGAAATTCCACAAGTGTGGACTTCCCGAACCATTGGTTCTGTAATTTGTTTTGTACTGTAGATCAAATGCATGTGGTAGCATGTTCCATCATTGTTGACCCTACTGTACCTGTCTGTGAAGATCTTTAGGCAATACAATTTGCAGCTGCCTCTAAAGTTTCTCTTTCCCTGTTGTCTGCTTTCTAGCCCCTCCCAGTACCAGATGTCAACTTTCCTTCATGTGTGCAAGAGATGGCTATGGCTTGTATCTGGCCTCATTTACAGGGCAAAGCTGCCCTAGAAAAGAAGAGTCTGCCTTGTCCACTTCCAAAGGTTCTCCATCTTCAACATGAGTATGTTTCTTTGTTATATCATTTTGTACCTCTTGCAGTCTTGAGGGATGTGGAAGTCTATTTGGCAGGTTTTCTGGGATCACCTCTTTGTGTATTTTGTTGGGCCTTGTTCTTCTCTCTGTAACTGTATTTAATATTCTTGTGCATGGGTGTGTTTATGATATCCCTACTTAGATTGTAAACAGCCTACTGTTGCTTTCAGTGTGAAGGATTTATAGATTTCATATTTGTTGTGCAGAATTATTTTTAGGACAACCACCTCATCAGTTTTGGTGGAGGTCTATTATTGTTTGAGGTCAGCAAGGTACAAAATGTAACAGGCACAAGAAGCATGAAAAGTCTGAAAAACAACTTGTGGTTTTACTACTTGAAGACTTGCCCTTTTCCAACACCAAAAAAAGGAAAGAGTGCTTTAGAAAGAGGATTAGAGAAAAATCATGGTAGAAGGGGAAGGCGAGGAGAGAAAGAATCTAAACTACTGGTAGAACTGGCACACTTTTTGTGTGCTAATTGAGAAATATAATGTTGGTTACTTATGCTGTAGTTCAAAGATGTAGCTAGCCAAACTTGAGTGCTAGGTAATTGTCTGATCTGGGAAAAGTACCTCACCCCACCCAAGGGCATCTACCCAGTTTTCAACCATTAATGTATCATGTTTTAACTCATATCACTTTAGGGAGTGAATTTTGGGGCTAGTTTTAGGTCTAATTAGGCAGATTTGTGGTGGGTGGGGAAATATGTACTTTCCTGGAGTGCTGGGTGGGAATATGAAGTGCTGGGTGTCATCCCCCACCACCACCCACCATAGCTGCAGCATACCTGCTGTAGTTCATGTTTCATAAAAGTTCCTCTCAATGACCAAGATTTTGTGCAATCAGATTCTACATCTTTCTTTTAACATAAAAACTTGAAAATGAAGTCATTCAATTTAAAACCTGTAGTAGTCAAAACCCCACTCCATTTGGGCAAGGAATCATTGAAAAAAGCTCTGGTTTATTATTTCATCAAGTTTCGTATTCTTCTTTTTTTTATGATGTACAAGTCAATGAAAATGCTGTAGTGTGTGAAAGTGTATTTTGGATGATTGTGAGCACAGATACTTAGTCTAGCATTTCTCTACCTCCTGATAGTCATTGTACTATGGTGTTTTTCATTTCTGGTTTGATGATCAGAGAAACTTAAGCATTCATGATGGTACGTGAGGGTGGCTTTGTTTGAAACTGATTACCTAAACGATAGATTTCATGTCCTCTGTAGTAAATTGAACAGATTTCTAACAATAGACTGTCTATTGTTAAGGTAAGGGTTAAGCAAACACATGAGAGAGAACAATGAGGTTCTCAGTAGTTTGTAAAAACATTACTACTGTGTGTGTGCATGTATGTATTTGTGACACTCCTTGTTAACACAGCATCTCAAGAAAGGAATGTTTGACAGTTTTCAAACTTGGTACATAGATGCCCTGTGTTAGAAGGAAGCACCCTGTAGGTTTTGGTGGTAGTCAGAGGTTATTCTGGGTCACCCAGGGTCAAACTGAAAACCTTTTCAACACTATGTCTCAAGGTGGGAAATTTGGATATTTTTCATACTTGGTTTGTGAATTTGTTGTGGTAAGTAAATGGATCCTATTGCTCTTGCTTGTTTAAAGTCATCTGAGGTTATAAAGAATACAGGACTTTTTTCCAACATTTTAAAATAGAATTTGACAAGTGAATGAAAGACACATGTATGGGAATTCATGGCATCAATGGAGAAAAGAACCTTAGCTTTTCCTGCTTTAAAACTAACATTTTAATACATGCTCTTTCCAAAAGAGGCACGTAGAAGTTTTGAAAATGGTCATTTAGACCCAAAAAATCGATTTTTAAAATTACCACTGGTTTGCGCCATTGCTGTTTGAATTCTACCAGATCCCAGATGTACAACGATGAAAGGGAGCCACATATCATATTTCAATGGGAATTTTATCAACCCACATTTAGTATTTAGGATTGCACATATAAAAGGTTATGTACCTTCTATTTGCACCTAGAAAAAAGAAGTAATATTTTAAATGGGTAATGAAAATAAATTTTATCAGAAATTATAAACATGAAATGAATAAAAGATTTTTGACAATAGCATGAAGGAATAATTGTGGCAATTGGCAACATCACCCTTCTCTGCCATCCTTTGTTTCACACTCTCATAGTCTGGGTATTCTTGATGTAAGATATGGTTTCACTTGGCCTACTGCAAATGCATGCCCTCCTGCAAAGTGACCCCAATCTATCATACAATGGGAAAATTGTTTTACACAGTGACAACCTCATTTTTTCAAAATAAGAAAATGGTTACTTACACAATGGCGAAAAAAATAATTAACAAACTAAAAAAAAAGAAGGCAGAAGTACTAAACCAACTCGCTTTTTTTTTTCAGTAACTTACGCAAAGGCGAAAAAAATAATTAACAAACTCAAAAAAAAGGCAGAAATACTAAATCAACTTGTTTTTTTTTTCAGTAAATGTGTTAGAATTTTGGTCTCTTTGAGCTGTTTGGTGCCAGATGATTGGTATGGGAATGTATGATGGTAAGTGGATGGATTGTATTGTCCTTGGTTTTCAAAAGTCATCTGGGGTCATAGGGAACAGGACTATTTTTCCAATATTTTGAAATAGAATTTGACAAATGATTGAAAGACACATGTAGGAATTCATGGCATTTAACAAGAACATATGTTGTATCATCAAAACCTCAATGTATTTTTCCATTCAGATGAAATGTTTTTTTTTTTTTGTCATCCTTTGGAAACTGAATAAACTCTTAAATTTTTATCAGGTTTCTTCGTAAAACGTGCAAAACACCTAACCTTCCACTCAGTGACTACCGCATAGCATTAATGTGTAATGCTTGTAAGTATATATTTTTAATAATGCGATTACCCTAAGACGTATTTTTTGCAATTTATTCCTGAGGATTCTTATACTTTCTATGATATTTTTAGTCTTTCGCATTTTGGGCTAGGTAGTATGTTTTTAATTATTGCCATGGGACTACAGTATTTCTTAATGTCCTTTCATGTAACAGTGAAATGGTCTTTTTGAATACTTCTTGTTGGTGACCAGTATAAACATGTTTAGGTGACTTTTGAAACAAATTACTACGATATGTGTGTGTTTTATTCTTTTTAACATGTCTGATTCCCTATAAATTGATACAGTCTATGTTGCTTTGTTTGGCTGTTACAGCATTTGGTTTGATTTGCTTTCGTCAAAGGATTGTATAATTTAATGGGCATAAGAAACCAGAAAGAAGTAGAATTTTACATTTTTTCCATTTTCAGTGTTAGTTAACTCGTTTTAGAAAGTGTTGAAGAGTCAACAAACTTCAAAATGTTTAAAATGCACCTTGACTCGAATGAGCTAAGTCCTTTACAGTCAGAGAGAGTGTTAGACTGGAAATGTCTTTGAAAAGTTGTGAACTGCTGTATTGTTAAAGTCATTGAAAGCCATGAAAGAAAAAACATTCTGTAGTTTTGATCGGAGGGAATGAGTGTATATTGTGTGATTAATCATGCTATTTAGCATAGTAGTGACCATATTCTGTGTATGATTCAGGACACAGCAGTAAGTACTCTCCTCACGTAAAGATTAATATGAATGGTCAAATGACAGTCTGATATAACAAGGCATACCTGGGGTCCATCAGCTTTTCACCTTTCAAATTCTTTGTTTCACTGTATCATGGATGATTGCACATGTAAATTTTCTTTGATTCCCTCCATTTCACCAAATATGAGGGCTTAGAATTTTATATCCACAATGAAATTAAGATGAGTTAAAGCTGAAGGCCTGCACCAATGGCCGCCATTACTAAGCTTCTTGCATTAGTCAATAACATCATTGAAACATTTTTAATTGCACTGCTCAGTCTATTCTTGTACATCTTACTCTCTCAGATAGTACCACTACAGACCTTTTTCAAGCCCCACTCAACATTTTGACAGAAAGTTTCTACAATCCAAAAAGTAGTCCTGTCCTTCTTCCTGGTCCTGCTAACAATATGGCTGCTGGTCCAATTGAACCTCTTTCTATCATGCTATTGGACTCTTTAAGCACACACACCAAGCTCAGGTACAACTTGCTTTCTCTTTCTTCAAAGTTTGATTTATATAGTGAGCTCAAAGTCCTAGGCATGATTTGTTTGCAAGCATTTTTGATTTTGATGATGTGAAATATTTTGCAGGTGGGTAGTAACTTAGTTAGAACTAGGGTCTCCATCAAACTGAACCTTGAAATGTTGCATTTTGTCTATATAAAGTATCAGTATGGTGGTTCAAAAATATTGCTAATACCTGTAATATTGATATGTTTGCAAAACAGGACAGGTACATACTTTTAATGTGTTTAGAAGGAAAGTGTGGGAAGATATTTCTATGCCACTAAAACTTGAAAAGAAAAAGGCCAAAATTTCATGTTGATAATGAAAAAATTAAAATTTATGCAAAAAAGAAGAGATGAATTACGTACTCACCCAACTCTCTTGAAATACCCACATATCTACCTCCTTGCCGCTGTTCCCATACCGACTTGCAGAAAATTCAAGCAACAATAAACAGCAGGACCAAGACGGTCTGGTTTTGCTAAGTCACTGTAAATCTTACACTCTGACAGATATTCTGGACATCAACTATATGCCTCAATATTTTAGTCAACTATAACTAGAGTTCAGTATCACTTTAGTGACCTCTGCCCACTAATCGGTCTTCAAAATTAGTCCACAAATATTACGAACACAACACTGTTTATTGTGTCCTGTCTACAGTACCACGGTGGCATGTTTCATTTGGTTGGCACTCTTGTTTTTTTCCAGCCCCTGATATTTTAAAACTTTTCGTAAATTTTTGTGTCCCAATTTTTAAAGCGGCAATTTCTCACAGACTTTGTCGCATCTTGGTGTCAATGATCTGTTTCAAATGGCAACAGCCAATATCGTTGATAAAACTACTTGCAAGATTTGACCAAATAAATTATTAATCTTTAAGTATTTCAAATATCCCCTGTATCAAAGTGAGCAGATCCAGTCAATGGTTACATGCTAAGAATGAACATTCTGTTCGACCACGTTTCCATGATATGCCCTGATAAAGGATTTTAATGTTGTACTAAATCTGCATAGACTTGAAAGTCTACTGTAGCAGCATGCTGTGTGGTGTATCCACATCAAACTTCTACAAAAGAATTTTTCTAAAATGTTATGTTATTTTTGCTGTTTATGGGACCTTAAGAAGGGTTACAGTACCATTTAAGTTTCAACTGAAAGTTAGATGAATATGTATAAAAAGTGAACTTGTAAGTTTTCGAAGCATACATGCTTGCAATCAAAAATGTATTTTAAAAACCTCCATAGGCTCATGAACTTTAGCTATTCATATTGTGCCATTTGGCACAGCAGTCAGCAGTCAGGCCATATGTACGTAAACACAATGCATCAAACTGTTTCACTGTACGTATGCACACAGCTTGCCTATGCAGACTCCTTCTACGTTGCAGTATGCAGTGAACACCTCTGTATTGGCTGTGACTGGAATATCACAAGTGTGGAGCGTGGAACCTTGTGTAGCTTCTCACTGAAAAATTTAATATTGATTCTTTGGTCTGTTAAATATTGATAAAAGTGTTGAGTGTCACTATTTCTGTGCAATCAGGATTCCATTTAGTAATGGAATATCGACACCACTTCTATATAAAGATTTTACTATATACCCAAACTTTTTCAAATGCATATCAATGATATGCATGTAATATCTGTATACCACTACTACTGCTTACTGTTCCTCAGAATACCACCACGGTCCAGTAATGTACCTCTGGAATTCATGTTGCTTGTGTAGTCATGATTTCTTGCCTGTTTTTATCTGACAATTGATTTCCTTTTTTTTCTCATTACTTTACAGCTTCATTCACCATATTGCTACTAAAATTAGTCAGTTAGCAGCACGTCCAACAAGCCTTGCCCTTTCACCTGCCATGATGGAAACATACAGCCGTCTTTTAGTTTATGTTGAACTTGAGAGTCTTGGAATCAAGATATTAATAAGTAAGGTTTCACTGATTTGTCATTTTGGTTTCGTTTCGTTTCATTTATTTGATTTATCACATCATACATAAAAGAAAATAATTACAAACATTAGATTAAACTTAATAGAGGCATATATGCATGACGTGAAGGGAAGTACACGAAAAACCCTGTTGGGCTTGGAATAAGGACTCCCTAGAAAAACAAAAAAAAACAAAGCAACATACAAAAGCAGTAACAAAAAATCAACAAGATGAGACAAAGAAAAACAAACCAACCCTCGGAGAAACCTTAACCACTAAAACAAGAGGGAGACGAAAGAAAGAAAACTTTAAAAAATCATTAATGAGTGAAAGAGAAAAAAACGTGCTGCAGCTTCTTTTGCTATCTTCCTATAAATTTAAACCTTTCTGGAATTGATTGGTCAACATCCTGGAAGCAATATAACCATATATCATATCATATGTTATTTTCAAATGATAGTATGCTTGGCTTTATTTCACATATTTTCATTATGTAGTGAAATTCATTAGTTGTTTTATATTACAGGATGAGATCACTTGCCTTGGCATTTTTCTTTAGGATTGACTACCATGTCTGTGCTTAATGCTAATAGTGTTACCTTTAAGGCAGATTTTTTGTCTTATAAAAGTTGCAAATGTGTAACATATAAGGAGTGAAATATTTTATAGAGAGATATCAACATTTATAAAGAAACATGCAATAAGCACCACTTCAGATTAATTTGCTTTCATAAACTTACACATACATGTCTCATTGTACATGGTAGTTTTGAGAAATATTGTTGAAACAAGTCAATTTCACTGACTCTTACTCGTATAAACTGGAGTCACACACGTCTACTTGACTTGTTCACCAGCCAATACGACAGACCTGATCTGTCTCAAGACTAAAAATTGCTGTGATGTTTGACCTTACTACCTCAATGTTGTCTTTATAACCAATACCTTCTGATTACAGCATCAGCAAAAGTTTAAAGCTAAACAAGTTTGCCTTGTGATTTGGAAGTTAGAAGTTAGATAGAGTTTTACGGCCCAGTGTCCAACCTATTGGTTCAAGTCAAGCTGGCCACAGCCTTTTTTCCAGTTGTGGATCACTGGCTTGTTTTCCCTACTCCATTGCTTATGTGGAGCATCACACACAGTGGCAGTAGGTCCCTTTTTTAGAGTCTTTGGTAAGTCTCGACATTGTGATTTGGAGACCAAGTTTTTTTTTGTTTTTTTTTCGAGGAATTGATACAGTCACAAAGAGATAGTGGTTGAACTAGTAAAGTCAGCTGACGCTAACTTGAGACAACTGGAGTCACTTGCATTGACTTCACTTGGCCATCAGCCAAAATGACTTGACTGGGCTGGAATCTGGAACCCTCATTGACTTGAATGACATGTGTGACCACCTAAAATTACTTGATTTTACTCTGACTCAAGCATTGCATGGCTTGAGACCAGTTGAAGACCTAAGTCAGGAGAAATGACTCAAGCTCTCTGCTGGGACTTGAGTTCTCTGATGTGACTGTAGCAGATGTTTGTATTAACATATGCAACTTTGAACTGTGCACACCCATATAGTGATCGAGGTAGATGTGGTTGTAACACACAGTGCTCAAATGTAATCAATACCAGCATGCGCTACATAGTTGTAGTATAGCTGTCATGTAATAACAAGTCAGCTACAAGGGCAATTTGGTAAATCCACTCTCACTACTGAACAAGTAAACCATACCAAAGTATGTACACAGAATACCAGGCCATTATCATCACCAATGTTAAAGCTGCGGGCTGCATACCCCTGAAAAAAATTTCTATAAAAGTTTAACAGTATAAAAAGAATTTTGAGGGCACTCCCACCCCTCCCCCGTATCAAAAAGATGTTTTCATGTGCCTGTTATAAGTACTTAACCTAAAGATTTAGCCATTAAGGAAAATTAATACCATACGAACTGGTGCTTCAAGAACTCTTCTGGCAAAGCACATGAATACTTTTGGTCATATTTTTGGACTTAGATGTGAGCCTTTTTATTCCTCTCTAAATTTGTCATAACATTGTTGCCTCATGAGTGGAATTTTTCAAATTATATTCCCTGTCCTGCATAGCTGACTGCTGATAGCTCCTTACAACCACCCACTTGTAAATCTGGGGTCTTCAACTGGCACTGTGCTGGTTCATATTGATGCTTCAGTTCTTAGAGCAAAGTCACACGTAACATCATTATTTATTGCTAAAGTTTGCTTTTAAAATCTTAGACTCTCATTGTTGTTGTTCTGAAAAGTTAAGAAAGCTAGAAATTATTCTATCATTTGTGTGTTTGGTGCAAGTTAAGTGGCAGTTGTGTCTTGGTGTGTACTCTTGGTATCAGTTTGTAAAATAATGTGCAAACAATGTACCTGTGTTATACATAAGAAAGATTGTTGTTAGTGACAGGTACTCATCAGAAAAAAGAGGAAGGAATCAGTTACTTCCAGGTTACATCAAGGCAGATATTTTCCATGATTTTGTGATAATATGACTTGTGTTGACTGGTAGACTTCATCCACTGAATTAAGTTGACTCAATCAAAATGTCTCAGTCACTTTTCTTTCCCTGGCTTTTGTCTTCTTTTGACTTGAAAATGTGATTGACTTCATTTCACCAATGTGACAAATATCTGGACTTGACTTGTGACTCAATCTCTGTTGACTTGACTTGTTACTCAACCTCAGTTGATTTGACTTGAGTTATGACTCAACCTCTTTTGATTTGACTTGACTATGACTCAACCTAAGAGTGACGTGTTGCAACACTGTCAAGAGATGTAGAGACCTTAGAAGTAACTCACTGGACTAAGGAATTGTCAAATTTCCACTGTGCTAAATGTCATGAATAGATAGCTAAGCACCAGTCCCCTACTGTATGTGTACGATGAAATCTTAAGAAACTTTGTCCCTTGTATCATTTTTTTTTACATTTTGTAATGCTCTTCGCAGGTCAAGTGTACAACAAAGTAGTTGACAGCCATGCATGGGGAACCCTTCATTCATTATTGGAGCTGATTAGTTACAGAATTCATCACATCCAACCACACTACAGGATCCAGCTCTTGTGCAGTTTGCATTCTCTGAGCAGCTTGCCTCAAACCAAACACAATCAGCTCTATCACTGGTAGGTTTTCAATTTGTTGTGACTGCTATTAATTTATAAATAATTACCACCACAAAGAACCTTAGGGTAGAGTCATTTATCTAACTGGAAGTTATTGCCAACTCACTTGTGTGTTTCCTCTACCCAACTGCTCATACTGCCCGGTTTAGTAAATGACACTCCTTCTAAGTATCAAAAGAGATATGAGAATATTCAAGGTTTACTTTCATTCCATTCATCCGGTGTTTTGTCATCCTCTTGCTCCTTCAACTGTAATACATATGAAGATGTAAGGGTTCATGAAATTGCCTGGTTCCAGGAAATTGAAGGACTTGAGCCAAATTCTAAGGGCATCCATTTTACTAGATGACCAAAAAAAAAAAGTTTTACTGTGGTTGGAAAGACCAAGAGTGGGGAGGATTTAAGAGTTTTTGGAATCTAACGAAAATGTTATTTAATAGAAAAAGAGACTTTCATTTAAAGATTATGTTGGTGCTTAGAGCAGTGAATACCTTTCTGTGAAAAATATCAGTCTTGAAAATAGAGTTACCCACAAGCCTTCTTTCAAAGTGCCTTTAATTTCATAGTATAATTCATGATGGTCAAGATAAAAGTATTGATATAATCCAAAACACAACATTTGCCCTTCATGTCATACTTGAAAGCCTCTGGCAAGGAGACTGTCAGAAAAGGACTTTCTTTTTTTGACTAATTTTGTTGTATGGAAAGATCCATTGCATGAAATTTTTCTTCCTGCTTTGTAGTATTGAGAGTACAGCTCTGAAGATCATAACAAGTCTTGGTAGCTCAGAGGTTCAGCCACAACTGTCTCGCTTCCATAACGACCCGAAGCAACTTTTGTCAACAGAATCAGAGGAACTCAATAGGGCTCTGGTACTAACACTGGCTAGGGCAATACATGTCACAGGTAAGCAGGTTCTACTGGTACTGACACTAGCCAGGGCAATACATGTCACAGGTAAGCAGGTTCTACTGGTACTGACACTAGCCAGGGCAATACATGTCACAGGTAAGCAGGTTCTACTGGTACTGACACCAGCCAGGGCAATATGTCACAGGTAAGCAGGTTTTACAGATCTGGCATGGCATGTATTTTTCTGGTCACAAAACATCATTCAATCCAGTTCATTTCATTTATTTTGACCATACAAACACAAAAAGGTAACAGAAAGCATGAAACAGGGTACAGGAACATATGTGTCTAACAAAGGTAGCAACCTTACCAGAATAAAAACAAAAAAAAATTAACTTATTCTACAAAAGAAAACATAGAGAGGAATCAGACAGAGAGGAAAAGAAGAGAGGGAAAAAGGATAGCTATAACAACCACATTACCAAAGTAGAAACACTTGATATTTTGCCAAGAGGAAAGTTTTTCTTGTTTCTTAAACATGTGATAAGCAGGGCTGGAAAAAATGTAAATTTCCCTGCAAGCAAATCAAATTTCCCATCCAGCAAATCAAAATTTCCCAAAGACTTCACATGCTTAGGTACAAAAGTACTCAAATTTCCCTTCAAATACCAAAATTTCCCAGCAATAACATTCCCGAATTGCTGGTTTTTTCCAGCCATGGTGATAAGATTGGAGTTGTTTTAAATGGTTTGGAAGACTGCTCTATAATCTGTTACAATAGCTGTTCAAAAGAAATTTGCCATACCCAGTGTGTTGCTTAGTAACAGAGAAGAGATCCATGCTTCTTGTATAGGTGGACAGTCAAGTTACAGCTAGTATGAACAATATTTTGCAAAGCAGTTGGTAGTACTTGAAGATGAAGCATTACATTTTATAAATGTAGATATTTTCTAAGTACATTATTAAGACTATAATATAAGATATTAGTTGAAAAATGCCTATATGTAAACAAGGAAATTGTTTTGTAGAAATAACAGAAGTTTGAGAATAGAGCTGTTAGTCATCCTGTGAATTTTTATGCCATGAGCAAGTTTGGTGTTAATACCTAGAGAACAGAAAATCTGAAGTAAAACAGAGAAGAATATCTTAGTTCGTAGAAAATACAAGTGTAATGAACTGCAAGTGTGTTACTAATCAAACCTAAAAAAGCTTGCTCTTTCCGTTCTTGTAATCAGCCTTGTGTATCTTCCAAACTGATCATTAAAATGACTGGTACTAGCTTTGTTGTTGAAGATTTTACTCACTTTACAACTTGACTTTTCAGGTTCAGAAACATTGTCAGGAACATGGTGTCGAGGAATCCTTGAGAAGTTACAGGCAAATACCCCACATAACTGGGCCTCTCACACATTGAAGTGCTTTCCTTCTTCACTACAGCAGTTTTTTGAGCAAAACACAGCACAAACAGAGAACAGAGCAGGACTGAAAGAACTGGTAGATGAGTCTTTTAGAAATTGGTCAGGTATGGTTTTCTTTTAATTGGTATCATGAATAACATTGAACATCATCATTAAAAGGTTTTTATTATGTTAAATTTGTAGGCAAGCAATAGAAAGTGAAAATCAATTGACTTGTCTTTGAAGGAGAAGTTGGCAGATACATGAAGTTTCATAGGGACTATGTAATCCATACTTGGCAACAGTTCCATTTTAAGCTGAACGGTTCTGTTTTCTCAGCTTTAAAACCCATTGAATTTAGAATGTTCTGTTTTTCTGACTTTAAAATTAAAAATATACTTAAAGTGAACAGATATAGTGCAAAGCAAAAGCTCTGCAAAATAAAGGTAATCTTTGCTTACATTTTAGTTTTCCATATATAATGTGTACATTTAGAGAGTTAGAAGGGAGTTCCACCCTGTGAATTCTTTTCACTGACGTTACTGCTTTTGCATTCCGTGCACAGAGCATATCATCTGCTACATATGTTTCATTTTCTGAGATGACAATAATGGCAACTATGGGTGATATTTTCTACCTTACAGAGTTGTTATCAAGTTGTCACCAGTGTCAGCCTTGCAAAATTATCTGAATTATTTAAGTGCCTTATTCAAATTACGCTATTCGATTTTCCACATGCTGTCAGTGTGCCTTTTAATGCTGCCGCAGAAAAACACTCCTTTGGTAAAACACTCACTCTTCCAGAGCCAGTGCTTGGCACCGATTCCCCTCAGCAAGGCAGCACACAAGTGGAACACCTTTCATTCATGCAAACAGTTGTAATCCTCTTAGGTTATAATCCAGTGTGTCAGGTATCTTTAGTAGCACATGGGAGAATGTGATGAATAGGTATTGACTGAAAGCTGTTGTCACTGTGTTGGTGCACAAGTCAAAAAAGACATACAATGTGAACATGCCATGAGCTGTCTGGATGTACTGAAATAAGCAAGTGATGATTTTACCTCTACTGAAATAATGTAGTGACTTGAGTTAGTAAAGTTGATGTGAAACATGAACGAATTAAATGTGTTGCAAAATACTGTGCAGTCTACGTTCATCTTATTCTACTCATTTAATTAATGCAAATTCAGAACATAACTGTAAAAAGCTAAATGCTGAAACAGATTGTTACACTGTTTGTAATAATGCTGCCACAAAAAGTCAAAAGAGGCTTTCTTTGTCATCAGTTAAATACCATATATTCCATAATTAATGCTCCCCAGGCATTATATTTTTGAAAAAGGGGGTATATTTTAATGAAAATTAACTTACTGCCAGAACCTACACTAAATTGTGGTTATTATTAATTTTGTGTTTCTAAAACTTTGACGTGTTGTGCGTGGATCTAGATGTGAAAACATAAACTGTTTTTGACACTAGGTTAATGTTGTAGTGTTAATGTTAGGCTTAATCTGTGGTTTGGGCCTGTAGCATGAGGAGGCCTCGGCCTACACAGTTGTTAAAAATTTTTAGGGGGTTGTTTATTAGAGGGGGACCCTTATTAAGAAATATATGGTATCTTAGATTGATATTTGTTGACCTATGAGTCCATGAATAAATATGTCATTCATACGACTGTAGGAAAGGAAATATAATTAAAATACTGTATTGGGAATGGAATTTTAATGTGTAGTCTCTTTTTTTATGTCAAACATACTTACAGTTCTCATGTTTATATATTGTCCCAGAAAGGTAGAATATCTAAGTGTCTTTCCATGTCAATCTAGCATAGAGCTACAGCTCTAAGTAGGGTATGATCAATGGAAATTTTTTAAAAATTACCTCTGTCAGTGTTAATATAAAGATATACAATGCTGTGTGTGAACCAGTATTACATCACATATTTCCCATATTGCATATTTTCTCAGAAAAAATTGAATCATTTGTACATTGAGCATCTTTTAAATGCCAATGCCTATTGATGTTTAGTTTTATCTTCCAAACTATGCATTTTGAAATTTACTGAATTCATTCTTGTGCAATTTATTTTTATGAAAGATGAAGTCACTGTGTGCCTTGGTTGCCATTTGATGTGGCTACATCTCAATAAACTAAAACATGGAGTAAGAAGTTGCAGTGGAATTGGCATATAGAAGTTGTATAGCACACTAGCACACTGTCACATACTGTCACAGTTAACAGATGCTCTCTGACATAGTGTGGCCAAGAAATGACAGCAACAAAAATAGTGGGTATTTTTTTGTTGTCATGCTGATTATCTCAGAATTCTGGCTTAGTAACTCAAAATTCTGAGATAATTAGTGTCACCACCTGCCCCCCCCCCAAAAAAAAATGCACAATTTTTTATGGAGGGGTTCCTCTCTCAGCGGCTGCACTGACAGGCATTTTCTACATGGTATTGAAACACATCTATTGAAAGCAGAGTGTGTTTACCATAGTTTGATGAAGTTTCAGTTTCATGCCAATGGTTTCAGCTGGCATGGATCTTTATATGTTTAACCTAGAAATTTCTTACAACAGAAAATGATGAATGATGAATGAAATGAAAAATTTCCTTTTTTTTCAATTCTTTCTTCTTTGTTCCTACCTGACAGCTCTTGGAACAGATCAGGATAAAGTTGCTTATTTTACTGGACAAGGGGTTTCTCCATTCTTTTTGTGGTAAGGGTTACTCTGGTGTAAAAATACATTCTACTCTACTGCTAGTACCTGCAGTACAGGCTAGTTGTTATGAAAATCTTTCAATAATTAGCAATGAAAATTACTCGGAAACATTTATGTTCATGTATAATTATGGTAACATTGGAAAAGCTTCTTATTTTAGAAGAAAACACTTTGTGTGGACAACATCAGAATGATGCATAACACCTTTTCCTTGTATTTTCATTTCTCTGTGAATCATGAAAGGCATGGGTGACATGGTGATGTGCTGTGTGTATGTGTGTGTGTATGTTTGGCTCTGTCTTTGTGTAAAACAGAGGACCTAAACAATAGACTTCCGGGTCCTCAGTAGTTAATTCAATAGATTTCTCAAGTCCTTGGTTGTCTAACAATAGACAGTCCTCAGTTGTGTGTAAAAACATGACTGTGTGTGTGTGTGTGTGTATGAGTGGGTGTACATGTCTGTGTGTTGCACTGCTTGTAAGTTCAATATCTTGAGATAGCAATGATGTACACTTTCTATATTTGTGTGTAAGTTTGATGCATTCAAAGGAAGGTTACATTGTGTTTGGTGGCTCTTGTAAACATGATATACATATATATGTGTTAAGCATGGATAGTTTCCATACTTCTTTAAGATGTCAGGGGATATGTTTTTGGAGGTATGTTTGTTCAATTTGGGAGTCATGTAAGGTTACTGGAAGTAGTCAAGTGCAAAATGCTTTTTATCACAGTAGTTTTATTTTTCAATTTTAAACTTTTGGATGTGTTGTGGTCAGCAGATGGATCTCATTTTATTTGTAAGTGGTCAAAAGTTGCATAATGTTTGCACAGATGAAACAGTGTAACTCTTGGAAGTTACACAAGTGCAGTAAATGCTATTACTTCCAGTGCAGTTATTGATATAACTTATTTTCCTTCAGCAAGGAAATACTCTGGATTTTTTTTATTTTAATTTTGTACTCTTTCATCTATGAAACTCTGTTATCATGATGAAACTCTATGAAACTCTGTTATCATGATGAGTTCCTTTAAAGGTATTGGCATTTTATATCACATTTAGTTTTAAGGTCTTACATGTTCCTATTGGCTGTGTAATTTAAAATGTTTTATACACAAGACAAATTTTATCTATTGCCAGTATCGTGTGGAAAATTCTTCTAGAAACAGAACACATTCCAGGCATTATTGTGAAGATCTTGGAACAGATGGGGCCTGGAAGTATGTCTGCACAGATAAGGTGCTTTGCTGACTACCTGGTACAGGAATTTTCAACTTCTGCAGGAGGTCAACATATCAATAAGGTATGTATGACCATGTTATGGCTCTCTTTAGTATTTTTCTGTAACCTTGATAAAGAATGGAAATAAATCTATCAGTAAAGCTTATAAACAATTTTCGAAATGAAATATCCTTAGTCAAGAGTGAAGCAATGTTACAGGGTTTAAATGTACTTGAACTAGAGCAACAGTACGTTTTGATTTTCTCCATTTCCTTACAACCCCTTCAGCCCCCCTAATGCTGAAAAGAATGATTTGAAATTATTTTTACAGTATGGCATAATTATTAATCTTCCTTTTTTAAGTTGTTGCAAATAAATCTGCTTGTCAACAATTTTCATTTATGAACTGAAAAATTTTTCCTGTCACATGAAATCAGTGTGGAACATCACAGGAATCCTTCACAATGTTTGGAGTGTTATGATGCTCTTGCCGTATGGAAGAAAATCTAACATCCTTCCTGGTTTTCCCATCCCTGCATGACAAAACACTTTGCTCTTTGGTTGATGCCAGACTTGGGGCGATTACATCTCAATGTAATCGATTACGATTGCGATTACTTCATATTTTACGACTGCGATAATGATTACGATTACAGCTACAATTGAAAGTAATTGATTACGATTGCGATTACATTGCTATGTAATCATGATTGCAATCGTGATTACATTTTCATTCTGCATAAAACAATGTAGTAGGCAAAACAATCCAGTGCCCACAACTGGAAAAAAGGCCATGGACATTGCTCTAGATAAGCCCGGACAGAACCAAGTCCTCCCAAAGTAGAGATTATTGAACCCATGCACTTCTCACTCATTTTAAGCTGGAACATCCAGGAAAGAGGGACAATTAAATTTTGTCATTCCTACAGAAGAACCAAGCACTGAAAAAATTGTTTAGTAACTTTACTTCTTTGTTCAAATCAACTTCAATGTAATCAGATTACTTTGCCATTGTAATCGATTACGATTGCAATTACTTTGCGATTTTCACAAAAGTAATCGATTGCGATTACAACTACTTCAAAATGTGTAATCGATTGCAATCGATTTTGATTACTGATTACGATTACCCCAAGTCTGGTTGATGCACACTGTTTAACAAGTTATATCATGATTCACTGTTGTTTTTCGATTGTATTCATTGTATTTTTTATTAGGGTTAGGGATTAGGTTAGGGATTAGCACTATCATGAGCCAGTTAGGAAATTTCTTGTTAAACAGTGTGCATCAGCCCTGTCCCTTCATAGGTTTACTTTAAGACCTGTTTCACACCTACTTTCCAGCCATATAATTGAATGCTACTGTCGGTCAGGCCTCAATGGCAGTCGTCTGGACTATTTTTTCATTAAGTCATTATTATACCATCTATCAGAGTCTGCTTTTCATTTTTTTTTTATTTCAGTGTGTGGAAAAACTAAATGACATGGTCTGGAAACTAAACATTGTTACTCTTGACAAACTGGTTTTGTGCTTGGTATGTAGCCTTTTTTGAATTTTTGTATTTTTTTTTTTGCTTTTCTCTCTTCTAACAGTGTTTTGTAGTTTTTGCTAAGCTTTCAATGTAATCAGTATTTGTAAAATACCTATTGTCTTTAGTTTGCAGTGATAATTTTATTCCTAGACAATTTCTTTAAATGTTTTGTTTTATGTTTCTCACAAAAGTGTGATATTATTAATATGAAGTCATAGTTAAAACATGCATCCTGGATGAAACAATGTAGAATGCTAGGACCTGCATATTAGTGACCAAACTATCTGTAAGAAACAGGTGCATAACATAAACATCCTTTTAAAAGATTGGTTGTGAACAACCAGATTTTCCTATTGTCTTGGTGGGTGTATCAACTTTCCTTATTGTCTTACTTGTACACTTCTCCGGCCCAATTATCATGCTTCATTGCCAGCTTTTTGTCATAATCCTCTTGTGGCAGCCCTGGTTGCAACCTGCCTAGAACTGAATAAGGGCAGATTCATTAATCTCACTGGCAGTTATTGGAAAGTTATTTATGTATTTCCTGTGCCCAACTGCTCATGCTGGTCGGTTAGATAAATGACTCTCCCATAACCAGCCGCTACACTTCAGTCATAATTTTGGGCATAGTTAGGATTTTTAGATTGGGTGCACAGGTACATTACATTATTCACACTGTTGAAAGAGACCTGATAATCAACTTACCCTATCAGCACTTTGTTCCAACACAAAAAGTGTTTTCAGGTTGAAATTAAGGGAATGGTAGGTTGCACAAATCTTTTAAAAGGATGTTTATCTAATGTTGTGTCAGTAACAGGAAGAATGATATCTAGCGTTCATACAAGTAAAAGTGTGGTACGAGAGTTCTTTGTAGGATTTTAAACCGTAAATCTTATTAAACATCTTTCTGAAACATTTTAAACTTTCAGGCTTTGCGGAGTCACGAGGGAAATGAAGCTCAAGTATGCTTTTTCATCATTCAACTTCTCATTTTGAAGCCAAATGAATTCAGAAGTCGAGTCATAGACTTTGTGAAAGATAATTCCCCCGATCACTGGACTCAATCAGACTGGCATACCCAACACATGGCATACCATAAGGTAAGTGAATGCCCTAGGTTGTAGTATTAGGGTAAGGACAAAAACAAAATATTTTAAAGTTATGATTTTTTGTTGTAATTAATTTGCATAATCTATTGAAGAGAAATGATATGATATTTCATGTATTTGTTTCCTCTTCTGTAGAACTATCCAGAAAATTTCTTTTATGAGGGCTTATGTGAAAAGGCTGGTACAACTTTCTCTAATCCCCCAAAGTACTATCCTGTGTACTTCAGTAATGTCTGTTTACGATTCCTTCCGGTAAGTATTTGTTAAACTCTTTTTCTTTTTTCGAGTGGTGTGGGTAGAAAGGTGGTTTACAATAAGGTTCTTTGACAATATCCAAAGGGGGGTTTGGAACATTAACAGTAATCTGCAGTTTTTGGTTCCATGATACAGTCGATGGTGATACTATGTGTGGTGGGTATGCGTTTTTATGAGATGCTTTGATGTAAACACACTGACTGCATCATCAAGTGGTTGCAGCATCAGGCTTGCAGTAAGGAGGTTGGGAGTTTGAATCCTGGCCAGGTTATACTGAAGACTTTAAAAAAATGGAACCTACTGCTTGGTGCCCTCTTTCAGCCCTTGACTTTTTAGGTGTGCCAGTGCTATTGCACACCATAGTTCACCTCAAATCACTGTGAGGAGTGTGATTTTTGCATGTCTAGATGAATATGTGGAACTCATGTATCTATTTGAGTACCTACCACACTCCTTAATTTCCAGAGGAGTGTGATTTGTAACAAACCTGGAAAAGGAAAATCTGAAGGCCTGCTGTTTTAGCTTCTCAGTAACTCTCTACAAGCTTATAGTGCACAGGTTAGTTAGTTAGAGTTTTGCAGCCCAGTTTCCAACCTATTGGTTCAAGTTCAGCTGGCCATGTCCTTTTTTCCAGTTGTGGCTCACTTGGTTAGAAACAGTAGTAATTTACATGTTACATTATTAACACTTTTCTCTGTTATCATACACAGTTGTCATTTTGGGTGGTGTATTTCATAAATAATAGGTTTTCAGTCAGTCTTGTACCCATTACATGGACCAGTAATATTATAAGGGAAGTTAAGAGGTAGTGTGACGAGTCAGCAAAATTTCCTGACTCCACTGGGCAGTTATGGAGTGAACTTTTCTAGAGAATTATCTGTTGAAATTATTTCAATACCTTTTGCATTTCTCAAGATACACCCTCTTCAAAGTTCCAGTGTTTCTAAAGCAACTTGTTATTAATGCAAAAATAATGATGTGGAGTGTTGCACAATATTAACATTTCTTTTGTTAAACCTATATTAATGATCTCTTCATTTCATCAAACTGCCAATTTTGTCATTTTCTTGTCACATGACCTTTAAGCAAAATTTAACAGTTCATATGTGAAAGAGTAGCCAAATCTACATAGTTTGGTGAAACTTCCATTCAAATGGAACATTATATTTCTCAAGATATCAGTAATAGAAGTCACTATATTTGTGTTCCAAAGTGTGCTTGAGGGCAGTAGAGGTTATATAACAAGTTCTCACATTGACAAGGAATGCATTGTTCCATTGTTTTTTCAGACTGTTGTGTTGACTTTGAAGTTAATAGGAATTGGACCTTCTTGCAGGGAATGCAAAGTGTGTCACATCCCCATGCCTCTTCTGCAGTCACATTCCAATAGTATGGGACTGTAGAGGAGAAAGCTGGTTGCAAAGTTTAAATAAAAACAAAAAGACTGTCCATTTGTCATTTGTGTTTGCTTCAAGTTCACTTTTCATTCAGACTGTTACAAATATACAGTACCTGCTCATATCTTGAGAACTGCTCATGGGATTTTAATGCAAATTCACCAAAATGCTTAGAATAAGTACCCCTCTAACACATCAATAGTTAATGTAACCTTAATCCCTTATTTACATTTTATTGATTTAAACTGTTCTTGGTAGTTTCTCATAAACTGAAATTTGTTCTTGCAGGTGTTTGATATTCTCATTCATCGTTTCATAGAACTTCCTCCTGTTTCAAAGTCCCTGGAAACATTACTTGAACACTTGGGAAATCTCTTTAAGTTTCATGGTAAGTAGTTATAGTTCAGCTGTGTGTTAGCTTTAACAATAACAGAATTTGATGCAAAAATGATCATATCTTTCAGTTTTCACTTATGATTTAGTATGCAACATTCATTTGAAATACACTTTTTAATACTTGCAAAAGATAGTGTATGTTAATAAACCTTTTCATTCAACAGGATTTTGTCTGATAGGTTAGTTAGTAAGTTAGAGATTTACGGCCCAGTTACCAACCCATTGGTTCAAGTCAAGCCGGCCATGGCCATTTTTCCAGATGTGGCTCACTGGCTTGTTTTTCCTACTCCATTGCTGTTTTCCCTGCTCCATTGCATTGTTTTTAAGTCTTTCATATGACTTAGCCAGGACTTGAACTCCCAACCTCCCAACTGCAAGCCTGATGCTCAAACCTAATGCACTTGACCATGCAGTGGGTTGTCTGATAGGATGCAATTGCTTCATAACATAACATATGTGGTCTTTCACTCCTCTTGTGCTTAAATGAATTCTTCTGCTATGCGATGTGGCTAAATTGTGGGTTTCTACCACTTAAATTTAATTGCAGCATGCATCTTTTGTACATTGTACTGTGTTACTACTACAAAAGTGTGTTTGCCATACATAGCCTGAGGCTGTGAACTAACAAACGTAGTCTTTTATTTTCCGACCCACAAAATCTCACATCCCTACATGAGATGCATACTTCAGAATCACACCATGCATACAACTTAACCAATGATATCCCTTGGTATATTTTGTTAGCAAAATGATTTTTTTTTTCGGGCAGGGGGGAGGGGGATCAGTCTTTCCCTTAAATTCCCAGCATGAGATCCAAATTTAGGTAGGAGCAATTTAGCATGCAAATCTGGGTTGCACTGAGCTGAACTATTATGTTTATAGTACCTAAAGGGTCTACATTGGAATGTTGCTACGAGTACTGAACTCTGATTGCACACATTGTCTTCTTATTAAATCATCTCAGGGTCCCTGGTTGGCTGAATGTTTTCCTTTATCTCATGCCTAGTCACTTGTTCACCTTGTTATCTCTGTATTTGCAGACCGACCAGTTACCTACCTTTACAACACACTTCATTACTATGAAAGGAAACTAACTGAGAGGCCACAGCTAAAGAAGAAGTTGGTGGGAGCAATTGTTGGTGCTCAGAAAATGGTTAAGCCAGCTGGATGGTGAGAGTTTGTTTTGGGGAATGTTTGGTATTTCTTTTGGTGTAAAGATTAGGGAGCAGGATGAAAACATTTCCTCATTTATTATATTCTGTATTAGGTTTATGGCGTGGTTTGCCTTTAATGAGCAATCTGTATATGAAGAATCATGTCCAATTTATGGGTCATGATATTTTCTGTTACAACTTTTCAAAGTCCATCAATTTTTTTATGTTTGAGTAACTAGTTGCAGAAATCTCTTCACATCCACGCCAAAGACTTATCATCTGAATATCAATGAAATCAGTCTTGCCATCTTTTCCATTCTGTAAAGAGGTATATTTTGTGGGCTTCTACAAGCTATTTAGTTGTGAATTTTGAAATACTATGTGCTCAGTGTTAAATAAGTGAGTTTGGTAATTTGTTGCTGCATGGAATTGTGGGGAACAGCATGGGATAAGCAAACCAAACATAGCACATAGTCATGACAGTTAAAAAAATTATTTGGAAAAGCCTGAAACGTCTTGAAATTCATGGAAATTGTAGGAAGTCCTGGAAAAGTTGTGGGAATTTTATTCAAGTGATGTTGTTCCATTTCACCTTGTAATATCAAAGTGTATTTTTTACTTGTATTATCAAAGTTCTTTTCACTCATGTTGTTGAAATATCCCAATCGATCACTGGTCTTTTCACCAGCAAAATGCCTTTACCTCTTTGGGTTCCGTTCAGTGTAATGTAAAACAGGATTATTTGGCTCACAAGCAGGGTTTGCGTTTTAGTGCGTCTGCGCGTCATAGACGCAAGGTTTTGTCTCTGGACGCACAGTTTATAAATTAGGCTTCTTCCAGCGCGTCCCGAGAAGTAAGCTTGGACGCAAAGAAATTTGGCTTCAGCCAGCATGGATATTCCCTGTTACGAAAAATTCTATGGGCTGATGCACGAGGCTTCCTTTTTGAAAGTTCTGGTTTCAATTCAATCTTTTACTAAAGGCGGTTTGGCTCCGCGATATCCCTACAAAAACACATAAAAACACTGTGCAGTGTGCACATATGCACATGGTCTCATGCCCCATATCAGCACGGAGTTCTCTGACAGTCGAACCAAACGCTATGACCCCAGCGTAACCTGATACGGAACTGTATTGATGTTATACTACAAAGAAGGCAACCTGCAAAAAATATCGCTTGTTGCGCTGTGAAGGGGCGGGGCTTATTGCTTCATTCACAGTGCACCGTTCGAACGAACGCTCTCTCAGAAAACACATTGACTTAACTGTGTGGTTTTATCGCTTCAGATCCCTGTACAAAGCTAACGTACTTTAACGAAATGACTGACCACGTGTTGTAAACACTTTCCGTGACAGACGAAAATGCGAAGAACGATCCCTACCCCTGCAATGGGAATGATCGTTTGACATTTTCCGCCACAACGTTAACGCGGTAGTATTAAATGGAATTCGATTTAGAAGAGCACTCAAGGTGTATTCCTTGCTGTCTCGCAGAAGGAGCCGCGTAAGTTGCTGTACAAACTGTTCTGCACAAAACAAAAAGTACAGACTATCTAGCTGCAGTGTTTCGCCGATTTTTCAAATCCCCAAGCTTTGCATACATATCTGTGCACGTTTTGTACACTAATCACCTAGAATCTTGTGTAGTTCGGTGGTTATTATCTTGCATAAATTAAGTCATTCCCAGCATTCCTTCCGTACTAAAGGACTAAAGCAATGTTGTCATATGACGTCATTGCAAACAAAAACAGTAATGCACGTGGTCTCTTGCAGCAAACTTCTTAGCACACGCATGCACTAGACTTGCGTTTTTACCGCCAAACAAAGCATCATGTTTTGATGGGTGGCATCATATGCATAAGATCCATTGCAAAATTTGAATTAGCCATGGCATCGTGATTGGTTAAATTTCGCTGATTCTAGGCAGCCAATCACAACTCGCGCCTTCGCCTATGTGATTTAGTGTGTGAAAATACTCGGTCTCGAGACAAGTTTTCCCGTTGAGTTTGTGTTAGATACGACGATCGCGCTTGTAATGCCGGCCGGCTAGCAAAGCCGGACAAGCCCCGCGCTAAATCCACCTAGAAACGGCATCACAAATCTCTGCATGCGTGGATTTTACGGGGATCGGACTTACGTGCATTTCAGTTGCAGATTCTTTTTAAACAAGACGTTAGTTTTGGACGAGAACTGCTAAAAATATCCGGGGATATTTATATCGGAAAAAACCATAAGATACGTTATACGGGTGCCCAGAACTAATAAGATTACTTTTGATTGCTTTACATGGGGTTCGTTAAAGCGGGAGAGTAGCAGCTACTGTACAGTATATTAACACAAATACAACCCAGTACAGTAGAAGAATGCAATGTTCCGACATGATTGGGGGATGAAAACTAGACAGAGCATGATGTTGGCCTTTGAACTAAATTATCAAAGGGCATGTGACATGGACTGCAAACAAATGTACTGTATTAAGGGTTGATTTGTATCTCCAATTTTGAAGTGAAACTATTTCGCCTACAAAAATGATATCCCGTTCGTGAAACGAGCAGTGCTATTCCAGTATTTTCCATCCTGCACTGGTTACGGTAATACGATATGCACGAAGCAAGGGCGGGCGCGTACTAAAGTGACAAATGTGATTTCCCTCTTTTAAATAATCTGTTATAGGTAATCGGCATCGGGAGGATTGTTTAATTAAAAAATCGGTAATCGAGAATTAACTATTAGGCCAAAGTATAATCGGTCGATACTACAAAAAAAAAAAAAAAAAAATGAAATTTGTGGAATCAGCACCCTTCACTCTACAGTATTACCAGAAAAGCAAACAGAAGCATTGATGTCACATATTTTTTCTCTGAGATCATTGTATTCACTCTTACTTAGCACTATGGAGTAAACTTTTAGCACCTAAACATTGTAGTATTTAACTCAAGTATCTACAGGGGAAAATAGGGTTGAACATGAGGAAAAGTATAGACGGCGGGGAATTGGACCCTTTAAAATTCCTGGTGGACCCCTTAAATTTAATGTTTTATACTTTTAAGGGGTCCAAAAACCAAGGCTGGGACCCACTAAATTCGGAGCTCAGCGCTATCCCTGCTCACAAGTCTTTTGATACTTGCATTTCATGCATGTGTAATGTTAGTAGTGTTTACCATCTGTATATATTTTCTGTGCCTAACCAGTGTTAACCAGTAATGGCAGGACACTGTTACTATTGTGTGACTTTGAGATTTGAAGGTGAATCTTTCAAATTAATTGCTAACACATGATATAAGGATGTCATATGCTTTTATCACATTGAAGGAGATACTGTTTTTGGTTTTGATGAAAAGAGAAACCTATGCATTCATGATGGCGTGTGTGTATGTATGTGTGTATGTGCGTGTGTGTCTGTGTGTGTGTGTGTGTGTATGCAGGGCTCGATTTTCGTGGTTGTCCAATTGTCCGGGACAACTAAAATTCCATAAGGACAACCAAAAGTTGAAAGTTGGTTGTCCGATGGACAACCATTTTTCTCTAACAATGAACTATATTCAAGCAGCTTGGTTTTATCTGATGGAAGGAGTATGTTGACTGATCAACTCTTTTCAACTTTTTCCATCATGCAAGTGTTTTTGTCTTGCAAAAGTAATATCTTTTTCATTCTTCAAGACCAATTATATTAATGTTTTGTACAGTAATATATGAACAAAATGTTTTGGACAACCAAATTTTCTTAAGGACGACTAAAAATACTGAATTGGTTGCCCGAAGGACAGCCATAAATTTTTCTGAAAATCGAGGCCTGGTATGTGTGTGTGTTTGTGACACTTTGCTTGTTTACATGATATCTTGAGAAGGGAAGATCTGACAGTTCTCAAACTTGGTACACAGATAACCCATACTGAGAGGAAGAACCCTATTTATTTTGGTTGAGGTCAAAGGTCATCTGGGGTCACAGGGGGTCCAAAAACCAAAATCCTTGTTTACACGATATCTCATGGTAGAAAACTTGGATTAATTTCAAACTTGATATGTTGATGCGTTATGATGTAAGGAAGAACCCTATTGATTTTGGTGGAGGTCAAGGGTCATTTGGGGTCACATGGGGTCAAACCCCGAAATCCTTGTTTACACGATATCTCATGGTAGAAAACTTGGATTAATTTCAAACGTATTATGTTGATGCGTTATGATGTAAGGAAGAACCCTATTGATTTTGGTGGAGGTCAAAGGTCATTTGGGGTCACATGGGGTCAAACCCTGAAATCCTTGTTTACATGATATCTCATGGTAGGAAACTTGGATTAATTTCATACGTGATATGTTGATGGGTTATGATGTAAAAAAGAACCAGATGTATTTTCGTCAAGGTCAAAGGTCATTTGGGGTCACATTGGGTCAAAACCTGAAATCCTTGTTTACATGATACATTATGGTAGGAAACTTGGATTCATTTTAATCTTGATAGGCTGATGCGTTATGATGAAATAACCCAATATATTTTGGTGGAGGTCAAAGGTCATTTGGGGTCACATGGGGTCAAACTCCGAACTTCTTGTTCACACTTTATCTCAAGGTAGGAAGCTTGGATTGATTTCAAACTTGATATGTTGATGCGTTATGATGGGAGGAAGAACCCTATTGATTTTGGTAGAGGTCAAAGGTCATTCGGGATCATAGGGATCAAACTCAGAAAAACTTGTTTAGGATAGCTCAAGGTATGAAAGGTGGATGGATTTCAAAGTTGGTATGTAAATGAATTATGGTGCGAAGATGGTCTGTATAAGGTTTTTTTTTGTGGAGGTGAAAGGACATCTGGGGTCATGATCGGTCAAACTTTGAAAAACTTGTCAAAATGGGATGTCTCAAGGTAGGAAACTTGGATGGATTTCCTAATTAGTATGTGGATGTGTTATGGTGGGTTGAAAGTACTGTACTGTTGTTTTTGGTGCATCTGGTATCACCTGGCATCAAACTCTGGATACCTTGTTTGCAGAATATCTTAAGGCGCAGAATGAAATTTGGCTTTTTTAATATAGAAATGTTTTGGTTAAAAGAAAAACCAGTTACTTACAGGTGGAGACAAAGGTTATTTTGGGTCACCAGTTGTTACAAGGAATGTAGCATTTTATTGAAAAGAGCATGTATGTATCATCGAAACCTCAATGCATTTTTGCATTCTGGTTATAAATTAATCTCTTTCTTAACATAGGTGCCTTAGTCCTCCATTCCTGGAATATCTTAACAGACATGGAGATGAAGCCAACATTCAGTGGGAACCAACTCATCCCTACTACTTCAGTCTTATTGCAAGACTAGTAGACAATATCCTTGCTTTATACAACACATCATTTTTGCTCTGTAACATGATTCTCATTACTGATATCTGTGAACATCTCAGTGCTTTTTTATTTTTAATTACAAATCAGTTACAAACCTTTTTTATATTACACATCATGTAGGCTGTCTGGAGTGTTCTTAAAGGGAAAGTTTAACCAAAAATTTAATTTCCACATGTGAAAGAGGAACCAAATATACACAGTGTGGTGAAACTCCCATTCAGATCAGACATGTCTTTCAGCAAATGAAGTAACTGCACTTACTAGATGAGTGTTCCAAAGTGAACTTTTGGGTAGCAGAGGTTATATCCAGGCATGAGATACTTCCTCTTATTAGAGGAAATATCTTCTTTTTGTTACTTCGTTCCTCTTTTTTGCATCAAATGCCCCATCTAAGGCTTGAAGTTAGGAATAGAACCTCCCTGTGTAGAATGCAAAGTTTGAAAATTTACATGCCACTCTTGCAATCAAGTTCTGGTAGTATGGGATTGTGGAGGTGAAAATTGGTTGTAAAGTTTAAAGAAAAAGAAATAACTGCAGGATATAATGTCTCATATGCTTGCCTCAAGTTCACTTTTTGTTGAAAATATGAAAACTTTATCTGCCCATATCTTGAGAACCCTTCATTAGATTTCAATGCAAAATTTTCACTGAAATGCCTAGACTAAGTACCCCTGTAAAATATCAAAACCTGATGCGACCTCAAACTCTTCCTCTAATTTTGTTGATCACAAGTAGTCAATGAGAGGAATGTTTAGTTATTAGGTTTGTCTGGCGTGACTTTGCCTAATATATTTATTTAAAAATCATGAAGAAATATATGAAGACAGATTTTCTCAGAAAAAGTGCACTTGGAAACAATTATGTCAGCCCAGGAGGGTTCTATTCAGTAATAAAAAAAAATCACTCGTCTAAAATTCGTCCGGCCATTTTTGAGGATCCAGAAATTTTTTGTGGGCCTTATGTGGAGATTTGACATTTTGCCTCTACAGTCAAACTTATTTCAGTCAAATTTGATGCGGCAGTATATTTTTTTTTTTTTTGTCAAATGGCTCTATGGATTAAGGTGAGATTTAAAATAGTTATTTAAAAGATCCTGAGAATCTAATTTACTTAGCTGCTACAAGAGAGTCATCAGCTTGCCAACTTTTTTTGCTTTTGAAACATTTTGTCTTTACAAGTTCTGCCATGCTAGTGTTTGGTTACTTGCCCTACAGATCTCTTCGTCACAGATTTTTTACTGCTGAGGTTAACCAGGAAGCTGATATTTGGAAGGAGATGCAATGAAATTTTAATTTATGCTAATACTTTAAAATGAACTGTAAGAAATGAAGATAATCTGTATATTTGCCCAAAAGGTATTTCCTTCCTTTACTTGTGACACTTCTTCAATATCATTCCTTGAACATCATCCCATTCAAGGCAAATAGACAAGTGGCTCATGCAGAACAATACTTTGATAAGTACAGTAGGTTCGTACTGCCATCAGCGGAAGAGCAGATGCAATCAAACTCGAAGCAACTGATTAACTGAAATAAATGAATTCATTTAGCCCCTCCCTTAAAAATGCATGTCATGTAAATATTAAGCTATAGACACAGAAGTCTAATTTTTTGACAAACAGATAAGAAGTTTCCTTAAGTTTCCAGAATAGCCAGATACAAATTCTTGTTCTGATTTCTGCATACAACCCAAACCATATTTTTTCATAAGCAACACTGACTTAACACTGACTTAACACTGACTTAAAATTATTGTCATTCCACTGACAACTGGCAATGCTTTGGCAGTGCAAGAAACTGACTGGCTTTTATTAGCCATAGCAAAAGACAAATTCCTTTTGTGTGTATTTCCTAATCCCATATAAGCATAAAAGAAATGCCAAGAATGATACAAAAAGATCAATTACTGTGTGACCTTGACTGCGCAAACCTCAGTTCAAAGCAACTCCAGCTAAGTAACAGCTCCCTGGGTTAACATTCAATTAAAGGGCTGTTCCTCCCACCCTAAACTTGATTGACAGCTAGTTCAAAGAATGCAGAGTACCGAAGCTCATATTACTCGGGAAGTACTGCACTGGGAGTTTCATTTCACATTAGAGTCTTGTGTACGTACCCCGAAGCAATAAACTGAGATTGTGTCTGGATGACGATGAATTTTAGACAATTTTGAGAGGGGCCTAAGTTAAGCCGTTAAGAGAATTGGATCTGTTTGGGGTGAGAGGATTAAGCTCTTGTAGTTCTGGAAGTAAGTTTGTATGAGAATGCTTAAAAAAGTGTACCACAAGTTGAGAATTTAAAAAATATATTTTTAGGGGCTGCAAAATGAGTCTTATTTATGCATTGTCATGGCTTGTTCCATTGTTGAGATATTAAATGTTAAGATTTATTCACCTTAAACAGAATAGTATATTGTGCAATATTTTGTGACATCCTTGTTGTACAATTCCCACTACATGCTTTGTTTCCCTTTATAATGGAAAATGTTTTTATGACCTTGGAAGCTTCTTGTTTGCTTGCATAGCTAGCATGTTGTACAGAGAGGGCTGATCCACCCCATAAAAGTAAGAGTGCTATCATGTGGAGGTACAACATACCTGAACTGTAAAAATGGGTAGTAAAAATTGGGAAACCAGGAGGCTCCTTCCCAGGAAATTTGGGCATCTGGAGGGAAATTTTGGCAAATGGAGGGAAATTTCCCTTTAGTCCATTAAAACATGTGGAGAAATAAGGGAAAATTTATTCCCTTTCTGGAAAATAAATATTTTTTCTATCTGTGACTTTAAAGGGAAATATTGGGTTGATTTACAAGAAAATTTCATCCTTTCAAAACCAATGTTCATTGGCAAAGAGTGATAAAGTATTAAAAATAAGGCAGTACGGTTGCTTTCTTTTCAAGAAATAAGTTTCCCTCAGATAGAATTTCAGTTGTTTGTTGCTCAAGAATAATTTGTTCACCCCAAACTTTCAACATTTCAAAAGATGCAACATTTATAACTCTTCTTGTGCATAATATTTTGACGAGATGAAGCTGTTGGTGCAGTTTATTCTTGAGACCTCATGTTTTGATATGATTAGAGCTTTTTTTACTTTTAATGCTAAGTTGGAGCATTTTAAATGCAAATTTCCCATTAAAAACAAAGAAATTCAAAGTCTCTAATTTGAATAGTACAGCAATGACATCACACATACTTGTTCCATGCACCATTTTTAATTGAGTGAATAAACTTCATCATTTTATATCTCAGCTCAGGAATGTCCTATGAAGATGTAAGTTGGGCTGTTTGAATTCATTTTTAGTGCTCTGTAATATATACTTTCGAACTTTTTGACTTGAATTACACTTAAAGAGGTTTTGAACATGTTACTCCAGTTAGTAGGTATTTTGAACAATGCATCAACAAGTGCAAGCCTGTTATTAGATGTACTGTTATCTCCATGAAGTAGAAAAGTTCCTTAACTTTTTTTTTCCATCACCAATGGGGGAAAAACCAGCTTTTCCCAACTTTGACTGGAGATTCAATGAATTTCCAAATGCCAATACTCATGCCCTGTATGTAACTTGCATGGAACTAATGGCTCTGCCCTGTAAACCTGACACTGTTGGTAAAGCACTTCTGGACATACTGCTGAAAAAGTAAGTTCTTCTTTTATGTAGTGTTTCATAATACCTTTCAGATGCAACAGTGGGGCAATCAAGCTGCCATGAATGACATAAGCAGTGTGCCTATGTTGAAGTACAGCGTCATTGTTTACACTGTAATTGATTAGACTCGAAAGGCCTGTATACACTGGACACATTTCAGGACACATGTGTCGCAACATGTTGCTAACACAACTGAACACAAATATTTTGCTCGTGTGTACACTAGATACAGGTTGCGGGACACAATTTGCCACTTGTGTCTGCCCTGTACACACTGACAACATTTTCGGACACTTGTAAGGTGTTTTTGGCAACAGGTTGCAACAGATGTGTCCTGAAATGTGTCCAGTGTAAACAGGGCTTAAGATACTAAATAGCTTGGGGAAAATAGTGAAGGTCAAAATTGTGCTCTGAGATGCAAGGAGACACTAGCGTCTGGGAAGATTTGTTGATTGAAGGTCATGTTTACAAATATTAACAACTTTTGGAATGAGTTAAATGATTTTCTTGTCCCTACCTCCATTGACAACCCAGGCAAAGTTTTCGTATATGCAGCATGGCTCTGTCAAGATCAGTAACCAAGTCCAGGCTTTTGAGAAAAAAATTTAAAGGCAATATTGGACTGATACCACAGAGAACTTGATAACTTGAGAAGGGCACATAAAATTGTGTTGATATCACCAACAAGTTCTTTCTTGGGTTATAAGCCGCTTGTAGTGTGAAGCTAGTTTGCCAGGGAATGTAGCACTCCCTTGTTTTTTTGCATTTGTGTATATGATTTTATATCATTCTGCAAAATCTGTTGCTGATAATAATTAGAGTTTGGTTGCAAGTTTTTTGGAAACTTTTTCTAGAAGGCCAATTGTGTTAGGGAATTTTAACTTTTAAGACAGATTTGGTTGTTATTATGGCAGGTAACTTCTGGAGTCGTCATGTAATGTGCTGCTACTTATAGCTTGGTTAGATTTGTCAAGAGGAATTTCAATAGTTTTAATAAAATGAACTGAATAGACCTTGTGCATATGATGTCACAGATAGGAAAGTGTGCCCTCCTTTTGGGGAAAACAAACCAATACAGACAAATGCAGACAGCTGATTTGTCAATAAGTTAAATATGTGCATGGTATGGTACACGTGTAAGGCAAATTTTTATGCCTGTGGCCATGTGTTCAATTGCTCTGCCCAAAAGATGTCGCCAGTGTGTGGTCAGTGCAAAAAGTGCATTTGTATAGACATTTGGTAAGACCTCATTGCCACATACTATTCCTTGATGGAGACCCTTCTTTGGAAATTAACTGTTTTATTTACATAAAATTCAAGGCTAACAGAACCTTTCATTTTATTCCTGAAGTAAGAAATCTGCCTCATCATGTAGCTAAACTGTCTTGGGTTTTACCATGCTGGAGTCAAGACACTGGTGGGGGGGGTAGAGAGGGGGGATGGTTGGGAAGGGATATGCTCCAGGTTGTCAAGTTTTCCTCTGGTGGAAATCCCTTGTCATTGTTTGGATATTTAAAGGTGGAAAATAATTCTCAGTTTTAGTTTGGTCAATTGTTGTCATGTGACTGTAGTTTATCTTGCAATAAATTCACAGTAATATTTATATCTGGATAAATGCAATAACCTAATGCAATTCAATTTCTTTTTTGTCTTTTAAGTCACAATATTGTTGTGTGTGAATAGAGAAGTCAGAACTACTTAGGATGTTTTTGTAACAACAGGCTTATAATGCACTTGCAGGGTTTAATGCCATTGTGAGATAATTTGACCACACCGTGCATATTTATGCACTTCTGGCAAAAATTTGTTGATCATGCATTAGCCTGTGCTAATGCACCATCCATCATGATTTAACATTTAATTATATTTAAACCTTTAATTATATTTTAATAAGAGAGAATTTGTTCTCTTAATGTTACATAGAGTATTCTTTAAAGTGGGATTCTTGAAGAGAATGCAATTTAGAAACTCTTACCTTTACATTTCAGTCATGTTGAGTTGCCAAGAAGTAACATAATGGGATGGATTAATGCCATTGCTTTAGTGCTCACATCTCTGCCTGTAAGTATATTTCTTACTCTGTAAGCTACATGCTTCCTAGCTTTTAGGAATCAGGGCTGAATATGGATGCCCCAGAGTGGTGTTAAGTTTTCAGTTAGAGAGCTTGAATATGATTTCACAGTTTGTAAGTCACTCTCACTGCCTGGGCAAGAGTCAAGAATGTTTTAATGCAACAGTCACATGTGGGCTGTCAGCTGCGTCCCAACTAGCAACACTAGCTAGCGTACTGAACAAGTGCTTGCCTGACAAAGGGGGGGGGGGAGCATGTGAGGTCAGTGAAAGCCTTCTGTTTTGGGTTGTTGGGAGACATTACCTTATTTTACTGTGTGAAAAAATAAAAGTCAATGAGCAATTTAACAGATATTGGGGGAATATTTCCCTCAGTCCCCTGGTGATTGCCACCCTTGTCTTTAAAATTGTAATATCAGAGAAGCTATGACTTTGGCCATCCATTGGGAAGACAGTTGCTTTAGAACTGTGTTAACCACATACCCTGCAAATCATGCATTTAGACGGGGACCCTAGACTGGTATCAATTACCAAATGCAGAAAGTGAAAGTCACCCAAGCATAAGCAAAGATAAGCGAAATCAATTGTTCTCTCATCTGAAGCAAACATTCTCCCTGCTCACTGATGAGAGGAAGCAGAGGTGGATTACAGAGGACTGTTTTTGACAAATCATGGTTTTTAAACTTCAAAGCACTTGTCCATTTCTTGCTAAGCATTTGGAAGTTAAGTAATTTATACAACACCACTGGAATGCATTAAATTTTGGGATGTAGATTTTCCATTGGAATTGCATCAGAACTTGTTCAGTATAAGAGGTGTGTAAAGGTGCCCAAATTGATAGACTACAGTTACAGTTTCTAAGCAAATTTTACTTTGTTTAATGGTATAAGGGTTTTTGTACACATGGAAAATGATGCAAAACCCTTTAAGACTGCAATTTACAACAGTTCGCCACTTTTATTTTTATGAACACTGGACTCGGTCCCACATATCCCTCTCAAACTGATCCTACATCCAAAACTGACTCCCCCATTCTTCTCTCCATCCTTCTCTATCATCATGCCTTCTCCTTAAATAATACCCTACTTACTAACTTACAACACCCTACTACATACCTATAGACTGTTTTCTGTCCAGAGACTTCAGTTACACTACAAAGAAGTAAGTCTACACACAAAAGAAAGCAATCATAGTAACAAAATTACGTACAAAGTAAGGACCAACACCTCACCAACAATTCACAAATAAAAGCAACTAAGATGTTCCAATTTTGTGTTTACAATAGGAAGTCTACTGTGAAGTCATCCAAGAGCATATTTTGGAAACATTGACTTTAGATCCCCAGATGATGGATTCTATTCCTGCATTACATGATGACATCAAATCAATTTTTGCTGTCTTTGATTTCACTGCATCATATGCCAGTAAATCAGAGACTCTACCAGCATACTTGATGGCAATCACCCATGCAGTTTGGCATCACTCTAACATTGGCCAGCTTACTCTAATTCCAAGGTAAATATCTTACCCACTTCATTCTTCAATCTAGAGACAGTATTTTGTAAATGTCAAATTTCATTTTGTAATTTGCGTTCTAAATTTGCAAGCATTTCCATTTTGTAAAAGTTAATTTCAGTTTTTGATTCCTTGCCGAAGGCAGGCAAGGAATCTATGCGATGGTGATGTCGTGTGTATGCGTGTGTGTGTGTGTGTGTGCGTGTGTGTGTGTGTGTGTGTATGTGACACTTTGGCTTGTAAACACGATATCTCAAGAAGGGTAAGTGTGACTAACCTCGTATTTGGTGTGTAGGTTGGTCATATTGAGTAGGTGATCCCTATTGTTTTTGGTGGAGATCAAAGGTCATTTGGGGTCACGAGAGGTCAAAAGGTCAAAACCTTGTAAACACGATATCTCGAGAACGGTACATGTAACTATGCTCATATTTGGTGTGTGGATTGGTCATATTGAGTAGATGATCCCTATCGATTTTCGTGGAGGTCAAAGGTCTTTTGGGGTCACGAGAGGTCAATAGATAAATTCCTTAGAAATTGCTTGTAAACACGGTATCTCAAGAAGGGTAATTGTGACTTATCTCATATTTAGTGTGTGCATTGGCCATATTGAGTAGATGAACCCTATTGTTTTTGGTGGAGATCAAAGGTCATTTGGGGTCACGAGAGGTCAAAAGGTCAAAACTTTGTAAACACGATAACTCTAGAACGATACATGTGACTATGCTCATATTTGGTGTGTGGGTTGGTCATATTGAGTAGATGATCCCTATCGATTTTCGTGGAGGTCAAAGGTCATTTGGGGTCATGAGAGGTCAATAGGTAAATTCCTTAGAAATTGCTTGTAAACACGGTATCTCAAGAAGGGTAATTGTGACTAACCTCATATTTGGTGTGTGCATTGGCCATAATGAGTAGATGATCCCTGTTGATTTTCGTGGAGATCAAAGGTCATTTGGGGTCACCAGAGGTCAAAAGGTCAAAACTTCGTAAACATGATATCTCAAGAACGGTACATGTGACTGTGCTCATATTTGGCGAGTGTGCTGGCCATATTGAGTAGATGTTCCCTATTGATTTTCCCAAAGGTCAAAGTTCATTTGGAGTCAGCATGTTCAAAGCCTGACAAGCTTTCCTGCACAGTCTTTCAAGAAAGGTCACTTGTAGGGTCCTGTAACTTGTCATGTAAATGGCACATAGTGAATACATGGTCCCAGAAGTTTTTGGTGGAGGTCAAATGTCATTTGGGTTCACGACGGGCAAGGGGGATCTCAATGTTGGAAGATTGGATGCCTTGCATGTCTACTTTGTGGGCACATTATGGAGCCCTGTTAATTGAAAAACATTGCAAAGCAATGTCAATGTGAAAAAAGGCCTTACATTTCAGCAGCAAGGAATCACTAAGCCTTTTGGCTTTCTGGTTTATTTCAAACTTTAACTAACCTTTTCAATTCTTTTGGACTTATGCAAAGTTTACAATTTTAAAAGTATATATTAAAGAGCAAGAAAATGGAATTCTAACAGCCCAACTCAATCTTCATAGGACATTCCTGAGCTGAGATAAGAAACATTAAAGTTTATTCACTCATTTAAAATGGTATATTGGGCAATTATTTGTGATGTTATTGGTGTACTACTCAAATTTCTATCTTTGTATATCTTTGTTTTTGGTGAAAGCTGCTGCACTTTATGCAAATATGTGATAGAACTCTTATGGGGTGATGTAATTATAAGCCTCTCTGTACAACATGCTATGCAAGCAAAACAGAAAGTATTCAAAGTCATAAAAACATTTTTAATCTCTAGGGGAAACAAAACAGGTAATGTGAATTGTACAACAAGAAAGCCACACATTGTACAATGGACTATTTTGTTTTAAGTGAATAAATTTCAACATTGGAATGAGCTATGACAATGTTAGTTGCATGAGTAAGATTCATTTTGCATACAGTAAGGGACGCCACTGAAATTCTCTTATGCGTTTCGATGCATTTCCGATGCATCCTGACGCAAACACAAAGGGTCCCGTCGGCGATGCGTTGGCGTCCCAAATGCATCCAGATTAGGCACTCTACACAGCCTCTGCACTGTATGCAGTGAAACGGGGAGCATTGTGTACGTAATCACTGCGAAGCGATGCATCGGCATTAAAGGATTATAGGCTAATCAGCTTACCACGAACAATAGCGCTTGTACCAGAAGGAAAGGCTTTCTGAAGTATCGAAAATAGCACTGCAATTCTATCGCAAAAAATGGTCAGGTGTGATCTGATCAACTCTGAGAAAAAGCTTGAGGCTTAATTTGTCTCGAATTTTCAAACCGTCGTAGAAACTCAAGGCACCGCAAATGACACAGTATAGATAGGCATAACGTTAGGCTTAAGTAGCCATAGTTTTGGCCTACGGAATGTTAGCCTATATAATACAGTAAACTTAGCATATAACTCCCGTAGAATTCGGAATAATGCAAGTTCGAAGCTTTTTTTTTTAATCAATTGTGCCGTGTTCCCCAGCCGTCCGCGATTTCACACGCTATCGAAAACCGTACAAAAATTCGAACGCTAAATTGTGATGGAAATTCGCACAATTGTTCCCACTTTTTGCGGTCAGTTTTTACCGTGCGGAAGCGCGATGTTCAACCGTAGACAAACGGCTCTTAAAAATAAAAAAAAAGTCGGAAAATAAACGGTCGAATTTGATCTAAAAATGTTTTGTGTGGTGTTCTGTCTATTTCTCTTTCCATTTCTACATTAACATAACATAACAGGTTGAAGGGCAAAGGAGGGCCAAAGCCCCATAAGATGCCCTGAAGTCCAGGCCCAAATCAATTAACTTCGAAGATCCAATGCCAGAGTGAGTGTGGATGAACACCGGCGAACTTCGCCTTCTCTTTTCGACTAGTGCTCAGAGGTAACGAGGCAGGCGTGTACTAATAGCTCCCGATCCTGCTCCCGGGACCGCCATTTAACGTCCCCATCCGACGGACGTGAGCGTATCCCCAGTCTTTAGCCACTTTCCCAAAGGCTGGAGGGGGTGGAGGTTATACTTGCTCTGCACCACTGCTCAACAACTGAACTGAGCAAGCGGACAACTTCCTGAGTCGGACAACTTCCTGAAACGGACAACCAAATACCCAATTTTGTAATTCACCAATTTTAAACCCCCTCAGCATCACTGTGAACAGCTATGCTTCCTGAGTCGGACAACTTCCTGAAACGGACAACCAAATACCCAATTTTGTAATTCACCAATTTTAAACCCCCTCAGCATCACTGTGAACAGCTATGCTGAACAAGTTAATTTTTAGACCCCGGAAAATTTCCAAGTGGTTCCACCGGGATTTGATCCGGGGACCTTCAGTATGCAAGGCAGTACGCTCAAACCACCGAGCCATCTCCACATTAAAGACGAATGTCTTTTGGCTAAGGGGTTAACAATATAAAAGAACTTATGCAATACATAAACTGATCGTAGCCGGGGATTTTGGAATACCAATGATTGCCATAGGCCAATATGCCACACTTCAGTAACAGTCTGAAAATTCGCTAAAAAAGATTAGACCTTCTCTTGTCGAATATTATGACAATTTTAGGAGTACAAGTGGTTAAACTGTTTGTAGAGTGTCATGTCAAGAAAAATGTAAACTGCATGGCAATCAACAAAAATATAAATCCATCCCACGCACCTTCGCTTTGAAACGAAAAAAAAAATTGAGCACCGAAGCCCCAAGGACTCATGGCCGTTTGTGGACAAACTTTCCAGCCTTTCCTACGTTTTTAAGCGGATATCTTTTTGGTTTTTTTCTTTCAAGTACCAAGCGTATGTTCCAGGGTCCAGTTTATAAACTTAACGAACTCGAACTGTAAACCTATCTAATATCCCCGTCCATCGAATATAAAACCCGGATTTATTTTCCGAACTATACAACTCGTTGATCAACATGATCAAACTCCAAAACTGCAGCTTACGGTTACACTTACAATTGAGAGGGGCAACAAATTGATAGCAGTTGGGATTTATAAGGTTGAATGCAATACAGTTGTGGGCGGGGCTAGAGGTGAGAAGGTTGGGAGAACTGGAACTGTTTGGAGTGCTGAATAACTGCCTTTAAATTTCTTTTTTTTGGTGAAAACTCTTATAAAATTTTCAGTCCTAATGTCAGACATTTTACAAATACTTCATTTAAAATTCAAAACGGAGTCTTACCATTTCTGCAGACCACAAGACAAACTTTTTGTGTTCAAATGTGAAAAACACTTATAATAATCCCGTTAGATTCCACAACGGCGTACTTTGTTCCGATCCATGACTTAATTTCACTGTACTCCTTGTCTATGGGCCTAAAACTCATTCGCAATATACCCCCTACATTTCAATTTCGGCCCGTGACCCACACCATTCTCCGTCCCACAAAAAGGACATGCGTTCAGCTTTTGCCGAAAATTTGTTGCAATTTAGAAAACTTTCCATGGTTTGAGGCGTTGTGCACTGTCTGACTGAAATGCATGTTTTAACACGTTTTATTTGCCCCAGCCTTGCAGAGAGCGAAGTACAATTCTGTGGGTAGATCTATGTACGTATGCAGGCTAACGTTAGTGGGCCGTCGGGTGTGTGCAGTACAGTGCATACAATTATTACTAGTTTTCAACAAGGTATGCAAATGAGTTGGCTGGGGGTCATAAGCATGCTACATGCTACGTTTGCCGGCCTTTTCTCAGAAGAGTATCAAAATACTGTATGTGCAACGCACGTTACAAAACGGAAAATGACCTCGTGCATAAGAACTGTGATCGTTGTTGATTTCGTGAATATTGACGAATAATTTAAGACACTAGAATTGTTGGGTTGGTTCTTCATCACAAAGCAAAATGAGCCCGTGTTTTGTATGAAATACTAGGATTCGTCTACCGGTGTTTGGTGTAAATTGTTTGGGAAAAATAACAATCTAAACAAAATTTCTTTATCTCGTGAGCACCAAAATAACGCCATTTTCTCACGTTGATGGAGAAATTTTGTTTCCGACAAGAATTTGAAGGGTGTCCCAACCTCAACAGCAGGGTTTATGAATGAACCTACGTTGGACTCCGCCTCCGCCTCGTACGCGACTTTCCTTATAAGGCCACGATAGCGTGGGTGTCGGCAAATGAGCATGCATGACATGACATGATTTAATGATCTAAAAAATAAGCGTTAGTAATACAGTTATGTCTAAATAATGTATGCACATATTTCAATATCAACCACAAAAATATTGTCTCAAATCAATCGTATTTTGGGTAGAGAAATTTTTTCTGAAGCAAAATTCACTCCATCAGATTTAAGATCGTACACATTCCTTTGAAGGGGTCTTTTACGCCATGGGCACGAAAAAAATCTTCTTTCCACTTACTTCTATCCTGTTACTAACTTGAACACCAAAATGATTCCTACCTTCATATTGCCCGTAATTTTTTATTGCTATTTAAACTATTTGCAAAATTTTTACGCCCAAGGTTTCCTAAATATATGGCAAACACAGAGAAAAATATTTTTCCATATTTTCTGTATCCCCCATTGTACTAGTGGAGTGTGCATGAGTGACGTCACTACTCCAGTGCACACATCGAACACAAAGCACCCAGGCCATGCAGCGAACGAACGAACGTTCGTGGGTCTACGGCCACTGCCGTATATTACCGTACATTTTTAACAGTACTGTATGGGTGAAATCTGGGCCAGGAAATGCATTAGAAAGATTTTTACTGTCATTATCACGAACGGACAGATAGTTGATTTTTTCATAAACGTACCAAGAAAGCAACGGTACAGAAGTTGCAGTGACAAGCCGTGAGTTATTTTTTGGTTCCGATGCACACATTGCACACTGGACAAAAGACACAGAAACTAATCTAAACGGCTCTAAATTGTGATCATGTTTTAAATTCCAGTCTGATTTTTAAAGTCACGATGTTAGGACCAAACGGCACATTGTAGATAAAGTAAAACGTGACCTATTGTTGTCAAACCAACCCGATTAGAGATAAAAGGCCAATGGGTCGAGTCATGACTCTAAAGTATGTGCATACCATGCACTTATTTTGTAATATGTATCAAGGTGTACGGTCGAGTACCCGGGTACCCGACGGGTAATACGGTTCGGGTACCCAGCTACGAAAATCCTACCCGGTGCAAACAATGGTCAATACTAACGTTTGCTTTAAGTCAAATTCACAAGGAGTCATACCTACAATATATATTTTAAACTTCCCTGGAATTTGGAAACTGATTCAAGTGAGGTTAAGGCCGGGAATGGCTTCCAGATAGAGGAGGCAAGACCACGTGTAATAGTTTCCTTTATAATTTCAACTGGATACGGAACATCGGTAAACACCGGCAAGTGCACTTGGCCAAATCATGTTGATCCGATCGGATGAGACTTTGTGGAAAAGGTAATTACTTAATTTCACCCCCTTCACTTAGAATGGATGAGTCAAAGGTAATAGGAGGAAGCTCATTTCAGACTGAAATTTTTGGAATAATCACTTTAATTGGCCGACAAGTTTACGGAGAATACGGTAACTTTTAATTTGTACTCTCCTAACAAAATTTGCGCTATTGCAGTTATTTGCAGTTTTTGAGGTGTTTTATTGTCTCAGTATTTGCACCCCTATTTCAAAATGTGTACTTCATTGCTACCACATGTTAAATCATAATTTATATAAGCTGTACTTTGTGAAATATTGTGTACAAACAGCTCCAAGTATGCAATGAACTATCAGCGGTCCCCCTGGCTCTTTGCTAGAGAGTTGGGAAGACTTTTCCGGGGTAGATGCGCACTGTTTAGCAAGGTGTTTCTTGATTGGCTGTTGCCATTGTATTGCATCGATTGTATTCTTTGTTCGGGTTAGGGATTAGTTTAAGGATTAGGGTTACGTTAGCCAGTTAGGAAATTTCTTGTTAAACAGTGCGCATAGCCCCCTTTTCCGATCGTTATTTAGTGCTCTGAAAAGCTACCTTTGTGCTTATATCGATGATGAATGAATTCTAATACCGTCGCTGCAATGCGTCGGCATTTGCTTTGTGTTCAATTGGATTAGTGTGTACAGCACGGCCACAAAAGGGCGGCAGAGCAGCGCGCTGGAATTAAGGAATGGCTGTTGTTCGAGGTTGTGGAACTGCCAGCAGCGGTGAACAATGGGCGTTGCGACGCCCCTAGATTAAGATGCATTCCAACGGGATGCATCGAAACGCATAAGAGAATTTCAGTGGCATCCCTAAAATATATATTTTAATAATTCTAGACTTGAGGTACACTTTAAGTAGCCAGTATGGGTTTGGCATGTAAAAGTTGGCCTAGCAAAATGAATTTTCTATAAATTACCACTCACAGCACTAAACAAATTCTTACCAGCAAGAAATCACATAGAAGGTTTTTATATGATTGTAACTCTCTAACCATTAAATGTAGTCGCTTCACCCCATTGCACTTGCTCTCAATAACAGACATTTTTTATTTTATTTTGCAGGTTTTTAAAGGAACAGATAAAACCAGTGGTCAAGACAGAGGGCCAGTTTCTTTTTGTTTGCTCTCTGATTGGTCCTCTATTGCAAAGGTTTCATGAAGAGAGAACCAGATGTCTAATGGAGGTGAATAAGTTACACAATGCTTCTCATCTTGTTGTCCAAGCCTGTAGCAAGGAGGTCATGTGAAACATTGTCATGCATAGAGAATAACTATTATCAAATAAAATTTGATTTGCTACACTTCTGTAGCCTTGCCAATTTAATATTCAGGGGCGTCAATCTGATTTGTGAAGGGGAGGGGGAGAGGAAAAAATTTTCTAAGAGCTGGAACCCTGGATTATGTCCTGCACCCATGGGTGTCCGCAGAAAAAAAGTCAGGGGGGGCAAAATTTCTAGGAGGGGGAAAAACCTCCAAGTCACCATGAATTGACACAAAGCATGCGAAAATTTCAGCCAAAAATGCCTCCCAGATGGCCGGAAATGGCATTACTAAGGCCTATTTTTCGCATAGAAACTTGGAAAACACGTTTTATTTGGGCTTTTGCTTTGATTTTTATACGTTTTTTAAAATTTTTGATTTTCCGGGGGGGGGGGCAAGTGCCCCCCCTTGCCCTTACCTGCGGACGCCCATGCCTGCACCGGACTGTTCTATAGCAATGCACCCACAGGAATTCAAGTGCACACATATACACTCACAAACAAACACACATACACACTCACAATGATATGTATATAAACAAAACATATATAAATTTCACATTTTAATTGAAACATTTTTTTAGTTTACTTTAATAGGTGTACAGTAATTTGACCATTTGTCATTTTCTGAAAGCCCTAAAGTCATCAGTATACCTCAGTGTTATACTTTGTTTATTCTACTTCTTTTTTAATCTGCCTGAATTATTGGGGGGCAAAATGATATGTTACCCCCCATTTTTTCATTGGTGGGGCAATCCCACCCCCCACCAAGATGGATGCCCCTGATAGTATTTTTCTTGATGTTAATAAAAATAAAACATTATTGTGTGACTTAACTAGGTAGACGACCCCTAAAATATCAGGTTGGTGTTGGCTAGTATATCATTGATTGACATTGGTAGTGTACTTGAAGTGAGTCAATGTTGCAGCATTTTCTACAGGTAATGATATTTTCTTTGTTGCAGATTGCAGTGGAAATCTATGAAATGCTTGGAAATGTTGACAGAAACTGCCCAGAAATCATCCATGTGGACACTATTTGTGACTTTCTGTATCCTTTCGTGTCATAATTTCTTTGCACTGATATGGTATTGAAATTGTCATTATTCCATCTACAAGCATTGTAGTAAGCCATCTGGAAGCCATACAGGACTCCATCTCATTCAAATTAATGTGTTAGTATTTATCATGGAAATATGACACAACACCAAATAGGCAGTGACCATACTTGGTAGACATGTTTTACATTGTATGAACTTGCGTCCACTGACAACAGGCGTGTAACCAGGATTGTGCCAATGGGGGGGGGGTTGGTGTCATGGGGGGTTTTGGGGCAGGACATGAGGGGAAAATCTAAGGAAAGAGAAAAAAATGCTATTTTAGGTGTTGTTTGCATTGCAAGGTTGGGTCATGGGGGGTTCTAACCCCCATCCCTGTGGCTATGCCAATGACTGCAATCTCTATTTAGTTATTTAAATAAGGTTTTACAACTCAGTTTCTAACCAATTTGTTTAAGTCGTACAGTTTATACCTTTATTTCCAGTTAATGCTCACTGGTCAATTGTTTTCCCTTTTCATTGCTTGTACTGAGCACCATGCACAATGGCAGTAGGTTCCATATTTAAAGTCTTTAGTATGATATGGTTGGAAGTCTACCTCCAGGCTGCAAGTTAGTAATTATTTAAATGTAAGTCAACTTCCCAAGTAAGGTTAGGGGTTTTTATGACATAGGCTACATAGCATAAAAACTGTATATTGTATGTATGTTTTCCATTGTTACAAAGTTTGTTCCAACTGGGGTTCTTGCTTTTGAATACTGGACCTCAGCAGGGTAATTTTGAGTGATCTCAAACCTCGCATACAGATTGTGCATATCGAAATTACTTCCATTAAATTTTTGGTGGAGGTCAAAGATAATTTAGGGCCAGTGGGAGACAGAAAACAGTGACAATGTTAAAGCTTTCTTGTCAGCATTACATCTCATGTAGGTAAACCAGTCATTTGCAAACACCATAGGTCAAACAATGTATAATTTGAAAAGGAAAGTTTTAGCAAACATTTAATTTACATTTGAATGGGAGGAAATAAATCTACACAGGTTGGTGAAACTCACATTTAGGTCAGATATGCATTTCTTAAAAATCAGCAAATGAAATTTACTGGATTTGTGCTCCAAAGTGAGATTGAGGGCAGCAGAGGTTCTATCTTTACCTAACATTGACAAGGAATGCTTTGTTTCTTCTTGTTTTTTCAGTATGTTTTGTTGACCTTGAGGTTAATGTGGATAGGACTTCTCAGTGGGGCATGTAAAGTTTGTATAAATGTCCTCATGTCACTTTATGCAATTGCAATCTGAAATCAATCGAATAAACTGGGAGAAATTTGGTTGTTAAAGTTAAAGAAAAACAAAAAAGGCTGCTGTAAAGTGAGGGTGTGATGTCATATATGCATATCTGTAAGTTCATTTTTTTTGTAGAAAACTTTACAACTGAAGCTGTTCATATCTTAAGAATGTCACATAGGATTTAATGCGAATTTCACCAAAATGCTTAGAATAAGCATCTGACATCTGACTTGATTAGACGCAAAACTTTTTTTGAAAACTACCTGTAATAGGCAGCTAGAGTTGATGTTGCATCAGCAAAAGTCAAAAGCACAATGAGGCTGTAGTCAGTGGCGTGCTCTCACGTATTTCCTGAATGCTATGCATTATGTGAGATAGAATCATGTTTATAGCTCAGATTAAAAGTGAAGGACCCCTGTTTTTGCAGGCAAATAATCTATGCTGGGTGGATGATTCCTTTTGTTCAAAGGTCATTTGCAATTATTGGGGGGTCAAGCTCAAGAGGGTAAATTTTTATGTCACATGGATGCCCCACTGTAAGAGGAAGATGTGTGTTGTTTGGAGGAAGTCAAAAGTCATGTCAATGATGGGAGGTCAATCTATGAAAGAGAGTGTTAAAATGGCATCTTCAAGAAAAAAGGATTGATCTTATGCCAGATACAGAGACATGTTCAACAGGAAGGCTGGACAATATCAGTATGTGGTCAATATTTTGTCACATTGACTTTATTATCCTTATCATTTTGTAGACGAAATAAAAAGTTTTTTCAAAATAGCTATATGACAGACTGTGTGGTCATGCAGTTGGAACATCCACCTTGCAGTCTGGTGGTCTTACTTAAGTTCGAGTCCTGGTTGGGTCATACCGAAGGCTTTAACCCTTTATCGTTGTGCTCCAATCAGGGCATATTTGCGCGCCTCTGGAGTGGGCGGAAAAGCGGACGTAGCACGCCCCCCCATCAGCTTCCGTAGGTCATTGACCCCGTGACCTTAAACTATTGTCCCTCTCGTTGTTGTGGCCAAATTTTCGGGTAGCTACTCGCAGTTTCGAGCTCCGCGTGAAACAGTAAAGATGGGTGACAGCTGTGCTCTCCCAATGGGTCCAAAAGGACCCAAACAACGGTAAAGGGTTAAAAGAAGTCTGTGGAGTGTGTTAACTGCAAAGCTGATGCCGCTCTCTCTGCGTGTGTGCACAGACCAGTGCTGCAGATACTTTAGATTAACCCTTTACCGTTGTGCTCCAATCAGGCATATTTGTGCACCTCGAGAGTGGGCGGAAAAGCGGACATAGCACGCCCGCATCAGCTTCCGTAGGTTATTGAACCCATGACCTTAAACTATTGTCCCTCTCGTTGTTGTGGCCAAATTTTCGGGTGGCTACTCGCAGTTTCAAGCTCCGCGTGAAACAGTAAAGATAGGTGACAGCCGTGCTCTCCACATGGGTCCAATGGTAAAGGGTTAAAATGGAACCTGCTATCATTTTGCTTGGTGCAATGCGATGTAGTAGGTAAAACAAGCCAATGAGCCACAACTGGAAAAAGGCATTGTCTGGCCTGACTTGAACCAATTGATTGGAAACTGGGCCTTAAAACTCCATCTAATTTTGCATTCACATGTATCAACATGGCAATTTTAGCACTGTTAGTATGCTGCAGGTATATGTCTAATTGTGACTGTTGCAGTATTTTATTTGTTTTGTTTATACATTTGTCACCAATTCTCTTATGATAACTGACTTTCCTTAACTTGATCTCAGGTATCACATCAAATATAGATTTGCTGGTGATTCCATCAAAGCAGAAGCTGAGCAAGTAATAAGAGGTCTAAAACCACAGCTAAGCAAGGGACTTCGGTTTATAAGCAAATCAAAAACACCAGTTTCTGCTGGTACACCTGAAGATCCTGGCCCGAAAGTTGTTTCAGCACATGGCCATTGATATGTGACTCCTGGTACATTTGAAGATCCTGGTTCTAAAGCTCTCTCAGCATTGAGGTGTGACTGCTGGTATACCTGAAGGTCCTGGTTTTAAAGCTGTTTGAGCACATATAGCCATTGATGTGTGGCTGCAGGTACTCTGAAGATCCTAGTTCTAAACCTGTTGCTGCAGCACATAGCCACACTAGTGTCACTACCGGCACACCTGAAGATCCTGGTTCTAAACCTGTTGCAGCACATAGGCACACTAGTGTCACTACTACCGGCACACCCTAAGATCCTGGTTCTAAATCTGTTGCACAACATGGCTACTGATGAGTGTCGTCTGCTAGTTCACCTGAAGATCCTGGTTCTTCAATCTGGTTCAGCCCCATAGCTCCTGGTGTCTACAATCCTGGACAAAAATGATGGGACATTTTTGCTCAAATGTAGCAACACGTATGCAAAGACTTGTTGGTTTTCCAAAATCCCCTCCCCCCTAGTTCAATGTTGTTCTCGACAAAATATTTTCAAAATTTCAAAAATTGCAACATTGAACGGGGGAGCGGGGGAGTGTCCCATGTATTTTTGTCCAGGATTGTAGATAAAAAGCAGCAGTTATTGAAAGAAGTAGAACTTGGTGCTAACTATGATTCTTGTCTGATCATGTGAACTATTGATATCTTTGTATATCTTCAAGAAGACTCATCCACAGCACATGGTGTTGGAATAATGTTGCAGTCAAACATGTACAAAAGGAATACCACATCAGTGAATATTTAATATGGGAGAGGTGTGGATAAAAACATAGTTTGGAAGAATTAAGACATCTGCTGTATTGTAAAGCTAGGTAATTTTAAAATGACACTTTTAATTATAACTGTTGTTCCAAAATTGCCTCATTATTGCTCTTTTGCCTTGTATATGTGCAGAACTTTGCGAGTGGTTGCATGGTGGGAGTGGGAAAACAAGGAATCAAAAAGCCTTTGGGCTTTCTGGCTATACATTTTTCAAAGTTTGATTTTGAGACTGATTTTGAGATTACTTGTTTGCCATGCAAAATTTGTGATGTGGAGTTTTCCTTGGGGTTAGAATATTTTTTCATTAACCCATGATAATATTATCTGTGAAGAACTATTAAACCAACTAGTTTCTTGTTAGTGAATCAATGGGGTTTTACAGCTCAAACTTCTAATCAATTGGTTTAAGTCGAGCCAGCCCCAGCTTTTTTCCAGTTGTGGTTTGTTTTCCATACTCCATTGCTTATACTGAGCACCAAGCACAATGACAGTAGATTCCATTTTGAAAGTGTTGGGTGTAACCTGGCCAACAGTCAAACTCCAGACCCCCTTTCTTGTTTAATTTTAAATTTGGACATTTTCAAAGTTATTAAAGACTGGTGCTGTGGCTGAGTTGGTGTAAAGGCAGTGGCATTTAAAGCCATGAAACTGAGATAGCTGGGAAGTGTGAAGTTCGTTTTCTAGCTGGGTCAAAGTAAGACAAGTTTTTCCATCCAAGAGCAATCTGAGGATTTCCCATCTAAAATGGGCTTCAATGAAAATATCTAATTTGATTTAATATGTTGTTTTGGTTTCCACCTGATGTAAGGTTTTAATTCATAATCAAACCTCAGGATGCTCTCTCATTTAATTATGGTTGCCTTACTTGCCTAGCATGGTAACACAACTTGCCTTCAAGGCCCATTATTATTGTTTGCTTACTAGTTTCAATAATTATAAAAACCAATGTAGTCATGATGATGCATATGTGTGTGTACCAACAAACACCATCTTATCTGGTATTGGCCACTCAGGAGAACTCATCTTAAGCCCTCTACATCTGTCCTTGCTAGCAACAGATTTCATAACTGGCCTCGCTACCCAAAACTTCTGTCAGTTCAGTGAGGTCTGTCATGTGGTTAACAGGCCTACCTTTTCTCCTGGCACTCAGGTAATGAATGAGTTCACCCATATAAAAGGAGTTTTCCACTGACTTCCTTACCAAGACTTTTGATATCATGTACATACAGTATTCTATATTTGGAATCTGGACCAGTTATGGTTGGAAGATGGTCCCTGTTGTAGTTGGAGGAGTTCAAAGGTCATCTAAATCAACACTTCTTTTTTTTTTCTTTTTTTTGGGGGGGGGAGACATGCTATTAAAGGACTTGACTGGGAAGGCCTGAGATATCTTGGCAAAATATTTGGAATAAGCATAATCATTGAAACCTCAATGCAGTTTTGCATTCTGATTACTGAATGTCTGCTTCCAAATAAACTTTCAGGCTAATTATGTGGGCAATTTGGACAGCAGGCCTATGTTCAGCCAAAACACCTGCTTTTGAAAGTTGGTATCTCAATGTCTTGTAAGTTTTGCCTCTGCTGGGACCATAAGGTTTCCAAAAAAGCACTAATTCAGCCAGATGTTGGGGGGGGGGGGGGGAGGGGCAGTGTGCTCCTGGCAAGGGAGTGAGTGCGTAACTTTTATGAAAGGGATGTAAATGACATGAAAAGGGATGTATACTTTTCACAATGGCCATGTCATCAAATTGCCACTGATGTATTTAATAGTCATTGTACTGTATGGATGTGATGTTGAAATAAATTCGCTAGTTGTAAATAATGTTAATCACTGATCTATTTTGACAATTCATAGAATTAAAATGACATTTTCATATTCAGAGATATGAGGTAATGGAATGAACAGCACTTGGTATGGAACAAGATCCATATTAAGAATATCATTTGTGCCAAAGGACTTAAATTATCAAACTGAGATCACTTGGAATACTCCTGAGAAAAGTAATCACACTAAGAAAGTTCTAACAAATTAGAATTGCCATTATAATACTATTCAGTACCCTTGATAAATACATAGCAAGAGATAACTCTGCATTGGTCAAAACGAAAGAAAGCAAGGTGTTTATATGACCTCAAACGAAAGTTGCCAAATGATATATGCAAGTAAATGAAATTAAAGAATCCCATTTTAAAGGTTTTATTTTAAACTTTCTACCACCACTAAAATGCATCCTTACCATAAATGCCTGAAGCAGTTTGTTCTCCATCAGAATCTTCCCACAAACAGAATAAAGTTCCCATCTATTTTATTCAATAAGTGATTCACAATTCTCAGAATTAAGTTGCCATCATACATTAGAGTTCCATAGAATTCTGTTGACCTGTGATAGAGTCATTGTCAAGGTTATAGAGGAGTTGGCAAGTTCAGCCATTCCATTCAAAATAAAAATTTACCATTTATTTTATCCAATTTTAAGTGGATCACAATTCACCAACACTAAAGGGTATTTGATCCAACAGACTGACATACAATGTGCTGGCCCTATAAAAGCATAGAGGTATAAAAAAGATAACCTGTAGTAATATTCAGTAAACCAATTGCAATCTTATCAGTCTCTGGGTCCATACCCATGATAGTGACATTAACTGTCCATGCAAGTTTTCAGCAAATTTTCTCTCTCGACTCATGTATAGTCCTCATCTCACTGTATCTCTCTAACCTACTGTTCAAACACAGTGAGCTACATGGTTTATTTCTTTGGCAAATACACAAAGTTCAATGAACTGTGAGAGTTTCTACCTGCATCAATTATGATCCCTGTATTATTTATGGTGGCTGCCCTATGTTCTGACATCCCTATGTTCCGACAATGTCTATATTCATCTACCATTGAGTTGTCGGAACACAGGGGTGTGGAAAGGAAGCCTGTGTTGGAAGTAATGGATTTGTGGGAACAGGGCTGTTGGAATATAAGGCTGTAACCTTATCAGCTATATAAGAATCCGAGCAGCTAGTGAAGTCCACCACCAGTGGGGTCCATTGGCCTTAAATCATCTCATATTATTTTCTAGGAGCAATTCTAAACCCTTGCTTCCAGTAAAGTTGGGGTGTGCAACCATTTATGATACAGGAAAGCAAAGAATTAGAAAGATTAAAGGTGATGCATCCAAGTAATGTCTGATTTCATCAAACTATCACTTGACTGTTCAGATTTGTCTATATTCAGTCGGTCCAACATCCGGGAATTTTCGGACCTGGGTCATGAAAACTTCAGCTGGAGTGAAAACAACGACAGTCTGGCAGTGAGTACAGTACACATTTGCTATTGCCAGAGCTGCAGGATACACATGTGTATGACAGGAATTCCCCTTTACCTACTCTTACCCGACATGTCAGTGGCAACTTGGGTAAGGATTAGGCCACCTTATTGATTTGTTGGGGGAGGGCATCCTATTGGCCCAGCACAGCTTTTCAATGTGTCATGCATAGGTGACTTTCAACTTATAAGGTCTCAGAAGTCAAGATGAGAATCATGTCTACCAGGAAGTTGAGCTACACAGAGTTAAGAGGATTAGCTGTGCTGGACTTTATCTAAACTCTGGCTAAAGGGCATTTCCTGTAATGTGAGCCTAACTGGCAAAGTATCTTGAGCCCAAGGTTGAATAGAAATCTCCGAATATCCATTATGTCGAATGCAAAAATGTTGGGTGCACAGAGCACTGGCTTACGAAAAGGGAGAAACCCATTCTTATCTGGGTAGTCCTATTGTGCAAGACTGGCCATTGCGTTTACAGGACATCTGTTAAAGGAAACAGTGAATTCCCGCAGGGACAAGTTCTCATAAGACCATCTGTTCATGAAAGCTGGATATTTCAGTAAAAATCAGTCATTACCCACAGGTTAAAAAAGAATGCACATTGTTTACAAGGTACATTTATACAATAAGCCTATATGTCTGCACTGTTGCTGTACTGCGGGACAACAACTGTTTCACTCTCACACGTCACCTAATTGACTCTTCGCACAGGATGTGATGTTCTTTGGACAGACAGAATTGAAACAGCAGCACAACAGAGCCATGAAGGTTTGACAGGAAATGTATTGTTTGCTGAGCTAGTCAACTGGAAAGTCCCCAAGGGCTGTGAATGTTTAGCAAAATAACTAAACATTAGACCTTAGAAATTTGTGATCGCTTAGCAATTTATCGTGATTACCTTATCACAAAAAAAAATAAATTTCAGTATGTAGTGATTGATACTGAACTTAATGCAGAGATGATGATAGTTGTTATCTTGCATTGTAAAATCAAATTATTCTGAAACTTTGAAGCCTAACAAGGTTCAATTATACCCAGAATGTTCCATTTAACAAAAACCAGGGATCATCAGAGCACATAAAAATGGATAAAAAATGTCCAAAAAAGGGTTTTGCCATTAACCACTTTTACCTTTGTACTAAATGTTTATTCCACATGCAATTGTTTAATGATTTATTTCTACAGGGTCATAGCCCTAAAAGTCCACCCAGGCAGTCCTGATCGTCATGTTTGAGAGCTACCTTACTCTGATGGGATGAAAGTTATCATGTTAGCTGTTTGTCAAATAGGATCGAGTCCACCCAGGCAGTCCTGATTGTCATGTTTGAGAGCTACCTTACTCTGATGGGATGAAAGTTGTCATGTTAGCTGTTTGTCAAATAGGATTGCAAAAGATTGTAGGACTATGTTTTGTTGTGTTTAAGTTTTGTCCATGGTAAAACGGCATTGACAAAAACAATTAAGTACCAAAAACCTTTCCCACAATCCTTTGTTGTTGCAACTTGGACAATGGTTTGTGGATCTGAGACAGTGTACATAAAAAGAAAATATTTGTGTGCATCTAATACACATTACAGCCCAGTTAAAATACACTATCATTACAAAGATCCTTATACTTACACTACTGTACATGCATATGCGTGACAACTAGTACAATTTTGGCACTAGTTTTTACCATTACAAATTTACAATAGACATCAGGAATGATGGTCTCCAAATGACGTTTTCACTATTCAGCATACCATCTTCTCTTTTGCTATTCCTGGTCAAATGTCTGCATATTTCATGAGTAGAAACTGAAGCTGTGAGTGAAGATATTTTGATGATCTATTTTTAATTTTTTTTATTTTAATTTTTAATTTTTTCACAACTTTGATTTTCCAGGGGGGCAAGTGCTCCCCATTGCCGACGCCGATGTTTGAGCTGTACTGTATTTCTGTATTTACTAAGACACTAAATGGATGCAAAATAAAGTTAAGCCCTCCTGGGAGTGAGATAAAAATTCAATATATGTTATTTCTATTAAATTATGATATATATGCATAACTGTCCAAGTCTAAAAAAACAAAAAGCTGTAAGGCACTTAACAACCACGTAATAAAACCAAATTTCAGCACAACAGACCTGTTCTTCTATGATATTGCTTGCGCCATTTTATCAAAATTCCACCTCCCTTCTCCAATCATGAATAATATGAAATATGGCAAACTGTTCCTCAAAGAATGCTCACCAATAGTAGAAATGACATTAACTACAAAATAGCCATCCTAATGGAGAGAAACTTACAGTTGCACATTTTATGTTCATCTCAACCACTCATTCTTATACATGACACCTGCACCAAAAGTACCCAATTTGTATTTAGGGAATTCATTCTCTCTCGCGTAGTAGTGTCAAGTACATAGTGTACATATTCCTAAAGGTACTGAGCTTGAACGTTAAATACCTCTATTTAGTTCTTTGAAGCTTCAGAGTGGTGAAATCTTAGACTCATACATATGAAGTGCCAAAAGCAGTATAGAAGTGACTGTACCGAGTTACTCTTGCAATTAAAACTACAAAAATTGCTTCAAATACACATTTGGTATCATACATCCAGCATGACTGGTTGCATAGATTCTGTACATTTTACTTTTGTCAAAGAATAAAACAGACAGGCAGAAAAGCGCTAAACTCTCAAATTGATGGACATACTGCTATTTTGTATTTGATATATTTCAAAAAAATTGGGGAATACCCAGCTGAATTTCTGCAATTTGCAAAGAACCAACTTGAAAGGAAATATTTTTATTCCCTATCTGTTGTAGGTAATCAGACCAAATACAAATCATCTCAAAGCATAATGCCAAAATATTTTGGATTAATTTAACAAAATTAGCTCTTTAAAAGAAAATTTGTCATAAATTGCATGCACTGCTACATTTGAGATTAAAACAACTGCTTTCAGTGCAGAATGCAGTGCATGCATATAGGATGCTAAAACTGTGACCAGTTTCCCAAATAAAAATTCAAGATGACTTGTCAGCCTTGATGTCAACATCTACCTGTCTGTCTCCAAGCTTGATGGCTCCCAAAGAGGTACATGAAGCTGTGGCAGGGGAGGCTTTCCAAGGATAATGTCTGCTGCTTTTTCTGCCATCATGATTGTTGGGGCATTCAGATTGCCACTGGCAATGCTTGGCATAATGGATGCATCTACAACTCGCAAACCAGACACTCCTAGAACCTCTGTCTTATTGTTCACAACTGCCGTGGGGTCAGTTTCTTGACCCATCTTACAGGTGCAGCTGGGGTGATATGCTGTGTCTCCATATGCTCTTACAAACTCATCAATTTGTTCATCAGTTTGCACATCTGGCCCAGGCTGAATCTCAGAACCACGGTATGGATCAAAAGCTTTTTGAGCAAATAATTCTCTGGCTAGCTTGATGGACTGCCGAGCTTCCCAACGATCAATTTCTGTAGAGAGGTAGTTGAAGTCAATGAGGGGGCTTTCCTTGGGATTAGCTGACCGTAGTTTTACATGTCCCCTACTTGTTGGCCTCATAGGTCCAACATGGACTTGGTAGGCATGACAGTCCCCAGGTACCTGACCATGATCATTTACAACTGATGGAAGGAAGTGATACTGAATGTCTGGGTGTTCTACACCAGGTCTACTCCTAACAAATCCCCCTGCTTCCAAATGAGGTGTGGCTCCCCAACCTGTTTGTGTCAGGAACCACTGCAATCCAACTTTGACCATTACATGTGGAAATTTCCACTGTGCTTTGTAAATAGTTATTGGCTTGGTGCAAGCTTGCTGGACATAAAATTCTAGATGATCCTGAAGGTTACTCCCAACCCCTGGTAAATGTTGAACAACTGGCACACCAATGTTTCTCAGATCATCTGCATTCCCTACGCCAGATAACATCATAAGTTGTGGACTGTTTATAGCACCACTACTAAGAATCACCTCGTCTGCAGCATGTGCAGTTTGGGTTTTGCCTTCCTGCTCATACTGTATCCCACTTGCTTTCAATTTATTGAATATTATTTTTGTAGCATGAGCCTTAGACTCCACTCTCAGATTTGGCCTTTTAAGAGCTCTACGGAGATAAGCATTGGCAGTGCTCCATCTAACTCCCTTGTGTACTGTCAAGTCCATAAAACCAAAACCCTCCTGCTGGAAGCCATTCATGTCATCAGTCCTTGGATATCCCGCTTGTACTCCTGCCTCTATAAATTTTTCAAACAAGATATTGCCTGTTTTACCTCTTGAAACATGTAAGGGACCATCTCCTCCTCTGTAGTCATTCCCACCTCGCTCATAATTTTCAGCCTTCTTGAAGTATGGCAGGCAATCAGCAAAGGACCATCCCAAGGCTCCTTCTTTTTCCCAACGATCTTGGTCTTTTGGGTGTCCCCTGACATAACACATAGCATTTATAGATGAAGACCCTCCCCACACTTTTCCTCTTGGACAGTACATCTCTCTATTGTTCATAAACTTCTGAGGAACTGTTGAATAAGCCCAATTGTATTTTGTTCCTCCTAAAGGATACATTAGAGCAGCAGGCATTTGTATCGTCCAAGAGTAGTCCCGCGGGCCTGCTTCTAACAAGAGCACTTTCTTGCTTTTGTCTTCAGTCAATCTACTTGCGAGGACACATCCTGCTGACCCAGCACCTACGATGATGTGGGTATACTCTGCAGATATCGATGCTTGATGCACTGTTCTGGTATTTAGCAATTTCCTCAGTTTCAGATTCTTGAGTACTGATAAACTGGTGTGGACAGCCATTACTCTGTTGAGTAAGAAAAGACAAATATTTCTAAGTACAGTATGTAAGTACCCCTTGATTGACCATTGAGATTCTCATAATTATTGCATTAGTGTTACATTTACAGCTGTAAGTGCTCAATAGCAACCTCACATTTCTGATATTGAAATGAATTACCCCACTTCTTCCATCTTAACATACTTAAAGGTAAAGAGCCGTCCCCCGAAAGTATTTTGAAGAAACAGCTAAATAGCACAATTTTTGTCTTATTCCTCTTCAGAGTATCATTCATAACATTTTATGATTAAACTATTGCATATTCAAGGTAAACCAAGCAGTTATTTCCAGTAAATTTCAAATTTGAAGAGAAAATGTCACATGACTCCCAACAGCCAATCATGAAACTGGACAGTCTACTACTGTACACTACTTCAATTCGGGATGACTGCTCCTGCTCTTTTTAAAAGAATAATCCAGAACAAATTTATTTTTCATTTGTTACAGAAAAACATATTTAAGCCTTCTCGTGAAATTTTTACTTTTTTCCCCACACTCGGTTCTTGAGATATAAATTGAAGGTGACAAATTTTCTAGAAAGCAGTGTTTGCACGGGTACTAAAAAATAGGACCCGCATACCTGATCGCCATACCCGTCGGGTACCCTGGTTACCCAGTGTTTCAGTGACTAAAAAATATGAACATTTTGTAAGGCATACTGTTACCGTGTTACAAATTACAATACTCCATAACACAATCAATTACTGTAATGTTTCTACGTGTACTTATCTAAATTTCCAGATGCCAAAATGTACACCTAACGTTGATTAATTTCCTTAACTTTTTTTCCTCTGTGAGATTGCTTGCTATTTAGCTGCAGCAGGTTTAATCTTTATCTTCACAAAATAGCCCATTATTACATTAAAATCTTAAATCGAGACCTGACAATTACACACAAAATATAATGACTGCCTTCATACTAGAATGTGAAAGAGAGGGATAGAAACATGGTTGTCCGCAGGTAGGGGCAAGGGGGGACTTGCCCTCCCCTGGAAAATAAAAAAAACCTGGAAAAACAAAGAAAACATAAAGAAAAAGACGATGAAAGAAGATGAAAGACTCATGGTGGCACAGAAGTTTTCCTCCTAAAAGAATTAAGCCCCCCCCCGTGAATTTTGTTTTGTGGAGTCCCATGGATAGAAAATTTAAACTTGTTTTAATAGAAAAACTTGCTGAGGAGAAATGTCAAAGTAGTCTTCTACCAGGTGCGGAAAATCAAATGGAAAGTCTGCAAAGCCGTGGCTTGGATCATGCTGAGGCTCAGGGCATTTACTCCTTTGAATGTAACCAGGAATGGTAACATAGCTTTCACACATAAACTTCGTCTGCAGGAGCGCCATTTTGGGGCAAAATAATGTAATATGTAATGGACTGTTTCAAAAACTTTTTTGTGAATGTTTAAGGTGATATTACATTAACGTCTTTTTACTTTACAGATAGCTGCAAAGTGTTGATTTGCATGAAACTGACACGTTTAACCATTATGAAATATTCGAGGATTATAATTGAGGTGGCATACCGTTTTAATTATAAGATTGTATACTGTACATGCAAGGCTCAGTTTACCTAGCATGCCAAACGTTACAGGGGTGATATGTCTGCGATGTCTGCGTGAAACAGTACGCTGTGATTTTGAATCACCGTCAGATGGCTTGCTTGCGTGCAAGGTTATAAGTGATATACGTGTGATGTGTGAGAAGTAATTCACTATGTGACGATAGCGCGATTGGACCGCATGCTGATAAAAATTTCAACTTCCGAAACGAAACACAGATAACTTTCAAACTTACACATTCTAGGGGCTCTCTTCATTCTCAGTCTCGGAAAATGTTTACCAAATTGGCAAAATATTTTAGTCCATTACTGTGGGCAATGGCGTAAGTGGGGTGATCCATTTCGAATGCAATTTTTTTTTAGGATTCAGGTAGTAGATTTGGAACCGGGTAATATGACCGCTGGTGGGTACCCAGGTAACCCATGCAAACACTATTAGAAAGATTGGCCAACGATGTGGAACCATGACATCAGGCCTGCTTGCTACAAGTGCACATTTTTTAGAAAATGTGTCAACTTTAATTGTCAATATCTTGAGACTGAGGCCTGCAGTAAGATAAGAAATGAATTGAACTTTCACCAAAATGCTGAGAATATGTCCCTCATAAATATCAATCAAAAATTTGTAACCATAGTATGATATTGTGTGTACAAAGATTTTAACCTTACAGTATGACCTCTATTGATCCAAAAGACTTTTAACCTCTACCAAAGGATTTGTTATTTGTCCAAATATCAAGTATACATTAGATCCCTCACTGCTACTGTGATGGAGATATACCTCCCAAGTGACCTGCATTACGCCAGTTTGACTCGCATTTGAACACCCAAATCCACTGACCCACCCAGCCCTCTGAAAAAACCTGCATTTCAAATCTCCAAAGGATTCATAGTTAGAGAAACATACAAATTAATTAATGTGTACTTACAATGCACTAACAAGTCACACATAGCCTGCTTACACACTGTCTACTCCATAGCAATATGTATACATATGTATACTTACACAAGTAAGTGATTCACTAACGATACAGTACATCAAAATTGCACGCATATGCTACAACGCAGTACATACATAAACATATTGGCAGGAAACACTGTGATGCTAAGCTGAACAATGGATTCATACATACACATATGAATGTCGGCTCAGTACAAAAGATGTAGGCGGGCATGGGTGGAAAAAGTTGGGAAGATGGGAGGCTCCTTCCTGGGAAATTTGGCCATCTGGAGGGAAATTTAGGCAATTGGGGGGAAATTTCCCATTTCTGTACATATGAAAACATAGGGGAATTGTGTGAAATTAAACTCCGTTCCAGGGAATAATTTTACTCCCTTTTCTGTTTCTGTTTTCTTTTTCTGTTTCATTTAAATCTAGGTTGCAATGGGGTTGAGCAAAAATTCAATTTTTTTTCTTTGGAAATGGAAAGATCATGAAAAATGCTAAAAATGATACCCAGAAGCAAGTGCAGATATCTCTAAAACCCATTTTGTTCATGTCACCAATATTTTAGGCCCAAAAAAGGGTGAAGGAAGATTTTTTTGGCGATACCTTCCCTCTAATAGAATGTAGAGTTCCTTTTCTTGTATTTCTAATGATATAAAGACAGTGGTCAAAGGTTCAGTCCCAATGCACAGTCAAGTCAAAGGTGGCTATATGTGGGGTTTTTCTTGTGACCAAAGCACACATTTTGACTGTGCACCGTTGCAACGATGCTTCGGAGGGATTGTTAGAAATATCGTTGTTTTTTTCTCCTTTTTGTTTTAAAGCCTGTTTGGTGAAATACTATAAAAAATATGTCTTAGGTGTACAAATTTTTACTGTGTTAGTCTAAGCAAAATTTTGACAATTTTGAGTGTTGTAAATTCAGTTTTTAGACATGCTGTTTAGCGACTTAGTGTGTTGGGATGTAAGTAATTCCGCAAGAATTTTGGAGAAACATTCTGTGGGCATGCGACAACCGTACCATGGACTTTGGATTTGACCTGTTTCAAGTCATCAAATGAAGCCTGCCTAGCCTAGGGACTAATTGCAATACTTGTGCAAAATTTGGGAAATGAAAGTTATGACAGTAAATTAAGATTTCAGGTACTTCCTTTGCTTTAGCTTCAATTTTGTACTGCAATATGACTGTCGAAGTTCCTAAACCATTTCATAGAATCACAAGAGGAAGGACTAACCTGTGCACAGGGAGCAATTATATGCAGCTGTCGATATAGCCCTTGAAGAGGGCTGTGTGTTCATTACATGGCCTAAGCTCATTTCTATCACAATACAGCACTTGTGCGGATAACGTTCACAAACTTAGTCACTAACCAGGATTCCCAAAATATATATAACTTTTAGGTAGCATACAATGAACAAAAAATGCATTATTGTTGAGATCTCACCAAAATAAATGCAAAAAGAGATCATTTGGAACAAAATATAAAGAAAGGCTGTGTTGTGAGAGGAATGAGCTTAGGCCATGTAACGAACACACAGCCCTGTTTGAGGGCTACTGTCGATAGGGGTTCAGGGACGTGCTGATTGGATAAATTTGTGGCTTCATGGTAGATCTCAGAGAGTTGCTGTCAATGGTAACTTCTCCTCTTGGAAAGAAGTCACAAGTGGAGTACCACAGGGTTCTGTCCTTGGCCCACTTCTTTTCTTTATTTTCATCAATGATATTGATAGTTCTCTTACATCTTGTAAGTAAGTTTGCAGATAATACTAAGCTTTATCGGAAGATTAGCATTTTGGATGATGCCTTAATGCTGCAGAAAGATCTGGATAGGTTATTTTCTTGGTCTCAGACTTGGCAAATGTCTTTTAATGTGCATAAGTGTAAGGTCCTTCATTTTGGTCCTAAAAGTTTTAGCTATGATTATTTAATGGTAGTGTTTTAAGTAATGTCACCTTCGAGAAAGATCTGGGTGTTGTAATTACTGGGGATTTAAAGTCATCACTTGAGGCAGTGTGGGTCCTTTTGGACCCATGCTGAGAGCTCGGCTGTCACCCATCTTTACTGTTTCACGCGGAGCTCGAAACTGCGAGTAGCTACCCGAAAATTCAGCCACAACACAGAGAGAGACAATAGTTTAAGGTCACAGGGTCAATGGCCTACAGAAGCCGATGCGGGCAGGCTACGTCCGCTTTTCCGCCCACTCCCGAGGCGCGCAAATATGCCCCGATCAGAGCACAACGGTAAAGGGTTAATAGAGTGCTTGGATTGATCAAAAGGAATTTCATCAGTTTTAGTAAGGATTTTGTACTTAATTTGTATAAGCAGTTGGTAAGACCCCATCTTGACTATGCAGCTCAGGCTTAGAGACCCTTCTATAAAAAAGGACAAGTTTCTTTCAGAGCAAGTTCAGAGGAGAGTCACTCGCCTTATACCTGAGGTGAGAAATTTACTGTATCATGCTAGGCTTAAACATCTTGGGCTTATCACTTTGGAGCTGAGACGGATTAGGGGGGACATGCTCCAGGTTTATAAGTTTCTTTCTGAAAGGAACCCCTTTTGACTTGTAGTTATATAAGGGTTCAAAGTAATTCTCCGGTGCATGGACATTGTATAACTTTAGCTGGAAAAGCCTTTTGCAAGGCTTGACATTAGGAAGTGTAGTTTCTCCCATAGAGTTGTCAATGAGTGGAATTGTCTGCCAGATCGGGTAGTTAACTCCCCGTCAGTTCACTGCTCAAAGGTTAACATTGACAAGTTCTCCCATGACTGTGGTAGAATCTGACTGTTTGGGGCTGTTGTCAAGCTTTGGTGGTTTGACTTTTGATTAGGGCTTAGATTTCAGGGCATCTTATGGGGCTTTGGCCCTCCTTTGCCCTTCAACCTGTTATGTTATGTTATCTTACAAGGTTATGTTAGAGTCCTTTACTGAGAACTGACATAGACCTACTTTGCTACAGTAGCCTTCATGTAAGCTGTACTAGGATGCAACCATCTCACAGTGTTTTGCAGCTTCTGATTTTGGTACTAATTGGGTTTCCATACCCAGAAGTGGCATACCTATAAGTATGCACATCTATTCCCTAACACTAACCCTAACCCTGTAGGTCTACTACTGTGCATATGTAACCCTAACCCTATTTCGGCCTAGGCCTACTAATGGGCTTGTAACTTCTTCTTTTTTGAGGTACTGTACTCCATAGCTCCCCAGAAAAGAGGCATTCGGAGGATAGTCGGTGTGTAGGGTGGGTTATTGGTGCTGAAACCAGTTATTTATTGCCCTCTTGAAGGTGGTCTCACTTTCCAGTTGGGCTATGTCTGGGGGGAGCTTATTAATGTACCCACACTGCAGGGGGGTCCGTGCCATTCCGCAATTGGTACATTCCGCCATAGAAAATGTGCTCATTCCGCCATAGAAAATGTGCTCATTCCGCCATAGAAAAAGTGCCATTCCGCCATGGTGGAAAGGAACTTTTGTTATGGCGGAATGAGCACATTATTCTGTGGAAGGTAGGGTAGGTTGGAACTTACCAGACTGCAGGAACACTGGCTATATGGAGTTTAGAAATTTGTTGGGAGCATTATTGATTGGGTTGAATGAAACATGCAAAATCACTTTAACCAGTAAGTTATGGATCAAAACAGTGGTCAGTGTCAATGAATACTTACGTCTCTATTGAGTACAATGATAGTAATCCCCTATACACGTACACAGGTGCAGATGCCACCGCATTGCCGCAGGGTACCGAAGGGGGAAGGGGTCGCTTTTAAGAGAGAAATTTATGTTTGTTGGAGAGGAGGCAGATCAAAACAACCTTCAGGGGAGGGAAGAGCAGATATTCCAGATAACTTACAGGACAAATGCAGCCTTTTAAATTTTTGAAACCGAACTGCTACAGAAAGTTCCGAAAGGGGACTTTATGATGCTTAACTTATTCATTATCTCGAGGTAGAACTCTTCACTGCTCCCTATTACTTTGAATAGTTAATTAACATAACGGTTTACCGTTGACCTCACAACGATTAACCATTGACCTGCGCACTATTTCAATGACTGTCGAGGGCAGTGTTCGCGCTAAGCTGCGCGATTGCGGGATTCCCGCAACAGAATCAATAATCCCGCAAGAAAAATATTTGTCTGCGGGAAATTCCCGCATTGTTTTTCTTGCATAAGCGATAGGGTTATAATCAAAGCACAACTTATTTACTTGTCCGTTATACGAATAAAAACTCTGAAAATCGATGAGTCATCGTTTGTATAAACGTTTGTGGAAAACGGAGTTCTACACAGTACACCCTGACACCCATACTGCACGGACTGGGTATGCATGTACTAGCTCTACCTATAGTATAGGGCTGTAGGCCTAGCGTACGATCGCGCAGCAGTGGCAGCTTGTTCTGTGCAGTGTGTGTACTGAAGCTAATCGCTCTGTGTGCAAACATCGGTCGTGTTTTAGACTGTTGTGAAGTGTGAAATGGCCTCCAAGTCAAAGTTGGATTATTTTTCAAATCGCTACAGAGTAGTGATAATAACGTAAATAGTAATACTACTAGTAAGTTAGGCCTTATACTACTACTACAGTAGTAATACAGTACTAGTACGGGGCCTAATGTTAAGCCTAGGTCTGCTAACAAAAGTAGTAAAACTAAGAAGAAAAAAGCTGACAAGTTTCAGTTAAATTGGCTGAAAATTTGGCCGTGGTTATGGTACGAGAAAGGAGAAATATTCTGCGCCACATGCAAAGAAGCCAGGCCAACTGATGGGCTACATCTAACTTTGTTGAAATCATGTTTAGTCATAGGCTACTCATAGGTCTAGGCCTATCAGTTATTGGCAATGTTAAAATGTACTTCATTAATCTCTTTATTGGTAAATGCAGATTGCAGACTCGACTTAACTTCTCCGAACTTAAAGACTCCTCCCCCCCTAAAAATGAAAATCCCCCCCTAAATTTTTCAGAAGGGGGGAATTTCCCCCCCAAATTTCAAGTCCCAGCGCTAACACTGGTCGAGGGTTAATCATGCAAACACTGAGAAGATCTCTCTATTCATAGGAAACTTTCATTGTGCAAAAATGGTTGACCGTTTCAATTTCGAGAAATCTTTATGTAAATTGTCACGTTCACTACCCATTATGCTTACACATAATTTTATCTTTAACCAGATTGTAGTTTGAATCATCATGCAATGTTTATTTATGCGAAAAAAGAGAGAATTTTGTGGTTAACCAATGGGTATATCGTGAAATATGAACATTACCCCCAGCCCCTAACACAAAAAATAAGATGGAAAAAATTCTTTTTTTTTTCCCCAGTACAGTACATGAAATTTTCAAAGTAAATTAAATCTCTCACCACCCAGAGTACTATTTTCCCCTCTCCCTTCCTCGTATGAGCTACTTGAGGAAGACAAATCTTTATTCCAGCCCCCAGCGCTAATCTGACACGCCAGTATACTCGTCGGACAAACTCAACTGTTTCTACTGTCCTGTAGCTTGAAAAATAAAAAGGCAACCTACTCGTTTCAGAGCATGTACAACGAAAATTTGGAAGTTCCTAGGCCTTTGTACAGGCTTCCAACAATCCTCGACAAAAATACATGGGACAAACCCCGCTCCCCGTATCAATGTTGAAGTTTCAGGACGCCTTGGGCTGCCGCAACATTGAATGGGGCTGAGGGGGGATGGTGTTCCATTTATTGCTTGTTTTGTCCCATCATTTTTGTAGAGGATTGTAGTCTCTCGGAACTTGGGAGCTATGCTATACAAGCTCCTTGGTATCAACTTATATTGCCTAGCCTAGTCTAGTCACTGAATGTGACCGTATAATCCGCTCCTTGTAGTCACTCCTTACTACGGTCACTGGTCTACATGTACAAAGGTAACAACGTTTTAAGCAAAAACAACAAACCGAGCTCTAATTACGATGGAATGGTTCATAGAACAGATTTGAGTTAATGTAATGATTTTGAGCATTCTTAAATACCACTTATACCTTCTGGAATGTTTAATACCAGTAAATTCATAGCAAAAGGCAGGAAAAATGTGGTGCCATCCTTCGCAGTAACATCGACATCTTGATCGTCTGCTACAGTGAAACTGTGTTGCATGATGGGAAGGACTTCCGCTAGACAAGCTGTCGAAGACCAATTAGTAAGCCCGGCTAGTCAATACTTGTACTTCATATAGTAAGCTCTCTGTACATTACGAAATTGTACAGTCAATGCGTAGGTTTCTCCGTTTTAAATGAGATCACATGACAAACACTGACTTCTTCGACTGAAAAAATAACCTGCACAGGCTTAACGTTACTAGCAGAATTATCCAGCCAAAATTTCCCTCTTAAAGGTCTTATTTCGTTAACAGACTTGTGTGGAAGGTGAATGTGATGACAAAGATCATCTGTGGAAAGTTTGGTGAGAAAAGGTATCTTTTTGGGGACGTGAGGGATGCCTACTCACGGGTGAGTAGGCAAGTGAGCTGTGTTTTTGTGTATACCGGGCAAGGGCCCAGAAATGAACTGTATAGCATAGGAACGTAATGCTGGGTCCTGTTCAAGGGCTAGCCTAGTCCCAAGTTACAGTTGGCCTAGGCCTAGGCCTAACGTTTGGCTACAGCCTACAGATATGCTAGCCTATGCCTAACGTTAGTAATACTAATTGCAGGATATGACTAATGACTATTGTACCAACCTGTTTTTGTTGGACATTCAACGTCTAAAGGCCAGTAGCTTGTCCAGTCTGTAAATAAGTCAACTTTCCGACTTCAGAAGAGGGCAACGTTTGTGCATGTGGAACGAGATTCCGAGAATTCGCTACACCAGCATGTCCTTGAAGTTGATACTTGAAGTCTGCACATCCCTCCAGGTACGGTACGATGGCCAGGGTCAGAAATCAATCCCGAGGTTCTTCATTTTTTCCTGTAGCACGAAAAGGCCAATGAACATTTTGGGGGAACTTTAATAGGGTTACATAATCGGTTATGTTCGACTTATTACTGGTAAATCTTCCGTTCGTTCATAACCCTGTGTCAGAATTACAAAAAATAGGTACAAATAATGTCATTTTGATTTGGGAATAGTTTTGATGACCAAAAGCTGATTCGTTCATTTGCATCATTTGGCCTTACATACTTTACGGGAAAAAATTTTCTTAGTACGTCCGACTTCTTGTGTCTTTGTTCGCCCGGGCCGCCTGTACGGTCGTCAAATCTGTCCCTAATGCAGGCGAGAGTCCAGCGTTTGTTTGTCAAGTTCCTTGATTTATTTCCATTTGTAAAACGAATTACAATAAATTAAAAAAAATTAATTAATTAAGAAAGGAAAAGAAACATAAAATCGAGTTATAATACTAACTGGAGGTAGGCCTAAAATGAAAAGTCAAGACAAATTTACGTTTGTAAGCTTATAAGTATGTTACACGTACAGGGTATATCAAAGTATAATTGTTTATATGTATTGATCACGAGGTCTTTGAACTTCCTTTTGATAACCCTGTACCGTAGAGTTCAAGTAAGATCACTGCCTAAATTATTCCATAATTTGATCCACTAGAAGAGACACTTGTAGCTTTTAAGTTTGTACGTGTAGATATTTCATAAAATCATCTTTTTGACGAGTACGAATCTCAGTTAGTTTTACTTTCTTTTTCAATAACTCAAGTTACTTTTGAGAATTCAGATATAATGTACCATTTTTGGCTATGTAGTAATAAAAGAGCTTTCTTGAAGTTAACAATGAGATCGATCTGTTTTCAGTCAATAAAAATTGCTCCCAATTAACTGCATCTTGTGACAGTTTTCGTTTTGGAAGTATACTTGCAAAACGAAAAATTGAAAATTGCTAAGTAATTATGCCTAACGAGAAGTTGTAACTATGATCAGTTTGCATCTTTGTGGAGTTTATAATAGTAAGCAATTCAGTGACAATTTTGCAAATAATCGTTACTAAGATCGCAACTTGCAGGAATTAAATGATCACTAAATTAAACATCAAGCAAAAGTTTGCTGTTATTGCAGCTTTCATGGTGAAACGCTTGTTCTTACTTGTTGTTACATTTTCTTTGACATCTTTCTTCTCTGCCTGATTACCTCTTATCGCTTCGGCGAGGAAATGAAGCTCACATCACGGGCACTTGATATAGCCACATTTCACATCCGATTAATTGATTGACATATATTGAAACACACAAAAAGTTACATAACATTATGGATTAGCTTACAGGCCAGTCAAGCATGTGTTAATTGCTTTTCATGCAATGTGAGCACAATGAAAGCATAGCTCACTTGAGGGCTCATATCATGTTACATACTCAGATACGAGTTACACTAGGCTCCACACCACTTTTGATCTACTGGGGTGTCTATGTTGCTTTGTTAAGAAGCAACGTCACGACTTTGTGTGCAGTGAGTGTCTGGTGATGCAGGGGTGGCGCCAGGATTTGCCCGACAGGGGGCGGGCCAGAATTTCAAGGCCCCTATAAACTTAGGTGATGTATGTCCCTGTGGGACGTGACTTGGGAGACTTTGAGGCGCGCGGAGCACCCCGAAATTTTTGGCTCTCTTTTTAACAAATACTTCAAAATCTGGAGTTTATTTGAATAAAAATTAAAATTTTTGAAAGAAATTTGACTTTTGTTAGTACCATGAAAAATTTTGGGTTTCTATTGAAAAATATTTTATCGTTGGTCTGTAGATGAAGGCTCCCAGATGAAATTGAATTTTCTCTAAAAAGAAAAAAAATAGTTCATTAAGAAAAAATCAAGATCACCCATCCAGTAACACCAGTACTTTACGTTTTTTCATGTTAAGGTCTCCCCGAAAAACTCTCCGTCCTTCCCCGACGGCTGGGGGGTAGGACAAGGTACATGGAACGCGGTTTAACAAAGCTTAGAAGAAGCGATTTAAAATCGATTCCGATATGTACTAAAACAGCATTACAAAACAAAAACTATGTTCCAGATCGCCCTTCCAGTAACTCCAGTCCTTGTAGGGTTTTTTATTACTATTGTTATTATTATTTTTAATTTAAGGCCTCCCGACGAAACCGCCGACCTTCCCAGACCGGGGCAGTGTTCCCTGACCGGACGGCTATGGCGTCCCGGTCCCCCGCTGGCACCACCAGTGTGTTGATGTACTAACTTGTTGAGATCATGGGCGTCGATTTGATTTTCAAAGTGGGGGAAGTCTGGCCTAGTAAATTTTTCTCCTGTCCTGGTGAGAAGTGTACAGCGGCGTAGTTAGACAAATTTTACGATGTTAAAATGTGAACTTGCCACGTATAAGGGAACGAATTTTTTCCTTTTTGAAACATTCAAATAATATGGAGCTTGTGTATTGCAGAAAAGTTTGGATATTGGGTTTCCTGTAAGGAATTGGGCTATTACTGAAGAATCTGCAGTTCCTATTGGCAAACCTGAGACTGAGCGGAGACCAAAGATCGTTGTTGCTACATGCTATCCACCCCTAAGAAATGAGGCTCGCCGACGATTTTTTTTTTAGTCAAGAGCTTACTTATGTTGGGGAAAATTTGGAATTTTATGAAAGGAAATTATGCAAATAGCAATGTAGATACCGGTGAGTGATGATCTGTTGTCACACATAGCTGATTTCCGATTTTGTCTCTTCCAGATTTCGGAAAAGTTAACCAAACTGAAGGTATGAACGAGATAGAGCACATCTGCTCAGGTACTGCAATTTGTGGCTCGCGAAGCTCGCGGAAAATTTTGCTTTTTTTAAAACAAATAATGACAAAAATCGACTTTAATTGGAGAGAATTCGAATTGTCCAAACTACACTTGACTGGTTTCACAAATTGCAAATTTCCCAATTCTTCATTTTTAAGAGCGGCCTGCCCTTGTATCTGGGGCACTGGGTGTCTAAGAAAAGGGCCCACATTCAAAATGGTGTTAAATGTTTCAATATTTTGAGTTAATAGAAAAACTCCAAAGTTTTCAAAAAATAGTTTTCAAAGTGAAGGTAACTAATTACTTCAACGGACTATACGGTCAATGTTAGAATCACAACAAAAATTGTAAAATAGTTTGCGAAGCATTTAAGCAAAAGTTCTAATAGTTGGGAATCATTTGTAATGAAAATGGTAAAAAAGATCCATGAATTGATCAAAAGCTCACTATAATCCACTGCGGGAAAATCACAAATCGATGGGAGGGGAGTGGTACCCCTATGATGCCGATGCAAACTGTGCACTAACACATTTTCAGTTTCCTTAAATGTGTTTGCCAAGTCAACATGAGCTGGTCACTCACTAAAGATAACATATTTAATTAAAACATCGAAGGGGGACGATTCCTCAAATTCCTTAATGTTGTGCTCCTTCATAACTATACCTGCTGCCCTATGGACACAAACAATCACCATAATGATAGAAACCGATGAATAATGTTAGTATGTTTGATATGAACTGAAAAAAGAACATCAATGAGACTGCAAGCGCGGAGCGCGCGAAAATTTGGGGAATTTGCAAAGCAAAGATGTGGAATTATTGATACTGAAAATTAATCGTAATCGGTAGAAGACACCTTTTATAACCTACATGTAAAGTCTTTTTTGTGGAACCTAACTTTTGAGTCTCAAGTCCAAAAAGTGGGTGAACTTTTACGTCAGTGTCCCCTCCCCCCAAAAAGTGGGGGGGGGGACATATCCCCCTGTAACTATTCTTTCTGTAACTATTCTTTATTTAATCAATTCAATTTTGCCTTAACATGCACTAGATTCGGATCTGATAACCCTTAAAAAATTGGCACACATTCGTAAGCCGAAGACGTACGGAGATAGAAGAGCAGTAGAGAGAGAGGGACTAAGATTGATAGTGTGATACAGATGATGTTCTGGCTATGCTAATTACTTCTGCCGTAGACAGTGGTGTAGCCAGGATGGAATTTTAGGGGGCCTAGGTAACAAGTGGGGGGCCTGGTACCTCCGAGGGTCAGGCGCGGCAAGACTTTCTAGCGGAGCGCCACCATCAGTTGGCGGGCGGAGCGAGGAAGAAAATTTGGGGCTTTACAATCCCTCCAGATGGCACGTGTTTTATGCTGCATGTACCCAGCCTTGAAATACGAATCTCATGTCTGCCACTTCTCAAATAATGAGAATAAAAAATCAATCTATGAAAAATGGTAATATATATGTGTACTTTTTAGGAATCCCAAAACTGGGCATTTCTGACCTGTAGCCTGGGGGATGAGACTCAAGGGAACCGGTATTTCCCTATTTTCCTTGGGAAAAAAGGTAAACTCAGGAGGACGTAGATTGCAAATGCTGCAATATTTGAATGGATTTCAGCTTTAATAGGAAAACCAAAAGAAGTTGTATCTCCCTCTAAGAAACTTTCTTTGCGTTAGATTTCCTAGATGCAAAATGTTGCTGTGTTTGGCAAAATTTTGAACTGATTATAGGCCTCTGTTTTAGGATTTTCCTTTTTTGGGAGCATGAAAATTTTCAAAATACTCATTTTAAGTATTTATAGAGGTTTTACATTCAAGTGAAATGCATAGTATCACAGAAACAATTTTTCCGGTTTTCAGTGGTGTCTAGATGCAAAATTGTTGCAGTAAAGTATTTGCTTAGGCATCGGTTCATTACGTAAGTAGTCAAAATTGAAATACTGCGAGTAAATCTCTCAAAATATTTAAACCGCAAAGCAGAAGTATAGGGATCATTTAAGAAACACATGAAATACGGACCTTGTTGACATCTTAAAAATTCGCCCGGACTCCAGTGCCAAATAATTAAGGGCACTTGTCGAAAAATCGTTCTACAGTGGCACTTATCATGGGCAGGAGTGAGGCACGATGATAGGCCTACTTGTTAAGGATGGAAGGGAAGAATTATTCCAGGGCAGTACCTACCGTAACGGCATATTTTGTGTATGATAAAGTAGGAATGGTCGTGTAAGAATGGTCTCCAGTGTATGATTGCCATGTTTTCAATAAATCAACCAGCCATCCTATAGGTAGAAAGGGTCTTAACCTGAAAAAGTCACATTCGAGTTTGTCGTCGAGACGTTCGTTTCAGCTTAGAAGTGAAATGCAATAAACTACAGTGCAGTTTATTATACGGTGTCTTATAAAGTGAAAGAAGGCAGTTTGAAGTTATTACTTTATTTCATACGTGTGCACAAAATGTGAATGACACACATTCATGCATGTTTTCTTAATTGTTACACAATTTATTTATTTTATTTTTTTTTATTTTTTTTATCCTCTTTATTGCACTGTCAATCGAATTCTCGGGTAATATTTACACGATCAATGAGTAACACAGATGTCAAAAAGCAGACATAATACATGAAAACTGGAAATCACTTCAAAACGATCGTTGTCAAGAAAGGTGAATAGTAACCGTCATGTTGCTATAGGATTCAAAGCATGCAAATCATAAATGCGCTGCAATGTAATGAAGTGATACTATAATAGATAGTAATAAAATGACAAGACAAGATCCCCACAATCAAGTCCCCCAAGCCAAAGCCGGACCGGTTGTGGAGCAAACACTACCAATGACCGAACCCAACCCTAGCAGAGAGACAAGGAGGTGGCGGTCTGTGTCTTGCTGTCTAGTAAATGAATCTGTTTCGAACTTTACACTATAACTCAAAATTGTATGGAGAGAGATATAAAGTACCGTGATTAACAATACATTACTTTAATTATGCAAACCATAGTATTTCTGACTTGTCACGCGGTTTGAAAACATAATGTAAAAGTTCTTTCTAATTCAGGAAAATTCAGTGTTGACTTTCCCGTTCTACCTCTTTTGAAATAATTGAATTGTTCTACTTTAAAGCAAATTTCATCTTATAATAGAATATCAATATCTAGATCAAGATTCTGCCGTTTACAATCAAAAATGAAATATTTCATGTGAAGAATCAAGAAGTTTAATGGATAAGCATCAGAGTTACGAAAACCAAATAGAACATCCTCTTTGGAGGAAAAGAATTGTTTTTGAAGAAAACGCTCTTCTACTTTAAGAATAAAATCTGAAGTGAAACTACACCCCCAAAATAAATGTTCAAGTGACTCGTCTTCTATTTCACAGAAGGAACAAAGTGGACTTTCAACTTTTTTCATAGCAAATAATAGCTTATTAGTAGGAAGAATGCGATGAATACATTTAAACTGAAAGTAACGTAATTTAGTCTCAGATACACTTTTGCAAGGTACACTAAAGATGGTACGCCAGTCGTCATCATCAAAATCATAAGAAATATTCCATTTAGTATAATAGCAGAAGGCTTCTGGCGTAGTCTATCTAGGAAAATAGCATACACGGATTTTGATACAGAAGTTCTATGGGTAATTCTATTAAAAAGGGCAATATTATGATTTGTGCGATCTACCGTTTTACAATCACCTTGCCTCCATGTGGATGGGATTGCTTTAATTAAACCCCAATACAGTGTAAAAGGCACAGGAGGTAAGTTAAATTTACGCTTGAATACATTAAACGAGAGGGGTCGTCCATTTTCCCCAAACATGTCGCCCACAAACAGAACACCCTTTTCAACCAAGGCATTATAAAAAATGGTCTTATTTTCTATGAGAATACTGGAATTGTTCCAAATAATTTCATTACCAAAATTCTGAGTAGAAGCCTTGAATGAAGCATCGCACCAGGCTTTTACAACATAATATATGAAAGTACTAGATATACCTCTCACATCTCTAGGTCTACAATTGCAATTAAACAACAGCTTTCGGCCATAGTGATTTAAATTAACATCAAAAAAACTTTCCAAGGTCCTCTGGTATCATCACAATAGCGTTTTATCCAACAACATTTTAATCCTTTTATAAAACTCGCTATATGTGTTGTCCTTAACCCTCCATCACAAACATTACCAATCATAACATTACGCTTTACTTCGTCGGGGTTCCCAGACCAAATAAAATCATAAATAACCTTTTCCAATTCATTTATAAAATTGGCAGGGGGTCTGGGAGAACGGTAAAGAGAAATACCAGTTGAGAAAAAGCAAGGGATTTAATAGTGCTACGACCGATAGGTGTCATGTCCTGGGTAGACCAGGACTTGAAACAATTTTTCAGACGGGATAGTTTCGGCATGTAATTAAGAGGAAAGAGGTCATCACCATTATGAGTGAGGCTGATTCCAAGAAAGTTAATTGGTCCCATGGAAATATGAAGGTCCAGATCCTGGACGAATGGAGGCACAGAATGAACAAAGGGAACAAATGTGACTTGTTAATATTAATTGTAAGACCAGAAGCAGATATTAAAATAGTAAGAACCCGGAGGGCTTCCCCAAAAACTCTCTGTTGCCACTTAAAGTAAAAACTGTGTCATCTGCATACTGTAATAACTTTGTTTCAACACCATTTACTGATATACCTCTTATAATATTATTAGAATTTACTTTCATGGCCAGGATCTCAGCACATAGAATAAATAAATGAGGGCTCAGTGGGCATCCTTGTCTCACTCCGCTTTGAACTTGAAAAAAAAAAAAAACCTGTTGTGTAACCATTATTACAAACACATGCCTCACTGTTGGTGTATAATACATCAATCCATTTTTTAAGAGAAGCACCAAAGTTAAAAAAAGACAAAGTATGTTGAATGAAAGGCCATTCGATTTTATCAAAAGCCTTCTCAAAATCAATAAGGAATAAAAAACCTGGGATTTGATTTTGATCAGTAAAGTTAATTAAATCTAGTACATACCTAATATTTTCACCAATATACCTTCCTTTAATGAAAGCTGTTTGATTAGGACTGATAACCATAAAAATCACTGCTTTAATTCTGGTTGCGAGGGCTTTTGCTCCAATCTTATAATCCATTATAATGTATTTATTTATTTATCTGTTTGTTTATTTATCTATTTATTTATTTATTCATTCATTCATTTATTTATTTATTTATTCATTTATTTACTGTTTTTGAAGGAAATACTTCAAAGTTAATTTCCGTTCAAACATTTTATTTTTTCTCAATTTCTTTATCAGGACGCAAAAAACTGAGGGAGCTGAAGAAAATCTAAGGTGGCTCGGTCCTCCAGCCCCCCTTCGTGGCCAAGACACTGGGGCCGGTTGAATTGTCGAGGTTTCACTGATGACTACGATAGTTCTAAAGACTGAAAGAACACCAGTTTTGCTTAACTGCTTATTCTTCTCGATTAGGCTAACAACATGATTTCGAGGACTCTCCGTTTTTTAATATCGTTTTAAACCTTTCATTATTCATTGGCCCGATAAAGTTGATTGTTCCTGTGTGTCCATCAGTGTTGATAGGTGTATTGTTGTCTTCATCTTCTTTTAAAAAAAGTTATGACAAATGAAAATTGAAAGCTTTATCAGATATTACCACGGACTTATATTCACATGGACATGACATGTAACGTGTACGTCCTATCCGTAGCTGGTCGCCACCGGCTGGGACAAAAAAGGCCCACCAAAATGGCCGCCGTGAAGCTATAAATCGTCTGATTTGACCACTACTCTGTAATATATTAAGCAAAAGTTCAACTTGAATAAGGAAAAAACATCATATTCCTGGCAACACGTGAAGGGATTTTGACCTTACCTTGTCATATTTAAAGAGTATTTTAACTTTCTTAAAAAATATGGTGATATACTTGAGCAAGTCCAAACTTTCACACAAAACCGTAGCAGACAACCACCTTGTTGTGCTTTTTCTCACAAGTACGGTAGCGACAATGTAGAGTGCAGTATGCTCTGTCCATGTATAAGAAGTCCGTGGATATGACCAAAAAGCAGATTCATGTAGAAAAGTCGCCTTGTGAATTGAATAGTGGTTTGATGTGAAATTGAAAGAATTCAGATCTCAAATGCATGTTTCACCGTGGAAATCATATGAAATTTAAAAAATAGCACGCTTCGCGCTCATTCGTCACGGTGCCCTCCATCTCTTGACAATAATACAGGTTAAAACCTCTTTCCAAGATAGCAGCATTTTCCGTCTAGGCTAGCTTAAAAAGAAAGGTTAAATGTCATATCAAGTGTTAAAGGGGGTACCGGTCTTGTTCTACATTTTGATGAAAATTTTCATTGAAATCCGATGTTGTGGTTCTCAAGATATGAGTAAGTATTGCTGTCATGTTTTCAACAAAAGTGAGTTGAAGCAAGCACATATGACATCATATCCCCATATTTGGATAGTCTTTTGTGTTTCTTTAAACTTTACAGCCTTTTTTATCCTAAACAGTCACATATTTTCAATGAGATTGCATAAGTGGCGTGAAAACTTTTAAAACTTTGCAACCCCCATGAGGAGGTCCTATTCTTCACACAGTCTGAAAAACAAAGCAACCATCCTTGTTAATGTGAGGAAATGATATAATCTCTGCTGCCCTTAGTCTTACTTTGGTACACAAATCTAGTAACTTCATTTGCTGGTACCTCAAGAAATACATGTCCGATTTTAATGAAAATTTCACCACACTGAGTCATAGATTTAGTTTTTCTTTCACATGTCAAAATAATTTTTTTCTTAAACTTCCCCTTTAAAATATACTTCCCAAGGGGAGGAGAGTATTAGGTAAATACGCCTCCACACCACTCCAGCACAAGCCTGTGCTCGTGTATTACATGACGTGTACATGTCGCACTTATACTTTCTCCAGAAATATAACCAATGTGGAAGAAATAACGAAGTAGAGTTCCTAAGTCACGCAATTTTTTAAAGAATTTAGAAGAGTTCATTAAGAAAATTCACCGTAACTTAGGCGTGATGTATACTGTATAGATCAGGCTCGTAGCCAGGATTGTGTCATGGGGAGGGTTTTGGTGTTATGGAGGAGGGGGGGGGGTGGGGAACGACATGAGGGAAAAATCTAAGGACAGAGAGAAAAACGCTATTTTAGGTGTTTTTTGCATTGCAAGGTCGGGTCATGGGAGGGTGTTTCTAAGCCCCCAAACCACCCCGTGGCTACGCCACTGGTATAGGCCTACTAAGTATATAGGATACTGTTGATCTCGAATATTCCGTGTTTTATTGTGTTTGAACACTACGCTTCGAACTCACGTGGACTTATTTACACACTGTGAAGGAAAATGTGTAAGTTCAACTCACAACGAGACTACAACACAATATCATCACAACAAACTAATAACAATTTAGTGCTACTTCCTATGTTTAGAAGTGGACGGTTTCAGAAATAAAATTTTGGTATTTTCATGAACACGAAAAGTCCGTGTTATTTGAACGTGTATCGATGCAAGCGAGTGTAATAGCATATATGGACAGTAGTTTTTGCCCGTACGAAAAATGGGTGCCCATGCTATCGCAAATTGTTTTAGGGAGTCTCCCTTGTGGTAGCGGGCCACTAATTATAAGTCCTATTGACTTACACACTAAATTAATGAGACTATTTCCGTGCCCCTAGCTCCCAGTAGAAGTTTTCAACCATGAGATGCCACCTTTCTGATCGAAGCTCACAACCTGAGCTTTCATGGCACTTTCAAATTTTCATACCAAATGGTCATTGAAATTTGAGCTAGAGAGCCTTGAATGAGGTATGTGTTTCACGCCATAATAGCTTCACCAAAACGGCATTTCACGGAGCGAAGTATTACAATTGTAACGTAGCTGCGGGTGGCTTCGGTTCCTGAGAGGTGGCGCCCTGTCAGTTTAAGCAGCAGAGTAGTTCTCCCGCGCTTCCGCGAGCCACGTGAGATCCGGCCTGCGAGAAACACATGTGGACATGCTGTGCGCGGCAGTTACAGTCTGAGTTGTTGTACCTTGAAGAAGGAAGGCGAGGAGCAGTGGGAGATCCGTAGTGAGAAATAACGGCCTTGAGACGTTTCCTTTCGGGAAGAACGTTGGGTGAGGAGTTTGCTACATTATTATTAGAAGTTAAGGATACCTAGTCAGGAGATTTTAAGGGTAAAGCTGTAAAAGTTGTTAATAACCGACTGTAATACTTAGGGTCCCGCCTACGCTGGCTACAATAGCGTAGGTAACGTGAAGCTTAGGCTGTAAGCCTAGGCCTGCGAGCATATAAGTGTAACACAACAGCTGAAGTTAATGAAACCTCCCAATTACTGCTTTTGTCTTTGAGGGCTAATGTATGCTACTCGAGAACCCTACCCTGAATAAAATGGTGTAATTGTGGACTAGGATAAGCTTCTAGGACTGGGTGTTGGACTACATCGTTGAACAACAGCACAAGAGAAGATATTAGGCCGAGATCTAAGGCCATAAGATTCTGGTAAACCCCCAAGACAAATGTTAAGGAATTCCCAACAATAAACGGGACATCAACCGCTGATTCCTGCCCCCTGTACCCAGAGATAGTCCCGGGACGCCTGCCTAGGTTGTGAGTATACTGACGATTAGCCGGCGAGCACGCTCGGGTTGAGCCGGCTGAGTTAATCAGCGTACTGGAGATTGGCAAGTGAGCACGCTCAGGTCGAGTCAGCTGGGTTTGTGAGCATACTGAAGATTGACGGGTGAGCACGCTCAGGTCGAGTCAGCTGGGTTTGTGAGCATACTGAAGATTGACGGGTGAGCACGCTCAGGTCGAGTCAGCTGGGTTTGTGAGCATACCGAAGATCGGCAAGTGAGCACGCCCTGGTTGAGCCAGCTTAGGTGGTCAGCGTACTGAAGATTGGCGGAGGAGCACACACAGGTTGAGCCAGCTTAGATGGTCAGCGTACAGAACATCGGCAGTTGGGCCACTGTGGTTGAGCCGGCTGTGTTAGACACAGCAGGGAGCTGCACTGAAGACTGGTGGAGGAGCACGCTCGGGTTGAGGCAGGGGAGTTTGTCAGCATGCTGAAGGACTGGTGATCAGCGAGCTGTGGGGGATTCGTTGTGTACTGGAGTATGTTTCCAGGGTTAAGGCCTGCAGTGTGATAGCTGAGCTGACTTGGAGGTCCAAGTACCATTTCTACATAATTCGTTTAATCATATCGCCATAATCAATTGTATATTTGTAATTCTGACATGTAATTTTTAATAAGAAGGAAACAGATTACTTTTGAACCTTAAATTTGCTGGTTTTTCTCTCCTATTTTCGCATTGTTCCTCTAATCTCTTCTCACAGTTCTCTTTAGTGTTTCTTTAACAGAATAAGCCTATCCCTTGGAACTCGACGCGGGGCCCGCGTTACAACTGGTGGCAGCGGTGGGATAGGCTTATTTCAAAGGAAGCAGTCCTGAGTGCGCAGAAATGGAGACTCCAGCAAGAAGTGGAGAATATTTTGATGATGATTTCAGGAGTCCCAGAGACATGGAGAGAGATTGGATTGTTTCAGATGAGTGGTGCGAGAACCTGATTGACCTAACACCATCTCAGTATACTGAAGGGAGAGGAAGGGACCTCCTGCGTGAAAGTGCTCTTCCCGAGGAGAGGACCAGCCCGTCTGGTGAAAACGTCAAATCCCCTGTTCAGTCAGGTAGCAAAGGCAGCCCATGGAGTAACCTGGGCGGAATTCAACAAAGGGCGGAACTGTCACCAACCAACCCCTTTAGAAGTGATCTGAGATTAGAATGGTACGAAGGCAGAGAACAGAGCCGGTCTCTTGAGTCCAGAAGACCAAATACTCCACGAGAAGTTTCCCCCGTAAAACATCACGAGACAGGCCAGATGGAACGGGGTACCAGCAACAATAAGCCAGGACTTTCAGGCATCTATGGGATTCGCCCAGGCATTTACGATGGTAGCACTTCGTGGGAGGACTATCAAGTCCAATTTGAGGTAGTCGCTGAACTCCACGGTTGGAGCAAGGGTGTGATGGCGATGTGCTTGGCGGCTAGCCTCAAGGGAGATGCACGAGCCGTGCTAGCTGATCTGGATGCAGACTCTCGTAGGAACTACCCGTTGTTGATCGAAGCATTGTCCCGAAGGTTCAACCCCTCCCATCAAACTGAGATATTCCGGATACAGTTGAAGAACCGGATAAGAAGGAAAGAAGAAACTCTTCCCCAGCTTGCACTGGAGGTTAGGAGACTAGCCAGGCGAGCATACCCGTCAGCTCCACCTCAGCTGTTGAAGTTTCTTTCCAAGGATCATTTCCTTGATGCTTTGGATGACCCAGACCTCCGCTTGGGAGTGTATAAGATGAGACCTGAGACCCTCGAAGATGCCCTGAAAAGTGCCCTCGAAATTGAAGCATTTCACACGGCAGAAAAGCAAAAGAATTTCCCATGGAAGGGAGTGGTCCGGGTAACAGAAGGTAACGTCAGGCAGAGCGAGAATGAGACAAAGGAACCAACAAGGACTGCAGAAGAGGAGATAATACAATGCCAATTGTCAATGGCTGAGTTGCAATCAGAACTGAAAGCTATACGGAGTGATCTACAGCTTATGAAGGACGAGAAAAGACAGTATGGCAGTCAAGGAAGACAGGGAAAATGGCCGCCGAGGTCCAAAACATCAAACGGGGAGCCATCGTATACTGAGGAAGGTGCCCCAATATGTTTCAAGTGCAGAAAACCAGGCCACGTGAAGAGGAATTGCCCAGAAAAGGTTACTACGGCAAAACAGAGTGAAACAACGTCGGGAAACGGCCAAGAGTCGGAGATGGGGGTCGCTCTTCGACAGTAGATCTTGGACCCACTTGCATAGCAGTGCTTAATGGTTTACCCGGACTTGAAAAGGATGGAATTTACCTGAGCTGCAAAGTTGGAGGAAAAGACGTGTCGTCTTTGGTGGATACTGGCGCCAACATTTCACTTCTTCATGCGGGTGTGTTTTTCAGTCTTCCCAGTGAGTATAGGCCTCAACTAGAACAGGACGGGTTGTGCATGATACTCGCTGACGGGAAAAGTGTACCTGTTCATGGCAAAGCGGAGATGGAAATTGAGGTTGGTGGCAGGAAAAGGAGACACATGTTCTGGGTAGCAGATTTAGGTCCGGATTGTATACTAGGACTAGATTTCCTGAGACAGCAGGACTGCGTTATCTATGCGAGAAAGGGCCAAGTTACAATCGAAGACGACGGGGAGAATGAAGTGAGACCCAATTATGCCGAAGACAAAATAAAAACAAATGGAAGTTGTTGCCGTATTGTTGCCTCAGAGACGATAGTTCTGCCAGCCCAATCAGAGATGCTAATTGCTGGAAATGTGAAGGACTTGCAAGAGACTGGTGCAGAGGGAGTGAAGATGATGAATCCGTCGAATTCACTTTTTGGGAAGAAAGGTGTCTTGGTTGCTCGCTGCGTAATAGATGTAGAACAGGGGGCCGTCCCTGTAAGGCTTGTCAATCTGAGTGATGACCCTGTGACAGTGTACCGGGGAACGACTGTGGGTGAGTGTGAAGAAGTGGAAGAGGTTTCTTCCGGAGGTGGTGCGGTTGATGCCACCGGAGATCTTCACAAGGGGACGGGATTGCTCCCCACACACCTGGAAAAGTTGTTTGGTACTTGTACAGAGGAGTTGGATAATGCTCAGAAGGATGAGGTCAAGGCGTTTTTGCACAAGTGGCAAGGCGCGTTTGCCAAGGGTGCAGGGGACCTCGGGAGGACAAACCTTGACAAGCACAGTATAAACACAGGAGACCATCCGCCAATACGCCAGCAAGCAAGAAGGTTGCCTTTGCACAAACAGGAGGAAGCTTCCAAGGAAATCAAGGAGATGTTGTCGCATGACGTCATCGAGCCATCTTTCAGTCCATGGTCCTCCCCCATTGTCCTTGTGAGGAAAAAGGATGGAAGTTTACGTTTTTGTGTGGATTATAGAAAGGTGAATGACGTGACTGTCAAAGACTCTTACCCGCTTCCAAGAATTGATGACACCTTAGATAAACTCAGTGGTGCTGCGTGGTTCTCTACGCTAGACTTAGCAAGCGGGTATTGGCAGATAGAGGTGGAGCCACAGGATCGCCCTAAGACTGCATTTTCCACCCACGAAGGGCTCTTCCAGTTCAAAGTGATGCCGTTCGGGCTTTGCAATGCCCCAGCGACATTTGAACGTCTCATGGATCGAGTCCTAGGAGGGCTTAAGTGGGAAAGCTGTCTGGTGTACCTGGATGATGTCATAGTCCACGGGAAAACGTTTGAAGAACATCTTAGCAGACTTGGGGAAGTTATCAAGAGCTTGAGCGAGGCAGGGTTGAAGTTATCTCCTAAGAAGTGCCAGCTGTTCAAGAGAAAAGTAACATATTTGGGACACGTCGTCAGTTCAGATGGAATTCACACTGACCCAACTAAAATCGAGGCAGTATCCACATGGCCCAGCCCCAGAGACGTGCATGAAGTTCGTAAATTTATCGGTCTCTGTGGCTACTACAGACGCTTTATCAAGAATTTTAGTTCGATCGCTAAACCTTTACACAGGCTCACAGAATCAGGTAGAGTATTCCATTGGAGTGATCAGTGCGAGGAATCTTTTTGTGAACTGAAGAAACGGCTCACCACCGCACCTGTCCTTAGCTACCCCACCAGGAGTGATCCCTTCATTCTAGACACAGATGCAAGTAATCATGGAATAGGAGCAGTTCTTTCACAAATTCAAAACGGAGAAGAACACGTCATCGGTTATTACAGTAGGACCCTCACCAAAGCAGAAAGAAGGTATTGTGTAACCAGGAAGGAACTTTTGGCCATTGTAGCAGGCGTGAAATGGTTTCACCATTACCTCTATGGAAGGAAATTCAACGTCAGGACAGACCATGGAGCTCTTCGTTGGCTCCTGAACTTTCGCTACCCAGAGGGCCAAGTGGCACGCTGGTTGGAGACGCTTGGAACCTATGACTTCACAATAGAGCATAGAGCAGGAAGAATTCACAATAATGCTGACAGTTTGTCTCGAAGACCGTGTGAGGATTGCCGCCACTGTGATAGAGAAGAAGAGCATGATGCTGAGAGAGCTTTGAAGTCGGCCAAACAGGGTGAAACTACTCCAAATACACCGGTAGTGACTTGTAACTCTTTAACAAATGGGGCTGATGAGAACAAAATGCCGAGTACGCCAGAGAAAAGCTGGGTAACTGAGAGGTCCAACGAAGAACTGAGGAGGTTACAAGCAGCAGACCCAGACATTGGCCCAATACTGGATGCGAAGCGGTTGAAGAGGCGACCACCATGGGAAAGCATTTCAGGAGGTAGCAGGACCCTTCAGAATTATTGGTCGCAGTGGGACAGTCTCGTTTTACAGAATGACATACTTTACCGCAGATTCGAGTCACCAACTGGTGAAAAGATAACTGTGCAGCTTGTGACTCCAGAAGAGATGAAGAAAGATATTTGGGAAGCAGCTCATGTGCATCCTCTATCAGGACATTTGATGGTGAAGAAAACGACAGGAAGGATAAAGGAAAGGGCATATTGGAGTGGCATGTCAAGAGATGTCGAGAGATGGTGTAAGCGGTGCAAAGTGTGCATTACCAAAAGAGGGTCTCACTCTAACAGGAAGGCAAAAATGACTCAGTATCTTTCAGGCGAGCCACTGCAAAGAGTTGCATTGGATATACTTGGCCCATTACCAGTGACCCCACAAGGAAACAAGTACATCCTAGTCATCGGAGACTACTTCTCCAAATGGACGGAGGCCATAGCAGTCCCTAACCAAGAGGCAGTTACAGTGGCGAAAGCATTGGTTGAAGAGTTCGTATGCAAGTTCGGTATTCCCGACGAGCTCCATTCGGACCAGGGACGACAGTTCGAGTCAGATGTGTTCCAGGGAATGTGTGAGTTGCTCCAGATCCGGAAGACTAGAACTACTGCATACCATCCCCAATCAGACGGGATGATTGAGCGCTTCAACCGCACCCTTGAGAGTATGTTGTCATCTGTGGTGGATACAAGTCAGAAGGACTGGGACACGTGGTTGCCATATCTTTCTATGGCCTACAACACCGCTATCCATGAGACGACTGGGTTTTCCCCAGCAGAGTTAATGTACGGCAGGGTGCTGAAAACTCCACTTGATGTGATTGTACCGGCTATTGAACAAGAGACAGTGACGGATTACCCTGAGTACGTTTCAAAGTTAGAGGATAAGATCAGGAAGATGCATGCCCAGGCACGGGAACGTCTGAAAGTGGCGGCCGACAGACAGTCATTTCGAATAAATCGCAAAGCTTCAGAACAAACGTATGAACGAGGAGATCTGGTTCTTGTGCATTCACCGGTGGTAAAGAAGGGCACCACTTCAAAACTTCACCGCCCGTGGCAGGGCCCGGGTTTAGTTCTGAAAAGAATCAACGACGTATTATTTCGAGTAATAATGGGACCCCAGAAGAAGCCGAAGCTCATCCACTACAACCGATTGCGTCCCTATCTAGGAGAAGAAGTACCTTGGGTGAAGTCCTTTCTTGAGAAAAAGACTACTGTTGTGAATGAAAATTCAGAAGAGAATAATAAGCCAAGCCGAGAAAACGCACGTATTCGTGGACAAAATGAGGACTCAAATGAAGGTAGAGACACGTTCAGCCCAACAGCATCAACGAAAGAGACGGAAGCCCATAAAGCAAAGGAAAGAGAGGAGCCGTCTTCTTCGCAGCGCTCACAAAGGCCGAAGAGGGAACGAAAAGAACCCCAGAGATACGGGTTCAGTTAGAATTGAATGTCACCTGTGTAAATATGTAAATAAATAGATGTCAACGTTGAGTAAAGATGACGTCTCCGTGTTCTTTTCTTTGTATATAGTTTTAATATGGTGTTTGAGGCTTTTTAGCCCCTTAATTTTCTAGTCAACGCGAGATGGTGAATGCGTTCACTCAAGTTTGTCTTTCTTTCTCGTTTTGCAGGAAGATGAGTGGGAACAGGCCATTGTTTGTTGTGGAGTATAAGTGTTCTGAATGCCCTCGCCGGTTCAATGACTTACAGGATATGAGGAACCATGCCGAGTACCAGCATGGGCACAGGATGTTTCGATGCCAGGTCTGCCACGACTTCAGCAGCCCTAGGAAATCAGACACGATCAAGCATGAAAAACAGTGCAGAGGAAGAGGAGAGGAAAAACGAAGAAAGCGTGAAAAAGAACCCGAAGAGTGTCGCGGAAGGGGTACAGTCAGGTCAGTGGTGGCACCGAACGTAAGGGAGGAGGACACAGCTGAAAGGCCAAAGAAAACTTGTGACGACCGAAAACGGAAAGGTCACCAAACCACGGGCGAGCGAAAGAAGGCAAAGGTTGATGGTACAGTAACCACTCAGGGGGAGTCCAGTCACACGTCTAAGGAGTTGGAGGCAGAAAGGTCAAGTAGAGATAAACTGACGAAACAATCAGAAAATGTTGCGAAAGGGCATGAAAAGGAAGTTAATGACATGGACATAGAATCAACTGAAAACGAGAGGGCAGAACAAGCGGGCAAGACTCCCATGGCTGTGATTCATCCCACCCCACCCAGGGTTCAGAGAAGTCCTGCATGGCCGTCTCTTCAGAAACTTCTGGATCGAGGTTCGCCACTGGAAGAACGTTCTGCAACAGCCGAGAGAGAAATTGAAAAGGCGGAAAGAGATGAAGTTGGATTACCTGGGACTAGAGAATCCTACCGAAGTACTTCATACCTGCTGACGGATGGACTCAGACTTATTACAACCACAAAACGTGTTGTGTATCCAGATGGCAGGGTCTTTGAAGTTGAAGAAAAGAAGTTTACTGCCATTCCTGAGTAACCGTACTTTACTTGAGTTAGTTTGTAAATAGACAAAGGTGAAGGTCGCCGTTTTTCTGATGTGTACTTTCCTAAAAAGGTTGTTAATAAACAAGTGTTACCTGTACAGAGGAAGTTCTCCTGTTGTTTTTTCTTTGAGTCGAAGATTATGCGGGACGCATAAGCTAAGGAGGGGGTAGTGTAACGTAGCTGCGGGTGGCTTCGGTTCCTGAGAGGTGGCGCCCTGTCAGTTTAAGCAGCAGAGTAGTTCTCCCGCGCTTCCGCGAGCCACGTGAGATCCGGCCTGCGAGAAACACATGTGGACATGCTGTGCGCGGCAGTTACAGTCTGAGTTGTTGTACCTTGAAGAAGGAAGGCGAGGAGCAGTGGGAGATCCGTAGTGAGAAATAACGGCCTTGAGACGTTTCCTTTCGGGAAGAACGTTGGGTGAGGAGTTTGCTACATTATTATTAGAAGTTAAGGATACCTAGTCAGGAGATTTTAAGGGTAAAGCTGTAAAAGTTGTTAATAACCGACTGTAATACTTAGGGTCCCGCCTACGCTGGCTACAATAGCGTAGGTAACGTGAAGCTTAGGCTGTAAGCCTAGGCCTGCGAGCATATAAGTGTAACACAACAGCTGAAGTTAATGAAACCTCCCAATTACTGCTTTTGTCTTTGAGGGCTAATGTATGCTACTCGAGAACCCTACCCTGAATAAAATGGTGTAATTGTGGACTAGGATAAGCTTCTAGGACTGGGTGTTGGACTACATCGTTGAACAACAGCACAAGAGAAGATATTAGGCCGAGATCTAAGGCCATAAGATTCTGGTAAACCCCCAAGACAAATGTTAAGGAATTCCCAACAATAAACGGGACATCAACCGCTGATTCCTGCCCCTGTACCCAGAGATAGTCCCGGACGCCTGCCTAGGTTGTGAGTATACTGACGATTAGCCGGCGAGCACGCTCGGGTTGAGCCGGCTGAGTTAATCAGCGTACTGGAGATTGGCAAGTGAGCACGCTCAGGTCGAGTCAGCTGGGTTTGTGAGCATACTGAAGATTGACGGGTGAGCACGCTCAGGTCGAGTCAGCTGGGTTTGTGAGCATACTGAAGATTGACGGGTGAGCACGCTCAGGTCGAGTCAGCTGGGTTTGTGAGCATACCGAAGATCGGCAAGTGAGCACGCCCTGGTTGAGCCAGCTTAGGTGGTCAGCGTACTGAAGATTGGCGGAGGAGCACACACAGGTTGAGCCAGCTTAGATGGTCAGCGTACAGAACATCGGCAGTTGGGCCACTGTGGTTGAGCCGGCTGTGTTAGACACAGCAGGGAGCTGCACTGAAGACTGGTGGAGGAGCACGCTCGGGTTGAGGCAGCGGAGTTTGTCAGCATGCTGAAGGACTGGTGATCAGCGAGCTGTGGGGGATTCGTTGTGTACTGGAGTATGTTTCCAGGGTTAAGGCCTGCAGTGTGATAGCTGAGCTGACTTGGAGGTCCAAGTACCATTTCTACATAATTCGTTTAATCATATCGCCATAATCAATTGTATATTTGTAATTCTGACATGTAATTTTTAATAAGAAGGAAACAGATTACTTTTGAACCTTAAATTTGCTGGTTTTTCTCTCCTATTTTCGCATTGTTCCTCTAATCTCTTCTCACAGTTCTCTTTAGTGTTTCTTTAACAGAATAAGCCTATCCCTTGGAACTCGACGCGGGGCCCGCGTTACACAATAAAAAAAGACGCTAAAATTGGTCAAATTGCCTTGAAATTTGCACAGTCTGTATTTCAACTCATTGTGTACAAAATCTAAATGCAAAATGATCATATTTTGTAAGTAACACAGTCAAAAACAACATCCCATAAAATTTTAAAGCCTTTTGTCTGTCAGCAAACATTTTCACAGGCACGAGTATTGGAGTTGGTCCGCTAACTTAACGCCTTTCCATGGGAAAGAAATACCGGGCGGTCCGGGCAGTCCGGGCAGTCCGGGCTGTATGTCCATTACGTCTGCTTTCCCTCTCCAATTAGCTTCAAATTTTGTTTGCTGTATGCTACTTTAAAATGTTCCGCTCGGCATTAACCTGCAAAGCGTGCATTCTCTTGTTTAAATATTGATAAACCGCCAGTCCAGTTTCTGTCCCCTTGTCCTCTGGGCAGGCAGGTTGGTGAATGGAAAAACCCATCATGAAAATAGGACCACCTGCTTGAAGGTGATGTAGGTGAACACAACCACAGGGCCTCCTAGTAATGGTTTAACTTACAACGTTGTTACACACTTTGAAAAGAGTGTCATAGCTCTGCAGGGGCGACGTGAAGGAGTGACATGGGCGACCGCCCCATTTGCAAGGAAATGTGAAAAGAGAAGGAAAAGAAGGGGAAAGAAGTAAAGCAGCGCTCAACTCACTGACAAATCCCCCCCCCCCCATCAGAATACCCTGGCGCCATCCCTATAGACGAATACGGACAAATTGTGATGGTCTCATTTTAGTTGGTCATTACTGGGGTCTATCACCTTAAATCTTCAGATTTCCTTCCTTACCTGTTCCATGGATGTTGTGCACTGAAGTGTATCTTGATTTTCTAACCTCTACTGAATTCTGAGGATTTGAAAATCACGTAGACAATAAGTAAAGACGATTAAAGGCTGATGGACCCCACTAACGACTGCCAACAGTCGCTAAAAACAAGCGGTAATCGTATTCGTCTGTAGCTCTGTGTAGCTAAATGAAATTTGTATAAAGTGCTTTGTTAAGTGCAATTATGCTTTGAATATAAGGGGATAAGTCACGTGACTCATTACATACATACATACATACATACATACATACATACATACATACATACATACATACATACATACATACATACATACATACACACACATATACATACAAACATACATACATACATACATACATACATACATACATACATACATACATACATACATACATACATACATACATACATACATACATACATACATACATACATACATACATACATACATACATACATACATACATACATACATACATACATACATACAAATATTTATATGGCGCTAGCTCCAAATGATCAAAGCGCTTAAAAACAGAAAGAGAACGGTAAAGTACAGTGCAGTTAGAAAAAGTGAGACTTTAGGGGTTTTTTAAAAGTAGTGACTGATTGAGCTTCCCTGATATTACGCAGGAGTGTGTTCCAAAGTGAGGGGCCAGCTACGGAGAAAGTCTTGTTGGCAATGTGTTTCTTTCTAGACGGAACTGTTAATAGAGTTGTATCAGTAGCGGACCTCGTTACCGGGCCTGTAAAGGGAAGTTGCTTACACATCAAAGATTTTGTGAGATAAACTGGTCCGCATTTATTTAGGCATTTGTAAAAGTAAAGACATATTTTAAATTTAATTCGTTTTTCGATAGGAAGCCAGTGAAGTTTTTTCATTAAAGGTAAAGGACTATACAGACTAGAGGCAGAAAAACTCAATTTAGCAGCTCTGTTTTGCAACAACTGTAGACGTTTGAGGTCTCGAGCATTCGCACCATAGAGGAGGGCATTACCATAGTCTAATCTAGAAAGGACGAGTGCACGCACAATGAGATGTCGTGTATCCTTAAGATAACGACAAATGCCACGAATGTAACGGAGCTGGAAATTTCCACCAGCTGATACGAGACTATTAACTTGTTTGGTCACGGACATATTAGAATCAAAGAAAACTCCTAGATTACGTATGTTACAGGATGGTTCAATTTGGCTATCACACACTGTAAGATTAAGTTTCGGGAGCTTTAAAAGGCTTTGTCTAGTTCCCGCTATGAAAAATTCGGGTTTTTTTTTTTCATTATTTAATTTTAATTTGTTTTGATTCATCCACCTTGTGATATTAATAATGCAATCTTGTAACAATTGCAACGCCCTTACAGCAGCACCAGTTTCGTTAGGATTAAAAGAGACGTACAGCTGAGTATCATCAGCGTATGAATGAAAATTAACATTGTGACTACGTCATATCTCCCATTGGTTGTGTATAAATTGTGAAAAGAATTGGTCCGATTACAGAACCTTGAGGAACTCCATAGATGAGTTGAGACTGCGCAGAGAAAACATTATCAATACAAACACAGCTCGATCTGCTATTTAAGTAGCTTCTAAACCTATAGTTACTGTCAGTGTGTTGCATTGTTTTTAGTGCAAATGAGAGGAATGAAATTAGCCCACAATTAAGATTTATATGTTGGTTTAAAGGGCGGTAAGGATTTTCTTTGCAGACTACACTTTATCATAAGGGGGGGGGGGGGGTGCATTATGCATGTAGCTTTAGGTCAGGGCGATTTTTTTCCATTTTAGGAAAGGCGTTACAAAACATCATATCTAATCGTATTAAACGTCTAGCTTATACAACATTTCTGGTTATATAATAAATTGTTTGAAAACATACAGGGATATTGCTCATGAGGATGCACCGATTAGTCTTCCCAACAGATCTCTCCACCCCTTCATATTTTTCTCTATGGTGCATGGGGGAGGGAAGTCCATGGCTAATCGTTGTAAATTTTGTTTACTCCATTAATTCCCGCTCTCAGCTGGTTTCAGAATGCATATCACGTGGTGAGATAAAATCGGGATGTTTGGCTTAGCTGATCGTAAAGACACGGTGATAGTTTACATTGATCGATCGATTAAAATTTCAAGCCATCTACATTGTCCGTTTGAATACTTAAACGACTCGGGATGTTGTCTGATTCTGGGAGGAAAGTTCCTACTTCTATGCGTTAATTGGCATTAATGCAAAGCAAATATCCCCAGTCCCTCCCAGTCATTGAGAAAGAGCTGGCCTATTACATGCGTCCGTTGGGGCGACTGGGAACATATCATGGCTTCCAAAGGTATGAGCAGGATTGACGCAACCCTGCCTCTTTACCTGGTGGACACTGGTCGAAAGGTAAAGTTGAAGATTAATTTAAAAACTGATTTTTCGAAGAAGAAAGTCAAAAATACGCGGAACAACTTTTTCTTTTAGGTACCATGTACCGTACAAACGATACTATTTTTCAGTTCAATTTTTTCTTGAGATTTGGTGCATAATGAGAAATCTTTGAAGTCACTGGGGTACATTAGGCCACGGACTTATATACATGGACAGAGCATGCAACACGTACGTCCTATCCGTAGATGGTCACCACCGACTGGGGAAAAAAAAGGCGCACCAAGATGACTACCGTGAAGCTATAAATCATCTTATTTGACGACGACTCTGTAATATTTTAAACAAAAGTTGAACTTGAATGGGAAAAATATATTCCTGCAATACGTGAAGTAGTTTTGGCCTTACCTTGCCATATTTCGAAAATATTTCAACTTTCTTGCAAAATATGGGGATATACTTGAGTAAGTCCAAATTTTCACACAAAACCATAGCAGACAGCCATCTTGATGCCCTTCTTCCACGTAGGGTAGCGACAATCTACCATGTTGTATGTTCTGTCCATGTATAGGAAGTCCGTGATTAAGGCACATCAATTTGACATTGCATTAGTGCAATTTATTTGTAATTTTAATGCAGCTTCGAGTAATGAAGCAACATTGTTTGTGCTATATCCATAGATATGGTGCAGAGTAATGCTAGATTTACACCGGGAAAAGACGTCCAAACATACCAACAGTATAAAATTTCAATTATAAACAGGACATCCAATTATAAAGAAAAACAATGGAAATAAAAACAATGTGCCTGCATTTCATAACATTCTATGAATTTTTGAAAAGTATGGTTATTTTTTACAAAATCAATCAATTTTCATAATGAGAATATTTTTCTTTCGTACCAAACCCTACCTTGGTATACTTGATATATATCCCACCGTGACGCCTATCCCGGGGCACTCCTCTTTTAGCTTCCTTCTATTCCCTTCTGTGTTTAGTGCTACCTTTTTCTTGATTCAATTTTTCAATGGAACCGTTGCCTGCGTTACACTCTAAAAACAAAAAAGTGAAATTGGAAAAGTTCACTCCAAGTAGAGTGAAATTCACTTTAAAAGAGTAAAGTTCCACTCTTAATGGAGTGCCTTCAGTTACCACTCTTAAAGAGTCACTCGTTATTTTCACTCATCTTGAAATAAATTTTACCCTTTTTGGAGTAAGCTTAACTATTCTTGTCGTGAATGAACACTCTAATGGAATTAATTCACATTTTAACCCTATTAAAGCGTGGCTACATTCACTCTTTGGTTTTTAGAGTGTAAAACATGTTTTCACCTGATATGAGGAGAGATATGAGGTTTGTTTCTATGGAATTCAAGTTCTAATAAAGACTAGTAGCTGAAAGATCTTATGAGCACTTACAGAACTCAGACGTCAAAATGATTAAAGGCCCAGTTCTCTCATCTCAAACAGTACCAATTCTCCTAACCTTCAATTAAGCCCTTCCCACAATTGTCTGAAATTCACCCTTATCTAGACAAAATCTCAGTTTTTTGCTTCACACTGAGTATAGAACTGATGAAAAAAGCCCAATATGTATAATCAAAAAACTCTTACAACAGTTCATGCTGTGTAATATAACCCTTGGTACTCTACGTTGTTTGAATTAGAAGTCAATCAAAAAGCTGAGCCAATTGAGAGTGTAGTTTGGGATGAGAGGATTGACCCTTTAATATCATGCTCACTGTATGGGGCTTTGCTCGTCAGGGGCGCTAAACTCCCCGACAAAGGCCCGCGCATTTGAAGCCCGGACAAGACGATGAGTTCCCGGTGGGATGTGAGCAGTATTAAAGGCGCGCGCAGCGCGCAGAAACATTTCCAACACTAAAATTGGCCTAATTTAAAGTCCAGGGTTTACTTCGAAGAAAAGTTGAAGCTTTTGGAAGAAACGTAACTTTTAAAGTAGGTAAGGGCCATTACATATATTTATTGAAGAGTCTGCCCGGCCCTACATATAAGCAAAATGGAAAAAGTTTTATTGGCTACTACCGTACTGGAATTCGTTCGGGCTAGGCAAACATTTTATTGTCAACCTACGTACAAACGCTCTCAGGCGAAACTGGAAATTTGTCCGGGAACTTTTTACCTTTCGTGGACAAATATCTTATATTAGAGAAATTTTTGAATTTAATGAAAGAAAATTTGGATTTTTCGATAGTGTGAAATTGAAACATTTGGGATAAATTTATCAAGTGATCTGCCTTTCAATTATAATGAAGGGGTAATAGAAGTTATCTTAGGGTTTCATTGTACGGAGTATTCACCTATATTGGAAAATTTACTGAAAATCTTTTGCCATTGTGAACATATGTTAGTAATTCTGAAGCTTACATTGGAGACAGATTTGGGTTTTTTGTATTGAAGAATCTCATGAGACCTTCTCATGTGATCGCTGGAAATACTTATATAGTAGTGTTGGGATTACTGCGTATCATCAATGCAGATTAAGACCGTCAGATGACAGTCGGGAATTTTTCGAGAAATTGTCTTCCTTTTAACATAAACTTGAAAATATGGAGCTTACAAATATTGAAAGAATTTTTGGCAGAAATTTGAAAAAAAAAATGAAAAATTGAAGTCTTTATTCTTGAAGATCAATCTGCACATTTTCATGTTGGCAAAATCAAGACTGAAGTTGGTTGCGGTTTCATATTTTGTCGTACGGTGGAAATTGCCACAATTTGTTTGACCTTCTTTTCAGATTGTTTGAAAATCTGGTGCGTACATTGAAAAAGTTTTGGATTTTCATAACAAATAACTGGGAACAATTGGGAATTTCGAGTTTCGTTGAAGAATATCTTTTTATAAGCAAAACCAAGAAAATCGTCAGGCTAAAGTTTAACTGACTTACTTCTTTTATTTTATGGATGAAGACCCCTAACGAAATTGGATGTTCTCCCTCATGACGGGAGGGTAAAGCTTTCCCCTACTGGGGCTATACCCCTCTGGCCCCACCCTTGGCTCTTGGCAAATGATAGGCCCCATTTTTTAGTAATCTTGATTCACGCCCCCTTGAGGTAGCTCCGGGGCAACTTGCCCCCGGCCCGCCACATAGCTACGTCACTGTCTATTAGAGAGTGCCGAAGTTCACTCTCACAAGCATTTCAAAGTTGGTATCAGTCCTCTACTGTAAGCACTTTAATCAAGCCCTTCCATAATGCGTGACCGCTGCGGTCGGTTCTGACGTGGGAAAGTGAAAGAATATTCTTCTCATTGTAATGTCGGAATTCATCCTTGCTTCTAGTTGATTTAAGCATTCAAATGAGAATTTGGGGGGAGAAAAGTAAGGTTATTCTTTTAAAAAGAACTCTGCTTCAACTTTGAAGAGTTTGTAGAATGCTTAACGTACGTTAATTATACGTACCATAGATCGTCCCTTCTTTACCTCATGCATGCACTATTTAGGTAGCGGACCACTAACTCCAAAACTCTTGTCTGGGAAAATGTTTACTGACAGACAAAGCGCCATAAAAATTTATGGGATGTTGTTTCTAACTGTGTTACTTACAAAATATGATCTTTTTTGCATGTGGATTTTGTAAACAATAAGTTGAAATACACACTGTGCAAAATTCAAGGCAATCTGACCAATTTTAGTGTCTTTTTTTATCGTAGGCCTATTACTCCGCTCTGTGAAATGCCGTTTTTGAGTAACTATTATGACGGGAAACACAGCCCTATCATTCAAGGCTCTCTAGCTCAAAATTTCAATGGTCATGGTATGGGAATTTGAAAGTGCCATGAAAGCCGAGATTGTGAGCTTCGATCAGAGGGATGGCATGTCCTGGTTGAAAACTTCTACTGGGAGCTAGGGGGCACGGAAGTAGTCTAATTTAGTGTGTAAGTCAATGGGACTTTTAATTGATGACCCGCTACCTTAAAATTTATAAACAATTAAAAATTGCGATGGGCGCCACCATCTCCCCCGCTGGTGACTCGACATGATCTGCGAATACTTCCCTGCTTTAGATCAAAACTCTTTTAGTTCTAGACTTGAATAAAGATTTCAATTACAGCTACGTACCTAAACGAAGCACTCTTGGTTACAAAATACGTCGCTTAACATATGATAACCATGGCAGTAGTACTTTCATGTAATAACAGTCATCCTAATATGTGCAGTATACATATTCTATATCATTTTCGCGCAGGCTTCATACTGATTATAAAATAGTTTAGGTACGTTGTGTGTAAACGCCTCGTCACAAAATTCAAAATAACAATCACAGTCGGACTTAATAGCCTGCATAGCTCCTCTGCATATATCAGATTTTTCGCAGCGATATGCAGGAGGGAAAGTTCGTCTGCTGCGCGGACTACAGCGTACTGAGAAACATGGCAATACTAGATGTAACTTCCTGCTCAGACTAATTATCGACTAACGAATATCGTGCATCGAAAGTACAACGCTGGGCCGGCTTTTCATTAACAGCGGAATATGATATTGCGTGACGCTGGGCAGCAGCTTTAGAAGCGAGCTTTTTCCTTCAGTTATTTTTTGCGGGTGCTTGTTACCCTTGAACTCATTCATTCCAAATAGAATGTGAAGGTATATAAACACTTCAACAACTAGAGAGAAGCACAATTCAGCATTGAAACTTCTAGTACAAAGAGCGGTTTTGCGAATACCAGTGAGCGGCAGAGTAGTGACGGTCGATGCATGTTTTGTCATCATCATGACGCGGTTCTACAGCCCGAATAAATTTCTCACAGTAACAAAGAACTTATTGGATTGAATTTTAGGAGAAGAGTGCTTTTGTTCAGGTAAGTGCTTGTTCCGCGATGTTTTAATATGAAAAATGTAAGCAATCCTCGGTGTTGTAGACAGCTCAAGCTATCATAGGTAACTCGTCATGTGAAAACGAGACTCTCTGAGTTCTTTTGTAACTTGTCCATGATTCTTTTTCAGCCTGCATGATATCCTCAACCAAGGCGTATATATAAATATTACAAGTCTCTGCTTCAAAGTAACAAATGAGGAATTTTCATCCTCCGGGTCGAAGGGTCTACGGTTGGTCGTACTTGATTTGTGACATGTTCGGGTCACTCTTGGAACAACAAAGCATTGGAATATTATAAACAACACCTTTAAGGTAAAGAGCAGTCCCTCAAACTTGTTTTGAAGAAAAGCTTAATAACACAATTTTTGTCTATAATTTCTCTTCAAGGTGTCTTTCATTACATTTTACGACTTTGCTACTTGCCAATTCAAGGTAAACCAAACAGTTATGTAAATTTCACATTTGAAGAGAAAAACGTAGTTACATGACTCCCAACAGCCAATCATGAAACTGGACAGTCTACTACACTACTTCAATCATTTGGGAGGACTGCTCTTGCCCTTTAATTAATTAGAGTGGATGTGTCTCTTTTGTGTAGTAAACGGGCATGCAGGCTAGTCGTTAAGTTTGAAATAAGATAATAAATGGTTACAAAGCTATCCCAGGATATAACAGGCCACTCAGTTTAACAAGCGTGTAAATTACTTGGAGAAAATAATTCGTTCATCCATGGTTGACCCCGTGAGGATGAATAATTCATTTAGTAATAAGCAGTTTGGCTTAATTCATTTCCAGGAGATCTACAACACTGTAATGACTGAATTTGAAGTTTGAAGTTCTTTATTTCCACTCTAACATATTCTTGACTCTCTTGACTTTTCACTCGTCGGGTTTCTGGATGGATAATTTTTCATGAGAGGAAACTCCCCTTAGCTCATTTGAAAAATTTGAAGTACCCAAGCAGAAAAAAGATAAATCATGAGAGACATCATTGCTTTATGTTCAGTGTCACAGAAGAATACAATCACAATGCCTCTGTTGTGCTGGTCACTAGACACTTCCTGAGTAGCGTCATGGATCAATGCACACACACAATAATCCATTGAAACTGACTTAATCCATCTTTCCTGCCATGTGCCTATCATGGCGGGTACCAAATTTGAAAAGTAGCTAAGGGGCTTTTCCTAGCATGTTTAACAGATTTGGAGTGGCTAGAATTAGCTACAATTTTTCAATACATATTGAATTAAGCCAAGAGTCGCAATAGAGTAAAATTAGTTACCATGTTTTCAATTCCGTTTTGTAGTCCCCCCCCCCCTCAAAAAAAAAAAAAATATTGGGGACCATTTCATCGATTGGTAGTGATACATTTTATCTGGTGATTTTCTGATCAAAAGCTACTTCTTAGATCCCCCTATTAGTCTGGGAAATGCCATTTTCTGCTCTTTCAGGGGTCCGTTTTTCAAAATGTTTTGTACGCTTCGCGCCAACTAATGGTGGCGCGCCGCTTAGTCTTTCTTGCTGAATTTTAATTTGGAATGAATGTTTATCTGGAATTGAAACTTAGAAACGCGACTGCTTGGATCCCTTTACAAGCCTGGGAAATATCATTTTCTACTGTCTGAGAGGTTCGAATTTTCAAATTTTCTGGACGCTCCGCGCCAACCAGTGGTGGCGCTCCATTTTGACTGTCTTACCGACAGAATTACATTTTTCGGGCAAAAATCTTCTGCCCCCAAATGCTCCCCTACAGTACGTCTATGGAACTACCTTACTCAGGCTTGCACTGGAACAGCTGGAACAGCTGGAACAGCTTGCAACATTCAGCAGGATTTCCGATTTGCTATCCTAGGATTCATAGGCCACTGGAGTAATGAACTGTGCTTATCAGTATCTAAAAAGTGTGTTTGAATCTGAGTAAAATCACAAATTTTTCTCACCAGCATTAAAAACAATTAAACCTGGCAAATGCCATTTCCTGCAGCCATCTGGGAGGTTTAAAAATCCAAAATTTTCTTTGTACGCTCCGCGCCGACTGATGGTGGCGCCTTACGGCGTCACCATTATGTCGGCTGCGGACAACTTAAGCCCCCAATTAAAAAACATCTCCCGCCGCCTAAGATAAATTACATGTACAAGATGAAGTGGGGTCCAGCAGAAGCAAAGTTTATCGAGACTAGGCTTCCTTATACAGAAAAAGAAAGAAAGAAAAAGGGAAAAAGACAAACAACTGTTAACACTTAAGCTGCAATCACAACATATAAGCAACATATAAGCGACAGAGAAGTCGTAAGAAAGAGGGTGAAGGAAGGAGAAAGGGAGGACACAGTTAAAGGCAGAAATCTAAATACCAAGCAGGGATATCTGATCTGTTACGTAGAAGATACATCTTAACAATATTCTTAAACCTTCACAGAGACTTAGACAAAACATTTCTTGACTCAAGGGAATTCCAAAATCTAGGGCCGTAATATCGAACAGTAGAGGAAGCTTTGGAGGAGTGGAAATTAATAGATAATGGTGGTTGTATTGATATTATATGTATTTATATATGGACTTCATAGAGGCCTTTGATAAAGTTCCACACAGCAGGCTTATGGAGAAACGTTAAGCATTTGGCTTTAATTTAGTGCCCAAATTAGGAATTGGATTGGACTTTTTAAAAGGGGGAAACCAAAAAGTTATTGTTAACGGCGTTCAATCTAGGGAGCAGTCACAAGTGGTATTCCTCAGGGCAGTGTTTAGGTCCTATATTGTTTGTTGCTTAAATGAATGATTTACCAAAGTGTGTGAATGGAAAAGCCTACTTATTTGCTGATGGTACAAAAATATTCAAAGAAATTAGAAGCACGGATGATGTAGAGAATCTGCAGAATAATCTCCAGGGGTGGTCAGATGATTGGCTTTTGAAGTTTCATCCTGATAATGCAAAGTTTTAACTGTTTCTCCGAAGAGGTATAGGTACCATGATTCCCTAAATTATCATTTATAAAATGATCGTGGTGATATAGTGGCTTTGGAAAATCTGATTGTGAGAAGAATATAGAGTTTTTGTAGACAGAAGTCTTGGCTTTTCGGAGGCACATTCAGCATCAAGTGAGCTAGGCGAAACAAGGATGAGCAAATCTTTGAGTTATTATTTCAGGCGCTTGTTAGGCCACATTTGGAATATGCTGCTCCTGTTAGGTCACCTAATTATAATTTGTTCACTTTTAATACGCCTTTGTGTAGATTTTCCTACGATACTTGCCCGACGGGCTATAAGACATTGAGCAGTTTACTTGCCCGAGTAACTTATTTGTCCCAGACAGTGGGGCGTAGGATTTTTCAAAGCCTGCTTCAGACAAGAGAGAACTGAGAAGTTCTGACCCTTTCTTAAAACCCGTGGAAGTTTCAAATAAAACTCCGCATGAATTTCCGTCAGATTAAAGTTCTTAGCATTTGCTCTTAGCAAATGTTACTAAAGTGAAAATGCTATTGCAAACGAAAACTCAAAGTAACGACTGCTTAGACTCAATTCACAAGCGTGGAAATGCTATTTCTGGCCGTCTCATGGGGTCGCAACTTTTCAAAATTTTCATTACACTTCCCGCCACTGATTGTGCCGCTCCGCTTTGATAGTCTTCCGGACAGAATTAAATATTTCATGGAAAAAATCCCCTGCTCCAAAATTAAAAAGGTCCTATACGCCTATGGCTAGCTTCACGTTGGTTTCTTATAAAAAATACTTTAATAACCGTCGGCCTCTCAATATACTGTATGATGTTGCTGGTGCCATAGTTTATGACAAGTGACCCCAGATACGCGACTGCTTCGGGTTTGTTAGGTTTGGGGTCTTACCTCAGTTGAGGTTATTTAAAGGTCTGTTCCAGTGACAAATAATAAGCTCTTAAAAAATCAAGGCACTTTTTTCTTAATTGGTAAAATCTCAATAGCATGTTGCGTCCAGGGCGTCAGGGAAAAGCAGGGGCGACCGCCCCCATTCGCAAGAAAATGTAAAGAGAGAAGGAAAAGAAGGGGAAAAAAGGAGAAAAGGGATCACTCTACTCATGCTTCGCCCCTCTTAAAATACCCTAGCGCCTCCTCTGGTTGTGGCAAGAAGTTATGAGAAAATAATCCACAGTAAAACATAACATTGTTGGAAATATGTCAGTCTGTGATGCCATACCGGCAGATTTATTGAGTCTCTTTTGTATTATTTATAATAATTGAGCATGCAAATGAAATATGCAGACACTTTTTAAAGCTGCAATGTTTGTGCTCACAAAATTTTCAGCTCAACCTCTAACGAACATTTCAATGTTTTACTGGTGTGAAGTTTCGAGGTCAAATAAATTACTTCAAGTTTGAAGAACGAAAAAAGGTTTTGGAAGGAATCTGCAGGTATATTGCAACTGGGAGTCTGTCTTGGACAAAGATGACAGTAAAATCTTGAGTTATGAACATGATATAGGCATAGGTGTAGGGTTTGAAGGACGTGTGATAAAACATTCTGTTTTTTGAGACCCTATGAAATTGACACCTGAATATTCCTCTAAAATTCATATGACTCTTGCACCCTTTCTGTTTCTGTGGTTTTATTTCTGCTTGTTAACATATAACCCAGGAGGTAGCTTATTTACCGTTGGTGCCATAGTTTATTTTCCTATCCCTCAGCTGTTATAAAAACATAGAAATATATTGCTTGAAAATTGAAGTATAATTAAGAAATCTAGGGCTAGGTGAAGGGCGCGGAAAATTCAAAGTTTATCTTGAATTTCGAAAATTGAAATAGACATGTGTCTGCCATACTTGAAATTAAATGAATAAAGATTGGCGTGCTGATGAACGACAGTTTTGAAATTAAAGATGAAATTTGGTCTCTTTATACATCATTTAATCATGCCCGAGACTAGTGCAGTCGATGAAGTATTTTGATAACCTCCCAGGGTTTATTCTGACTTAAATTTCTGTTTGTGTGATGGTTACGTTACAATTCATAATGTAGGACTGTAATGGTGGATAACAGTGATGGAGTTGCCATTGATTTTTGAAAACGTTTCTGACCTTTGAGGTCATCTGACTGGCATTTAAAAGGACCGATCCTCTCACCCCAAATTACAATTCTCGTAGGGGTTTACCCAAATTCTAAACTGGCTCAACTGTTTGATTGACAGCTAATTCAAACAATACAGAGTATACTAGAGCTTATGATTACACGGCATGAGTTGTACTGAGAGTGTTGTGATTATATGTAACATGGGCCGAGCCTTGGCCTACAGGCGCTTAGCAATAATCATACTCGTCGATGAGAATTGAAAACTCGTACCAATTGTAGGTTTAGTGCGGAGCTTGACGTTCATTCCTCTCAAGGGCCGACCAGTAGGCTAACGCAGTCTTCATTAACTAAGACACATATCCAAAAGTGCAACTAACAATACAAAACTTAATACACTCCTTCACATGTGAAATACAACAGCACAAATTAGACCACTGGCATACACATTAGAATACGAATAAATTCCTACACCACAAAACACAAATTCATCTCCTGCAGTTATACACTTTGAGTTTTTATACTCACCCTGAAGCAATAAACTGAGATGGTGTCTGGATGAGGATAAATTTCAGACAATTGTGGGAGGAGCTTAAGTGAGAAGGTATAGGAAATTAGTACAGTTTGGGGTAAGAGAATTGGGCCTTAAGTAATAGAAAATTTCAAAGCTTTGCCGAAAACCAGAGCGCTCTGTATATAAAGTAAAAATGTAATGGGAAATAACAAAGATCTGAGGCACATTTGGCTAGCATGTGAAAATAGGTGTTCATCATCCCCACTTCAAACTGCAGTCTTGCAAAAAAAAAAAATGCCCACAATGGTCAAATATTCTGGCAAATGTTTGAAAATGCTGGGAAGTTTCCAATTGCCAAAATAATTCAACGGACAGACAGGAGGGTGTTCAGGTACAGTGCCCAAATGTTTGCCATCTATCCTGCCGTGGAGACAAATACGGGCAATTGGTATGAAAATCGAGTAATTTGTTTTTCGATATTTTAATGATGAAGTGTGAGAATGTCTTCCCTTAAGTCTGCTTGGAAACTCATTTGAACAAAACTTGTCATGTGACATTTTTTCAAAAGTAAAATCATATATAGTCGGAAGTTCGGGCAGTCACACAATTCTCATCAATATATATTGAATTCAGCCAAGAGTCGCAATAGAGTAAAATTCATTACCATGTGTTCAATGACGTATTATAGTTTTCCCCCGAAAATATAAAAGGCCATTTCATCCATAGGCAGTGGTACATTTTATCTGGTAATTTTCTGATCAAAAAGGCGACTGCCTAGATCCCCCTATAAGCCTGGGAAATGTCATTTTCGCAGACTCAAAATTTTCAGGTCAATCCGCGCCAACCAGTGGTGGCGCTCTGCATAGATAGTCTTCCTAGCAGAATTTTGGTTTCAAGTGAACGTTTTAAAACGGAACTATATTAAAATAGCAACTGCTTATATCCCCCTATAAGTCAAGGAAATGCCATTTTCGACTGTCTGGGTCAGATTTTTCAAAATTTCCTGTACATTTCGCCGCAACGAATGGTGGCGCTCCGCTTAATCTTTCTGGCTGAATTTTAGTTTGAAGAGAACGGTTATCTGTAATTGAAAACTTAAAGAAGCGACTGCTTAGATCCTTTTTATAAGCTGGGAAATGTCATTTCGACTGTCTGAGAGGTACGAATTTTCAAATTTTCTGAACACTCCGCGCCAACCATTGGTAGTGCTCCGCTTAGATTGTCTTTCAGACAATTACATTTTGCGGGCAAAAAAATCTTCTGCCCCAAAACTGAAATGCTCCCTAAGCCTACGGAAATACCTTACTCAGGTGTGCACTGGAACAGCTGCTTGCCAACATACAGCAGGATTTCGGGTTTGCAATCCTAGGATCCATATTCCAGTGGAGTGATGAACTGAGCAAATCAGTATGTCAAAAGGGTGTTTGAATCTGAGAAAAAGTACAAATCTTTCTCACTAGAATTGAAGACAAATAAACCTGCGAGATGCCATTTCCAGCCATCCGGGAAGTGTTAAAATACAAAAGTTTCTTTGTTCACTCATCGCCAACTGATCGTGGGCTATGCTTAGATGGTAAACTCCATTTCCTTACAAAAGCATTTCGGTTCCCATAGCCCCCACACCCTCCACGAAAAATCCTAGCTACGCCAGTGTTTAGGAAGGACGACAGAATGAACTATTTAAGAGGTTTTCTGAACACCACTGAGTGGGGTTGAAAGATATAGGCGTTAAAATCGGCTCTTGAGTTCTTCATATAAGGTGCAAAATTTGTGTTTATAAAGGTAATGCAGTTTTCAGCGATCAGTGACGAAGCCGGGATTTTTCATGTATGATCACTTTTGTGACTGAGAAGGGGTCTCGGAAAGGGGGTTTCTCCTTCCCTTTGAGAATTTGTGGACAATTGAAGGCCCTGAGATACAACCTGGTGAATGTTTCACTAATTTCATCATTGCAATACATTATATAATCAACCGATATTTCCCGTTTAAGTGAGAACATTTTAAAAAACATCAAATAATAGACTCTGCTCTGGGCTAACAACCCTTCAACACCCAACCTTGCGACGCACCTGCCATATCCTACACACAAAAACTGCGTATTAGTAATTCGGTTTTAAAAGTTTCGTGACAGACACGTTTCAAAGTATGCACAAAACCGTAATACAAAATTTCAAAATGTCTTAACTATTGGATGTGATACTTGATCAATTATTCCAATTATAACAGCACGATCTGTCACAGGGTTGCACCTCCAACAGTCTTGGTAAGATATCGATACCAAATCAATATGCTCCAATAAACGAAGTGAGTTCTTGGGGCGTGGCTTCAAATGCGCACGACTGATTCACAAATTACCAAAATTCAGTTGATTTGACATTTAATCTCCCGATGAAGAATGGTTAGGGGATCACACGTGCTTGATAACGGACAGGATCAAAACCAAAACCAAACATAAACCTGTGGAATCACGAACACAATGCCCAAACTATCCAAACTGTGCAAATATAGGAAACCAGGGAGCCTTTGTTACTACTGGGATTCACTGACTTTACAAATAGAACTTACTGCCATTGTGCTTGGTGTTTAGCATAAGCAATGGAGTAGGGAAACAATCCACTTAGCTACAACTGGGAAAAGGCCGTGACCAACACATCTGAAACCAACTGGTTAGAAACTGGACCGTTAAACTCCATCCAACAAACTATACTGAATTACTTGGTTTCAGAAACTGCCACCCCCGTCGAACACCAACAAACCCCAAACAAAACCCGAGACCATAACAACCACCCGAAACAACGGCCCAACTTATCACGCTAGAAAAGAACAGTTCTCCCCCGAAAGCAACAACATGTCCGAAGGCAACAACACGTCCGAAGGCAACAGCACACATCCGAAGGCACATCTTGAAGATGGTAACGTCATCTATCCTCAAGTTTTAAACAAACTACACAACCGGATGCAGTTTTAAAGGGCCAATCCTCTCAGCCCAAACTTCACTTTTTGTAGGGGCTACAGAAACTCTCCATTGGCCCATCTTTTTGATTGACTGTTTATTCAAACAATGCAGATTACCAAAGCTTACATTACACAACATGAACTGCACTGAGAGTGTTCTGATCACACACAAAGAACTTTTCTTTACTCACCTGAAGCAATAAACTGAGGTTTTGACTGGATAAAGATGAACTTCACACAATTGTGGGAGGGGCTTAAGTAAGAAGGTTTGGAGAATTGGTACTGTTTGGGGTGAGAGAACTGGGCCTTTAAGTCCCTCCTAGAATGAATGGATGAAAATCTGTTATGATTTTTGTTGGTTGTATTTGATCACCATGTCATTTACACTAAATTCGTCTTGATTTATTTATTGTTTTCCAAAAGGTTCAAGTCAAAATATCTTCGGGAATTGAAAGATCGATCATATTGCCCAGCAAAAGGAGGATGAAGCACATATTTTATGTCCGTCAGAGCAGTTTATAGCATGGATTATGGGACAGGTTACTGATTGCCTGAAAATTTAATACCATAAATTAGTAACCAATCACATAGGGAATTAAGGATTTGGGACGTAATACCGAATAGGTGCTGTGTGGAGTGTCACAAACTCATGTCAATGTGGTATCGCGTCATGGTAAGTTAAATGCCTGCTCTGTTGTCTATTAATGCTGCGGGTTTCACTTAGTCAGATATTTTCATTTTTGGTTCACTGCATCTTCACGGTATTTTTGACCTATCAGCAGTTGGGTCATACGGTATGAAGGAAAGGAAAGTGTCTGTATGTCACTGGAGCGGATGCCAGCGGGATGAAAATGTGACTTGAAAACATTTTCGAACTCACGTACGCTAGTTTCATATCAGGAGGCTAGTGCTAACATGAGGCAATAACAGCTCCCCACACAGCTTGCTTTTTGATAAAAGCCAAAGGCTTCGTCGGTGGATTTGTTTAACAGATCGTTACAAGCGTAGGGACTAAGTCCCTAGTAAGTCTAGGCAGGGAGCTAGCAACTCCCTGTTCCAGGTAGCTACTCACGGATGGTACGTCCCTTCAAGCTGCCTGCAGTTACAAGTGTCATTTTGAATCATATTGTGGGGGCTGAGTTACAACTGCACACATGCTCTATTCAGACTCTTGTCGCCTTTGTTTTTTAAGCTTCTTTAAATTGCTTACCAAAGCGTTCACTTCTATTGATATCCATTGCACCGGAGAATTTGCTGAATGAGTGCGTACATGTTTACTGGTTGAGAATGATAACTAAACGTCTCGACTGAAGGCAGGTAAATTATTGTAGGAAGAAGCTGCCATTCGTTATATAGGCTTATAGTTGGTGCTGCTGATCGAAGTTTAGTAACATTCGAAGGGTTGCAGATAGATGACTCATTTTACATTCTGCATGGCGACATTCGCCAGTGACTAGCAAATATGATAGTACTGGTATAGCAATTAAAAGGACCACTGACAGGCAGTATCGAGGACCTAATTATTCAAGTTGCAGTCCCTGAGTGCGTCAATGTGTATGTTTGTCCGAGGTAAGTATGTAACGCCAATAACATTGCAAGTAGGAGCAAGCCTGAGCAGGAACCTATTTGGGACCCAACTGGGCATGTTGGACCGTGTTTTATACTTGGCGGGTAATATTAGCCTGGATGTGAAGTTATAAACGTTGCTTTTGACTTCAAAAATTGCTGAGAGTAGAAGGGGCTAAATTTTAAAAAGCTTAGAGGGACAACTGTACCTCTCTATCACAGATCACTCATCCGCATGTCACCACGGATACTCCTCTATATTCAGAGCTCGACAAGCTTCAAATTTCCCATGGAAAAGCTTATACACAAAAGACATACTTTCTTGAACAGCATGTCCTCTACACAAATGTTCATGAGTATATGTGGATTTAATTTCAGTTGGCAATGGTTCAACATGAACGCCTGCAGACCCGTAAAAATTCAAAGATTGCAGTGTGTATCCTGTCGACTTGGGACAGCCCGGCCTATAACCAGTAGTATGATTATCAAAGAGACCGAGAGAGTAGGTGGAGGAGAGACAAGGAAAATAAACTCGGGAGTTGTGGGCACAATTTTATTCTGGAGTATAGACTTACTGAACTGGCACCCGGCGACTCAATACTGGAGCTTAAATCCAACTAGCATAATACAGTTTATATTTGTATCACAATAGCAAGTAAGTGCAGGTGCAATAGTATACTAAGTATAGTCAAGTGCATAAAGGCAGCTATAGCTAGTATACAGACTACTTCGGCTAAATCTTCATACCAGTTCACACAACAATAATGGAAAAGGGATAACATATACAGCTGTAAAACGTACAATACCCACAATGCATAAAACATACTGTACACGCGCGGATCCAGGGGGTCCAAGGGGTACGGACCCCCCTGCTCTTGGTCACCAAATTTTTTAAAAGCCAGTTTTTAGAGTTTAATCATGTGTCGTCACGAGGGCATGCTGTTTCCTTACAAGTCAGTTGTGTCTTTTCATCCAACCGAATAAAACATTAGCGTGCGCGCAACTTCAAAAGTGCTTGCATAACCATTTTTACGCGCGCTCCGCTTTCCTGCTAGTTTCATGATCATCGATGCCTTCATTATCAATAGCGTATTAAACATAACACGGTAGTCATTTAGTAGTTTCTTATGGAGGAGCACAATGCAATGCAAAGAAAGGGGTATTTTTTCCTTTCTCGTTTTTTGAAATCATTTTAAACGAAAATTTAAACTTTTATCGGACATCCAGGCAGCAGACTTTTCTTCTAAGATGTATAGGAGTAGAGTCCGTCGTGGAAATGAATGGTTATTGCATTCCCTTGGTCAAAATTCCAGTTGAACCCACTTAAACTGGGTTCAACTGGATCCAGTTAGAACCCAGTTAGAAACCAGTTAGAAACCAGTTGAAAACCAGTCAAACCCAGTTTATCTAATATGGGAATTGGAACAAATTCGACTGGGTTGAATGTAGTAAATCCAGTTGAAAGCTGGTAACCCAGTTCAACCCAGTTGGTTTTATATGGGATTTGGAACAAGACCAGCTGGGTTCAATTGGGTCCCAGTTGAATCCAGTTGAATTGGTCAACTGGGTTCAACTGGAATTTTACCGGGGTCGTCGATTGCGTGAAAATATCATTTCTTCAGGTTCATCCTCTCTCTGCAGGAGTTATGTGAGGAACAAACATATTCCTGAAATGAATAACAGATGCGTCTTTATCAATTTCTAACGTTTTTTTTTTTTTTTTCAATTTGCCAGTTTTCCTGAGATCAATTCAATCTTTATTTCCATTGTTCGTTACGGTCCGTCTCAATAACATTTCGAGTGTTCAATTGTAGTGGGTTTTACAATAGTTCTAATGCAAAACTTCTCCGCGCTTCGCGCACAATTGACTGTTTACACTCCATGGCCTCAGTGGCGTATGGGTGAATGGTGAATAGATGCGCATTCCCATCCATTTCTGATTTCCCTAAATTTCCCACATAAAAGGCCTTTAAGCGAAAGAGTGCATCAAATTGCATTTTAGGACCTTTAAAATTGCAAAACTTTTCAAGATGGGCCTCCGTTCGTACCCCTCCCCCTGGGCGAACACACTTCGGACACTTTTTGAAAAAATCCTGGATCCGCCCTGCTGTACAAGCAGGTGCCTCTCTATTGAATAAAGATTAGAAACCCAGCTGTAACAGTCTTCCTCACCTACTATAATGTGCATCATAAAACTGGCGGATAGCTAGGGCTTCTGAAATTGCACACATGCATGTAACACTACGCAAAACCGATGCGGTAATCGTTTGGGGGTTTAAATACATCTATCGATTAAATAACAAGTTTCCGGCACCAGAACCGTTGCAGAATCGTCTCATGTGTTATACATAATGGAACCTGTTAAAGCGTATTAAAATTACACTCATTTGGCAACCAATGTATGAATTTCTGAGCTGATGTTCCGAAATAATGGTATGTTTGGACAATTCCATTATATTCCTCTGTTCCTATTATGCTAGCAGCAAGTTGTTTCACACAATAGTATTGCACGTGAAAAAAGACAGGAAACATTAACTATTATATAGCGTATACCTCTACGCTGTACTTTTTATGTAGGCCTACTTTACATTGATCGAGTTGGGAAAGTTTAGGGTATCACGTCACCGATACCATCCCATGACCTTCAGTGCAACTTTCACGAACAATTTCACATTATGATTTTGCCATGTGTTAAATTTTCTTTAGTAACAATTAAAACACACTGACGGTATTCGGTGAATGAACTCTAATGTGGAGTTTGATGATGAACAAGCAGAATTAAAAGGTTGGTACAACATCACGCTATATATTGGAGTCATAAAACGCGTTGAACTTTTTATTTACCCAGATTATATTTATACATTTAACTGCAGGTTAGAAGATCTTTTAAGTCAATCGTGTAAATCGCAGTCGATTTCATCCAATGGATTTCCAGAAGAAAACTTGGAGCTGAGCTATGATGTCCTTTACGGGGTGACCTGGGTTGAGTCGGTGACGTGAACCAACGTCAAACAGCAGTATGGCGCTAGACGATGCGTTCAGGTCCATAGGGGACCATGGTAGAGGACAACTGTTAATACTGATCCTGATTTGTTCAATGGGACAGCTCCCGGCTTCCTGGCACATATTCGCAGTTGTCTTTTTAGGAGCCACTCCGGATTATAATTGTAATACTCCTTTTGAAGAATTTGAAGACCAAAACTCTACTTTTGGAAATCTCATTAGTGTGTGGAACGATGGAACAATGAACCCGAAATGTGAGCAATATGTCAATAACCAAACTGATATGTACTGCAATAGTTGGACGTATTCCAATCAACCTTACGGAACTACTATTGTAACTGAGGTAAGATTATCATGTACCTCTGTATGGAAGTTATGCCAGGCGCATCGCAGCCAGAGGGGTAAAGCCTTGTGGGAGGATTCTCTAGTTCTGTCACGAAGTCTTTTTCATAGTTTTAATATTTACATTGATATTTGGTGGCTTCGGTTTTCCTTTATTACATCACTATTCTTCTCTCTCCCTATTTGTATTAAGTAAATATGGCTTAGAAGTGTCAGACGGCCGCCAGTCGTGGTGGCGGTACGCTTAAATAGTCTGTCGCTAGGTATACAGGTATAGGCTTCACCCCTCTCTGATGATTACTAAGTGCGCCCCTGACGTAATGCCAAGTATAGTGCTTTCAGGGAGCATACCACAATTAATTCCTCCATTGACTTACACACTAAATCCAAAAAGTAAACGGGCCTCTAAAAGCTTGTCGAAGTTTTCGCAAGGGTCAAGCTACCCCTCATACGAAAGCTGACAAGTTGGCCATTCATGGCACTTTCAATTTACCATATCATGACCGTGAAGATTTTTTTCTTTTTCACCTCAAAGTTCAAACCACCTTTTCCGAGCCTTGTTTTTCACTAAAATCTTGGTATGCTTCCGCCAGCTTCTAAGGCCCATAATTTCCACAAAATTGCTTCAATTAAGCCCATTTTTTCACCAATGGTACTTCATTTGATATACTTTCAAAAGAAAGTTACAAAAAACCCCAGCTCATTCCATAACATATCAAAAAAGTGCTCCTTTTAGGGACTCTATCTGAGGGCAAACGGACGCATTAATACACCTGCTAATTGGGATATGCTCCCTTCATACACCACAGAGAGCTGCCATTGTGAATGGCAGCTCCCTGCACAAAGTGATCTACATTACCATTTCACTTCTCCATCACTTCATAAGCAGTAAAGACGAGAGAAACTGTGGAACCGATGAAGAACCTCAAAAATATTGTAGGAACACGCCCGCGTGCATGGTTAAAACTCATAGAGGATTGGATTTGCAATGGTTGCAAGTTTACACAGTTTCCTCGATCAATTTGTTTCATATAATTGTGCATTTGTAGCCCGTAAACTAGAAAATTTGAAAAAGTGGACATAACTTTCAAGTCTACTTAAAGGGAAAACTGTATGCTCGGTTACGAACCGGGAACGTTTGTGTATACATGACTTTAATCTAAATCACTGGTAGACCTGACTTATTTATACAACCTAAGGGTTTAAAAGGTTAAAAATTTGTGGAGTATCCAGTATAAACGTACAGAACTAGACAAATATTTGGAAATATCTGTCACTGTTGCCCACCTAATGTAAAATTCCATAGCACCATGTTTGGCATCAGTATTCGTCCTACATGGGACCAAGTTCCCACACGTGAGACGAGCAACTCGAAGCTCCGACTTCCACTGGCAATAAATTGCCCAAAGAACTGGCGAGGTAAAATTTACAGCACGTGAAGAAAATTTCGACGTGGTTTTGATTTTTTGGAAATATTAAAAACTTATTAATTTATATTTATTTATTTATTTGAAAAACTTGCACTTGTTTTGGATTACGGGTCGCTATTTAACAAAGGTTCTCTTTTACTTTCCCTTTCACAAATATCTGATCGAAGTAATGAAGAAAGTTTAAGACATCATCCATGTAATGAAAATTCAGAGGAAATTTTGAGGTTTTCAAGAAAGAAACTATCGTCCTTGTCAGCAAAATCGATAAGATCATTGAGGGACTGGGGCCATCGGAGTTACCCTTTATCACTCCGATCGAAATCGAATTATTTCTCAACGACTATAAGATTGGGGTTCCACTCCAACAAATCATCTCAGGGAACGTAGCCGTTGCCGACTAGGGCTTTACCCCCCCCCCTTCCTCCCCACAGTTGCTGGCGCTATTCAATCGTTTGAGGAATCTATATCATTGTTGTACACATCTGAAAGTTACATGCACTAGGATGCATGTGCAACAGGGTTTCATATTCGACAGCTGAAAGATTTAGCACTTCGATAGCGCTAATGACTTGAAATCTATTGCGGCCCCTCTCCCCCATTGGTCAAAACCTTGCTGAATTGGACAAACTTTGACTCTTTAACTGGGCAAAAAATGGGAAAGGTGTTGGATCTGGAGTCAGCCAAAAAGTCACCGCCTCTCCCTGAGAGAAAGATCCCCCAGTCCCTTTTGAAAACTATGTGGTGCGCAGAGCAGGAAATGCAACTGCATGTATTAACTACTTGTCCCTACCGCTGTGTGAAGACCGTTGTTTTGGTTTTAAGGTAGTCATTTCCGACTTTGCAACCAGCGAGTCATTCAAAATTTTTGTAAGATCAGCAAGAGCTGCTCTGCATTTTTCCATGAAGCAACAAAAGGAGAAATATGTGCCTGGAGTCAATGAACCTTGTACCTAAAGTCTCAAAATTTCAAAAATATACAGTACGAAGTAAAAACAAAAAATTCAATCCAAGTTAATCGTTACAGCTTGTTTGTAGGTGAAATGGTAGAGTTCAGTCATTCAATTAAGTTTAAATTTTAGATTGTGCAATAACTTTTGTAGTACCTCTTAAAATTAGTTTTGCATTTCTTTGCTTTTCTGAAAGCAGTTGCACCTTGTGAAAAACTGGTCACTTTTAACTATAAATATAAATATATGGAACGACTTGAAGTGACAAGTCCCCTCTGTACAATATATTATGCAAGAAAACGGGAAGCAAGGCGATATAAACATGTTTAATTTCAAAAGAAAAACAAGGGCAGTTTGTGACATTTACAAGGAGGTTGTCACAATTTGTTGCGCTATCATGTTTTCGATTTAGGTTAAGGAAACTCTCAACTTTTGATGTTTCAGCAATGGAACGAACTTATGACAGTGGTTAGAGGAATTAGATTCGTTTTTCCTGCCTCTGTGCTTCATATTCATGTAATTCTAGACTTGAGGTGCGCTTTAAGAGATTTGCCAACTTCTGACTTAACCCTTATAAAATTTTGAACTTTTTCTACGTTACAACAAGAATACGTTCAACATACATACATCCATACGTAAGTTTATAATGCTTGATAATAAATGTTTACAACTGAAGAGCAAGTCGAAAATGTGAAACATGTACATGTCACGGACTTCCTATAAACATGGACAGAGCAGGTAACGCGTACGTCCTGTCGGTAGATTGTGGTCACCGACTGGGACAAAAAGGCGCACCAATATGGCCGCCGTGAAGCTGTAATTTTTATTATTTTATGACGATTTTGTAATATTTTAAACAAAAGTTAAATTTTAGGGATAACAATACCATATTCCTGCAAACGTGGAGTGATCTTGAACGTGAAGTTACCTTCTATTATTTCGAAAATATTTCAACTTTTTTGCAAAATGTGTTGATTTGCTTGAGCAAGTCCAAATTTTAACACAAAACTGTAACAGACAGCCATCTTTTCTCACACGTACGGTAGCGACAATCTGCCGAGCAGTATGCTCTGTCCATGTATAGGAAGTCCTTGATACACGTAAATTTACCGTATATTAACCGTATTTGTTGTAAACACTTGGTGATTGTATTCTTTATCGTAAATGAATTCAATTTTCATATTGTTTTTTTTTTTCTATTTTAGTGGGATCTAGTATGCGATCGAGCAAGCCTAGTAGAATTATCTCAGAGTGTGCTAATTATTGGTGTAACTGTGGGATCCATCGCCTTTGGTTACTTAGCTGATCGATTTGGACGCAAACAAATATTTTTTCTGAGTTTATTTTCACAAGGTGTTCTTGGATGCTTAGAAGCTACGTCAACATCTTATGTATTTTTCGTCATAGTTCGCCTTTTCATGGGAATTGCAGATCAGGTAAATTTAACAGTTTGTAAAGTCTCCTATAGAGAGCTGTTATATACCACGTCCGGGCTTAAAGGCCCAACCCTCTCACTCTAAATAGTGCCAATTCTCCTGCCCTTCTTACTTAAGCCCGTCGCCGCTTTCTGTTAAGGGAGGTGCTAAGCCTATAAATACGTTACGTTACTGATTGCATCCGCTCCTACACTGTTGGCGTACAGGCGTACATGCCAACGTGTCAAAGTATTATTGTGCATAAGTCAATAATCCCAGGATTAGTTGACTTGAATGAGATGGTGTTTCAGGAATGATGTTGAAGCGGTGCCACCAGTAAAATAAATGTAACTTGGGTCTCAAAGTATTAGCATGAATTAAAATTTCCGTTCCGTCTTCTTCCAAATAATAACTTCCTGATTAATGTTTTAGAATATCTTTGTACGGTATTTTAAATCAGTGGAAGGGCCGGCTTGCCCTTTAAAAAACTAACATCAAACGTTTACCATTTTCACTAATATCATAAGAGCTGCTTCATAATTGGAAGAGTAACGTTTGAGGTTGTGTAACGGAGTTTTTTAATAACTTCGGTAGTTCAGAGAGCATCATCGTAATATTTTCATCATCCGAAATAATCGCTTTTTATTAAGAGTTAGCTTTCATTGTTTTCCAGATGCACTCGAAGCAGTTGAGCAAAAACACTTAGTGTTGGGGAAACATATCACATGCCAAATTTTTGAGCAAGCTTCGCTAAACTTATTGGACAACTGTTATACAATAATTGTGGTAAATCATAATGGCTTGTTAAACTTGAAGCATTCTTTTCCTCAACAATTCAAAATGCGCTGTGTTTGTTTAACCGTTTGAAGAGTGTGTAAGCCCCATTAAAGGCCTACTTACATGTTTTTTTAACATCTTTTATATTTAAAGGGATATGAATTGATCTTATATACCATGGCTTCGGAGTTGTTCACTCCTCGATGCAGACCTTATGCATTCCTTTGTTTGTTTTTCTTCTGGGCCGGTGGAATTATGACTCTTCCATTACTGGCTTATTTTATACGCGATTGGCGTTCCTTACAACTGGCGATGTCAATTCCATTTTTGTTTTTTCCACTTTTATATTGGTAAGTTGTTTTTATATTATTAGATGACAGAAAAACGCCAATAAAAGATTTCATAGGATTATCTGAGACTTTTGACTTATTACTGTATCTCAAAATTTTCATTCTCTCAAAAATTCACCATCTAAAAACTTTTACATTAGTTTTTAAATTAATTTTAATATAAATTTCGTGGACTTGCTTTTGTTCAGTTTATTTCCAAACCACTATACCGTACAACATAAATAGCATTAAAACAATATCGACATAAAGTGTAGCAAAGAGAAAAAAGAACTATATACTAACTATTATACAAAAACGAAACATGCATGGAAAAGGTGCTTGAGAGAATGTCAGGATAACTTCTGTTAATCTTTTCCCTAAAAACAATTACAAAAATGATTAACTTTCAGAGCAGTATGTCTCTGTGATTTTGTAACAATTTCAGATAGGCTACATTGTTCTTCACCGAATATATTTTATTTTTCGTACTGTACCGTATAGATTCAGTAATTTCCATTAGACCAGTATTTGTTATTCAAAAGTACAGGAAACTGTCTATAACGTTAGTGTAGTCGTGTTATGACTAGGATCCATATAACGATATTCTAAAGCCTAGTCCAATTTCAAGATAAGACAAAATTTTGAAAGAATGAGTACAATTTTGAGATGATAGGTCAAACTTTTGAAACGATGATCCAAAATCGTGGGAAAAGAAGTCAAATTTTGACATAATTAGCAAAATTGTTAAGATAACACGTCATAACTTTCAGCCGACTTGTAAAAATTATGAGACAATAAGTTAAAAATGTGTGATTTATATGCCAATTGTAAGATAAACTTGTGAAAACTTTTTATTGGCCTATTATCTCTGTCGGTTTTTACAGTTTTACTGCAAAGTGTGCATTGGTATATCTAAGTACCGAACTACACGTAACAACATTTAATTGATTTTGAAAAGTATATCATACCGATATATATGTAACCATAAAATTTAATGTTTTGCGATTACTTCCTGAAGTAATGACAGTTTTCTTGTCCATAGCTTCGATTAAAGTTCTTTCAGTTATGGTAGAAGCTATACCAAGCAACCGTTGCTTCATAGAATTGACTTGATCTTTTAGAATGAGGTTGCTATTAAAACTAATGATAACAAAAAAATAATGAAAAAAAAACCCAACAAAAAACTAATGATCAAAATGAGCCTATTTTCGATTAGTTAAGTGAAGAGAGGGTGTTTTATTTGATGTTTTATTTTCTTGTACGCTCCGCGCCAACCGATGGTGGCGCTCCGCTTAGATAGTGTACACAATTCAATCATCCATGAATGACCTTGCCCCCCTCCCCTTGTAAAAATTTCTGCGGACGCCCATGTGGCCGTCATGTATGTTTTAAGGTTTCCACCCGCTACACCAAAGGTGCACGAAACCGTAAATTTATGGGATTCACAACACCGAAGGTTCTCCAGACCGAAAACCAAAAGGGGTTCACGAGTCTGTACAGAAAACAGGGTTCGCGAGACCGAAATGTGAAAAGGTTTGCGAGACTGATATAAAAAGCTCACTGAACTGTATTCATTTTCAGGCCCGCGGGCCTATATTTTCGGTCTCGTGGGTCTTTTCTTATATTCGCCGGCGGTCATTTTCTGTCTCTTTCAGTCTCGTGAACTCGTTCACATTTTTGGTGTCGCGAACCTTTTCTTCACTAGCGTAGCCAGCGGGGGCAAGGGGGGACGCGATGGGCGATGTTGAAAAAATGAAGGAGAGCAAAAAAAAAAAAATAAATAAATAAATAAAAAAAAGATAAACGACAAGAGGAGGGAGGGAATCGGGGGTATTTTTTTTTTTTTACAGTTTTTCGGGTGGGGGGGGGCTCTTAGTCGTTACGATAAAGTATGCAGTCCCCGACGACGACTAGTCTCCCCAATGGTTTACCTGTTTTTTGCTCTCAAGGGACAATTTCCCTAATAAGAACCCCAAATTTTCGGCGCGCTACGCGCGCTATAGGACTCACTCCAGTTTTTTCAATACTTCCATTCCACATATCTAGGGAGTGTAAGTCCTGTCAACCTTACCAAGTAACGGGTAGGCACAGTACACAGGTTATGAAGAGGTCGTAAATTTCATCCCATATCACAAAGCCTAATTGCTGTACTCTTGTGTGTGTCATGCGATAGGTCAGTTGGAGAGCGACTCACGGAGCATAGTTTGGTTATTTTATCGGGTATTCCAGGTGGTTTCGACACAATGTATGTTATCCCCGATACGGTCTACAACCCCTATAGTTTCTATTTTTTTTTCTTTTTGTTCATAATGATTACATAGGCTATGTTATTTTTGTAAGCCTACCAAAAATTTTCGCGCGCTTCGCGCGTTTTAAAATTTCACGATTCAGACTCAAAAGAGCACTATCAGTGAGCAACTCGGCTTTTAAAATATTAAGTGATATTGTGCAAAATGTGCCCCAGGCTGCAATGACATGGGATAGTTAGGCTGCTTCATATTCCCTTCTCATAACCCCCTCGACAAAGGGGGCTGTCGGAACTTGTGGTCGCTGGCATGGCCCGCTCCACGGGAATAATCTGTCGCCTTCCCATGGTCGGTTTAGTTATTTTGGCTTTCAAAAGAGTTATTTCTGCAATAAAACCCAAAATGTTCGGTACGCTTTGCACACTCTTCCTCAGTTCCGTTACCTAGAGCTAATACAGTACAAACCCTTCCCATCTTTTCAAGTAAATTAATAAGTAGAATAAATGGATTAATGTACATGTCGGGAATTTCATCTCATTTCGCTAAACTTAGTTAACAATCTCTTGTGTCAGTCGTGCTGTACGGACTCGAAGAAGGAAGTACAATATAAGTTGTGCCCGATAGGGCCCAAATGCCGGGACAATTGACCTATATAAGCTTTAAATAAATACAGATTCTTTTTAGTGTAGTCTAACCCAAAAAAATTTCGCCCGCTTTTCCACGTTAAATCAGTGCGGAAATACCTTCCTCCAGCATATACAAATTTAATGTCGTATATGACTCGCAATGGCAGGTATAGTGCACAGGTTTTCTTCAAATCTCCCTCACCAACACATGGATGGCATCCTGGCTGAGGGGCTTGGGGTCGCTACCCACCCTACCCCTCCCCCGTTCGGAAAGTGGCCCTTCGTCGGGCAAAGCCTGGCGCCAAGCCTGGAGGGAAGACACATTTTTCCAGTTATGATTTGTATATCTGTAATGAATCAATGAACTAAAAATGGAAGCTGCATTTTTGGGAGAGCGGCAACTATTTTGGAGGGGCGGCCAATTTCACTAAGAGGGCGTGTCACCCCTCTAAAACCCCCTGTGGAGAACACTGGAATCTAGTATAAAAAGAACAAAATATAGCACCACGTTGCATCTAAGCTTTTCGAGACAGCAAAAAATTCCAAAAGGGGAGGGGGACACCCAGGGAGACAGGCCCGTAGCCAGGGGGTTCGCACTTACTCCCGCCCAGACCTAAATTTTTTTATTTTTTTATTTAAATGGAGTTTTGGCGTTTTACAGGGCAAAATGTCAATTCCGTCGGTTTAGCCAATACAAGCCTTATGAGTAACTGTTTTGTTTCAGTGCAACACAATTCCCTAGGGCCCTATTGACTCGTACAGTAACCCTCTTACAGCCACATACTAACTTTCCAGGGAATAAGGAAAACATTGAAACAAGATTGAAAATGCCCCAAAATTCCAGCTTAGGTGTTCACCAGATCGCTCAATTTTGATGTAAAATTGCAAAATCTCCTTGGGGTAGGAGGGGGGGAACCACGCCCTTTCCCCGTTCGGTCGCTCGGCTCCTCACTTGGGCGCTTCGCTCTCTCAAGAAAATGCCGCACCCCAGTGGCGGCGATGAAAAATGGAAAAGTGGGGGCTAAAGATATGTTCAGCCCCTCAATATTTGACAAGTGCTCTAATTAAGAAGCGGAGAAAAATTCGAAGTCGGGCTGAACATATTCTTGCTTAGAACACTAGGGAAGTGCCGTTTCCGGCCATCTGAGGGGTTTGTAAAGCCAAGAATTTCCTGGTACGCTCCGCAGAGCTCCGCTTAGAAACATGTATTAACATTTTTCATAGGCTGATTTTTTTTTTGCATTAACTGAGAATTTCAGAAATGAGATCCATATTTTCAGGCTGGGAACATGCATAAAACATTCGGGGGGGGGGGGGGTTCTAAAACCAAAAATTTTCTTGTACGCTCCGCGCCAACTGATGGTGGCGCTCCGCTTAGATAGTCCTGTCGGTCAAGATTGGGGACGATGAGTCGACTTTGCCCCCCCCCCCCCACACAAAAAAATCCTGGCTGCGCCCCTGCTTTTCTTACTTTCGGTCTCGCGGACCCTTTCTCATTTGAGTTTTCGGCGCACTCTCGTGAACCTTCGGGATGATCCTTGTTTAAAAATGCTTTAAAACGAGGTTCAGTATGGCACCATTTGGTATCTCAGCCCTCTTGAAATTGAAAGTGAAAACTGTTCCCAGGACTGCGAAATCTTTCGTCAACCTCTTTTGAAACTTCTGGATACTTTCCCTTTTAATGATTAACCACCAAACAAATCGCAGTTTCCGGACACTGCCCAGCAGGCCTATGCACGATGTATTACAACGGGGAGTACATGCATATTGGTAAGAGACCCCACGTGACATGTCCTGCGGTCGTCACTGCATGACTGGGGTGGATTCATTCTCACGGTTCCATCCTTTACTTGACAGGGTTATTCCAGAGTCTCCAAGATGGCTACTGTCAGTTGGCCGCCCAGCAGAGGCTCGTCGCGTTTTGAGGAGAATAGCAAAGATGAATGGGAGGGGTAATGTGGAAATTTCTTTGGAAAGTAACAGTGAAAATTTAGACAAAACAGAACTGAAAGAAAAATCTGAAACGTACAAAGATTGTACTGACGGAACTTCAAACGGTATTGAATATATTAATGAAAATCAATCCTTAGATGCTCCTAAAGTGAAAGTGAAGACGGACATAGCTGCATCATATTTGGATCTTTTCCGAGGATACAGAATGTCTATGGTTTCCATAGTGATATTCACCATATGGTAAGCATAGTTTCGTTCTACCAGGTATATGTTATTTCTTATTTCAGCGTAATTTCCTGTGTCAAGTTCAATGTCTACTGTGTACAGTTGTACTTTAGGTGTATTTGACGGTAGTGTTGTCCTAATTTAAAAAGAGCCTGCAAGATAAAAAGACGTGGTATTACTATATAAGATTCATTGTGCAATATTCAGAATTTCATTTTGTGAAGATTTTATACCAGTAAATGTTCCAAAGCGCTATACAAGCATTACCAAATAGCCAGCTGCCTGTCTGCATGCGATTTAAAGAGAAACTATAAAGAGTCGGTTGCAGTCGGGGTTCTAATGGCGTAATGATTTCAAAGACTTTGCGGTAGTCTGACACGAGTCCCAAACGCAAGGGACCGGACTAGACTCGACTCAAGTTATAACTTACCGGAGATGAGTCACTTCACTTTAAAAAAGGGTGTTTAGGGACTAAACGTTAAGTTGTAAATCCTTTTGCCCTCACTTTCTTAACACGTTTAGACGGAAACGTGTTTAATTTCTTAAACGTTTAGTTTTAAACACGTTTAATTGCTGAAATTTCAGTGTTTAATATCTAAACATATTTAGAAATTAAACTTGTTTACAAAATTGCAGGAACAAAATAAGTGCTTAATTCCTAACCACCTTTTCAAGATCATGATGTAATCGCAATTCTTCGTTAAAACTCGACTCCTGAATTGCCATTACCATCGAATTGACCTAACTCTTCAATTCAACAACTCCCTTCCCACTAAAGTGCGCTAACATTTTGTAATGTAACTTTAAAATGACCCTCGACGTGATACGGAGTGGCCAAGCTAATAGCTATATTTTTTAACTTTTAAGGTCGAACGTCTGAACGTAACTGTATTAGAGACGCAATTTGCGGCGCGTGAAGCTTTGCGATTTTTAAACAAACTGTGGAAAATATCAGGGAGTTGTTCCTAAGAATTTGGACCTAAGTATTGCGAAAAAATGACCTGGAATCCCTGTTAGGAAATTCCTAAAACTTGGAAACTGAAATTAAGCCCTTACCATAAGCAAATCCGAGATTGTACACCTACTGAATATTGTTGCTGTTTCATAATGTTAGACCTATGCGAATAGAAGCTCTCCAGCGAAGTGAACCGAATTAAGTTTCCAAAACTTCCTTGTCTTTTGAAGACAGATGTTGGAAAAATCAAAAGCTAATATTGGAGAAATTTGTAGTATTCTGAAAGAAAAATTTTGAAACTAGTACCATAATAAGCGAGTCCGTATCTTCGTTTTGGTCACCACACATGCGCACATCCGCACAAACCTATCCCCGGCAACACGTGTTCCAAAATTTGAGTTTATATGAAAATTGGATAACAACATTCTTTCCTAATTCAACCATAACTTAAGGCGGAATCAGAAGTGTGGTTCTGTGCGATTGACTTCGTCTAAATTGCCTTTTTAGTGTAAAATTATGCATCTTAATCTGCCTTACAGTAGGACTGAGTCCCTACTTTCGTTCGTGTTGGCTATTCAGATTTATGTATAGTGTTGTAGACTATGCAGGTACCGCATGGAAAGAATGGAACTCCATAAACTGGTAAACAATGTGTTGAGCTCGGTTTGCGTATCCCACGCTCCCTACAATCCATGCGCCATACGAATTACCGAAATCGCTTATTGCAGAGTTTTCCAGATAAACTTTGATTCGGACCGTCGTTAGTGGAAGGTGTCTAAGGGGAGTGGTGTCCTTAGATGTAATATCGTGCAATATTGAAGCAAATGTTGACAAGTTACGTGTGGTTGCAGACTGAGCGAGCGAAGATGGCCTCTTGGGAAAAATGAATATTTGAGAGTTTTTGGTGCCAAATTTGAACAAAAGGACATAAATTTACGCAAATACCGACAATTTTCACAAAGAGGGCAAGTAAAGGATTTCTTCAATGGATTGATTGGGTGGTAGAATATTTTCGATGTACCCGTTCCCTTCGCTCTCGTCTTGTTACTCCTTTCACATTTAGGACAGTCACAAGATACGTTCCAACTAGAGACTTGGTCAACTTTTTGTTCAAATAACGTTAAAGAATGGTCACAATGGGAAAATGAACACGAATAATCTTGATTTAATAGTCGATTTAATTGGCTCGTTTCCTACTATTTATAGGTTGGTGTCATCTATTTCATATTACGGCCTAACCCTGAATGCTGGTCGACTGGTGGGTGATCCATATCTTAACTTCTTCCTGAGTGGTCTGGTAGAAATACCTTCCACAGTTACAGCAATTATCACTGTTACTCGGTAAGTATACTCTAGCCAGTGCAGAAGGTTAAAGGTCAAGAACAGTCACCAACTTATTTAAAAGCAACGGCTGTATCTCACAAATTTTTTCTTATTTCTCTTCAAAGTATTTTTCGTCTCGGTTAATTTTTAGGACTTCAATATTGCGTATTCAAGTTAAACAAAGCAGTTACTCCTAGTAAATGTCACATTTACAGGACAAAATTTTGTCACATGACTCTCAAGAGCTAATCATAAAACAGAATAGTACACTGCACTACTTCAGGTTAAAGTGATTACATTTTCCCTTTAAAGTGTGCGTGAAGTATGAAATTTCAATGCTATATATTGTAACAAAGCATGAAAAACTAAATCAAACAGTCCAGCTTTCATTTACAAGGCATTGCTGAGCTTAGATATAAATATTGAAATTCATTCGCTGTATTTAAAATAGCAGAGTGACAAATAATTTATAGTGTCATTGTTGTACTATTCAAATTACATTCTTCGTATCTCTTTGTTTTTATGTATGCTACGTACTGCACCTTGCCGTGGCAAGATGCACTGTTAGGCGAGTATAGAGCGACTAATCGACTGTATGTAGCAGACCTCTCTGTTCGGAATGGCATGCATGCCATGCAACTAAACTGGAAGCTTCGAAGTTGACCATATAGAGGCTTTTCACATGACGTCATAATACTCTCCGGCGACCATGTTGGAGTACATGTAGCTACGTAGTAAACCATACGGGATGCGCTTGCTCGCTAAAATTGTACACACGATGCATATCACAGTGCACACTGTGCAGTACGTTCGGCACAAAGACACGTGTATTTGGCATGAATGTCCTCCAGCATGGCGGTTCCGTGACGCAATTGCAAAGCCTCTATAAACACTATGGCTTTTAATTTCAAAATAAAATAAAGTATGAAATGTGAGTTTTAATAGAAGAATACCACAAAAATTTTGGCGCATTTTTTTTTTTTTTTTTTTTGTGGGGGGGGTTAAGTGAATCAGTTTCAACATTTAATATCCCAGCAGTGGAACAAGTAACGACATTGGGATGGGATAAATAAAATTTTTTGAACAAATTAAGATCTAGGTTTTAGGTCCACTCACTCTAAGTTACGTTAAGCCCTCGTGACAAGTACGTTAATATTACCTGTCCAAACTCTCTCTGTGCATAGGCCTACATACACCGCACACACCAGACCCGTCAAGGCTCTCTTCCTCCTTTAAACAACAGAGTTAGGACATTAATGAAACACAATGACGGGATACTTTTATCCAAATGTAGCAACACGCATGCTCAGATTAGCTGGTCTTCCACCCCTACCCCCAATGATAAACATACTGCAAATTTCAAGAATTTCAACATTGAACGGGGGAGCGGGGACTGTCCCGTGTATTTCTGTCCAGGATAGTAGTTTGCAGTTAGGAAATTTCAGTTGCTGATTTGAATACCCACGTTTTTGAATGTTGCTCAAGTTCAAAACTCCATACATCTGTACATTGTTCGGATTTTTGAAATTCAAAATTTTATCTGGGCTATGCACCGGTACAGCTCAAGAAAACCCTTGAGTTTCAAACATTGAGGATATTTAATAGTCATTATAGGACTATGTGCTTATTAGAAACTGAAAGATAACCTTGTTTTCCGCAAATCATGCGTAACAGCTCTATAGCTTCTAACTTCTGCACTTAGACACCATTCCTGAAAGTGTCTACTACATTGTATTGAGATTTAAATAATACATCCTATAAACACATATTAGATTTAGAACATTCTTTGCTCTCCAAATAAAAGCGAATTTGACTGTTATGTAACGTCTGCTATAACTGTATAGTCTAATAAACTTTGCTGTGATTTAAGGATGGTTTATTGTTTTTAAGCCTTTATTTGTGAAATGGTCCACTTGAAGTGCTCTTTACGCCTTGTTTTTCCCAAGGTATTCCTCGTCAGAGATCATATCGCGAGGTTCGGTGCCTGGAGTTGACGACCTTTCACCAAAATATTAGTAAATAATTGGAAAATGTAAAGATTTATAACAAAACTGAGGAGTATGCAGACAGTGAAATAGCGTCAGTTTTAGTACGAGTTATGAGTGTTTTTAGCAGCTATGTAAATAATGGACTTGATTTACACATCATTATGACCGTAACATGATGGTACATCAAAGATGTGTTTATGCATTCCGTAAGAATGCCTAAGACCCCAAATAACATACAAACCAGCGAGTCACACGAGTTCAACCCCTTACCACTCTATAGGGTAGTCTTGTGCAAGGTCTAATAGTACTAAGTGAGAGAGCCCTCTCTATCCCAAGAAATTTCCACCTTTGAACTGAGTTTCTGTAGTACATCATCTCTTTTCAAATGTGAAAAACCGTCCAATTGCCAAAAATGAGGCTACCAATAGGTAAAAGTAAATATCTTCATGAAATATTTTAATCAATTCAGTAAGTGAAATAGACTAGTTTTATAATACTTCGCATGCGTGTAAAATAAGGCCGCGAGGGCTGATAATTGTGGACGGAATATCCAAGTTATCGCTTGACGCAAAGAGCAAGAAAATAGTTTCGCAGAAAATGCTTCGCAGATTACCGGAAGTGGAACTTGACAGGCGTATTGACCTACTTATTGTATGTAAAAGGAATTTGACTATGATCGTGCAAGTGATTGAAAAATACATTTTAAATATGCTTAAAATTAGGTACAGGATGTCCCCTTTGCCGGCCCTGTAGCTGTTCCTCTGAGACATGTGCAATGACTATACAAAACAAACGTTTGCTGCCCAAAAAGCATTTTATGGTCGGACCATAAAATCAGAAATGAGAAAACGAGAAAATCAATCGTCGCTATGTGCTTAATTAGCAGAGGTGTGTCGGGGCCTACCCAATGAAATAACGGATGAAAGTGATATTTTGACATTGAATTGCAGGCTGAACAAGTCCTCAAGGCATCAAGGCATCATAGGAATAGGCCAAGGCAGCATGGGAATAGCACCATGGGATTGTACAAAATAGCTCTTACTGGTCCGTTTTCTTTTTTCCATTTCGTTTTCTCTAATTTATGCCTTACTACCAGCTAATATGCCCCAACAAGTTCAACAAGTTTAAAACTCTTACATTTTTTGTATAACAAATTACTTTCTTCCACACAAGGGTCATACACAGCCTCTAAATGACAATCGCAATGAATTTTGCCTATAATTAATGACCTACCATGCTACCAGCATGACAATATCTTAATACGTGCTATCAAATATCTAACAGCAGTATCAGTGACTTAAATTTAGGTGTCTCAGGACTGACAAACCAAATATCGTCAAATGTTACAGAGTTATAATCACTTCACATGTTATTACTGTATGTTATAAATCTTTTTGTAAGCCGTTTAATTTTCAGTACGCCTCCCGCACAAATGTGACTACCAGTAATGTTGAAACTTCAAAGTCAGTTCCCTTCGAAAAGACGTATTGCATTGAATCCATAATTTCATACTTTTTATGACTTTATTGCAACTGCTTTGTGAGCTCGCTGGTATATAGCTTATATCATGTCAGGGAGTTGAAGGGGGAGTAGATCTGGTTTGCGGATGGGGGAGGCAAACTTTTTCAACAGCCAGAACCTCAGATTGTGTCGGTGACCGTACTCGTCAATAAACAATCCACTCACATGAACGCGACGGCACATCTACACACACACACACACACTCACACACACATACAAACAAACATGCATAAACACTTACATTGACAAGCATGCTTACAAAACAGAAATAGATGGCACGTTATCAATGCAGTATTATTACTTTAAAGTAGGCTCCAATCAGGGAGCTGCCACTCTTAGAGTGGCAGCTCACTGCTCCAATTGAGGGTTTTTCAAGCCCTAAAGTCATCCGTATACCATAATGTTATGTTTTGTTCCTACTCCGTGTTGTTTTTTCTGTTCTTTTTTCTGACTTAATTATTGGGGTTCAAAACAAACGACATGTTTGCCCTTCCAAAAATTTCTTTGGTGGGGCAATTGTCCCCCTCTCCCCATGACTGACGCCCAAGGAAGTTGCTTACTATCAACATTCGAGCGTCAAGCAACAAAGAAAGTCATGACGTAGATCGATCGCTGGATCAGGAAGACTGCATGCAAGTAGGCTGTTGTAAGCTATTTGATACACTATTATAAAGGTTGATGATTCTCGACCAAACATTCAGCATCACACATAAACAAATCAGACAATTCTACTTCAAACAAACAAACGATCTAACATATATCCACGGTACTTGACTATGAATGGTGTTACCACAAATATTCAGATGACCCCATGAATATTTTGTTAGTTTTGTTTTGGGGTTCAAGTAACATGTGCGATACTCGTTATGAGGAAATACCAATTACAGAGTTATCATCACTAAGTAAAAATTCCATGGCATCAGACAGACGAAATAATAGGCCTACTCACAAAGAATATTATGCTTTCATTGAATTTGGCTTTTTAATTTACAAACTCACGGATCTAGCAACAAAACAGCGCATTTGTTTCTAGTGTTATCGTGAAATTTACTCGGCCGGCTGCCTTAAGTTTGAATTAACAATCGTGTCTGAATCAAGGTTTTAAAGACAAACGATCATAACAATCACAAGAAAAGTTCCTCCTTGTAACTTGCAACCTCTCATCCAGTGTAAGAGAATAACACCAATTAAATGTACCGCCAGAGTAAAAATAGCCTGTAATTGTTCCAGCACAAGGTTACACCCGAAAATCAGTGTGTGCTAGGCTGGCAGCTGCCGACTTTGCTACATGCAGTTATTTACATGACACCAGTGACATCATCTCAAAAAATGAGACGGGCTTATTGTTTGAGCTCTCTCTCCAATTATTTTGAGAGGTATTGCAGCGATATTTCCAACGGAGTTTTCATGCAACCCCACAATAGTGTGTGAAGTGTGTCATCGAATTTTGTCTGGGAGTATGTGAATGCTTGCCCCCTCCACAAGAAAAAAAAAATCACGATATCTTGACACTCAATTAAATTTGGTTACTTAGACGATAGCCTTTTTGAATAAGCTCGTCGAACAAAGCAGCGTGTGCATGTCAGTGCTAATAAGTATGCAACTGGGCGGTTAAGCGTGTCGTACGTGGGAAATAATGTGGTCTTTACCGTAAGACTCGTGTCATTTAAATGTGTTTTATGCAGACCATAAACTTCAATAAACCATCTGTTATTTGTCTATATGCACACGATATGCAGACCATGATAATGTAAGTGTTATTATAAGGTTTTCCTGAAACATTTCCCTCCATTGTCCTCGGTGTGTGCCATGTAAGTTCAAGTTTTGCTGTTTTGTGTCACGTGCCATTCTTTTCTTTCAGCTTTGGGAGGAGATTACCTATCTGCATATTTTTTGCCTTGGCTGGTCTTGCCTGCTACGTAACAGCGTTCATTCCAAAATCCACAGGTAGACAGTGATCACTGAGTATTTTTGACGTAGATATGTGAGCGGAGCTCATGATACCTTACTGGGTCTACATAAAGGGAATACTATTAGTGAACACATCTGCCGCAAAATTTTTCATTTAATCAGGGTTAACAGTTTGGCGTTTCAGTCGCAAAGAAAAAAAGAGGAGACTTTGGCTTTTTAATGCTTCGCTGGACGCCAAATCGGGTTTTGGCCTTTTTTAAATCTTATATTACAGCAACATCATACATTTGTTATAATTACAAAGAGAAATTAGACCAACTAAAATTGGTGTAACACTCACAAGGCATAATTTGGGCCCAGTATCTGAATATACAGTTACACAAGCGTTTATTGTGCACCATATTGTGAAAAAATACAGCGAAATGTGTAATAATAAAGACATATGCACGCACATGACGTCTCATACCTTTCTGAATGATATATTTGTTGATCCTGACATGTGATACCGTACGCTGAGAGATTTGGTAGTGTGTGACTAAGGAAACTCAGGCAACCTTGCATTTAATTTCCTTCCAAAATAAATCGACGGGTTGAACAGAAGTTACACTAGTTCATGTCTACAGTGGTGGACCGTTTGCACGACCACTATATACCACCAGAAACTGCAGAAAAGCATTCGCCTTAGCAATCTCAGTTTTTCCAATTAAGTTCTTCATTACCCCCAAAACTGTCCCGATCCCCTCCTTGACCTTACGCAGAAGTTTACCGAATTGTGTTGTTCACATTCTGAGGTATTGGATACAAGCTAATATGTATACTCAGAACGCTCCTGCTGTACTGTGCGTGATGCATATCGTGAGCTTGTAAGTTACATCCCTGCATATTTCAGCTTTAATTAAAATAGGCGTATCCATGGATACGCCACTTTCCAATACACTTGAGTCAGTATTCAGACAGTGCGCGTTTCTTGAATATGATGTTGCGTATGCGTTATGAATCTTCAACCCAGTAACAAAAAGAAAAACAGCTGCCTTTAAAGTAACATTCATATGAGAGAACACTATTCTAATTTTTAACTCATACTTTTATACGACCAACATATATAAAGGGGTGTAAACCTACTTTTGTCACTAAATAGGAATTCTCGCGAAGCGCCCCAAACTCTTTCTTGTTTTTTCCTTTGAAATTTCCATAGGCAATCATTTAATATGCTGTGTTGTTAAAATTATTTTTCAAACGTTCAACCAGGACGGATGTACCGAAAAATCAGAAAATATTCCGACAAAGCATTCCAGACTGAAGATTAAGTGGGGCGACCTCCCCCTCCTTTCTTTAGGGAAAACAAGCCAGTGAGCCACAACTGCAAAAAGGCCGTGGCTGGCTCGACTTGAACTAATAGGTTGGAAACTGGGCCTTAAAACGTCGTCTAACTTACTAACTCCTTACTTTGTGCTAGTGAGGCCTATATACCTTTTCATAAGAGACCCTAATTAAACAATCTTTTGTTTTTCTTCCCTTCAGATAATGGGGTACAGCTTACTGCGGTTATTGTAACAACAGCCATGTTGGGCAAGTACGCAATAACAGCTTCATACCAAATTATTTGCCTTTGTGCTGCAGAAATATTCCCGACCGTTGTGAGGTGAGTTACTTCGAGCTTTGGTAGTATGGCAGATTTTTAAAACTTCCATGAAAATTACATGCAGTTTATCACCTTATTCTTAAATATTGAAATAGCCTGCTCGGAATATCTCGAAAATAACAATGTAACTTGAGGTAAAGGCCTTCATTGGTTTGGCATTATGTTTGTGCTGGTGAATTTACTAACATTTTGGCAGGATTAAGGCTAAAATTCGCTACAAAAATTCACAAATATAAAATTTCTCAACGGCATGACCTTAATTTTCCACAAAGCGTAGATCATGTTTTTCACATGCCGATTTCTTTCCACAAGACAGCGTCGTCAAGTGGTTAGAGCATTAGACTTGCATTCGGGAGGTCGGGAGTTCCATTCCTGGCCGGGTCATGGAAGACTTTAAAAAAGACCGACTGCCTTTGTGTTCAGCACAAGCAATGGAGTATGGAAAACCGTAAACCAGTGAAGCCACAACTGGAAAAGGGGCAGTAGGAGGCTCGACTTGAACCATTTGGGTAAAACATGTGCCGTAATTAAACAGTTAAATTCCATCTAACATAACCTAACCTCCACAAGACAGTGTCGCAACGTTGCGATTCTATATCAGTAGTACATAGAGTAATGTGTGTTTTTACATCATTGCATGAACTAGTCGGTTTCCCGTGTCACAAAGGTAAGGGTTCAGCTAGGATAAAACAAGTTGATTTAGTTAAATCGTATTTTAAATCTGTGTAGTACTGTGAGGCCTAGAAACTTACTAACTGGACCGTAAAAGGTGTATGCTTTATAGAGCGACACAATTTGCTATACCAAGTTCTTATGTTTTTCACTATGTACATTAATTTAGTTCTCATCCAGTGCACTTTCTTTTGCACAGCCTATCATGTCAAGTCATTATAATGGATGTTTATACTTACAATCTTGCAATTGCTCGATTGTGATAGTGCACATCCTTTAATAAACAAAGGTACGTTTTCTCTACATATCAATTTTATAGGAACAAAGGAATCGCGTTTGTTGCTATCGCTGCCCGAATGGGAGCAATGATTGCCCCTTTTGTTAATCTTTTGGTAAGTACATGTCTATTAATATTCGTTCCTGTATACTGTATATATAAGCTAAGTGGTCTGAGCAACACATACGTTCCCTGACTCTTATAATTTTCAACCGTCTTGAAACGCCCATTAATTTCTTATACCTACCTTTAAACTGACCTTCAGTGAAGAGAAATGTGAGGGCAGCCTTATCGGAAATTATCCAGTCTTGCATGCATATTGTGTACAATGTTAGCTAAAAGCCCCCCCCCCCCCACCTTTCCCTCGGTCGAACTAGGCATGTGGGGCAAGCTGGCACGCAGTTGTGTTTGGCCCTGTAGCAGAGCTTAGTAACCCTTGAAGAGTACCAGAACATCGAAGTTCTCCTTTTTGTAATCTAAATGTGAGGGGCAAATATGTGGGCACGTGTCCCTGATGCCCACCCTCCGCTCCGGTCCCTCCACCTCTCATCCAACCCTCGGGGAGTTCCCAAAATCTTTCATAGATTTTATGGCAGCCCACAAAACTTTTTAGTGGTAGCTGCTGGGCTAGGCCTATTTCATGCTTGATATGTTATAGGGGAACAATAGTTGTGGAGGCGCTAGAAATTACCGGACTGGGCAAAAGGGGATGGGTGATGAGGATATCATGAAAACAGATAAATTATGAAGCCTTGGTGTTTAAGCGGCTGCAGAACCTGATGGCAATAAATTTAGATACATATCACATCTGTTTGGTTTAAACAGATTGTGCCTTATTATTAATCAAATATTTACTAACTAATTAATATAACTGTGATTATTATCTCTCATTATTTTATTTGTACGATTGTTTCATACCCGCTTCACCCACATTAATTAAATTCGAATTATTGCATTATAATTAGCCCATTGTAATCAATAATCTAATCTGTTTTTATGGCGTACGAGGGAATCGGGGGGATTCTTCTTGTTTTTGTTCTTGCGGTAGGCTTTCTGTCTTGTGAACTTTGTGATGTAATTGGTACAGGTGGTACCAAGTAGTGTTGTGGAGGCATTCTGAAAGCACCGTAGTATGATTACACAGTGAGTCAGCCACTTTTAACCAGCCGGACATTTACAGTGCTTTGTCATTAAACAGTGACCCACTCCAGAAATCGACCGACTCTAGGTGCACTGATTTAATTCTAATTTGCCTGCGGTCTCAGGATGTAAGAGACGGCCATTTTGGAAATATTAACGCAATTGCCACATGGCGTCACGTTGGTCTATTATTATATTTTAATACAAACACAATATTTTATACAAATAAACAAATATACCGGGATACACTGAAGCAGCTGGAATGAATAACCAACTGTTTCTCTCAGCTCATACTCAAATTGTGTATCAAATTCCAAGCTCGTATTACAAAAAATAAAATTGTCCAAAATAGTGCCCTCATCTGCTGTAGGCTGTAATAACAAAAGTGGTTGAACGGAGATTACAAAAGTGGTTGGGCATCTTTTCAATTATTAAAGTTGTCGGTTAGCATTACGAAAGTGATGACCTCAAAAATTACAAAGTCGGCGAATTCATTACAAAAGTGGAGACCTTGATTACAAAAGTGGTGACCTATCACAAAAGTGCGGGTATTATTACAAAAGTGGTTGTTACACATACTCTTCCTGTCGCCATGTAAGTCAATGCAAAAAGCTTTGTAGTTGCTTCAGTGACACACCTGTTGATCATGCTCAGCTAGTGGTAGGCTGTAACAATTTAACAAAAGAATGGTTTGATGTTAACAGAAAAGATTCCCCGTTACCAATTATGTTAGCTAACAAGTAGTAACTATTCAAAGTTCGTTGTTTACTTTTAAAGGCTTGTACTTTGATTTCATCAGTTTCCCTGCAGCTGCGCTGAAAGTGGTGCTTGACCTTTACGCGTTTAATCAAAATGGGATTTCTTTCCCATGCCTTTCAAACAGTAGCTTCGACGGAGTCATTTTGATCTATGTTGACATTTGTTTGTCTGTCTGTAGGTTGGTTTGGTATACATTATCAGTTTAAACAAATCATCCCAACATTCATTAACTTTGTCCAATGATTTATCCTAAACTTTGAACTAACATAATCTCTGGATCATGTTGGCTGTATTTTGAGTATCGAGAACGTTACGTTAAAGTTCAGTTAAGGGCCATTTCAATTTTAGAGAGCTTCAGATATCATGACTCGAACCTTATCTACAACGAAGTGACGTCATTTGTGTCCATGCCGTTCCGAATGCAACAACGCGAAATTACACTACCCCAAGGTGTGAAATGCCAGGGGAAACGCAGAAGATATGCCATTACGTCGTAGCAGACGTCCGCGTCGTGAAATCTGAAGTTCACTATACTACCACTTTCAGGGGCTTAGCCAGGATTTGTCATGAAGGGTTCTTTTGGAGTGACTTACTGAGAGCTCTAAAGGGATGGTCCGGTGACCCTTTGAAAAACGAATGTCGTGCATTTAGGCTTCCAACAAGAATCCGAAAGAGTGAAAATATGAGCCACAAACGTATTAGACCTATACTTTGCACTGAACGTCTTTTCTTGAAACTTCCTATTTTTGTCATCATTTCTCAGCCAAACTTCGGTCATGGACTACTTGGCCTGATCAGTTTTAAATAATGTCTGCATGTGAATCTGACGCATATCCGGGCTCCCAAATCATCCCCCTATATTTCTTTCAGTTATAGGTGTAAAATCATGCTGTATTCAAGTCTATCTTAAGTCACGATTTGAAAACTGTTCCTTCTACGTAAAATTTATTGAAAAATGATGTTAATTTTGATTTACAATTTTTAAAATAACAATTGTGTTATTTTCTGAAACTGAACAATGATCAGAACTTCCGTCACTTGGTTTTGTCTTCCGTACCGTAGCCCTTTTCCCGCAGTTACAAGGTGTATGGATTAAAGTTCCCTTTCGATTTATGCCACAATAATATGTCATGAGTGAAAAAAATGTTGTAGGCCTGCCAACAGGCCGTCCCACAATGCTATTTGAAAAAGACCTTCTGGTATGTTTATAATATCATACCAATTGCACGAAACAAGCAAAAACGTTTGTAAACAATATAATTATATCTTATCCTTGCCGTCAAGACCTTCGTCTGTCTGTTATGTTGTTGTTAAAGCTGAATATGAAAGAGCTCCCTGACTGAAGTGCTCTGCAGAGTAGGAGAAAGCTTAGGAGTTAGAATACCGACAGACTGCTGGTTTTCAGAAGAACGACCCCATCAAATTTGGCCTCAATTAGGAGTCACCGCGCCATTTTGCGTTGGAATTAAGGTGCATGATATCACGTAGGGACCATAATGGCAGCGTGATCTGTCGGTGAGATGAAAACGTTGGGCAGCTTTATTATGCAGCTTATGTAGTTATTAACAGATTAACTTGCTTATTAATTATCCCGTGTCTTTGTTTCAGGAGGATTACATGCCGAAAGTACCAATGATTCTATACGGGACTGTCGCATTACTTCCAAGTTTATTGGTATTTTTACTTCCTGAAATGAAAGGTCGCCCTCAACCTCAAACAATTGGAGAACTTAATAACATCTTTAAAGAAAAGAAGTCTGCCAAAGAATGGAATCAGTTACCAACCAGAGAAGAAAATTTCGACCAGGAGTCAGGCAGTTGATCAGGAGTCAGGCAGTTGACAGTATGGCATAAGTTGTTGCCAATACTAGATTACATGTGCATTATTTCAGTTCAAGTATAAAATCATATGACGAAAAAGCGCAACTTGAAAAGGCTGATGAAATTATATTTTATTTTGTCATCTTACTGCAGTGGGCTTTTAACAATAAAGATTGGTTTCAGCGGGAAGAATTTCTGTAAGATACCCCTCATAGCAGCTCGCAAGCTTAAATTTACGTAAAAGAAAATTTAATTAATATTTCAAAATGTTCAGTGTACCAGACTGCATGGTCACGTGGTGAGGAGGGCATCTGTATTGCAGTCTGGAGGTCGGGTGTTCGAGTCCTGGACGGGTGATGCCGAAGACTTTAAAATGGGACCTACTGCCATTGTGCAATGGAGTAGGGAAAAGGGCCGTTGCCGACCTGACTTAAACCAAATGATAAGAAACTGGGCCGTAAATTCCATTTAACTAATTCACCAGACGATAAGGCAAAGTACCATCTCAAAATCCTTGTGTTATTTATTCCAAATACCTCGATCTTTAACTCCCTGCTAATTTATTCAAATTACGCAAACGGTACCTCGTAAATTGAATAAATTAAACGCAAACGGTACCTCGAAGCCTTATGTGCCACTCGGCACGAAGAGGATAGTTAAGGTAGGTAAACGGTACCTCCGTTTCAATTGGAATTAAAAATGGCAGTACTAGTAGGAAAATCCCGTCAGGCGGGGTTTCTACGGACAAATTTAAAATGTAGAATATTTTAAGCTTTTGTTCTTTTTGATATCAAACAAAATACAATATATTTAAAAAAGTGAAAATTTGATTTAATCATTTTGTAAGATGAGTTACACATAATAGGTTCAAATGAAGAACCTTCAGACTGCATAATCGAATTGACTGACAAACCACACCTATCGGAACAATTGGCCCGTACAGTCGCTTTCTCCAGTATTAACAGAAAATAGATTGCACTTTTAAAGAAGGCGTGGTACTAAAATTCCTTGCTCAGTCGCAAAATAACTTAGAATTGACATTTTCGCGAGGGTCCATGCATCTACATTAATGATCCATCTACGTCGGTAAGGAATTCTTTTGACTTCAGGGGCGTGGAAGTTGCGGCGGGGTCAAAACTTTTCTAAATGCCGGAATCCTGAAGTCTCCCGGAGCGGATTCGTCTATGAGAAAAAAACACGCTTTCATGCTCACAGTGAAGGGCATATACACATAAAAGCAATTATAACTTAACAGACTCAAATTGGCGTTGTATCGAAGCCCTAAAGTCATTTTTACCCTACAATGTTATACATTTGCGTAAATCTGTCCGTTATTTTTTAAACCTAGCTAAAATATTGGGGCAAAAAGATGTGTTCACCAAAAATTTCATTGATGAGTTAATTTTCCGCTGGCCCCTGACCCGGGGATCGATGTCCTTCTTTGACTTGAAAAGCAATTAGATGTACTAGTTTACCGTCACAAACAAAATACTAATTTGGAGGACAACCTGTGTCATAACGTAGTGAAACAAAGACGTGAGACCTACGGTGAAATGTTAACTGGAGTCGGTACTATACTAGAACAACGAATTTGCTTGCAAATACAGTGTGGTCTGGTTAGAATGACTATGGCTAAACCTTACGTGTAATTATAATGGGCCTATATGAATGTGGGCGGGCTATTCTCATAGAGCAGGAATCAGGATCACCCTGCCCTATGGCTACTATACTATAGGCCTGAGTACGCTAGCATGATCAGTACGTATATAGAACCATAGGCGTTCAAAGCATATACTGTACAGTGTACACTAACTATAAACTAACAAGGTCGTTCACTCAACCCACGAAATCTACCAAAGGGAGCACACCTGGACCACTTGAGTCTTACTGCAAACCCCAAAGACTTCATTAGACCACGTATGAAGTTCAAGTGGAACCTAAAACAGCATCTATCAGTAAATCTCACTTCGAAACGGTTAAGATTACTACAAAAACTTTTTTGCGAGCGAGCATTTGCTTTACGTTGCTGCGAACAGAGCTAGTCAACAGACGATAGTAACCTGCACAGCTAGCTGATAGCGCCTCCTTTCTCGCAACATGTATGCGGTGATACGAATGACACCAGCCATTGGCATCGGCGTAACTTACGTACGACGAAGTCAATCGTTGTTATGTATGCAGTCTATGGAGGGAGCTCTCCTGGCATACGTAAGCTTTTGATAGTGCATGGCGTAATGATATAAACAAACATACTTTTGAAAAAGACATAACAAAAAAATATAACGAGTGTATTTTCACTGAACATCATTGCTTTGAAGTCTTTAGTGTTTTGCCGATGTTTATTCTCACTGAAAAGGGAATGAACCCGGGAGAGAAAAATACACACGGGTTTACTTTGTCTACCGCGGAGGTAATCTGCGCTCACCGCCACGGAAAATTTCGGTACTTAACGGGAAGAGGGCGTCTTTCAAAACGGACGAATCCGTATACTGCAATGTATTTCAATAGCTGAATGACGTCATTGTTCCGCGAACCAGACGGATTCAAGAGTGTGGTCTGTCAGACCACACTAATAACCGTTGAGCGAAAATAATTATAACTCCTTATTGAACTCGGCCAATAAGGGGTGAGTTGAGTGTAGGAACTTTATTTTCTACAGCGTTTACGGATTCAATAATTGGAAAGAGAGGCCAAAAGATTATGTGAACAGGGAGGTGTTATTAGATGGAGATCCATCGAGAACCTTTTAGTTTGAGCCTTTATAGTTGCCGACACTAATCTCTTTTGTGTGTTGTTTTTTTTTATGACTCAATAGGCTTAGCAAGTGTTAGGAACTAAGTTCAAGCCTGGTAAGTCAGTTGTTAGATGTCGAACACAGATCGGAAAATTTGCCATTGCATTAATATTGCCAGCCGCTTAAGGATGTAAATTAATTTGACGATTTGCACGAGGATAACAACCTACTTGTATTGTTTCCTGTACTTAACTCTTTATTTGAGTGTGTCTTTTAGAACGAGAGATCGAATAAGAGTTATCATTAAAATCCAATAGTAATGTTAAGACTTTCCTTTTTTGTTCATTGAATAAATCATCAGAATTGGTCTATTGCCAGGATCGTTGTGATCATTAGCAATAGCCAGTCGTCTGAATGCCGAGACACTGTCTGGCACTTCTTTGTCGGCAACTGCTTACACTTAACAGCATAGTTCCAAAATCCTTTTGTTGGAGTCACGCGTATATAGTTATGAATGAGGTTGCCTAGGTATTAAACAAAGGAATTCCATGCCCTTTAGTTCAGTAGTCCCCAACAAAAGGAATTGGGTCCACTTTGAGATGAATTTATGCTAATGCAATTAAATAATTGGATTACTATAAATTAAACATTTCGATGGATCTCCATTTAATAACACCTCCCTAATGTAACTTTCAAGCATGCTTCAGTAGATCTCCAAAAGAGTGTTACATATATTTACTTTCGTCTTTAGAGATAAAAAAGGAAATATTTATTTTACAAATCCCCCTCCCCCACCGCCCGCCCCCCCCCCCCAAAAAAAATATGAAAAGGGTTAAATCCACCTAGATTTCTTTCTAAAAGATTTCAATTCATTTTAGATGCACTACTTTCTGCTGATCGGTGGGATTCATTAAAGGTGGATTCCCTGCGCCAAATACGATACCTAAGGCTGATGATGTGGTGTAACTCTTCGGACTTTATTACCCCGTACTTTTGGTAGGACTGATAGCGTTCATCTGAATTTTATGGAACTACCGTTTTACACAGCGATGAAGTTCTAATAGAAAAACATTTTGTCAGTGTGATCAGAAAGTACCAAGCAGTACGAGGGAACACAAACCCCACTTAGTTACATAGTATACACATTCGCACATGAACAAATTTTTTATAAATGTTGAAATACCATTTGCTTTTGTATCGACCAAAGAAGAAGTAATATTGTTGTAATTCGTGGAGAAAGCAACCAGCAATTTTATACTTCAAAATTAATAGTTCTTTCTCAATACACACATTATGAAGGGTAATTAAATGATAATCTATCATAGACTGTTGCACAAAAGCATTTATATATCCATCCATTCACGTGCGTATCAGAAATATAAATGGGGAAATCCCTTTTCATGAAAAGTGTTTGCTTGAAGGCACTACAACTCTCCTCCGTAATGTGTGTCATTTACGGATATCGTATTACTTGTTAGCTTCTCATTTCCATAAGTTTGCGCTCCTCAAAATGTAGGCGACTTTCTTCAATTTCGTCTCGTAATAGATAACCCCCTGCCATGTTTTGTAGGACTGACTATTTTCGTATTTTGCTCTGATGCAAGGCAGATTCTTCAACACATTCCAACTCATTTTCCAACCGTCCCCTATAAAATAAAACTGGCATTTCACATTCCCTGCCGGAGAAAAAGAAATTTAAGTAATTGTTATGCCGTATAAGTCTGTCTATCTTTTTGGTAGAGGCCAAAAGTCGTTTTGGGGGCATGAGAGGTCAAAATATATACCTAGGAAGATTAAATATGAATATTGCTTACTCAACATTTCCATGGACCATATTCTCATATTTTCTGCTTACTTTTTTGTTGAGGTCAAAGGTCATTTGGGGCTACAAGGGTCAAAGAGTGGTTCGTAACAGCTTTTCTTTAGAAGAGTGTTTGATATGATGGCCGTTAATTTTTATTTATTGTAATGAGAGGTCAAAAGATCAAAACCTAATAAATGCTGTATTTCAGAGATACCATCAGCCTTAGGTGAGAGATGTCATATCTAGTATTTTAAATGGCCAATACTCAGTATTTGATCATATCATTATAAAAGTTTAAGTGAAGGTCAAAGGTCAGTTAGCTGACAATTTATCAAAACGTCGTAAACATGAGATCTCAATAAGGCCTCCAAAAACTCTTTTATGTGTTTGCTCAGCCTCGACAATTCCTCCGAAAGTGTGTCCTGGTTTCATTATACGCTACAATGTCAGTATGGGCTAACATAAACGAGGGTTTTCTATTCCTCCGCATGATCCACATAACCTACGAACACACGCAGGACTACATAGCTTTGAAAGGAGGCAATGCTATGGCCTTAACAGACTATTAAATTTGGAGAATTGTCCGACTCGGTAGCGGACTAGGGAATGAAAATTATCAAATTGATTTGGATACGATGAGACTGTTGACTTGATGGTCTTCAAAGAATGTGGTCTAGCCAAGGGTACCCAGTTCTCATGTATACATTGTTCCCTGAACTAGGCCTGTTTCACGGTTCGACTTATATTTTGTCCCGGTATATATCTTGCCACGAGTACAAATTCGTCCGGTAGCAGACCGTCCCGCACAGGGGTGTGGGGATGTTTCACTCCCCATGGTGTCAGAAAGGCGATAGTTGAAAAATCTGAAATTTTAGGTGTAATTTTCTAACATTTGGTTTTACACGTTTTTCCGACTGAACTATGCCGCCTTGGTGTAGATTTTTTAACTAGATGAAGTGCCGTATACTTTTGTTTCATTATTTACGTTAGCACCGTAGACTGAGATTCTTCACATATTTTCCAAACCTTTGCGCACACCTAACATTCAGTCAGTCCCTTGGATGTGTTAATTATCGACAACATTTCAAAAATATCTAAATTATATATGAGTCCAATTATGGTTGATTGTTCTTGTGTGTCGGCTGATGGTTGTCATATCCTGAAGGAAATCAGCATCCAAGATCTCAAAGCGGCACGAGAATTCTTGTCTCTCCCTCGCACTCCCTTTGTAAAGTGGTGTTTGATGAAGAAGCAAGGAAGTTTTCCCAACATCGGAACAGATGCACGCCAGAGTAGTTCTTGACCTTTGGCGGCACTAGCCTGGCTTTCGCAGACGGCGTACGGGCCACATTCACCAGGTTTTCTGGAAACGTTGTGGCCGCATGAAGACGGGGTAGTGGGGTAACAGAAGAAACCAGGTGTCTATTTTTCTGCCGCCTGAATTTTTCCTCTTCTCTGGATATAGATTAATCCGAACAGTCAAGTAATGGTCTGATTAATTCTGCCGTAACTGGGGTCCGCCAGCTTTAATCTTTCAAATTCTTTGCTTAAATGTATCTGCGGATGATTGTAAACTAAATACCTACTGATTACGTATATTTCACTGAATATGAGGGTTTAGCATTGCATGTAGGCAATTAAATTAACACGATTTGAAGCTTAAGGACCCCACGTATTACCGCCTTCGCCAGCTGCCCGGATTCGTCTATAGATGTAAAATCATATGTTACAGGCTATAAAATTTCATTGCCCCGCCCATTTTTGCGAGTGCCATGAAGCCAAGCAAGAAAAATCCGTTTCTCTCCAAGGTATGTAGAAAGTGTTTCCTTTCACAGCATCAAGGAAGACACAAACATAAAATGACAATGACATCGACGAGAAACAAACCCAAAGGGAATCTCCCTAAAGGAACGCTTACACAAACAATGTTAGCAAGACGACATTTACATTAAACGAGGGCGGTAGACGAGAACGATTTACACAGAGCGGGTAGCGATGAAGTTCATTTGTAGAAACTAGAGCACCAATGGCACAGAAGCTCGTACCTTCAAATGGTCTCTAGGTTGTCTTTACTTGCAGATACGTGTGGAGGAAAACCTAAAATTTTGAGCTATGACTTTTTATTGAACAAAAAAGACCTTTGGGCCACATCTTGGGTCTTAGACGCAAACTTCTTGTTTACAATGAAGGAACCAACAACTGAGTGTCATTATAAACAAGAACTTAAGTTGTTCAAGCCCTCCGCCGATTCCAAAAATTTTGAAAAAAAAATTAAACAAAACGAAATAATAGTAACAAGAGGTCAATCCACGGAGTTGCATATCTCATCTCTAACATGTGCGCAAGTTGGTTACAGAACTTGAACTATTTATGTGCTAGAAGTTTTATCTGTGCTGGATTTTATGCGACAGTAGAATGTCATTGACAAAAATTACCATACTAAAACTCCATGCCACAATCTTGAAGTCCAAGGGAAGCGACTTTTTTCCGTTCCAAGGGACAGAGGTTTTTTTTCGAAAGATAGCAAGGGGAAAGAATATGGCACAGTCCAATCAAGTTCTTGGAACAGGCGCACCCCTTATTCCAAAAAAACCTCATTTGGATATTTAAATTCTGACACCGGATTATATAAGAACTGGAGAAATAGGCTACCCAACCTTTGTAACGCTTGTCCTTTTAATCCAGTAGGCCTCTCTAAGATTTTGGAACAAATTTTTTTTTAGATGCTGTTATCCCCTTGCAATACTATGAAAAAAAAAACAACGCGCTTGGCTGTTACACTGAACTGATACGATTAGATATGGACGCAACGATTATAAAAGTAAGACGCTTTCGGGGACGCTTTAGACAAGTGCGTAATTGTTATTATTCAGGCGCTAGCTGGGCATAAACTCCATGTGTGTCGAGCTGATATGCACATCAAGTGCGTCTCAATTAAAAAACTGGGCGTGTGCGCGATGTTGAACGTGTGGCGTTAGAAGATTTCCGGGCGACGCACAAACCTTTTCTGCGTACTGAATCCTAGCCCGTGGCAAGGAAATTGTCACGTACGTTTTTTTTCCATAAATGTCCATAAATACCGAAATACGACGTTTTGAATTCCCAATTACAGGCCAGGCTCAGACCATTTGAAATTCGAAAGCGAAAGAACGTATGTGAACGCGTCTCAAAATGGTGACGTCATTGGAAGCACGGTTAGCAACACTGTACCAGAGAGCTCACAATCATCGAATCATGTGCATGGTAACGCGTGTTAGCGCATACATAATTGCAAACACCGGTGCTCCGATAGCAGTGAGCGTGGCCACTGACTACATTGTGAATTGTGCATTGCTCGGTGACAGCTTATTATTCGCAATAGCATCTTCATCAAACAGCTCATACAGTAAAGACGCGCTCGTAGTGGGGACGCGCTTGTTGTGGTCTGCCCATACATATTAATAGTTGTTCTTTATAGCGACCTAACCGCGTCTTCCTTGCACAAAAACAGAACTACTTTTACCCGCGCGCATATACACGCGAACATATTGGCCAATGATTTGCTCCGAATCCCCACCATGGTCCGCGTCTTTCGCTCTGTATGTTGGACTATGTATTGTGATGCAATCGTTTTGATAAGGTTGCTAAGATAAGATAACTTTACCGAACGTTACATTAGTTCCACATCTAGATGCGCGCCGTAGGGGGGGGGGGGGTTGTGCCGCCTATTGCGTCATAACAGTGAGGTGAGCTGTTGCGGCATTTTTCGAAAATGGATTTTGAACGCAGTTTTCCTTCGAATATCATTTATGCCGAATTGTACGGGTTTTTAATGGGGTGTGAGATGATATGTGTAAAAAACTGTATCTAATCTTGCAGTACACAAAAGTTTTTGTGACCGTGTCATGCCCACTTTAACCTTTGACAATCTGTAACGTCAACTATGTCCTTGGTTGTCATGACAACCACACATATCGGTACAACTTACAGTATCATGCCAAGGCTATATTACACTTAAACTTTCAGATTTGTGGGATGTGTCCGTTAAGAGTTAAAGTGAATAAAAAGAAAAAAGTATTTGACCCCCTGTCACGTGACCTTTGACCTTGGTTGCCATGGAAACTACATATTTTCGTAGAACTAGTTTACCCTGTTATACTTGAGAAGTTTCATGTAAAATGAAGGTTTTCTTTTGAAGTTTTAGTACAAAATAGGAAAAAAAGTGTTTTTTGCAAAATGTGACCTTTGACCTATGAACTTTGACACAAGTTCCTACCCTGGGGTACCCACCTACCAATTTTGAAAAGAATCGGTCCAGCCCACTAGGAGGAGTTGAGGAACAAAAACGTTGTTTTACGAACAAATTATCACTTGGAAATTTTTTGCTCCACTCTACCACTTGACCTTTGACCTCTGTTGCTATGGCAACCACATATTTTGGTAGGTCTAGATGCAATCATCATATGTGTGAAGTTTCGTGTCAGGAGAATGTTTCGTTTTGGAAATATAGCAGAAAATGTGATTGCACTAAATTTGACCTTTGACCTTAACATCCGGGTGTGTATCAGAATGCAATTGTTCCACCTGAGGTACCATCCTTCCAAGTTTGAAGAAAATCGGCCCAGCCGTTTACAAGATATTAGGAAAACAAAATTGGACACACACACACACAAACACACACACACGGACAGGTTTTGACTCCTCTCTCAGCCCTGGACCTTCAGTCACCCCGGGGTACCTCACCATGGGTTAGACCTCGAGACTAGTAACCTGGGAAAATTTACCGTTACCATGGTAACCATTGCGATTTAAGCTGGCATTGCCATATATAGCCCAATAGGCAAAGTGACTACAATATCTCATCCTCCTTACGGAGCGATGAGATAAAAACAAAAAATAAGGCTCTATTTCAACTAAATTCGGCCTACGTTATGTGCCGTACTTGCGTAATGACACACATCCCCTTATATCCCTCGACTTTTTTCCTTTCCTAACACCAAATAAGCCATACAGTTTGCTAAGCAATTTCTGATCATTTTTCACCTATCCATTCTTTTCCATCATTTCCATTGCAAAAAGAAAGCTCAAAATAACGACTGCTTAAAATCTGCTTACAAGTCCCGGAGAATGCCATTTCCGACTGTCTGGGGGTTGCGCTTTCCAAATTTTTCTGAACGCTCCGCATCGACTGCATGATGGTGGCGATTCCCTCAGATAGTCTTTCAGGCGTAGGCCTGCGAGGGGAGGAGGCAGGGACAGACTTCCCCCAAATTTCCGCAAAATCTAATATCCGGGCAGGAATTTTTATTCGAACAGCCACTTGAGTTTCAATTAATTTTCGGCATAACGGATATAAAACTTTTATGAAAAAACAAAACGATTCAAAAATACCGCTTCACATTCGGGCAGCGCAAAAAGCTACTTTTCGTGAGTTTACTTCGCATCTTTTACATCACAATGACCGATTTGGTCGAGTATTCAAATTCTTCCAAGCTGATTTGCCCGAAAATAGAAGAGTATCACAGTCAGGGTAATATATTTACGAGAAATCAGAGAGAAAAAAAATGCGTCACATTTGGAAAGCCGTTCATTAAAGAAACAACAATTCTCCAGCCTGATTTTGTTTTTAATTCTTGTGCAACACTAATTCCCGAAATGGCCGATTATTCTAATACTTTCAAATCTTTGCCGAAAAACAGGAAACGCTATGTTCAAAGTAAAATTTTCACGAAAAGTAAAATTGATAACAAAGACTTGCGACGCATTCGGGTAGCTTGTGAAAAAAGTTTTTCCTATGCATGCTCCCTGCAAGTCTTTCAAAATCTTTGACCGACATACTAAGACTAGGGAGAAGGTTGAAAAAAGTTCTGAGATGTTTGCAATTGCCAAAGTAATAATACCGAGAGATGGCTCCCATCTCTCGGTATTATCAAGTTCGAGTGTCTATTAGTGTGTCATTTATCCTATCCATAAAGTCGAAACTTGGGCAAGGGCAATGAAAATCGAGTCTATAGGTTGTTTTTCAATTATATATAATCAGTGACGGATCCAGGAATTTGCAGTGGAGGGAAGCGGGGGGGGGGGGGTCTGCATGTGGACGGGACATCACATGTACACTGAGCGAAGCGCTAAAATATGTATGGCATTTTAGTCTCTCATGCCTATTAGAATTCACAAAATGGTAAATGGGGGTGGTAGGCAAGCATCCAAATTTTATCATATTTTAGTGCGATTAGAACTCTACCAGGAGCGTAATTTGCAGCGTGCGGAGCGCTCTGAAATTTTTGCCCTCTCCAGATATTTGAAAATATGGAGCTTGTATTGCAGAAAAGTTTGTATGCTGGGTTTCCTGCAAGGAAATGTGAACAGTTGGGAGATTACTGAAGAATTTACATTTTCTATCGGCAAATCTGAGGTTGGGCAGCGACCAAAGATCGTTGTTACTACATAACGTTATCCAACCCTATGCAATTAGGCTCTCCGACGAAATTTTTCCCTTATATTGGAGAAAGTATGGAATTTTTATGGAAGAAAATTTATGAAAATAGTGAACGTTGAGTGTCAGTTGGTGATCTGGTGTCAGAAGTGTATCAAATTTCCGATTTTGTCACTTCCAGAGTTTGGAAAAGTTTACAAAGTGAAGGTATGAGCGAGCACTTCTGCTAAGGGATTGCAATTTGCGGCACGCGAAGCGCGCGGAGAATTTTGCTTTCGTGAATCAAGTAATGACGAATATGGAGCATTTATTAGAGAAATTCGATTGGGAATTTCGTTATTTCATGACTACCGGTAGTCAAAGCCACACAGTGGACCGGTCTCATAATTGGCAAATTTCCGAATTCTTCATTTTAAGAGCCCCCTGTCCCGCCTGGGTGTCTTAGAAGAGGGGAAGAGATGCAACTTGAACATGGTGCTAAATGTTTCAATATTTTGAGTCACTATGAAACTCCCAAGCTTTCAAAACATGGTCTTGAAAGTGTGGGTACAATCATTACTTCAACGGACCATACGGTAATTTAATACCGGGTGTGCTCTATTACCGTTATACGGTTTTAAGCTATGTCATGTATAAAGTGTACGTAGTGTCATGTAGTATGGAGCCCCCTCATTGGTCATTTTTTAGATCAGCACATAATATTTATTTAATTTGGTGCATCACATATTTTAACCAATCAGGGGACTGCATGTGTTCCGATCTCTCCCGGCCGAGACATGAAGGCTCCGCGCTTTTCACATGGAAATTAGAGGTGTGTGGTGTGATAACTTGAAAAATCAAGTGATCAGTTCTTCTCAAACTTACGAGTGTTTGTATGATTTTGAAATTTAATGTGCCCCGATGTTTTTGGTCAAGGTCAAAAGTCATTGGGGTTGGTTGCTGCCCTTCTAAATACAAAATCAATCAAACGAAAAAAAAAAACATGTATGAACTTGGGCTCTTATTAGCAAAGAAAACTCAAAATAGCGACTCCTCACACCCCTCTTATAAGCCTGAGAAATGCCATTTTCGATTGTCTGCGGGGTCCGATTTTCACAATTTTTCTTAAGACTCTAAGCCCGAGCCAACCAGTGGTGGCGCTCTGCTTGGAGGGTCTTTCTGGTTGAAATTTCGCTTGACGTTTTTCTTCAAAGGGAAACTCAAAATAGAGACTGCTTCGATCCTCCTTGTCAGCCTGGGGATTGCCATTTTCAACTATATGAGGGGTACGATATTCAAAAGTTTCTGTTCGCCAATCAATGGGTGACGCTCCTCTTAGATAGTATTTCGGGCAGAACTACATTTTGGGACAAAACATCCTCTGCCCGCAAACTGAAATGCTCCTGTACGCGGCTTTGTTTTCAAGTAACGCTATTTCGGTTGTTTGAGGGGTTGCTAGTTTTTCAAATTTTCTGCATGTGTATCCGCTCAAAATGATGTTAGAGTTCTACTTGCATGGTCCTTCCTCTAGAAATACAAAAAAGTGACCCCATATGGATTCTGCTTACAAGCCCGAGAAATGGCATTTCCGGCTGTGTGAGGGCTCGCAGTTTTTCAAAATTGTCAACGATTGTTGGGCTTCAATTAGTCTCTTGGACGAAATTGCATTTTAGGGCAGACAATCTTCTCCCCTCTCCCATAATTGAATATAACTTTCTATACCTGAGACGTATAGGCTTATATATCTACTTTAAACATCAGTGAAATATTTGCTTTAACACTAAGTGACAATTGTAAGTGATAGTCTCAAAAATGTGACATCCTTTTAGTTTTATGTAGTCATTCCAAAAAATAAAAAATAAGAATATTTGCAACATTTTTCAAATTTACCTCATTCGGTAAGTGCCGTTTCGGTCCATCTGGAAGGTTTTTAAAATCACTAAAAATTTTCTTGTACGCTCCCTGCCCAGTCCCCACCAATGGGTGGCACTCCGCCTAGATAGCCCTGTTGGTGTTGGATCAATGCCCCCTCCACATTTAACCTTGCCGCGAACTCATCTCCCCCTCTCCTGGCAAACCCTGGATCCGCCACTGCATAAGGCGATATTCCTTTGTTGAAATTGAAAAAAATACGTATGCTTGCTCCCGTACGAGGTGTTGCTCTGTTAGGCTACTAACCAGTCTTTCCGGGATCCTCGCTCAGCCTTGTCCCTTAGGAAGCAATGAGGGGTGGAAAGCTAATCTAATCCAATGACCTTCCCCTAGGCATTTTATATCCACCGATCCATCCACTCCGACCCATCAACTTCCAATCCCTTTGTCATAAAGTTGCCCTTTTCTGTCTTTTTTTCCTTTTTTTCTTCTTCACAACTTTTTTTTCACATGGCCCATCACGTCTCAAAATTTCGTATGTGTGTTTATGCAAGGATACTCCCCCTCTCGCTACGCCACTGGGGGTGACATCTTAGCTCTTGTCTTAGTACGGTGGCCTGAATATAGGAAAACCAAATTGTGAATGTTTTTGATGCCTCTATCTTTTTAAGTTGACGAGGATGAGACAAGGTCCGAAATTCTTTTTTTAATATTTCTCGGAAGCTATACAAAAATCTCCACGACCCATCTCAGTTTCGCTTCTTTTACTGAAAGTTTCGAGTTCTTCTTCATAAATGATAATAAAATACTCCAGATATTGTTCAGGTTTTCAAACATTATAATACAATAAATCAGTCTGTGTAATAAGGCAAAAATGATAGATTATCGTGGTTCAGATTAAGTATTATATATATCCCGGGAGTTTAAGTCAAAGACATGCCTATTCTAATCCCCGCATGGACTCCTCCTCTGCTTAGAGGAGGCATTTTATTCTGTCAGAAAAGTAATAACATTTGTCCGATTTTCCCTAAATGATGAAACATCTACAAGTTCGATCAAAACGAGGAAAATAAGGTGAACAGAGGTGGCTGAATCTAGTTGAACCATAACGTTAAATAAACATCACTTTTATCTTGCAGTGAGTGACCAAGATTCTCGAAAAAAATTATAATCCGGTATACGCTATCAGCAGGGGCGGCGCTACGGGGGAGCAAAAGATTTTACACAGATTTTCTCACCCCCCCCCCCCCCCGCCAAGTTAGGACAGTGATGATTTGGGTTATACACTGATATTTCAGAAGAAAGTAAAATTTTAAAGTTATACTTCAAAACCGCAGGAAAATAGATCAACTGTGCCTTATGTAAATAACTACTTCCCATGCTATCCAATCCAACAAATTCCTAACTGCACTGCCAGCTAGACGGCGGATTAAACCAACTCGTTTTGAAGACTCTGTTTCTAATAATATTATGGAAAATCATGTTATAAAAATAAAAGCAAATCTTTCAAACTTTTTATCGGTAGAAACGGTAGAACCCCTTTACTATAATTAATTGGAAAACACTGTCTGATGGTGATAAGTATAGGCACAGAATCTGCACACAGTGGCAAGTTGCTAGTTCCTTCTCAATCTTTCGGTTGCTTCTATGCCCAATGGTTCTTCTGCATGACGTACCAACAATGATGATGATGACGATGATGAAGATACAATCATACAAGGGTGGCGCCAGAGGGAAGGGGGATGGCCCCGTCAGGGAGCACTGCCCCCCGTCGGGGAAGTTCGGCGGTTTCGTCGGGGGAGCCTGAAGATATTAAAAATAATAAAAAACCTATACAAAGACTGAGTTACTGGATGGGTGATCTTGGACATAATTTTTGTTTTGAAATGCTATTTTAATACATATCGAAATTGATTTTCAATCACTTCTCCTTAACTCTGTTATATCTCATTCCATGTACCTTGTCCTGTCTCCTCCCCCGTCAGGTAAGGACGGCAATTCCTTTGGAGAGGCTTAAAAATGAACCTAAAGGACTGAAGTTACTGAATTAATGATCATGAACTTTTTTTAAGGACTATTTTATATTTTTAACGCTATTTTAATGCATATCTGAATCTGTTTTAACCACTTTTTCTAGCTTAGCTGTCCCTCATCCCATCTTCAATCCGCAAGGTCACGTCCTCGTCGGGGAACTTGGGCTGCTCTCCTCCTGTTGTTGAGAAAATCCAATTTCGTCGGAAAGTCCTAAAATTCATTTGAAACCACCTTGTGACCTGGCATATTTTCAAATACGTTGGAAGTAAAATCATTTATTATCTGTGGTTCGGGCAGTCACACAGAAAATCTCATCTATTTAGCGGACCCTGCAATTGAATACAGCGAAAATTCTTTATAGAGACAAAAGTAGACAAGAACATTACATCTAATTGTAGCAGTAACTTTTACCTGGTGATTTTCTGATCACTTAGCAAGTTGGGTTTTTTCTGTTGAAGTGAAACCTTCATTTTACGAAGGAAAGCTCAAAATAACGACTGCTTCATTTCTGGTTACAAGTCTGGGAAGTGCCATTTCCGTCTGTCTGAGGGGCTAGACTTTTCAGCAATTTTTGTGCGCTCCGCTCAGGCTGATGGTGACGCCCCGCTTAGATTTATAGTATTTTGGTCGAACAGATTACATTACAGAAATATTCATCCTCCCATATTATTCTTCGTTTTGGGCAATATTATATAGTGACAATTTTATTGCGGAAGAATGCTCAAAATAATGACTGCTTTGTTGGAATGTCATTTCCTGCTGTCTGGAGGTTCTCATTTTTTCAAAAATTCCTTTGCTCTGCACTTAGATAGTCTTTCAGGTAGAATTACATTTTTCAGACAAAAAATACAATTCCGCCCATTCCCAAACTGAAACGCTCTCGTACGTCTGTGTCAATATATAAAATATAAAACTTCAAATACATCGGAAGCCAAACTTTTTCCGAGGGAAAATTTTCCAATAGGTCCGAGGGCCTTAATCTGCATAATGATATTAAGTTACCCCAACAAAACTACAGATAAGTCCCTACTTGAATTTTCTTATGGGAAGATTAGGTCCTATCATAAAACTCCAAAATCTGTCCTAAAATTACCATTTTTCTCCAATATCCCAGCCAACATGCCCAGCTGGGCCCCACTGGGTTTCAGCTGGGCTATTTGCTGGGCTCCAGCTGGGCCCATTCGTGTTTGTCAGGTGTCCCCACGTGGGGCCCAACTGGGCAAGCCTTTCCCAGTTGAAGCCCAGCTAGACTTCAGTTATTGAAGCCGGCCCAGCCAGGCTTCATCTGGGCATCAGCTGGGAAAGGCTAGCCCAGTTGGGCCCCACGTGGGAACACCTGACAAACACGAACCCCTCCTTCCTCATCTGGGAACGATGGACCCCTTTTGAAGACTTAAATTGTATAGCCTAAGTGTAAAGCCGACAACTAGAACTGGGTTGGTCATCGCACGATCGTAGTTTGTAAGTTGACTTCTTTGTCCAGTTATTAATTATATACAATATATACCATTGTAGTCATGGGGAACAAATATAGTACCAATGCTGTCCAATTAAGGCTTGATATAAATTGCATGAAATCATTCGGAGAAAACATTTTAAGTAATTTCATTTGCCGAGTCTTAATCTGCACGTTTCGAAGAATCGGTCCCCGCTCTATGGCATAGGGAGTATAATACGTGCATTCACATGGATGTGTACGAAGGCGTGATTGAGGGAAGTGCTCAACTGCCTGTGGGCTAAGCATAGGCCCAGGAGCGAATTTTTTAGTGCGCGACTATTCATTTAAGTGGGTCCTTTGCAGGGGTGGTGTTACCTGGAGCCGGAAGTTCGGATTTACTAGGGAAATCTCGATCCCTTGTGGGACAATGATTACTCCTTCGGATAGCATTGTAGCGGGGAAATATACGAAAAAATCAATATAAAAATTCGCAAGATATATGCTTTCAAATTATAACATGTGCAATTTATGTCATAGCCTTCAATTTGCTATCCACCTCTCACTAAAGTCCCCCATGGAAAAAATCCCACTGCTATCCGTTCCCCCTTTTTAGTCAAAGCAACCCAAATGACATTTTGAAGCAGACTAAAATGCTCTTGGCAGAAAAGTGTGCATACGTGTATGGAGGGGAGAGGGCTATAGACACGTCTCCAACATCTTCCCACCTGCGTTGCCTGCTCAATCGGCAGATTTAAAGAAGACTTGAACGAAAGGGAGGGGAGTGGAGTGGAGTGGAGATCACCCATGAATTTTGATGCAATTTTACCCCAATAGCCTACGTAAATATTACGTCAATAAAATTGGTTTTAAAGATGCGATTGTGATAGAATATCTCATTGATTTATTACAAAGATCAGTCTTATGTGTATTTCATATGAGGGCATAGGAGTTTGAGACGAGTTCCAGAAAAAAAAATGAAAATTTAGGGAATGAATTCCAAAATTTGGGTAGCGAAAAGTAAGTTGTGGTCAGAAGTCCATCAGAGTAAACTTGAAGCCAAAGTTGAAGAAGTAGCCTATGAAACATGTTTACATCGATCTCTAAATGCTTGACATATTAATTTCCTACCCAAACATGAGATGATGGAGTAAAAGTTCACTTGGCCTTTCTTTCAGTGACCAAACAGAATATTTGGCTTTCATGGAACAATGGCAGAAAGTACCACAAGGGCCAAGCAAACTGCAAAAGTGCTTGATACCTTACGATTCCTTAGCTAAACGTGACAATTTGTATACATTCATTATACATATTTCCCGGAACAAGGCTATCCGAAGTAGTAATCACTGCACCACAAGGGATCGAAATTTCCCAAGTTAATCCGAACTTCCGGCCCCAGGTAACACCACCCCTGAAAAAGAGACACTTAGATGAATAGCCACACACTTAAAAATTCACCCCTGAGCCTATTCTGAGCCCACGAACAGACGTACCGGGCAGTTGAGCAATTCCTAGACCACACCCTCGTACACATCCACTGTGAATGGCACTTTTATGCACATATTACTCCCTAAGCCATAGAGCGGGAACCGATTCTGAGAACCGTGCCGAATCAGGCTCGGTAAATGAAATCACTTCAATTTTCTCTCCGAAAGATGTCATAGAATATATGTCAAGCCTTGATTGGGAAACCATATCGAAAGATTTTTACAAAAACGATTATTTGCTCATTTTACACCAAAATTTCTTATTATGCTTCGAAATGATATGTCTAGGTGAAGGCAACCTATGAAACACCAATTTTCATTCGAAATACATGATTTTTGACGATTTCAAACTTTTGTGACTTCACAATTTGGGGGAATTTCCCCCAAATAAAGCGTCATTTTATGTCACACAAACGCGGATTACGACAAAATTATAGACCCAAATAACACCAACTCTTTCTTTTCCTCCTGCTACCTATGACATGCAGAACGCGTTTATCCATTTCGATATATTTGTGGCTACATGTATTAATCCTTTAAATTATGAAAATTTGGGATGAAATGCACATTTTTGCTTAAAGACATCAAATTCCATAAATTAATGTTTTACGACAAAATTAAAAGGTGTGCCCAATCAAAAGTGTATTCACTGTGTGTGTAATAGTATGGACATTACAAATCCAAATTTGCCAGACCTTACATCACAACCCCGAGCACCACATCAAGCGAAAATCCGAACAATAACCAAGCGCCCATACACTACGTAACGCATTTGTGGGGTTAATATCGAAACTTTTCTATATGACTAGTACTACATCTGTCCCCCAACTACAATTGTTTGTATTGTATCTAATTCATAACTGGAGAAAAAAAATCAACTTACAAACTACGATCGTGCGATGACCAACCCAGTTCTAGTTGTCGGCTTTACACTTGGGCTATACAATTTAAGTCTTCAAAAGGGGTCCATTGTTCCCAGATGAGGAAGGAGGGGGTCGTCAGATAGCGCCGGCCCTTCCGCGTGCTCTAAAATGAATATCTATTGTGTTTGTAGGATGTAAGGCAGGTCTTTTTTTATGTAAGTTTCCATGACTCAAACCCTCGGCCTATTTCTCTGCTAACATTATAACTTGACCTTTAACCTTATCTAATTAGCATATTAATATGAATACTAATATTTCCCGGTATTTATCAGTTGACATTATATTTACAGAATTTTAGAACCAAATCTCACATTACTGGACCGTAAATACAAAGAGAAAACGAGATTTTTGATAAATATATAGGGCGCCCTTTAAACTTTAAAGGTCAAAATGGCGCAGAAAGCCCGGATATGGCCCTAATACCCTCGATTTTCGGAATCGGAATTGACCAAATCCACTTGGTCATAAATTTCGCTTTCGGGTGACGTTACCCCCCCCCCCCTTCTCCGCCTGGTCTATCAGCTACAACGCATTGACGTTACCTTTTGCGTTGCCCCTGCCATTTCACAACTTGGTGCAGCGTTATCTTGCGTTGCGTTCGGAAACGGCATAGACACAGATGACGTCACTTCGTTGTAGATGAGGTCCGCGTCGTGAAATCTAAAGCTCCCTGTTATAGGAAATGAACACGACGCAAATCGTAAAACTGATCCCATACTTCAAAACCTACACCGGATTTGTCCACGAACCTTTTCCAAATAACAGATAGAAAGGATTGTGGGGAGGATATTTGTTACACGTCGTTTCCATCGTCTGTGCCGACTCTAGTCATTTAGTTACCACGCAGTGGTGCACACCAAAAAGCTATCCCATAAGTCTTTGTAATTGCTACGGGGAAAGGTTTCTCCATGAATGACGCTTAGGATTACGACATACGGAAGTCACGAACGTGAGTCAGCTCAATCAACTGAACGTCTATTATAATCAACGGCCATTCAGCCAGTTACTGCTGTAGAAACCTGTCGTGTTTTGCACATGCACTATAACAAATGTGCGGTATGCTCAGCACAACAAATACACTGTTACTATATAAACGTACACTTAATGTATCAAACGTAACTTACGTACAATCGTAGTTGTGTACGTAGTGATACTTGTTTACTATGTATCGTATACTCGATCGACTCAGACAGTTTACCGTACGATACTGCGTGTGTAGAATCCGCGTGTGCGTGTGGACGTCAGTGTTTTGTTGTCATTCCTTGTCAACTCAGTCTCAATTACAAAACGAAAAAACTTATTTCCAAATCTTGTTACATGCTGTGAGTTTGAAGTTTTGCTTCGTGTTTAGTTTGGCATCTTATCAGGTGTTTATTAACATAGGCTCATAGCTTATAGCCCGTACCGGTGCCTTTCTTTGGCCTAACATTACTGTCCAAACTAGGCCTACAATAGGCATAACTTAGTCCTAGCCTACCGATTGTTAAGCTTCAGTACGATGTAGCCTAGTGTTAATGTTATACTAGCCTACTCAAAAATGTAAGTCTGCCTAATGTAAGCCTAGGCCTAGGCTAGATCTATTGTTATGCAATAGGCTGATGTGGTAGATGTAGTGTATGCTGAGCCTATGCTAGGCTGAAATTTTCAGCTGATAATAGCTGAACTCCAAAAGGTAAAGGCAGTGTTCGGAGTACTAAATTAGGCCTAAGGGGTGACGTAGGCTAAGCCTGATGTTGGGCCCTAACATGTCATTTTCTTTTTTTCCAAGGCTAGCCTAGCCCAGACCTTTCCTCTGTAAATGGCTGTGGTCACTTGCTGTAGGCCCAGCGCCTAGGCTACTCACTATGGGAGTACTTAGCCTAGGCTAGGCCTACTCCAACAGTCCACACTGGAAAGTACATTTGCCATAAGGGAAAGAATCTCGCCAAGGTGAAAGTGTTTGGAATTATTAACCACACCAACTGTTGCAATTGTATACCAATTCTGTTGTAATTTTTTCCCTGTAGCAGCCAGGTACGTTGTACGCCAAATTTGTTGGCGTACATTTCTGTACGCCAAAGATCTTTCTGTGAAGGCCCTACTTTCCAGCATGGCCCACAGTAGTCACTGAACGTGACCGTAAAATCCGCTCCTTGTAGTCACTCCTTACTACGGTCACTGGCCTACATGTACAAAGGTAACAACGTTTTAAGCCAAAACAACAAACTGAGCTCTAATTACGATGGTATGGTTCATAGAACAGATTTGAGTTAACATAATGATTTTGAGCATTCTTAAATACCACTTACACCTTCTGGAATGTTTAATACCAGCGAATTCACAGCAAAAGGCAGGAAAAATGTGGTGCCATCCTTCGCAGCAACATCGACATCTTGATCGTCTGCTATGTGTTGCATGATGGGAAGGACTTCCGCTCGACAAGCTAGCGAAGACCAATTAGTAAGCGGGGCTAGTCAATACTTGTACTTCATATAGTAAGCTCTCTGTACATTACGAAATTGTACAGTCACTGCGTAGGCTTCCCCATTTTATATGAGATCACATGACAAAAACACTGACTTCTACTGAAAAAATATTCTGCATAGGCTTAACGTTACTCGCAGAATTATCCAGCCAAAATTTTCCTTTTAAAGGTCTTATTTCGTTAACAGACTTGTGTGGAAGGTGAGTGTGATGACAAAGATCATCTGTGGAAAGTTTGGTGAGAAAAGGTATCTTTTTGGGGACGTGAGGAATGCCTACTCACGCGTGAGTAGGCAAATGAGCTGTGTTTTTGTGTATACAGGGCAAGGGCCCAGAAATGAAGTGTATAGCATAGGTACGTAATGCTGGGTCCTGTTCAAGGGCTAGGCCAACAGTGGAATCAGCATTGGTCACTTTGTGGAGTAGGCTAGGCCTATTCATGTCTGGACATTCCTCCAACAGCTTTATGCATGACTAGCCTCTTGTTAGGGTTATTGCATGTGCCCAGAATGTTTCTCCAAAACTATTATGGAACTACTCACACCCAAACACACAGAGTCGCTAAGACAGCATGTCTAAAAACTGAATTTACAACACCCACAATTGTTAAAATTTTGCCTACACAGTGAAATTTGTACACCTAAGATATATTTTTACTATTGTATTTCACCAAATAAGCTTTTAAACAAAAAGGAGAAAAACTATGTTACTATTTCTAACATTAATGCAATGGTGCGCAGTTAAAAAGTGTGTTTTGGTCACATGAAAAATCCCACACATAGCAGGGAGCAATTTGTTTAGGTTGGCATCGCATTTTGTGATGCAAAAATGAGGAAAATTTGATAATTGCTATACATCATTCGATCTTGAATGGCGGACTTGGGATGCATAATTTCAGCAGGTCTTGTGTCATTTGGAATGTTCACAGAATGAAATTAGAGGGAACATGAAAACAGAAATTGGGAGTCATGAAAATCACGCAAAACAAAAAAATCTGCCCCATGCTTACTCTGATAACTACGTTTGTTTCTAAATAAAACCACGGAAATTTTCCGCTTTCAAGAGTTCTAACACATGAACACACTTCGCAGGAGACGCGTTGTTTACTATTTCTAAATGCACAGATTCGAAAGGGCCTTTAACAGTGTTACAGGGGAAAAATAATCCACGGCATGGAAGGAAAAAGTCACCAAAAGCCGCTGGTTTTCCTGCAGATTATTCTGGTAACGACAGCAGATTTTCGCTGTCAATCAAATCTTAGCATCATTCTCAGTGAAGCATTCTCTACACTCACAAATCATACCGCCAGTTTTTAACTCCTTAAAAGGGTGTATATTTTAGGCCTTAAATATGCTTCAAAATTATAGATTACTGCGTAAATATTTCATGCTTTTGTTCAGGTTGCATAACTCATGATTCCATGTTGTACGGCTTTACTGCATGCAAAGCAACCTAGTGCCAAGCCACCCCTCATTCCAAATTGGCAACTGCCTGTTACTGCAAGTTTGTCCATGAGACTAGACTAGGCTCAGAAATCTTAATGTAAAATCTTGTTAGGAAAGCAAAGTAGCCAAAGCAAGTAACTCTTAAGGAAAACGTATCATACAAGGAAATTGCAGAAGTAAAGTTTTTAAAAAATATTGGGAAGGGGATAGTTTGAGTATTTTACACATCCGTGAAACTATTTATTGAAGTGAATGTCATCTAGGTAATTTTGTATGCCTGTCTATCAGGGTTTGATTTATAATTTTTTTTCTACATGCACTGGTGCATGTAGGTCAAAAAATCTACATGCACAGCAAAATTTCTACATGCACCAAACAATTTGCAAATTTAAAAATGAGCCTACGAGCAAAACACCTTTGCTAAAGGGCTAGGCAGGGTCTAAAAGCACATTGCATTTGTTCCCCATGTTCCACCAGCCCTGGATGTTCTTTTCTATATTTCAGCACATTGGAGAGTATACTACTTTAACAATGGGGATTTATTCCCTCCTGTCTAATCCTTTTCACAGGAGCTTCTAAAAGACTGACAAGACAAACAATGCCAATGGGCCTTTAGTGTGTGTTTTTGTTTGCTCCAAGGGTAAAATTTTCCCATTACTTCACTGTGTGAAAAGACAGTAGGAGCAAGGGTTAATGCCAGCTCAAAATTTCAGGGCCTTGGTCTAATTTTTTTTTTTGAGGGGGGGGTTATGTGAGAATCTTGGGGACCAGGGAACAAACAAGTGTTGTAACCAGCATACGCCCACCCCTTGATCCTTCACCTCTTCCTACGGCATGTACAATTCCAAGTTAGTATGTTTGGCCTTTTGACCATTTACTAGTAATCGTCACAACCAGACCTTGTCTATCAGCACTGATTCTTAAGGAAGGTTCTGCATAGACTGATTTAGCAGAGCTGCTTGAAGATACATTGCACAGACACATGGCATCAAGTGAACTTTACTCAAATAAGCCTAGGCTATACTGTACTTTAGGTCCCTAGCCTTGAGTTTGAATCAACTATCACCAAATAGGCCTAATCCATATAAGCTAGGCCTACAGCTAAAAATTTTACACAATCCTCAAGTTATTCATTCAACTCCTTTTTAATGCTGATTATGAGGTTTCGCCAGTTTAACATGCGTCGAAAATTCTGACATTGTGGTCCAAAAAGTTCAAGTCTCCGATCATCCCAGTCCTTTCAAATTCCAATGCCACTGTGGTACACAAAATGTGTATTAAGGCTGCAGTGTTAGAAGCAAACCACATCGTGAAATTTACAGGGGTCCAAAACTTTGTAGTTGGCATTTATTTCTCAAAACAAGTGTGAGGTATGTATAAAATACTTCAACTTAGCCCGTACCAACATTTTCAAAACTTTTACTCCGCTACTTTTGACTTACGATACTTTTTTCTTTAGAGCTGCTGGCACCAGCTCACACGTCATCCTAACATATTGTCTATATGAATACATGGAAAGCCTAGTCTGTAACGTTAAAAGTCACCTTGAAAGTAGCCACATGCAAACTGTACACAGAGTTCATGTACATAATACCTCTCTCAGCACAACGTAACTAATGTTCTAACATGTAGTGCAGTGCATGCAAGAAGTGCTCATAGGATTTACGTACGGAATGTACATCCATTAATAAGTGCATTACTGCACTGACTTCGTGTACAATTTGTGAGCTTGACTATCCCGAATATTCTTTGTGCGGGAACAGAGTCCTGACAATCTTTTTGCAATGCGAACCAGGTGGTAGGAGCAGTGCATGTGTGGAGTGATAATTGTTGACACTGATGTTACGGAACGAAAGTAGACATGCTCAATTTTTTTGGTCAAATGTCTGCTTGTCTAACTGACAGTATGCAAGAAATTATGATGCAAAGGACGATTTGGGACTGCTATATTAGGATTATTTTGTACTGCAACTTGATCATGGATTTGACCATGAAGTTAGGCTAGATCTGGAGTCTACATGCACGAAGTGCATGTAAGCCTCTAAAGTTACATGCACCCAGGAAATTCTACGTGCACCTGTGCACGCGTGCACCCGGGTAAATCGAACCCTGCTGTCTATCAGGTTTTACGTTTTGGGCTGGCTACCCTGAGAACTTGGGGAAATACAGGCAGAGTAGAGTGTAGGCCTACTAGTGCTCTATCTTGAAGTCAAATTGGAAGGGACACTGATTAGGAGTGTATGTTCACTTTTTCGTAAACTTTGGAAAGGCTTTAAGAAGCCTCAAATCTTGCTGATTATCATAAGTTTTAAAATCTACTTAATTAATGAGGCAGACGACCTCTTTTGCCTTAGCTGTATCGAGTTAAAGGGGGTGAAATGTTTTGGAACATTTTGGGGTGAATCTCTATCCTTAAGTCACAGGATAAACTTGATTCAGCACATCGGCAGCTACTCTTCTTGGTTGTAAAGTGTAGGAAATGGAGCTTTGATTCATGCAATATAATGGGTTTGGGTAAGCTAATTGAAAGTCAGCTTGTAGTTCAGGTACGGTGCTGGCCTAATTTTAGGTGAGGGAAATCAGCGAAAAGGGAGAACCACCGGGTGACAATCAGGGCAGTGATGATCAAGGATTAAGGATGGTTGCATCTGATGAATGTCAATAAAAGATGTTACTGTTCTCAAATTGGTTGCTTTCATATGTTCATACTACTCCCCCTAATGTTCGTCCTGAGTAACATGGCACTTGGCAGAATAGTGAATGGGATAAAGGAGGGGGCATTTCATTAGGCTTTCGTTGGGGAGTGGGTGCAAACCAATCCAATGGGTATATTACATTGCTATTAATGAAGTGTCATTGACAAGCAAACATAATTTTCAAATGAAATGTAGCAAAGCAAAACGTATTGGGAAAAATGCTGACGAGATCCCATAAAATATTTTCGAGAGCTGAGCTGTCTCCACAGCTTTTTTTAAAGAAATTACCTTGGAGAATTCTTGGGGTATGTTTGGCGTGAGTGTAGTCATACTGCATACCTGATAAGGTTCATAGGGAGGCGTGATGCATGGTGTTTCATTACCTGTAATATCAAACCTACCCTTCAGTCTTTGATTCTGTAGTTTTTACAAGCTGCTTAACTGCTGTAAAAACACAGACAACTGGAAAATATCAATACAAAAATTTGCTAATCATTTTTGGGGGATTGCTAATCAATTTTGGATAGTGAGTAGCAAAACTGCTAATCAGAATTTCAAAAACAAATTGCTCCCTGACATAGCCACCTTTGACTTGATCATGCATTGGGGCTGAATCTTGGACCCCTACAGCCTTTATATCATTAGAAAGCAGAAAAGGAACTCTTACTTTATAATGGAGGGAAGTGAATGCCAAAAATAATCTTTCTTTGCCATTTTGCGGTTTGAAACATTGGTGACATTAATACAATGGGTTCCAGAAATAATGGGATTATGTCCCCACTTGCTTCCGGGTATCATTTTATAGGGTTTTTGGTTTCGATAAAAAGAGAAACCTATGCATTCATGATGGCGTGTGTGTGTATGTATGTGTGTATGTGCGTGTGTATGTGTGTGTGTTTGTGACACTTTGCTTGTTTACACGATATCTTGAGAAGGGAAGATCTGACAGTTCTCAAACTTGGTACACAGATACCCCATACTGAGAGGAAGAACCCTATTTATTTTGGTTGAGGTCAAAGGTCATCTAGGGTCACAGGGGGTCAAAAACCAAAATCCTTGTTTACACAATATCTCAAGACAGGAAACTTGGATTAATTTCAAACTTGATATGTTGATGCGTTATGATGTAAGGAAGAACCCTATTGATTTTGGTGGAGGTCAAAGGTCATTTGGGGTCACGTGGGGTCAAACCCCGAAATCCTTGTTTACACGATATCTCATGGTAGAAAACTTAGATCAATTTCAAACTTGATATGTTGATGCGTTAGGATGTTAGGAAGAACCCTATTGATTTTGGTGGAGGTCAAAGGTCATTTGGGGTCACATGGGGTCAAAACCTGAAATCCTTGTTTACATAATATCTCATGGTAGGAAACTTGGATCAAATTCATACTTGATATGTTGATGCGGTATGATGTAAGGAAGAACCCTATTGATTTTGGTGGAGGTCAAAGGTCATTTGGGGTCACATGGGGTCAAACCCCGAAATACTTGTTTACACAATATCTCATGGTAGAAAACTTGGATTAATTTCAAAGTTGACATGTTGATGCGTTGTGATGTCAGGAAGAACCCTATTGATTTTGGTGGAGGTCAAAGGTCATTTGGGGTCACATGGGGTCACACCCTGAAATCCTCGTTTACACGATATCTCATGGTAGAAAACTTGGATCAATTTCATACTTGAAATGTTGTTGCGTTTATGATGTAAGATAGAACCCGATGTATTTTCGTGGAGGTCAAAGGTCATTTGGGGTCACATGGGGTCAAAACCTGAAATCCTTGTTTACGTGATACATTATGGTAGGAAACTTGGATTCATTTCAATCTTGATAGGCTGATGCGTTCTGATGTAAGAAAGAATCCAATTTATTTTCGTGAAGGTCAAAGGTCATTTGGGGTCACATGGGGTCAAAACCTGAAATCCTTGTTTACATGATACATTATGGTAGGAAACTTGGATTCATTTCAATCTTGATAGGCTGATGCGTTATGATCTAAGAAAGAACCCTATTTATTTTCGTGGAGGTCAAAGGTCATTTGGGGTCACATGGGGTCACACCCCGAAATCCTGGTTTACACTATATCTCAAGGTAGGAAACTTTGATTCATTTCAAACTTGATATGTTGATGCGTTATGATGTAAGAAATAACCCAATAAATTTTGGTGGAGGTCAAAGGTCATTTGGGGTCACATGGGGTCAAACTCCGAACTTCTTGTTTACACTATGTCTCAAGGTAGGAACCTTGGATTGATTTCAAACTTGATATGTTGATGCGTTATGATGGGAGGAAGAACCCTATTGATTTTGGTTGAGGTCAAAGGTCATTTGGGGTCATAGGGTCAAACTCAGAAAAACTTGTTTAGGATATCTCAAGGTTTGAAAGGTGGATGGATTTCAAAATTAGTATGTAAATGAATTATGGTGAGAAGATGGTCTGTATAGGGTTATTTTTTGTGGAGGTGAAAGGACATCTGGGGTCATGATCAGTCAAACTTTGAAAAACTTGTCAAAATGGGATACCTCCAGGTAGGAAACTTGGATGGATTTCCCAGTTAGTATGTGGATGTGTTATGGTTAGTTGAAAGTACTGTACCTGTTGTTTTTGGTGGAGGTCAGTGGTCATCTGGTATCACCTGGCATCAAACTCTGAAAACCTTGTTTGGAGAATATCTTAAGGCACAGTATGAAAGAAAAACCAGTCACTTACAGGTGGAGACAAAGGCTATTTTGGGTCACCAGTTGTGACAAGAAATGTAGCATTTTATTGAAAAGAGCATGTATGTATCATCGAAACCTCAATGCATTTTTGCATTCTGGTTTTGTGATCTTTTTATTTCCGAAGAAAAAGAATTGAATTTTTGCTCAGTCGTGATGAACGCTTGATTTAAATGAAACAGCCCATTGATACCCTAATACATCTTTTGTACTACTGCACTTCTCAGTTGAGGTGTGCAGTAGGTGTTCTAAAAGTTGCACCTCTTGAAACATCTAGGCAAGTGATTTAAGAGAGTGTGACAAGAACAAGTATAGTGTCTGAAAACACAGATTTCTAACCTTTGAATTGATCCTTCAACACACGAATTAAATAATAAATGTTTTAATTGTTTTCATATCTTCAGGTTCATGCTTAACTGCAATTGTTAGTGGCAGGAAATAGTTTATTTCAGAAATTTTGTGTAGTAATTTTCAGAATTTGCATACAGTAGCAATTTTCACTGTCATACTTTTCTTCTTGTACACAGTACTCTGATTCATGCCCAGTTGCTTTTCCCCACTCTAATACAGAGTTAAGTTATATTTGGTTGGTGGTGATCACTTAAATTTATGCCATTCATGTTGTAATAAGATATGGATTAAACGTGTTATTCTTTCAAAACTGAATCTTTGGTGATATTTATTTTTTGAATTTTGTTGCTTTCATGCAAAATATGACAGAGATTTGTCCAAGACTTTTGCAGTACCAAACACTTTCAAAATTGTGGACTCATATCAACTGGGGTGAGGGGTGTAAGGTTTAATTTACATATTGCAGGGCAACATCCGCCACACCCAATTCAATTTGGAGGGATTGAGTGATTCCATTCACTTGGAATTTAGGTAAGGTTGGAAAAATATTGTACCTTGGCCTATTAGGGTGCAACTATTTAGTGATGCAATTATACCACATCACCCTTTCCTTTAGACCACAGGTCTTGAGGGAAGGCCAAGAATTAACCTTAACCATTGAAACTGAAACTAAACATTGTCTGAAAGCCACTGCATTGATCCTGTCTGCAAATACAGTTCTTAAATGTCTGTGGATCTGCAGAAACATGGCTCTAAGAAGGGTTTTAAGCACTAACTTCAATTTCATATATGGGACTGAATCAGCACTTTGCTGCACAGAATGAGGTACAGTCCTCTGGATCAACTGGATTAACAAACTTAATGTAGAGCTACCAAACTGAAACAGGGCCAGAAGACTTCAGTCTGTAACCTAAATTTTTTTCTTCCACCATGATAATAAGCCGTTTGCATGCTTCTAAATTTTGTGACTTTTTCCCAAATTTTGAGCGTGCGATCCATTTCTTAAACTGTTTTCACACTTCTCATATATATTACATACAAGGCCTACTATGGGTATTGCTAGAGCCTCAGTCCGGGTAGTCAGAACTGTGTCAACTTGAAAGATGTCCAACACAGTCAAATTTTCACACATTTTATGTACTGTAATAACTATCAGTCATGTGTAAAATACCAAGTAATTTTACCGTACAATGCTTTTTTCTTCAGTGTTATTGTGCCAGACCTTGCACTATGCTAACCTGTTTGTATATGTTGATGTGTTAAGCCTAGTCTAGTCTCATGTTTCTGTGGAAGAAGTTTACAGCACATGCACACTGTTTACTATTACCTGTGCAAGTCCATTGAAACTTACGCAGTTGCCTTGCATAATACTTCACTGTCTGTGGCCTGATAATGATTCTCTGTCAGGAAAAATCATGCTTATTGATTGGCTAAACTGTTTAATAATGAGGAGTGTGCAGTAAAAGTTTGGGGACCTCCCGTTAATTACCTAAGGTTATCTGGGGAGGGTGTCATGCCATTTGCCAAGTGGAGTGCACTACTGTACTGTCATACACATGGATCAGCCAAATGAACGGAGTGTGTATTGCATAGTCCAAGGCTATCACCACGCTTATGCAATCAAAACATTGGTAACATAAAGAAACTTTTATAACTCTCCAAGATATGTGCTGGTATGGGTAAGTTTGTGAGGAGATGCAAACCTAAGGCAAATAAATAACAAAGAAGAACTTCAACCATGGAATTAACTTTGCCCCATCAGTCAAGTGGAAAAAATAAAATTTATCGGAGCTTGCTTGTAAATAAACCACCCCTGCTTTAGGTAGACTGTTTTAAGTTCTGTCATGCTGTCAAATCTCAGTTTTTTGATCTGATGTTAGCACACGCTGTGTTACTATGACAAAGTACAAGCGGACTTTTAGAAGGTAACATCTGCAGTATGTGATGTACATATCAATCAAGGTGGGCATGCCCTCGCTATAGCAAATGCTGGCTCCTACGTGACGCATGTACAGTACCTTCAACTGCATGCAGTCTAGATATACATTGTGAAGGGATAGTACAGTCAGTGTACCTGTGCTAGATGTGGCACTGTTTTGCAAATGATAAGGAACATAACAGTTTTGTTCAAGGGTGGGTAGGTTGAGTAAGTAAAATGCGACAGTGGAGTAGCTATGCAATCTGATTAGAGACCGTATGTTGTTGGAGATGAAACATCATCCAAGGAAGTTAAGATTTTGAATTTTTTGAGACATTCCATTAATCGCACTTCTTAAGTGTATTTCAGGCCTGTCATTGCACTCAAAATTCAAGGCCTGAAATGGGGATCTTTTACTGTTACATTTAACCGTTTCTAGATGCTAATTACATAGTCCGTCGCCAAGGCACAGTTGAACAGGTCTTCAAGTACAGGCAATTAATTCTACTTGAATTAGGCATTAAAATATCAAATGATAAGTGACTGGTGTGGGCTTTTTAATTTCCCTGGCTGAACGTTGCATGTGTGTCTCCTAATCCCTTCAATAGGTACACCATGCACAGCCTTAGAAATGGCTGGTGTCCTTGTCTGCTGTAACCTAAACCTACTATAATTTAGTAGGAAAGTGGTTGACCGGCGATGAAGTGGTTGAAAGAGATTTTATTACAAAAGTGGTTGAAAGAGATTTTATTACAAACGTGGTTGGGCAAATGTAAATTTATTACAAAAGTGGTTAATTTATCACAAAAGTGGTCAAAATCATTACAAAAGTGGTGACTGATTACAAAAGTGGTAGTTATTACAACAGTAGTTGTTACAATATCATACAATAGTCACTGTGTTTGTTTGCCCAAAACAAACATATCATGAAATGACTTAAGTACAGTACACCAAGTTGGCTGAATACATTCTGAGCATTGTTTTAATGACAACATACACATATCAGAATTTCCTTCTACTTTATTCTTTCTACAGAGTTGTTCCAATATTGAGTTGTTCAATTTTGTTCTTTGAAGTTTGTCATAATGGAAGAAACAGAGAGGGAAGAACACATTGAAAACAAAAGTGATGGAAATCTTTGTCTTCATAAAATGTTCAAGAAGTTAAAAGTAGAACCACAAAAGTAAGTGATTTTTTAAAATAATTTCATAGTATGCCATGCATCTTCAGTAAATATATTGGTTAGATACATTTTGTGTGCCAGTAGTTCCTTAGTTGAAACAGGTGGGCAATAGTATGTACCAACATTATACAGCAGTGAAAGGGCTTCTTAAGAATTCAGAAAACTTTCTGCATAGGTACCAGTTACTGTCTGGGAAAGAATCCAGGAGAACTAACTGGATCATGCTTCCTACACTAAGTTTTCATATTTTTGAATGAAGAATTTTATGAACCTCTTCACTGCATGGTATTGCTGTGATACCATAATTTACAGTAACATGACTTAATAGGCATACTTTTCACTGTGAAACCATTGCATTCAGCTGCCTCCTGGCATAGCTCAATATAAACTGAAGATGTGTAATCCTGTTTTGGACATACTGTAGAATAGGCTTGAAAGGGAGATATTTAACACATATGCATCTGCTTGGGGCTTACTGTAGCAAACTCAAATACTGTATGGGGGCATCCATACAAAATCATCGTATTTTGCTGCGCAGAACCAGTACATACGTACAGTATTGTGTATACATAATATAATACATAGCTCAGTATGGGGGGATGGACCCCTTCTTTTATGAAAAGGTACTCACAACTACCCATGGAGATGCGGTTCTTACTCTCTTGAGAGAAGTTTGTGACAATACAGTATCACCACAATATGTTTTTCACAGAAGGGAGGGGATGGAACGTCGTGTACTTAATACTGTACATGTTGTGAGAAACTTGTACAGTATTTTACTGGAATTCCAGCTTTTTAGAATAAAAAGCATGCAAGAATTTCTTGACACTGGACTAAGTACAATGTGTGAATCATTTGTATTGTCAGCATTTGATTTGATCTGCAATTTAGAGCATTTGAGCTGCTAACAAATTTTTCTATGTTAGACACAACGATGATGGATGGTACAACCTGGCTATGAAAGTGCCACCACACTGAGCAGTTGAGTGTCTTTCTGCCTGCCCCAGATTCAAGCCATCTTACTGCAAGTGTGGGCAAAATGTACAGCAGCCCCTTACCAATGAACTTCCATATCTTTTCCAAATATTTGATCTGCTCTTGCAGGGTATAAATTAGTAATTGGGTAGAGCATGTGATATGGTAGAGGTATGTGTATGTCTCTTTGATCAAACAGTTTTATCTTTTGCAATTCCTTGTGAAATTCTGATGGCGGTCAAAGGTCATTCGGGGTCACCAGAGGTCATAAGGCCAAAACCTTGCAAACAAGATATCTAAAGACATTTTGGAGTGAGGGATTTCATACTCAGCACGTGCATTGTCCATTTTAGGACATGAGCCCAGAACCCGATCGTTTTTGGTGGAGGTCAAAAGGCCATTTGGTTAACATGCTAAGTAAGACCACCCTTGAGATTTTGTGTTTATAATGTGTTAACTTCTGCCTTCTAGTTAACCCAGAAGGCAGAAGTTAACACATTGTAAACACAAAATCTCAAGGGTGGTCTTACCACCCTTGAGATTTTGTGTTTATAATGTGTTAACTTCTGCCTTCTAGTTAACCCAGAAGGCAGAAGTTAACACATTGTAAACACAAAATCTCAAGGGTGGTCTTACTTAGCATGTACTTTAAGAAGATGGACACTATTGTTTTGGTCGAGGTCAAAGGTCATTTGGGGTTAACAGAGGTCAGAGGGTTTAAACCTTGAAAACACAGTGTCTCAGCCTTGTTAATCGTGAGGGAGTTCATACTCAGCATGTGCATTACCCACATTTAGTAGATGGGCCATTTGGGGTCATTGAAGGTCGCCAGGTCAAAACCTTGTAAACACTATATGTGGGAAATTTAGCAGTGAGAGATCTCATACTTTGCATAGCTCATACTCCAGATAAACCTTGTCATTTTTCATGGAGTCATCAGAGGTCAGAACTAAAAACCTTAGGTTTGCTTCAGATATATGTGAGGGATCCCATACATGTAGTAGCATGTGCAATGCCTTTTACCATATTGAGGAGGTAAACTAAACCCTATTGTTTTTGCTCATTTAGGAAACATTGCCTATCTGCAAAAAGACCTGGGGCCCGTTCCACAAAGAGCTACGCACAATCTTAAGTATGATTTAGTGTTGACATAAGTATGGGACTTAAGATTGTGCGTAACTCTCAGTGGAACGGGCCTCTGGATGTACAGTAAATTCCAGCAGCAAGAATATCTTTTGACTTCCTGGTTAAAACTACTGTATACAGATGTAACACAGGGCATGTGGACACAATTACATATACAAATTCCAACATTTTAGGTCACATATTATTCTCTTGTTAAAATATTTTATGCAATAAGCCTCAAAACATTTTTCTTTTGTGTACTGTACTTCAAATAATGTACAATAATGTTGTTGATGTTTCATGCTAATAGTGAAAAGTAATGACAGCATACCATTTTTCTAGCCCCTAAAACTTTGTATGGTACAGTAGCTCAAGGTTATAATAATTGCAGTTTTAAGTGTGTGCAGCATTACATTGATCCAGAATTGAATATTGAAGTGCAAGGTTTGTATTTTACTTTTAAAACCAAAAGGTCTACCAAAATGAATATATCTACACCTTTATGGATATTCACATTCTACGGTAGTTGAGCATTAGTCTAAAGCAATAGACCCAATAGAAATGCATTTTATTTGCCACGTACAGTACTGTACTGTACAGAAGTCTGTTTAGTCATGGTATAGTTTGTAGAAGTTATTGTATGTTTCACCACTGATATTTTATGAACTGAAAGCTGTAAAAGAATAGTTCCAAGGCCAAATTTATTTTTGATATTTTAAAGGGGAATATATTCTAAGCATTCTGGAGAAATTTTCATTCCTCATGTTCGGATCTCAAGATAAAAGCAATTGAATGTGGTAAATTTTATGCATTGAATGAACTTGAAGCAAACAGGGATGATATCATGGATTCACGTTGTTCGCCAATGTTTTGTTTTTGCTTACAATTTTCCACCAATTCAATGCAACTTTACTTTGATATATTGATGCCATATATGCATCCTGAAAAATGTAATTTTAAAAACTTTTTATGCCTTAGGGGTTAGATAGCATTCCTAATCAAATCAACGTCAAACTAGTAGGATGAAAAACAAAAACAAAACATTGACCAACAATGTGAATCCTGATATCTCACCTGTTGCTTCAAGTTCACTTTTTACAGAACATGTGTCAACTTCAATGGCTAATATCTCAAGAATGGAATAGTGGAAATAATGAAACTTTCACCAGAATGTGTTCCTGCTTGACATATCAAACATAAATGTGGCTTTGGACTGTTCTTTTAAAGTCCAATATCATGCTTCTACAGTACCTGTTAGAGCTGTACTGCAGGCTGTCGGATTTCACGGGAACAATCGTTCCCGGTCGCGTGTCGCTCCCGTGACCATGAAATCACGGGACCGAAAAATCGGTTACCACAAAAAAATCCCAACTCCAAACATTTCATCTTGAAATGTCTAAATTGGGAAATTACCTGACATGTGTATCTTTTCAACTTTTATGAGTTTTTACATAACAAAGATTTTTCACAAATGAAGATGGAGGCCTAGGTCAATCCTTATAAAGTTTTTTGTTGTGCGATACGAAGCACTACGCAAGGCCTAAACTGGACTATCTCACCAGCAGTGTAGACCAGCGCAACTGTACATAGCGAACAAACTAATGTAACGTTACTAGCGTCAATCCCCATTCATATCTATGTACATCCGTTTTAGCACAGTGTGAACAGCATACCTTTACGTAACCAAAAACCTGTGACAAAAATTTTTTTGCAACACAAAATGTCATTGTGGATTTATCTGTTGTCATTTTGGTATGTACTGCTACGTTAGCATAACAAAAGCCGATACCGCGGTACTGGAGAGGGACTTGGGGATAATCAAATCACATACCTCAAAATGTGCTGTCTTTCTTTCTTAAAAATCATGGGACTGGCATTTTCCGTTTTATCCATGAATTATATCTTGATTTGGCTGACATATTGTCTAGCGTTAGGGGAACAAACTGTTACCTAAACAAGGAAGATAGGTGAATGGGATCGAATACAAAGGAATTCTTCATTGCGAAGAAGTGTTGTATTTTTGGCAGTTTGAAGTATGCTCTTTGGTTGGTACTGTGGTGATACTGGGAATTCCCCGATTCACGCAGCTGTGAGCTTAGCTAGCAATGCAAACACGTTCACTTTTACGGGGCACTGGTAGGCAGCAGTATCATGCCAAGTCTTTACGTTATACCAGTTATACATATGAATACGATCAGGGTCCCACAGCCAACTTTACATAAACCATGGAACCAGCATACAAAAGATTAAAAAATCTGAGTCTGTTCAGATTCAAACTCTCAAAAAGTGGTCATTTTCAGATGCTTACAGTATCTACATAAGTGTATGTAACGTTAGGCCTAGGCCTAGCCAAGGCCGAGTTAAAAGAGAGAAAAATTTAAGGCCATAGCCACAGATATTCCCATGAAATATCTCAAATTTCCGTTTTTAACTATTAAAATTCGATAAAATTTCATTTCAAGCACAGTCAAATTCCGGAAATTTTCATTTCACAGTCTTTTGCGTATAAGTGACTTATCCTAACACACTATTCCGTATGCAAATTGCAGCCTATACCGAGAAAATTCTGCCGATTTTCAGTAAGTTGCTTCTCCTCATTGGATCGTAACTTTGAAGGATTTTGATATTTAAGGGGTGAATTGCCATCATTATAGATGGTAAAATGTTTGTGTATCTCTTTAATAAATACAAGTATTCCTTTGACATGGTTTTGGTCTTTTGGAGAATAATTAAGGTCCATCCTAATTCCTATGGGCCAAGGCTACCTGAATTCCATTTTTTGGGGGGGTGGGGGGTGGGGGGTTCAGATGTAATGATGGTATCTACGTGCATGCATATCCAGTGACTTCAACTGAGTTTAAGTGAAAGGCATGTATCATCTCACTGGTTGGCAATGATCAACAGTCCGATTTATTCAGTTAATCCAATGCAGGGGAGTGATGGAGGGTGATTGAGAAGTGTCTGTCGGCACAAGAGGCCTGCTATGTTATTTTTCTTGAAAAATAAACTACACAATGAAGAACACTGCAAAACTGAATTTCTTTCGATACACAAAACAGTGCTTTGGTTTATTAAATTTTTCAAGTGTGACAATTATGAAGGTTAACAAGGTTAACTTAGGGGGTGGTTCATAGAAAAATTTCAAACCTGTTCTTGATCAGCATCACTACGTGTACTTCTTAAATTTTATATAAATGTAATTGCAGGTGTTCAGTAACTGTAGCTTCATTTTGATACAAAAGTTTTGATTCACAGACTTAGGCATTTGAAAATTGTTAGTACCCAGAGTAGCTTGAGAGTGGAAAATTTCCAAACGAACACCCAACCCTTAAACCCCTGTAAAAGACCAGCTTCACTTTCGATATGCACAGAATGGGCCCCCGTGATTTTTTAACAGAACCCGAAAAGTGGGTTACCATGGGTTACCATGGTGAAAAATGACGGAACCCGCAAATGGGTTCCCATGATTTTTGAAATCCAACAGCCTGTACTGTATGTCAGCTTTGCAATCAACACAAGTCTAAAATATAAACTGTGTGACCATCCTCCAGACGTTGTTTTAATATCTAAAATATCTGATATTTAGAGTGAAATATATTTTCTTTCTGCAGGAAAGAATCATGGCAGAGAAGAAGACTTGTGCAGAAAACTCACAGCTGGCACACCTGCCCTTCCTTCAAAACTTCTAACAAAAGTTCATCAACAAAAAGATCACCTCTAGTTAGAGCTGCAAAGTTACGCCTTGTTTCATACAAGAATGATAAAAATACAGATGAGCAGAAAAAATCATTTCTAGTCAATGCATCTGCAAGGGGCAGCTTGGACTTCAAAGGTACATTTTCATTTGCTTGTCCTGCAAACTTAAATGTAAATCAGCCAGTATGGAAAACTTCAGTTTCAAGAAGGAAGAGGTTGCATCCGTCTGATGAAAAATTTCAAAAGAAACGAATGGCCATCAAAATCAGTGGTACAAAAGATTTGATTTTGACAGAAGGATTAAGACTTCCATCCAACAGGAACAAAATACCTTCATTTAAAACATTAGCCACTATAGAAGAGGAATGTTCTGAGGAAATACAGAAGACAAAGGAACAGGAATGTTTTTGTCTGGAATCTGGAAGTTTAAATGTTTCTTCTAAAAGACCCAGTGTTGGTACCTTCTCTACCTTGAATTCTCCTGTTTGTACATCATTTGTTGATTTAAATTCCACACTTCCCAAAGAAACAGCCAAACAGAATACTCCAAATACACATGGCAAATGGAAGTATAGAACTGAAGACAGACCACCAAACAAGAGAGAGCATGTTCAGACATTTGTTTGTAAACAGTCTTGCTCCCAACAAGCTCGTCTCTCCCAGGAAGTGCCCTTTGATGACACCACAGTTGAGGAACTTGCTGGTTACTTTGATAATTTGGTACACATCCCAAAGAAGATGTCTGCAATGGCAGAAATGATGTATACCTAGAAGGAACCAGTCTGGTGATTTTATGTGTCTAGCCTAAGTCCTGACTTCCAATATTTGTGCTTCTCTTACAGTACAGTTCAGTAATTGTGGGAATTCACTGCAACAATGTAGAAGTACTTATTTTTGGAGTTTCTGTGTTGTTATGGTGCTCATGCTACATTGGGAAGAATTTTGTAAACCTGGAAATTCAGAACTTCCACATTTTCACACTTTTTTTTACCATAATAATACCCATGTATAGTAGCCTACTAGTTTCTACAAAAGTTGTATGGCTTTTTCCACCACTGTTCAATGCAGGTTTATGTTAATTTCTTGTGATGAAGCCTTCAGTGTGACATTACCAAAAGGAAATGTGCTGTACTTGAGTTGTATGCTGGAGGAAAGCAACAACAAAGAAATTCCTGTTTTATTAACATTAGTGGCTTTGCTGGTTTGTCATCTGACATTTAAGATCAATCAGCAGCTGACTGTTAAACCTAAGGTAATACTTCAGCAGTGTTTTTGTCAGGTAGTTTATACTTTACTTTACTCTTATGGCTGTAGAGTTTGATGGACCAACTCAATATTCAAAGTTGTTCTGGAGACTCCCACCAAAGAGGGGTGGTAAAATGTAAAGATCAGCACCAATTTGAGTTTACTACTGTACTTGTTTAAAAGATGACACTACATACCACTGGTCCCTGGGCTGGTAAACTTGTAATGTTGCTTTGTTAAGTTATTTAATATTGTGGAAGATAAATGATTTATGTGTTAACTGAAAGTTTCTGTAGTACCACATGTTCTCCTATTTAAAAAGTGCATGATGTATGTATACAGAAAGTATGTTGCTAACTTTGTTAATAATCAGATGGGTATGCTACAAATCAGTTTAGCATGAAAGGTTAGACAGTTGTGTGCTAAGAATCTGTAATTGTATAGAGTGGGTTTGTGCTCATTCTCATATTTTTGCAGATTGCCAGTGCTTGTACTTGTGACAAATGTGCCATACTGTAGCTTAGTGGGACCATCATTGATGAACAGCAGCCTACAGTACTTGGTGTTGAAAGCCAGTAGACTTTGAGAATGAAAACTCAATACAAAAGAGAAGACATTAGATACAGTATCATGAAACATAAATCACTGGATAGGTTTCTAAAATGTTTGGTGAAAAGTGAAAGGTGCATCATTCATGGGACCCACTTCAATTTCAGTTCCTTTGAAGCCTTGATCTGTTGCTGCTCAGAATGATTCCCCCTTGGCTGGGGTTGTAGAATATGCCCACAGTATTCCCCGCCTGTCGTAAGGGGCCACTAAACGGGAGGACTTGAACAGTATGACACTATATACAACACATTTGTGTTGGTGTGTTGTTAAATCTATCTAAAACTAACTGCTCAGAGTGATAAAAAAATGGTTAAATTTATTTGCCAAATTTGCTAGTACAGTCAGATCTGTTAGTGCAATGCAGTGCACTTATCATGTTTCAATGACAGCAAGTCATCATAAAATCCAGCAAATAATCAAGTGGATCGAAGTATATGTACAATTTACTCACAAGAGATTCCAAATATCTTTGGGTGTCTGGCATGTGCTTGTCATGTTGCAACTCGTCTTTAATTAATATGATATCACCCTGCAGTACAATATTTCAGCAAATATGGCTATGGAGGTGTTATGAAGTCATGTAATATATCTTGTTAATGAACAAGTTTGGTAATTCGTTGCCACATGGAATTGTGGGTCAGCCTACAGCTACACTGTACCCTTGTTATCGTCACCACGTGAATACAACGTGTCTAGTCAAGTTGAATAAAAAGAAGGGGTCTCCGTCCTACTATACATTAGATTAAAATGCAAATTTTTACACCAAAAAGACAATTCAGACACAATGTACTTTACAAAGAATGATTCCACAAAATTTTCATGTAAACCCAAATTTTGGAATTCATGTTGTTGGTTCGGGATTGGTTTAAAGGAAGTTCATATGTGCATAGCCACCAAAACGAATTACTGCACTGGCTTCATACTCTGACAGTTTAATACTCCCTCCCAACATCTGTCCTGGTATGATGCTCTATTACTAAACAACACACGTGGTATGACAAGTGATAAATATGTTATTACAGTATTTCATCTACAGTATATGGATATATTCTCAAATAAGAGATAACATGCAAAGATTAAAAGAAGCAAGCATTTTGTTCATATCTTTATTGTTTCTTCTTTCATCATTGCACATGGAGTTCCTCATGTTAACGGCTATTTACAATATGGTATATGTCTCTTAATGTTCATGGAACTGTACAGCTTATATATAGAGAGTTATACAAGTATAATACATACGTAAAATTTACAGATGTTTTCTTGACTTTGACAGAAATAGTTGGTGTGACAAATACAAAATAATATGCAAAAGACTTCTTATACCCTGAACACCTACAGGTAACAAAGTATAAACTGGCTGGGTATGTTTAAAGTACAGTACTGCCTCTGTTTGCCCATGCATGTTTCATTATGTATTGAATTATGGAAGGCATAGCAATTTAATGTCCCTGGATGAGCACCAGAGAAAATTGTTCAATCAATACAACACAGCATTAAAACCAACAGAGAAAATAATAGGTTTCACATTCTTGTAGAACACTTAGGCATGTGGAATTACACATTCTACCGTTGTAAGCATGATCTTCAAAAAGTCCACTGAAATAGCCACCAAGGCTAGTTATATGCTTTAAAGGTGTAAAGAACAGTCCGCCCAAACTTACTTTGAAGAAAAAGCTTAACACAATATTCCACTTGTTTCTCTCTCACTTAGGCATGTGGAATTACACATTCTACCCTTGTAAGCATGATCTTCAAAAAGTCCACTGAAATAGCCACCAAGGCTAGTTATATGCTTTAATGGTAAAGAACAGTCCGCCCAAACTTATTTTGAAGAAAAAGCTTAATAACACAATATTCCACTTGTTTCTCTCCAAAGTATCTTTCTTAACTTTTTATGACTTAACTACTGCATTTTCAAGGTAAACCAAGCAGTTATTTCCAGCAAATTTCACATTTGAAGAGAAAAAAAGCATTGTCAAATGACTCCCAACAGCCAATCATCAAACTGGACAGTCTACTACACTACTTCAATTTGGGATCACTGCTCTTGCCCTTTATGGGGACATTCATTCTAGTACTTCCTGCTGTAAGTTATGTACTAACTTTGCAGAGTAAGTTGATCTTAAAGAAGCTGAGTAATTACCAAAGGGTGGTAAAACTCCATCTAGCTAACTACCAAAGAAAAATAAATTTTCAGAGCCACTGACTTCATTATGTCACATCTGGTTATGCTTCTTGGTTCTATTCAATTCAATACTGAAACTTACCAAAGCCATGCATGCAACATGTCTGGTGTAACAAGGGTGTAACAGTGCACTTGTTACTGTCATAAACGGTACTAACCTTAGTCCTACTTACTCTGTGTTAGAGACAGGGCCTAGATCTACCACAAAAGACAAACTCATTGATGGGAAAAAAATATTCCAACCCCAGCAAAATGGACAATGTTGTATATGAACCTCCTGCAGACGATCTGCAAAATGGATGTGTGTTTTGCCACTTGTACCACACTGAAACATGCGATGCTACTTACCACACACTTACTGTACATTCATGTAATGAGTTGTGTACTACTGCGTGGAGAGATTCATCGATCAGAACCAATACAAGCAGATAAGATTTAAAATTGCCAGTGCCAGATGAAAATGTAATGAGCAAGAAATTAAGAAAACAACCTGTCAAATATCTTACAACTGTGTTATGAAAGATCCCAAGAAATGTAGGAATGTCATCGCAAAATTTCTTGCAACATTCTTCAACATGAGAATATAAAATGCATTAGGACTAATGGTTTTGAAATTAGCCACGCACAGCGGGGGTAATCATCTTGTTTGGTATGGCCTATCTATTTTGGAAGTACGCCACTACCTTAATGTCACCACTTACTTGTACTGCAAAAATGTAAGAAGTATCTTTTGCAATAGCGGTATGCACATAATTGAAACTACTTATTTTGGTATCGCAAGAGGCTAAATTAGATTTTAACTTCTGTATTGAATCCTGGAAAATATTTCTGTAAATTAAACATTGATAACAGCATTATACGAAAAGTGCTTAAAATTGCATGTGTTTCAGAGTAGCAAACAATCATTTGAGTTCGCTATTAAATGACATATAACAACACAGCCAATAGTTATAAAATGCCATGGCTGTCCAGATTTAAGCAATTGAGGTATAGAAACTACCCATACTAATTGTTACAATGGCATGATTGTAGTTAGATGGGACTCTATGACACACCAACACCAATGTGTCATACACTGTCACCTAGAAATGAAAATGGAAAATGGGGTAAAGATGGGGTCAAATTCCACAATAACTAGGCAAATGTAAGATTGATGTAAAAAATGGCAATGCAGTTTACTTTTCTTCAGAAAATCCAGGTCTGCTACTGCAAAATACCTCTGGTGAATATGGGAGTATTCATACCAGTTATCAGATGTGACCAATTGTCACAGCACAATCACAGGGTTATATAATATATGGTCTCCTATCCTCATCAAGTAAATACTGTATGCATGGGTATGAAGGTAAGTGTGACCAAGGCAAGCTCTATTCAGGACTAAATCATCTCCCTGTTTTCTGGGCATGTCCATTAATTCTGTCCATTAGTTATTGGGTACAATTTGCTTTCAGGTCATGAATTCCACAATTCTTACCATTTCATTTTTACAAAGCCTTTGATCTGAGGACAATAATCAGTGTGAGGCAAGTACAAATTAGTGATGTCCAAATTAAGAGCTACTTTAGGAAGTGCATCAACCTTTTCTTTTCCATGTATGCCAATGTAGGAATGGCTATACAGTGGCAGAAAAATGTTTATATGCAAGCAGCTGCATTTACGATACTGTTAAACACCACTTCAGGTCATATAAGTTTTTGTAGTTGTGAAGTTAATGCCCTTTCCACAAGTAATTTTCAATGCCAAACCCAATGAATACTTTTCTTTGAACCTGACAAACCATGTAAGTACAAAAATAATAACTTTGTCTGTACGTCAACTGCAGTAGTTCCTCCTCAGGTAAAGAGCATATGAAATGATTAGTTACAACAATTCTCTGACATATCTATGAACAAAAAAAGCCCTTATATTAAAAAAAAAAAAATGAAAGAGAAATACTCAAGTGAAATGGTACTCACAACAGCTCAAAAATGTTGAAAGTACAATGACCCATGAATGACATCATCACAGGAACTCAACTTCACAATGTGTGTAAATAAAGCATGTGGAAGTTATACCCTGTATTGTTGAAAAAATGTTACCCTCAGGCTGCCCAGAGGATATGCAATTGCATCCATTTCTCCTCCAGAGTGGCGTCAGCATTACTTTTATCAGGTTAGGGGGGAGAGGAGCACTGCTTTCACTAGTGCGTGTTTACTGTACACAGAGGTTCATCAATACACAACTGCATATACCTTTCTAAATACTGTACTGCCAACCAAGTATATCTTGTTTTTGAAGCAGTTTGTTAGTTAGTTCGCTAAAGCTTTACAGCCCAGTTTCCAACCAATTGGTTCAAGTTCTTTTTTCCAGTAGTGGCTCATTGGCTTGTTTTCCATACTCCATTGCTTATCCTGGGCACCAAGCACAATGGTAGTAGGTTCCATTTTAAAGTCTTCGGTATGACTCAGCCAGACTTGAACTCCCTACCCCCCCCCCCCCCCCCCGCAAGTCTGATGCTCTAACCACTTGACCATGCAGTTGGTTTGTTATTGATGCATCATATGCAAATGCTGCAATTTGACTTCCTTCAAATCAGGAAAACAGAACCAAAGGAAATGAGCAGAGATTTAATTGTGAAAGCCTGGAGACTAAAATTTTGGCTGTTCAAGGAAGTATTCTGCATTTTCCTCAAAAGCTGACTCAAAGTTACTTCTATCTGAACTTGAGGCATTTTAAAGTCAGATCCATTGTACGACTTTCAAACTAATATTCAAAGGAATCTTAGGGATATATCAGTCTTCTTTGTTCAACAATCTACACTGAAACACTGAAAAACAGATAAAATGGTGTCGGTTTTCTGCCCCAACTTGCACTTCTATGGCTACAAGCATTTCAGCATTTGAGAAAATCCTGTCATGAGTGTGACAGCAAGATATAAATTGAGAAGCATATTTTATACATATGGGTATGAACTGTAAGCTTCAGCAGGTAGTGACAAAAATCCCCTTTTGAGGAATTGGGAGTAAGAAGTTCAAATTTTTGATATTGCAAATTTTTGGCTTGACACTGGGACATTCTTCACATATGTTTTGGAAATTACTAGGCAAGTACCAGTCTCACGCTATTCAATCTGTAAGTATAGTCCCTCCAAACTACTCATTCGCCATTCCTAGCAAGTTCTGTCTCATGCTGCCCAAGACTTACGAAACTTTTGGCAAATTCCACAAACTAGCTCTTCATGCAGCATCTTTGTTATTATTCTTGTTGTAACTGACATGATCATTTTAGTCAAGATTCAGTGAAGATTAATGCAAATTAGGGCAAGTCTCTTTTGATAATAAATGTTGACTTGATATATGGAACATTACACATTACAAGGGAAGTGCATTACAATACACACACTGTGCAGTTGAGTTTCTGTGATGATGTCAGGCACTTTAACTTTGTGATCTATTGTGCTGGAAAGGTTTACCATTTTGCTTGAGCATTCCTCTTTTGTGGTGCAAACTTTTTGAAAATAGTGGCTATTTTGGGTATTAGATACTGTCAGAGAAAGACACTAAATCACTGTAAGGCAGATTCAAAAAACAACAGGCAGAATAACAGAATAAACAAAGTACAATATTGTGGTATACAACTGACTTAAAACCACTTGAGGGCTTTGAGAAATATCTATTTGAGGCATCTCTAATGTGCCATCTATCTATATTTTGTCTATCTGCGTGTAAACGTTAAAGTGTATGCAAGAAGCTTTATCCTTGCCTTAAAACAAATGTTGAGAATTTCAACATGTCCAGTCACTCAAGTGACCAGTTCCCTGGTCACTCCAAGTTCCCAGGTCACTCCAATTTTGTCAAAGACAGGAGTATATTTGATGACAATACCCTTTCCAACTGATTTCACCACTTAAACAACATCCATTCCTTACTGATAAATACAGCAAAACAAACAATCACCACTTTTACTTAATTTTGACAATTTACTCTGCTGTTATGTCTGCATTAGTCTGATGTAATGTGGCATCACCTCCTGGACTGGAATGTGTAGGGCAAATTCCAAGGCCACCAGCACTGGAAACTCAAAAGCAAATAGGTCCTTGCGGTTTTCTCTGAAGGTGTCTTCGATTTCCTGAAAAAAAGGACATTAATTTCTCTTGAGGAATAAAAGTTTAAACATGTAAAATGTGGTTCCACTTTAGTTAACTACTTCACCATAACATACCCATGAAAAAAATTACAAATATTTTATAATCAAATGTAAAATGATAAACAAATAGTAAACTATCATCAAAATGACACCAAAAATATCACATTATCAAAATGACACCCAAAATATTACATTATCAAAATGACACCAAAAATATTACATTATCAAAATGACACCAAAAATATTACACTAGCAAAATGACTCCAAAAATATTAAACCATCAAAATGATGTGAAACATTGAGACCATGTTTTAGAATGAACAGAAACTGCTTGGGAGAACGGGTGAAAAAGAAACAGCAACTTTGGCAGCTCCTTCTAGGAAAATCTTTACATTTTGGAGAAAGTTTCTGCATTTGGAGGGAAGTTTGGTTTGCTCTGTATTGAATATAATGTACAAAATGTGAGGAATTTGTCTTGCTTGCAGCGACGCTATTTTCTGCACTGTTTGTAAGAGCTAACTGGTTAAACTTCATCTGACTTGTGAGAGTTAGAATTATGACAGAAGAATTCATCACAAAATGATAATATGACAATATATCATCCTGATTCATTACTATGACATTTCTTAATTCCAAGGGTAGCACCAGGGTTTATGCAACTCCTTGCTATACAAACTGTTCTACAGAAAGACAAAGTACCAAGCAGCATTTGGCCGTATTTTCAAGTACCCATGCTTACCTTATATATCTGTGCACATATGATGCACATGGCAACAAGAACATCAGAAGCTTGGCTGTTATCATCTGACATAATTAAGCCAACATTCCTCTTGTGAAGTTATACACAGTTTGATTTATGCAAGGATGCATACGAAAACAGTGATGCACATGGTAGCATGCAGTTAACTTCTTGGCCACACATTAGTAGATGTGTCATTGTGATTTAATGTGAGAAAATTCCATTTTGCAACAAATGTTTCCATTGAGTTTGAGTTACCATCACACTTTCCAAGCTTTCTTAGTCAGCCGGTGCAGCCGACAGGCCCTGTGTTAAATTTGCCAAGAAAGGGCAACAAAAATCTCTGTATATGGGGATTTTTGGGGGATCAGGTTTACATGCATTCCATATGCAGATTCCTTTTAAACAAGATGTAAGTGACATGAAGTACCAAAACATACATGGATATTTATATCAGAAAGGAACCATAAGATGTGTTAATAGAGTGTTATTGTTTTGCTGCCTAAACATGCTAAGATTAGATAGCCACATATGCTTTTACATGGGACTGGTAAGACGGCCTTCCACATTAATGCAACTTCAATCCAGTATGTAAATTAATGCAAATGTTCTGACATGATGGAGGGATGGATGCTAGACAGAGCCTGGCATTGACCTATGATCTAATTATCTGTTGGCATGTGACATTGAAGCAAGCAATCCTACTGTATTCAGTGTTGATTTTATCTCCATTTTTCAAGTGAAAATTGTAAACCTACAAAAATGACATCCTGTTCATGAGACAACTGGAACTAGGGTAAGGACTTCCTTTACTTTCCTACTTGAGTTTGGTTATAGTGATACCATTTGTACAAAGCAAGAAACGTGATCTTCCGTCTACTTCCTTGTAATTAGTAATCCACGTTGGACTGATTGTTAAATTTAATAATTGGTACAGAATGGAATATATCAATGGTATTGATTATAGCATAATAGGTTGAACACTAAGTGGAATGAAAGCTACTAAATGTTTATTCTGTCATTAGCTAGTTTAAGAGATTCCTACGATGTTGTCATAATCACAGTAATACTAATTACATTCCTAAGCATCAGAGGGTTGACCATGTAACCTATCATTTCAAAGGCTCATCCACTCACCAGGCATAACCCAGATGGTGACATTGCAAACTGAAAGCAATCGAGCAAATTTTCAGTCCTTACCTTGACTAATGTCTGTAAGTCTGTACCTTTGATGTCATTCAGTTTGGCAGCTAGAAGTAAGCAAACGCCTTAAAAAGAAATAAATTACAAGATTCATTACTAGATTCACTTTGTATTGCTCACATGAATAGCAGATAGCATTTCACTTTACCACCATATCAACTACAAAAATTAGGGGTTCAATCACAAGACAAACAAACAAGTTCATTTGATTGAAAAATAGAAATAGTGCATTTATTAACCAAACAGCCAAAAGGCTTTGCAATTCCCTCCAACAGCATATGCTTTGCAATGACAAGTGTCCATGCAGGTTTGGTATTTACAATTTTTACTGTTGGTACTTTACAAATTTGCTATAACATACAGCACATGGGCATTGAACTACAATCATTCATGCCCGTGCCATAGGTAAAATTTGACTTCTTTTGGAGAGTAATGTCTGCTGAATAACGATTACAAGGTTTTTCACAGATTAAGTTCTAGTGGCCTCTAGTGACCTTACAGATAAAATCAAAATTAAGCGTTTCTATAATTGAAAAACCCGAACACTGCCCAAAAGTTGTGCTCACAAATTTTTACATTTGATCTCTAGTGACCTCACATAACCTTAACCCTTTTCTGTGCATCTGGTATACATACGACCCAAGAATTCAGACATTTTTCTAAAATCCAGAAGTTTGTCACTATACACTCCTCAGCCTTTATTCAACCACCAAATTATAGCTCAAAAGATGCTCTTTATTATGAACTACTTTTGGGGGGTTATCATGGACAATTTTTTAACTAATCACTGTTGAACTTGTTTTTTGCATAAAAAAATTGAAAAAATGTCAAAAATTACGAATTTCGGTAAAAAAATCGTTTCAGGTACCTATCAAGCAGGCAACATCTCTTTACTCGTTTTGGAACTACCTTCATACTGCTAAAACATTCTCAGATAGTTTCAACTCAGAGGGATGAAGGGTTTTGGAGAAATAGCTTCATAAAGTTGAGAAATTGGAAAAATATTGTTGAAAACAACCCAAAACAAGCCCTCCTTTCAAAAATTCTCTAACCCTTCAACCAATTTTCCTCATTCAAAAACCAAAATGTTCCTTATGAATTTCCTAACACAAATCTAATTACAAAATTGGTGCCCTATAGTGATATAGTGCCATCTATTACCAGTTAGACTGTTGTTAATGACAAGATCAATGTTGTTGTAGTTCTCCATACATATAGTGTGAATGAAGCCTGCACACAGTGAACATTCATTCGATGTTCGTTTTCAAGGTCAAATATCAGCCACCAGATGAATTCAAGTGAGTAAAACTGCTCACGGATAATGAATAAGAATTAAAGAGTGATGCCGGTGAGTTTTTTATCATTGGTAGGGCTTTGGAAGGTCATGGGACCAAAAAATTTGTGCCGGTGCAGGCGTGAAATTGAAAGAAGTTGGATGTTATTGGTTTATTGTGTCATAGGGTCTTGTTAGGATGGTGGTTAGGTCATTTAGGTGCGTGAAAAAGGGTTAAGACTCCATTCAAATCCATGTACCCACATACCAAGGGTGAAATTAATGAAATTCTCTCTTGTTGGGATACCCTGGTTTTCAAAGTTTTGAGTGTAGTACCTCACAAGATGTTTTCCTCCACAGCAATGAAGATGATGCTAAATACAAGTTTCCTTAAGAAGCCCTTTTTGAGATGATGTTTACAAATGTGTCACTTTCATAAATTAAAACATATATATGACATTGCTATTAAGTATGAGTTACTTCTCCCTACCACACTGAAAAAAGGCTTTCTTTCAGTTTGGACTTTTTAGGGTATCAAGGCAATTTTCATTTTTGAACCATGGCACCATGCAAGGCCATTTGAAAAGAAATGCATGAAAAAATTAGCAAAACTTTATGTTGTGCTTAAAACAGGGAGTAAGGCAAGGAGTCCATTAACCTAAGGCCAGGATAGCAACCTTGGTACAAACTTTAAGTCATTTTATCAAGGCATTACAGCAAACAGGGAATGCACAGTGACAATGGCTGCCGTGACCACATTAAATTCAAGGCCTGCAAATTTAGTCAAAGAATGGAAATGTCACCCAATCATATTTAAAACATTTGAAAAGTATCAAACACGTATCTTGATCTAAGAAATACCAGTTGCAAGGAGTCTGCCGCTGAGCGGAGTCAAATACTTTTGATGTGATTCTAGTCAACTCATACTAATAGGCCTATTTCAATGAGGAAAATTATAATACAGTCCCCCTCCAGTCATGTCCATTTTGAAAATTAGTGATGAGTCATGACTCATGTTACAACTCGGAGAAATGCCAATGAAGCTTGGCACTATTCCTGTGTGAAATAGTAGAATAATGATCAAATGGTAGTAATTTAATAATACAATACCACTTCATAAATGCTTTCACCCTCTTATCAACCCCACCGCTCCTCCCAACCACATCCACTTTTCTGAAACTAAAAGCACACAAACCATAAGCTTAGTGATCCTTGCCAAAAAAAAAAATAAAGTACGTCATTAATTGCATCTTGAGTAATTGCATGTACTAGCAAATTTCAAGAATCTTGCCATTTTATCAACACAGACTTCCTACAACCTTTGATCTACAGTACATCCAAAATGAGAATGCCAAAATGCATGGATATTTCGATGACATATGATGAATATGTTCTATTCCAAATAATGCCACAATGACCAATATATAAAGGCTGCACTTTTGAAAGAGGTGATTAAAACATCTTTTATTTATCCATGTATGCAGTACCAGGTCATGTGGTCCCAATGACTTAGTTTAGTAGACATTGGTTTGAAACTGGGCAAAGAGAGAAGTAATAAATACATATCTTTACAACCTTTAGTCAGTGGTCAACCTCAAATATATGTTTAATCCCATTCAGGACAACATGACTGTGCTACACCACCCCAAAACAATCCCTTTGTATAAAGTGCAGGGATTCCACCAGAAACACAAAAAGGGTGGCAGGATTTATTACTGCTGAACCCTAAGTCAAAACTGGTGCCTTCCTTAAGTTGATGCTGTCCTTAATTTACCAGAGTAGCAAAGCTACTGTCGTTCTCAACCCTTCTTATGTTATCAGTGTTTTTTTTTTTTTTAATTTATCTTGAATAAATTTATTGTGTACACTTAACACATACTCAGACAACTCCAGGTGGGCAGACCAGCATGTGAACACTGTTCACTTTAGCAGTTGAACTGTTTCAGGGATAAATCACTACATAGCTAGGTCATCCTCTAACAGTGTGCCTTAAGTCAAATATTTCACACAAAAATATATTAAAGAGCATGAAAAGTGAATGCTATCAGTCCAGGGGCCCGTTCCACAGAGAGTTATGCACAATCTTAAGTTTGATTCCCCATACTTAAGTCAACAGTAAATCATACTTAAGATTGTGCGTAACTCTTTGTGGAACGGGCCCCAGCTCCCAGGACATTACTGAGCTGAGACATAAAATTTTGAAGCTTATTCACTTGAAACAAATTGATCTATTGCTCAATACTGTAAACTGTGTCTTTCTAGTTGTAAAAGTCACAAAAGATATTTTGTTTCCTTTGAAAGTTAAAAAATATTTTTATGACCTGAACACTCCTGTTAACTTCCATAGCATGCTGTACAGAGAGGACTAAATTAATAACATTACCACATACCAGAGTAGGAGTGCTATCACACCTCTTAGTATAAGGTGCAGAAAAACAGAGAACGACAGAGATAGTAATTTTAACTTACAGTTTAACAATGACATCACAAATTAGTGTCCTATGTGCCCTATTAAAGTGAGTAAATAAACTGCAATATTTTGTATCTCAGCTCAGGAATGCCCTATGAAGATGAGATTGGTCTGTAAGCACCTATTTTTCATGCTGTTATACATATAAAGATTCATGTTTTTTTTTTTTTTTTTTTTTTTTTTTTGCTTGAGGTACCATTTAAGATAGTGCTGACTATGCAGGCAGGAATTGGAAACTTACAACACGTCATAGTGCAAATGACCAGTTTGTGCAAGACAGTGGGATAAGCAATAAGGAAAGATAAGATACCCAAATATTTTTTCTTCCCCTCCCTCAATTCTCCCTCCTTCCTCAGTCCCTCTCTCCCTTCCCACCATTTCCATATGTTTTCCTCTTCCTTCCACCTCCCAAGTTCACCCCTCTGTGATGTTTGTACACAAAAAGTGAAGTACTGGAAGAAACTTCAATGCACCGTTCATCTGAAGGCTGATACTGCTGATTTGTGTCCATTCATGGAAGTACTTCTGGTCCATTCAAGTTGACATTATTCCAAATTGTAGCAAGTATCATATAGCCACTTTTACTCCAGCTGGACCAGATAAACAAACTTGGTGACAGCCAAACAGCATTACAGTGACCACACACTGTGGAAGTGTCCTCACACAGCAAAGAGAGACCTGTGTCAAAGCTCCTTGGTAATAGATATCAAAATTACTGAAGGATAAGTAATTAGCTGACAAATAAATGACTGCTTTGCAGGCTATCCTGATTATGTAAAAAGTCTGAGACACTTGAGGGGAAATACAGAAAAGTAATGATTTCTCCTAAGGCGCCTTATCCAAATTATGCTATGCAATTTTCCGTGGCAGAATCGCCTCACACAATAACATGTGGGATTCCGCGTTTTTTGGAGTCAGGCGCGCAGGCGGATTATTGAAGCAATTCACTGTGGAAGCCTTGCTCTCACTCACAAAGTAGAGCACGGCCGACCACAGTGATCAACCGTCTATTCATATCCGCGATAAGCTCCGGTACTCCGCAAGCTACTCAACGTCGGCAATAACAATGAGCCAATCGATTAGTAAAGAACACAGACCTGTTCGGAGATTGCACTCCATGTAGTCTGCTACGTAGTTATTGGTTTTTCTAAAAGTCCCCACGACTCTCTGGCGAAGAGCCAAGGGGCGAAAACCAAACGATTATTCCCATAGGATTTCTGCTCCCTTTCTGCTCCCTTAAAGAGCTTAACGTCCCAAATGGTCAAGTACGCCCTCCAAAGGGCAAACACTGAGTGGTCCTGCTCTAGACTGGCTGAATAGAACAGAAGCCACAACCTGGATGCAGTTTAACGTCATGCCCAGGACGCTATGTAGTTATTGGTTTTTTCTAAAAGTTCCCCTAGATATGTAGTAACACATGCTTGAGTAGTGTATGTGAGCACAGCTAATATAAATTATGATACAACATGTGGTAGCAATGAAATTCAGGTATTGAAATGTGGGTGCAAATACTGAGACAATAAAACACCTTAAACAACTGCAAATAACTGCAATAGCGCAAATTTTGTTACAAGAGTACAAATTAAAATTTCACAAAGTTTCTGTAAAATTGTAGCACAATTGACTCGATTATTCTTCAGAGATTTTAGTCTGAGCTTTAGTCTTCCTATTACCTTTGACTCATCCATTCTTAAAGTAGGGGGAAAATTAAGGAATAACATTTTCCCTTCACTTTTGTCCCAAAGTTGTTTGAAGACAGTTTCATATATTCCCTTTGCTCAAATAAAGAATAAATCTGCCATTCATAAACTGTATGTTTAAATTTCTTTCAAGAGATTCTCCCTTGTTGTTACGAACTTTGCTTTGCCCCTTTCATGATGGAATGATCTAATAAGTAATATTGGCATGGGTTAGACCCAGTGTTTGCATGTACGTGGTATCAAAAAAGGGTTTCATAAAAAAGGGTCCCGATCGCAACACCCTCAGGTAGTACGTACGTGAAAAGACATTTTTCCCAGTAATGTCCTCCCGACTCTATGGTGAAGAGCCGTTTACGGAAGACAAACAATACTCCCGAAGATGAATGGAATAGACCTTTAGAGACGATTTGTTTATGCTCCATAGGGTACTCTATATGCATGAGAAATTTACAACTCTATCGGCGAGGTAGCGATCACGTTTACAAGTTCAAATAAAACGGACAGAAATATAGAAATATGACAGAAAAAAACCCTTATTAAGAAAATAAATACTTCTACCACACCTTTGTCTTTTTCATATTTCAATTTTTGAACGTTGTCTGACTCAAAAAGCAATCCTGCTTACTGTACCTTGAGGTTGTTTGCGTTACTGCTTCCAAAACGTAAGTTAAAAATATCAACCAATCACAACTTTTATTTACAGTATTCTCTTGCACGTCCGAAAAATGTGTCACTAGTGTGAAATATGCATGCTCTAGTGTACACGTGCAGTAGTACTTTTTTCACTGACAAGCGATGTATATTCATTTGCCAACACCCACGCTATCGTAACCTTATTAGGAAGTCGCGTACCTAGGACTATTACGTAGGTTCATTCATGTAAAACCCTGTCATTGAGATTGGGACACCCCTCAAATTCCTGTCGGAAAGAAATTTTTTTATCAACGTGGGTAAACGGCGCTATTTTGGTGTTCACAAGATAAAGAAATTTTGCCTAGATCGTTATTTTTTTCCAAACTATTATAGTGTTGGTAGTCGCATCCTAGTATTTCATACATGGCGCGAGGATATTTTGCTTTGTGGTGAAGAATCAAACCAACAATCCTGGTGTCTTAAATTATTCGTCAATATTTACGAAATCATTTCAACTGGATAGATAATCACAGGCATGTCGGGTACTAAGTAGGCTATGTGCACAAACATGGTAGACTGCTTGCAATGAAAACCTTACAACCTGAAGTGATTGACATGCATATTATTAATTATTATGATCATTTTTGTTTTGCTTGTTTTTTGTCGGAAGAAATTTGTTTCATCCTAAAGATATACACATATGTTAAAGAGATGAATATATTATTTTCTGATACCTGCAGTCCAATTAATAAATGAACTAACATCACATACTAGCAAAAAATTGATCTGAAAATTTAAAACAAAAAAAAAAAGTCGGCAAAAGCAAAGAGAGGGGATCGATCTCGGTTCGTACGGTCTCAAGACGTGAAACAGGCCGTTACACCATCTGCCATAATATAATCCTTTTATGGTGCAAAATGTACTAATACTTGCAACATGTCTAAAGGCCTGTATACAAGAGCAACATTTGTAAAATATTCTCAAAACACTTCACTTGCAACTAGCCCAAAGCGCACATGTTTTCGGTTTGTTGCACAGTGTAGACAAGAGTAAAAACAATTTGGAAGCATTTTGAAAATGTTTTGAAAAGAATTGTCAGGACATTTCTTTTGCAACATTTCCAAAAAATTTTCAAAACATGCTGTATACCCTGTCTACACTGTGCAACAAACAGAAAACAAGCATATGTTTTCGATTTCTTGCAGGTGGATGTTTTTGGGAATGTTTTGCAAATGTTGCTCGTGTATACAGGCCTTTGGACATTTAGGAAAATTTCAGACTTTGATTTTATAATTCTCGCCAATGTGCAACATTTGTGCTTGTGAAAAAAAATGTTACACAGAGCATCTTTGGCCATCATTTTTTAAAGTTTTAGCCCCTCCCGAATTGGTGGTGACGGAAGTCTATATTTCTAGACAGAAATTGGCCCTACGGCCCGCTGTCTATAACTCCAAGGTTTGGTTTTTGTTTCGGTATTATACTCGAGGTACCGTGCTGTATTGAGTATAAGACGCAACTTTGTATTTTAGTAAATTGTTAATATTACACAGGGCCGGCTTGGTTTAGCCAGAATTGTTACAAATGCTTGCTATGTTATAGCAATTAACACCCTGATGGGGATATCCGATGGGGGGGGGGGAAGCTGTGGTGTCTTATAAAATTATAGAAATTAAAATGAAGCTTGTAAAAAGAGATAGTAACCGTGCAAAATGGATGGTTGTCAGCATATACATGTCTGCAAAAGTTCTTGAGGGTTTACAATTAACACTCTTAAATTAAGCCCCCCTCAATCCCCTGCACATCCGGTCCCCTCCCCACACACACACACATCATTTACAGCCAAAAGGTTTAATAATAGTTAACTACCATGTGTGAGAGTTGATTATAGTGCAAAGGTTTGAACCAACCCCATAAAGACATAAGAGTCATGATAATATTTTGCAATGGCACCACATAATACTAATGTATATGGGAGAATTTGGTAAGTTTTCACCTGCTGCAGATACCACCCAGTCAGTAAAATATGCTGCTGCATGCTTTACACCATGTTTTAGAGCAAATAAAATATTGTTTGGAAGTTGGGATAAATATAAGAAAGAAAACATTCACCACTGTACAGCTTTCACATTAAGGAAATCGAAGATAAACATGTGTAGGGTAGGTTCACAATGTACATATAGTTGCTATACGTTAGGCAATGGCAAAAGTACCAAGACCCAAGACATGCTGAAGAAAATTACATCGTCGGGAAAAATTTACACCTAACTCTCACATATGTTTTGCAGATTGCTGTATGAGGGTCTTTTACAGATGGCTTGTGAATACTTTTGATGTTCTTGGCCATGTGGAATTTTGTCGACCCTTTTCAGTACTCGAGCCGGCTTTGTGAAAGGAAGCAGGCTATATTTGAGCAGATACCTAACATAACAGACTCAGCGTATGGTACCAGATCGCGATCCAGTTGCTCTCCTTATAGTTGCTCAGAATGTATTTTTTTTATGTTTTTGGTTATCATTACGGGCGATTTTTCATGATTTTATGATAAACAGGGAGCATGATACAAGTAAATGAATTATTGCATGGTGTTGGTCTAAAATTTATGTTCGCAGTTCTTTTAAAATGCCCATACTCATTCGCGAAACTGTGTAGCAAGAGCCAATTTTCATTTGAAGATTCGTTCATTTTGCATCACACACTGCAAATAGAAGAACTGTAAGACATTTTCATGAAATGATGAAGCTACGACTCGTTAGTGTTCTAGTGTCTAGCTTGTGATAAATGCTAAGTTTAATACATCATATATGTACATTGTATCTGTCCGATTTTCGAAGTACACAGCAACGTATAACAATAGGTCCAATCAGTTTCCTATTCACATACGTTTTTCCCCGCACTACTTAGGACACTATCTGCTGATTTAGACTCGTAAGAAGATTACTATTGTTGAATGAATGAAACACTGTCCGCCCGCGGACTTCTTAGAGCTGGGTTCAGTGCCCAGTGCCGGCTCTGGAAGATTGAGTTTTTAACAAAAGGACTGTTTTTCCGCGGCAGCATTAAAATTGCGACCGGACGGCTCCCGGAAAATCGCATAGCATAATTTGGATAAGGTCCCTAACTCTTTACACCAAACCACTCCAAAAACGATAGACCTGTTGCCATGCTTATGCCAATCCTCCACTGGAAAAATCAGACAAATCTGACCAGATTTGAAGGCAGTGAAACTTTTTAAAGTGGGAGACGGACATTTTGACCCCATATTCAGTATAACATAAGCTCTACCCACTGTTAGTGGGTTGAGCTAACAAGTAGGTTCAGGGGGACAAAAGCTTGCTTCAAGGCTCTGTATGGTGAAATTTGAAAGGTTTAAAAGCCCAGTTATTAACATAACTTCAAACATTGCTGCAAAAGTTTCCTCTTTTTAAGTAAGAAACCAAGATTTTGGCAATTTTCTAATTTTTATGGAAATGAAATGGGGAAGATTTTATCCACATTCTCCTGGAAGGGGGTGGGGAAGATTCCACTATTTCTCACCTCTGATGGAAAAACTAATGTGGCAATAAATATGGACATGACATTTGTTTTTAGGGAATCACCCTCCTACAAGGTTAAGCCCAAATTTTGTCCAGAATTAAATGCTCTTTCATTTGATATCAAAGTATGTTGTATACTGGTGACCTTTCATAAAATCTGGGGACAAAAACAGTCTTGACCAAATACCTAAAAGCAACAGGCTTTTTCATCCATATGTTGTACATTTGGCCTAATGGTTGGATCTAGCCTAACCTACTCTCCATGCAAAGGAGTCTTAAATGAACAGGAAACCCTGAACTTTAAAAAACAATATAGAATATACTATACCAACCTGCCAGCATCTTCCTATTTTCTTTGTTTATTTTCTCAAACAGCACCAATTTTTCAAAGTACACATAAGCATGTGCCAATACACCAGGATCCTGACCACACTCATCAATAATTATCTTCTTCATTTCTCTCTTTATACTGGAAAGACAAACAAATTTCTCTGTTACTGAAAAACTACTTTACTGCTTAATTTTTCATTATGAGATAAGGCTTCCTCCTCCTCACACTTTTCCAGGTCTACATACAGCTTACAAGAAAGAAATTTCATGTTCACACTTTTGATCTTTGACAAAAGGTTATACTGCAACCATGCAAATTTTTCTAAGTCAGAGCAATAGTTTTAACAGCTCAACAGAGAGATATTTCTTTCAAAGCCAATCTGATTTTTGGGGGCATATCTGACAAACATGTCTGTTTACAAGTTTACATTCCTTTCTTTAGTCCTCTGATACAAATCATATACCCCGTTTGGCAATTTTTGGCTATTTTGGTGAAGATTTTGACTTGAAATCACAAAATCAAAGTACAATGTGATCTGATTTTGCTGTTGTGTGACCACAGTATAAACTATTGTAAAATGAAATTTTGAAATAGATCCCACTATGCTTGGCCAAGTTCAAATTACTGTAATGCCACCACTGGATGCAATTCATCTTGACCATGAAAATGACAAAAAGAATCTGAAGTTGAGTAAACTACCAGCATTCAACGAAAATAACTTTGACCATCAATCAAGGTTCCATTTGGAAAATTGCAAATTTCCCTGACGGCTCAGTAATAAACCAGTTCCAGGTTTCTTCAAGAAGCAGCATTGCACAATAGGTCAAAGGTCAACAGTAACACTTTCACATGTATTTCAGCTGATGGTAGGATGTACACATCAGTATGCTCTCAGATGTTTTGTTACGAGTTGACCTGAACAGAAAAGTCACTAACATATGCACTCGATATAATTTGGAAATCGTCTTTTCTGCTCTTTCATTTCAGTTTCAGTTAAAAAAGACAATTTGATAATGGGAATGTAGTACAAGGCACTTGTTGCATTAACAAAGGGAAAACTATGTATCAATTCCAAATCGCAGATTCTTTGAAATATGAACTACTGCTGTGTACATATTAATAACATGAAAAAAAGAACTTTACCTTCGCAGTTTACTCAAAGTAATTTCAATTCTTGGGTACCTCAGCTTGAATTTCTCATTGATGTCTCTTTTAAGTGCTGATGGTTTTGCATAGTCTATGATAGAAACCTGGTTGATAAATAGAAAATCATTTTTGCTAAAATTAATGACATTGTTGTACCAGGTATCAAGGTTGCTAAACTGCAGAGACTATATCCTGCAATGCTATGCCTGTAGGCAAAGATAAACCTATGCACTGCTAGCTCTGTGAAATGATACACACCTATAGACAAATCCAAACAGCTGGGAAAGTCTGCAAAGAGTGGGGTCCATCGTGCATTAGACTGTCTTAATTTTATGATTTTCATGCACATCTAAGTTCTTACATTCCATAAAGTTTGAGGGATTCAAGAAGCATTTTAGTGTATGAGCATCCATGATGCAGGTAAGCAAAGAATGTGAAAGATTAAAGCTGATGGACCCCAGTCATGGCTGATAGAATCACACCATTACCATGACTGTTCGGATTTGTCTATAGCTCAGTTTACAAGTTAGTGGCTTTGATGTATGACTTGAACAACTTGACACAAAAGAAATATTGACCTTGATAATACTGTTAATTGTTCACTAATCGTCAAATTTGGCCAATCGTGCAACTGGGCAATTTGGGATTTATATATATGTAATTTAAAAAACAACATACACCATCTTCTGACCATAACGCATTCACATACCAATTATGAAATCTATCCAAGTTTCTTACCTTGAAATATCCAGTTCACAAGATTTTCAGTTTGACCCCTGGTGACCCCAGAGGGCATCTGACCTCTACCAAAATCACAAATCACGGTTTTTCCTCTCATTATAATTCATCAATAAACCAAGTTTGAAACCAGAATGCAAAACTGCATTGAGGTTTCGATGATACATAAATGTTCCGTTTCAAAGAATGCCATCATGCACCATTATCTTCTCATTCAAATGCTATACTATCATGTTCAAAACATAATTTTGTCATTCCATAGCTAGGCAAACAACAGACAGACAAATGGACAAACAGCTATCTTGAAAGATCACATTTAAAAAGGTTTCCAGGCTTTGACCCCTGGAGACCCCAGATGACCTTTCATATCTGCCAAAAACAATGGGGACCATCCTCTGACCATAATGTATCCACATACCCAAATATGAAATCTATCCATGTTTGCTATCTTGAGATATTGCATAAGCAGGATTTTCAGACTTTGACCAGCAGTGACCCCAGATGACCTTTGACCTTTGACCTCCACCAAAAACATTAGGTACCATCTCCTGACCATAACACATCCACAAACCAACTATGAAATCTATCCAAGTTTCCTACCTTGAGATATCTTGTTAACAAGGTTTTCAGACTTTGACCCCCGGTAACCTTTGACGTCCCCAAAAAACAATAGTGACCATCTACTGACTGTAACGTATCCACATAGCAAATATCAAAATTTATCCAAGTTTCCTACCTTGAGATATTGCATTAACAAGGTTTTCAGACTTTGACCCCTGGTGACCCCAGATGACCTTTGACCTCCACCAAAAACAATAGGCACTATCTCCTGACCATAAGGCATCCACATACTAAATATGAAATATATCCCAGCTTCCAAACTTGAGATATTGTGTTAACGAGATTTTGAGACTTTGAACCCCTGTGACCCCAGATGACCTTTGACCTCCGCCAAAAACAATAGGGACCGTCTACTGACTTTAATGCATTTACATACCACATATGGAATCTATCCAAGTTTCCTACCTTGAGATGTTGTGTTAACAAGATTTTGAGACTTTGACCCCCGGTGACCCCAGATGACTTTTGACCTCCGCCAAAAACAATAGGGATCATCTACTGACTATAACGCATTTACATACCAAATACCAAATCTATCCAAGTTTCCTACCTTGAGATATCTCGATAACAAGGTTTTCAGACTTTGACCCCTGATGACCCCAGATGACCATTGACCTCCAACCAAAAACACTACTGACCACCTCCTGACCATAACACATCCACATACCAAATATGAAATCTTTCAAAGCTTCCAAACTTGAAATATCGTGTTAACCTTTGACCTCCGCCAAAAACAATAGGGACCATCTACTGACTTTAATGCATTTACATACCAAATATGAAATCTATCCAAGTTTCCTACCTTGAGATGTTGTGTTAATGAGATTTTGAGACTTTGACCCCAGTGACCCCAGATGACTTTTGACCTCCGCCAAAAACAATAGGGATCATCTACTGACTATAACGCATTTACATACCAAATACGAAATCTATCCAAGTTTCCAACCTTGAGATATCACGATAACAAGGTTTTCAGACTTTGACCCCCGGTGACCCCAGATGACCTTTGACCTCTGCCAAAAATGATAGGGACCATCTTCTGACTATAACGCATCCACATACCACATATGAAATCTATCCAAGTGTCCTACTTTGAGATATTGCATTAACAAGGTTTTCAGACTTTGACCCCTGGTGACCAGATGACCTCCACCAAAAACAATACTATCTCCTGCCCATAACGCATCCACATACCACATATGAAATACATCCAAGCTTCCAAACTTGAGATATTGTGTTAACAAGATTTTCAGACTTTGACCCTTCGTGACCCCAGATGACCTTTGACCTCTGCCAAAAACAATAGGGATTATCTGCTGGCTATAACGCATCCACATGCCAAATATGAAATACATCCAAGCTTCCAAACTTGAGATACTGTGTTAACAAGATTTTCAGACTTTGGCCCCTGGTGACCCCAAATGACCTTTGACCTCCACCAAAAACAATAGGGTTCTTCCTCTCGATATGGTGCATCTATGTTCCAAGTGTGAAAACTGTCAGACATTCCTGTCTTGAGATATTGTGTTAACAAGCAAAGTGTCACAAACACACACATACACACACACACACACATACATACATACACACGCACGCCATCATGAATGCATTGGTTTCTCTTATCATGGAAACCAATAAAACCAAGCTTACTACCTTGAGGTATCCTGTAAACAAGGTTTTAAGAGTTTTACCATGTGACCCCAGATACCTTTCACCTCTACCAAAATCAACAAGGTTTATCCTCCCACTATAAAGCATCAGCATACAAAGTTTGAAATAAGTCCAAGCTTCCTACCTTGAGATATTGTGTAAACACTGTTTTCTGAGTTTGAACCCTCTATGACCCCAGACGGCCTTTGACCTCCATCAATAGCAACAGGATTCTTTCTTTCAGTATAGTACATATGTGTACCAAGTTTGAGAACTGTCCTTCCCTTCTTCAGGTATCACGTTAACAAGCAAAGTGTCATAAACACACACAAACACACAAATGCCAATCATGAATGCATGCTGTAGGTTGCTCTTTTCATCAAAACCAAAAACAATGGATCTGCACAAGGTTTTACTCACAAATTGTGATAGATGGTAAAAGTGCAATTAATGTTAGTTTGGTAGGCCCTAGTTAGACAGTTGTAACCCTTTGATCTGACAGACATTCTTTGTGGATGTTTGGTTTCCCCTTCTCCCTTCCAGTTCTAGGGGTTGGTGGAGGAGGCAACAACCTTCATTTCAGGATAACTCTGGCCTGAAGTTGTTGATTGGACAAACTTATCAAGTTTTGTCCCCAATGCTCTATAATAAATTTATTAACTGACCCTGTATGATGAAAATTGAAACAGTTTCTTGTGCTTCCCAGAAATAAGCTCAGGATCATCAAGTTTGTTAGGATCATACACTGTAACCTGACTGATGGTGTCTGAATTGCCTTCAGTATCTGAAAAAAGAAACAAGTATAATGAAAGCATCCCATGTAAACATAAATAATGATTATTAACCAGAAAGAAACATGTGAAAACCTGTGCATTTGGAACTTATTGGCATGTTTTTGTGAGGGTGAGCTTTTCTTAATCCATCCAGAAGATTCCAAACTGAGGAGTAAAACTCCAACAACCAATCAACCCATTGACATCAATTCCAAGTCAATTCAATTAACAATGCTGATAGTGTACAATTTAGATTGCTTTCTTACTGTTTTCAAATCTCATTTGTAGGAGTCAGCTTCATTGAGATTTACCAGTACTTCCAGTTGGTGGAATGAGTCAATCATATTTAAATCTACCCACTAATAATAACAGTATTGAAAATATAATGTAACTTTCACAATTCTGGATCTGGTTGTAATCAACAAAGGTCCAGCCACAGCCCACTCTAAGCCAATTACAATCATTTATGAGTTTCAGGATCCCCCTCACCTACCCCCCTCACCCACCTCCACCACCATCCCAAAAAAGAGACTTTAGTATGATTTTGAGGACCTGAGAATTCCAGCCTAACAGCCCTGTTATCCAAGGGCAGCAAAATTTAAATATTCAAAGTATCACTGCCAAAAACAGCTTTGCAATTTAAAGAAGTTCAGTTGAACAGATCTGGAAAAGGCATCAATTCAATTCTTTTCCAAAACTGTCACATTTCCTTAACATACTTGTGACAATTGGTCCAACTCAGACAATTCTGTATCTTCCTGTTCATACAAATCACTATATTGTGAGTGAGAAGTAAAAAAATTCAACTCAGTTTACATGTGACCAGACATCACATTATGCACACCACTGTTACAAGCCAGGACACAAATATTCAACATTTAAACTTTTTGTGTGAAAATCAATGTGAATCTTGACTTTAATTAATATTAATTACAAGCACTTTCATGTGGAAGCACCCTTCAAAACTTTCACTAGTTTGTTGTATCAACTCAATTTGTCCCCTTAAGTGTGCACTGACATGAAACACAACAGGTATTAAAACAACTTGAGGAAATTAAAGGTAAATTCTTAAGTTTCATTGGCTTTTATTCTTGCAGTAGTTATTTTTCTTCCTAAACTTTCCATGTGCAGCTTTTTCTCACAGTATGATTACCACAGATGTTTCCCAAGACAGTTTGAATCAGTGGTCTCCTATTTCAGCAGATAACATCATACTCTATTGCAAAATTTACATAAAGTCATTGCTTACATTACCTTGCATATGTAGTATCTATTTCCTGAAATATCATGAAAAATACTCAGAAGTGAAATAGAAGGATATGATTTAGATGTCATTTTGAAATAAGTAGAGGTGACTGTTTTTGCCCTTTATACAGCACACAAATGTACAGTTTCTATTTAAAGGTAAAGAGCAGTCCCCAAAACTTATTTTGAAGAAAAAGCTAAATAACACAACTTTCATCTTATTTCTCTTCAATTTTTCTTTCATTACATTTTATGACTTTATTATTGCATATTCAATGTAAACCAAGCAGTTATTTTTGGTAAATTTCACATTTGAAGAGAAAAAACATTGTCTAATGACTCCAAACAGCCAATCATGAAACTGGACAGTCTACTACACTTCTTCAATTTGAGATGACTGCTCCTGCCCTTTAAGGGGAAGTTTAAGCAAAAATTCAATTTTCATATGAGGAAGAAGAACCAAATCTACACACTGTGGTGAAATTTCCATTCAGATTGGACATAAATTTTCTCAAGATGTAACTAAATGAATTTGCTAGATTTGTGTTCTTAAGTGAGCTTGAGAGAACTAGAGGTTATATCACTTCCTCACATTGACAAGGAATGCTTTGTTTCCCTTTGTTTTTCAGACTGTGGTGTTACTGTAACCTTGAAGTTAAAAGGAAATAACCTTCCTGTGGGAAATGCAAAGTCTGTGAAGTTCACATGCCATTTATGCAATCACATTTTGAAAATATGGGATTGTTGAGGTAGGCTGTAAAGTTTAAAGGAAAACTAAAGCACCATTGGTGCTGATGGCTCAAACCTGTTGAATTAATGCACAGTGAAGTCTTCCAATGCCAAGAAAATCACTCCCTAAGCAATGGGTATTCTAATCCCTACAGGGACTGTTTGTGTCATACATGGCTATTATTTCATGAACAGATGTACTCACAAGTTAGAATGTTTAAATTTCTTTCAGATAAAATGACAAGGATCTTAACCTTTTTAGAATGATTAGGTCCCTCTGTGGTGTAGCCTTAAAGTGAGAAGCCTTTGTTGCCTTGCTTTCTATTTTTACACAAATTAGGAAGTCTAGTTAGCACGGAGGAAAGCAAGTTCAATGATTTTTGATAACACAATTAGTATGCAAGAGCTTCCTCTCTGAAAGAAAAAAATTGACCCTCTCCATCCTTACCTGAAGCAAGTCTAGCTTCGAAAGAGTGTAAGGTGACTCTACCCTTACTTAGCAAGTACTGTAATTCATCCTGAAGTTGAGCATGTCTACAAAGCCCCTGCATGCACTCACAATACACAACTACTGTTCTCATCAAACAAGCTCTGTTTACACTAAGCTAATAAACCTCACATGATTGACAATCTTGCACCCAGACAGTTTGAAAGGGAGTTCAGTTCAATGGGAAACACTGAATTTGTGAGACTGGTAGAAATAGAGGGGTGACACAAAATTGGTCAGAAAGGTGTCAAAATTATTATTTATGCAAAACAGACAAAAAATTTGTGATCAGCACATGTCAGCCACCCATCAGATCAATTTTGAGGACAAGTTTGCAATGCGTCTAGGAGAAAATAGCATTTCAAAATATTTACACCCATGATCTCAGTGACCTTGAATAACCTCAGATAAACAAGTTAAGCACAAGGTTCAACAACCACTACCTGAGGAATATTATGGCCAACTTTCAAGGACATTGAGCACAATTTGTGGGAGAAGTGACATTTTAAAGGGAAGGTTTAAACAAAAATTTTATTTCCATATGTAAAAGAGGAACCAAATCTACAGAGTGTGGTGGAAGTTTCATTCAAATCGGACATGTATTTCTCGAGATATTGGGAAATGAAGTCAGTAGATTTGTGTTCAAAAGTGAGTTTGAGGGCAGTAAAGCTTTTATCACTTCCTCACATTGACAAGGAATGCTTTGTTTAACTTTGTTTTATCAGACTGTTTTGTTGACCTTGAAGTTAATAGGAATAGGACCTCACTGTGGGTGATGCAAAGTTTGTAAAGTTCTCATGCCAGTCTTATGCAATCACATTTTAATAATGTATGATTGTTGAGTAGAAAATCAAGTCTGAAGTTTAGAGTAAAACAAAAGACTACAATCTAATGTGGGGATGTGATGTCATATGTGCTTGCTTCAAGTTTACATTTTGTTGAAAATGGGACAACTTTACATGCTCATATCTTGAGAACCACACATCGGATTTCAATGCAAGTTTCACCAAAATGCTTAGAATAAGTACCCCTCTAATATACCAAATCCTGTTGTGACCTTAAACCCTTCTTTTAAACCAGAATGCAAAAATGCATTGAGGTTTCGATGATACATACATGCTCTTTTCAATGAAATGCTACATTTCTTGTAACAACTGGTGACCCAAAGTAACCTTTGACTCTACCTGTTAGTAACTGGTTTTTCTTTTAACCAAAACATTTCTACATTCAAAAAACCAAATTTCATACTGTGCCTTAAGATATTCTGCAAACAAACTGCTTACATCAAAACTCAGCAACATATCAATTTTGAAATGAATTCAAGTTTCCTACCTAACAAATTCCATTTTCAAACTGGATTTTTCATCCAAAAATGGACAGCTGTAAATGTGCTACATAACACATATATTCTGTGATTTTGAGCAAATGCTGAAAATATCAGCGGTAAATAGTCGTGGAGTATGGGAAAATTGAATTATTTAGCTTTAATACCACAATAAATGGAAAGGGGTTGTATTCAATGACATGAAAGCTAGGATATGGACTTTGGAAATCCATTGTGAAATTGGAACTTGTTACCTTGAGATATAGTGTAAACAAGGTTTTCTGAGTTTCACCCCTATGACCCCAAATGACCTTTGCCCTCTACCAAAATGAAAAGGTTTTTTCCTTACATCTTAACGCATCAACATATCAAGTTTGAAATCAATCCAAGCTTCCTCCCTTGACATATTGTGCTAAAAAGTTTTTCAGGATTTGTCCCCTTCTGACCCCAAATGACCTTTGACCTCCACCAAAATGGATAGGATTCTTCTTTACATCATAATGCATCAAAATATCAAGTCTGAAATGAATCCAACTTTCCTACCATGATGTATCATGTAGACAAGGATTTCAGGGTTGGACCCCATGTGACCCCAAATGACCTTTGACCTCCACAAAAATTTATTGGGTTTTACCTTACATCATAAAGCATCAACATATCAAGTTTGAAATTAATCCAAGTTTCCTACCATGAGATATCGTGTAAACAAAGATTTGGAGGTTTGACCCCACGTGACCCCAAATGACCTATGACCTCCACCAAAATAAACTGGGTTCTTCCTCACGTCGTAACGCATCAACATATCAAGTTTAAATTAATCCAAGTTGCCTACCATGAGATATCGTAAAAAAAAGAGGATTTGGGGGTTTGACCCCACGTGACCCCAAATGACCTTTGAACTCCACCAAAATCAATAGGGTTCTTCCTTGCATCATAACGCATCAACATCTCAGTATGGGGTATCTGTGTACCAAGTTTGAGAACTGTCAGATCTTCCCTTCTCAAGAAATCGTGTAAACAAGCAAAGTGTCACAAACACACACACACACGCACCCTCACATACACACACATACACATACACACGCACACACACATACACACACACGCCATCATGAATGCATAGGTTTCTCTTTTCATCGAAACCAAAAATATTCACAAAACAGACACTAATGACCCCTAGATGACCTTTGACCTCAACTTTTTGAACACAATATGTACCCCTATGTCCAAGTTTCATTACAATTTGTCAACAAATGTGCCCTGGAGAGCATTAAAGGCAATTGTGAACAGACATGATAGATAGCCAGGTAGACAGAGTGACAGTGGCAGCTCACAATAGCTTAAACAGCTCTTTGAGCTGGTTTGCACTAACAAAAGACTGCCCATTAATATTATGTCACATGTGCTTGCTTTAAAAGGAAATGCTGCATTTGTTTTGCAAGAAAATCCATCCTTTTAAGACTAATATTTATTGACACAGGGTGATAGATAAAAATAAGGTTATATGATAGCCTTCTTTTCAAGGAATAAGTTTTCCACAGGTAGAAATTCAGTCGTTTGTTGCTCAAGAATAATTTGTTCATGCAAACTTTCAACATTTCAAAAGATGCGACATCCATGGCTGTTCTTGGGCAGAATATTTTGAACAAATGTAGCTATTGTTGGGGTTTATGGTTAAGACTGAATTGCTGTACAGTGTCTGAGCTATTTTCTTTGTACTCTTTGTTGGGCCATTTTAAACACGATATTTCCCTTGAAGTTCACTTTTTGTTGAAAATGTGACAACTTAACAAGCTCATATCTTGAGAAGATCACATCAGATTTTAATGCAAATTTCACCAAAGTGCTTAGAACAACTACCTCTCCAACATCAAAACTTTATATATTCCTTAAACCCTTCTTTTAATTCATACCATGTGTGAAGTCAAACTGCTGTTTAATTACGAAAAGGACCACTGAAATTGGTCATACCTCGTTCATTCAGTACAGTCATGGGAGTTATGGAACCAGTTACTCCAATAACTGGGGCAGGACTAATCAATCCCTCTGGCAGAGTAATTTTTCTATGACTTGATGTGCTGGTGTTTAATGTTGGTACCAACATATGACTATATGACACTGTCTGTTTCAACAAAAAAAAGAGGAGACATGAAAATTAGTTTAATTACTTGAAAAAGTGTTTAACTTTTAAGGTACAGTTACATTCAACTATGATTCAAATGTTATTTGGGGTTTATTTTGGGGTTAATGTGTTTCCTTTGCACATGTATATCATTTGAAGCAATGAGAGTGATTCAGTACTAGGATGTTGGAGCTAGAATTCCAGTTCTAGAGGGGCACGGCCATTTCCCTACCCTGTTTTAAGGGCATTTTCATGTGAACTGAGAGGACATCATGCAAGGCCAAACAAATGATTTTGCACTGACTAAAATGTAATCTCACAGGTAGGGCATGAAGGACAAATGGCCTTGACTGTTATTAAATTTTATAAGGCAACAAGGCAATGGGATGTGATACCAAACTAAGACACACTATGTACTATAACTCTTAACTGATACCAGAACATACATCAGGTTTTGATACTTGGCATCTAACAGTTTTCCTCCCATTTATGGGACAATATCTGTGTTGGATATAAAGAGCCATTTAATATATCATTACAATGAATATTTATCAAATTTGATATAAAGGCAACAAAAAAAATGCTCAAACCAGCAAAAAAAAAAAAAATTCTACAAAATGGTAAACTCTATTACTGCAGGCAGTGCAGAACTAATGTTTGACTCCACATTTACATTTTTGCAAGGCATGAGTTAGTTAGATGGGGTTTTAAGGCCCAGTTCCCAACCTATTGGTTCAAGTCGAGCCTGCCACAGCCTTTTTTTCAGTTGTGGCTCACTGGTTTTTACCTACGCTGTTGCTTATGGGGAACATCAGGCACAACGGCAGTAGGTTCCATTTTTAGAGTCTTTGGTATGACTTGACCTGGGAATAGAACCTGGACATTCCATGTGACAGGCGGATGCTCAATAGACCAAACATGCGGTTCATGGCATTTGACCAACCTAAGGCATACCACAGAATCCAAGATGAGACAATGTGATGAACAATACACAAATAAATGGTGTTGGACCCCTTAAAAAATGGATGAACTCAAACAGATGAGACCTAGAGCATTATGTTACATCAATGCATGGTCCTAAAAGGAAGGAATTCAAAACAAACTATCTCTGAGTCTAGCAAACATTAACAAAAAAAAACCTAAACCTAAACCTTGCAAATAATTTTCAAGTACATTACTTCATACTAGAAATGAGAGCACTTGGATGGTGATATTGAGAAGGGTAAAAAATATTTGATTTCAAGAGTATAATAAAATTTCTCAATATTTCTGGAGAAAAAGAAAAAAATTATTAAAACAATACAAGGAATATAAACAATACCCTCCATCTTGTATGTATAATGTCTATTGTAATTTATTTGTAATTCTTTAATAATTTGTTTGAAATTAACCTCAACAAGACAATCACTTAACGAAGAAAGTTTTCTAGGAAGAGTGATAAAAACTTATCAGAAACTAGAAAGCTTTAGTGATTCCACACTGATCTTGGAAAATCTTGAAAAATTTTGCTTCTTTAAATTCTGATGACCTGACATGACCTCTTATCTCTACCAGAGACCACAGGTATTCACAAGCAATTTAAGAGGTTTTCCTGGTTTACCTCAGGTGACCTTCAATGACCTTTGACCTTTACCCAAAAAAGTAGGTTTCCTTTTCTCAAAACAGCAAACCTAAAAACCAAATATGAAAAGGGTTTATCACTGACATCATGACATACACTGTTTATGAGCCATTTAGGTCTGTGGAAAGACAAGGTACTGAAGGGGGGCAAAACATTTCCAGTGAGTTGCTAATTGGAGAACAGCAATGGCCCAAGAGATACAAGTTTTCAATGCATGCATCTGATACAGTAGGGGCAGTCTATACCTTTTATTATTCCCAGGTATAAAGTGTTTTAGTTTTTTGAGAATTTCCTTTTCATGTCTTACTTCAGTTTGCAAATAAGCAATATGGTGACTGGGCCATGATATTCAACGAGAATGCAAAACTGCATTGAGGTTTCAAAGAAATATTGTATACATGAAATGAAAATTGACAACCCTAATAAACACAACATACCTTTCAACTGTAATTGCATTACGACTAGCATTCTGTGGACTATTAGGGGAGATATATATGGTCCCTTGGTGTACGTTTTCATTATCAACGTAACCAAATCTATATTCAAGAATTGAAAGCACTTAAAACTCTTGAGTGCATTGTAAAACAAAACAAGTTTCGATCTTTTCTGAAGTGTAAACTTATGATATGTGTAACATTTTTAGATAACCAATGCCCCCATATGTCTACATTTACAAAAAAATTGAACATGGTGACGTATATAACATACTGGACAGACATCACATTGCATGTTCTCATCCTTGTTATGAGCAATAAATTTTCATCAAATTCTCTGGAAATTTGTGTCCTAAAGACTTCTTTACGTGATAGTTACCAACATAACCAGTAGGACCAACATGTAATCAACGTAATATCATATCCTCTGAAATCAGTTTGGATGCACTTACTGCTGGCTTATTTTATTCGGGGTACTTAACATGGTCAAGGTAAACTGTTACATCAAAAGTTTAGATCTGGAAATATTTTCTCACAGTTTATGTATCAGCTGTAAAGATTCAATGTCCAGAGGACAGGCAAATGTCAAAATTTTACTCCAAATAGCTGACAATATTTTGCAAAGGGTGGACACCTAAAAATATTTATCATTTACTTCATAAATTACAATTTTTGAATAAGTCAACCTTTTTTGCATAAGTCATATCAACAACGGTCCTATTCCCACCATCAACTTATAACACATCTAATGTGACATCTCCAGGTAGAAAAAGGCAGTAAAATACACTGAAATTATCCCCAAAACAGCCTTTTTATAAGTTGGACAGTCATAAAATTGTCTTTACTAATTATTACCTCTCTGTAGCATTCCAAGTATGGTGAACTATAAAATCTTCAAATCATACTGACGTCTTTTAAAATATCATCAAAGCAAAAAAAAAGCATGATTCTTTTATTGTGGGAAAGCCCTTACATGTTCAGTCCCATGCAATGTTTAGAGTAGATGTAACTCCTGGTGACCCAAGATGACCTTTGACTTCCACCAAAAACTAAATGGTTCCTCTTCTTACCATACCACACCTATATACATACAAAGTTGTGTATACATACAAAGTAATGTGCAAACAAGGTTTTCAACATCTGATCCCAGGTGACCATAGATGATCTTTGACCTCCACCACAAACAATTGAGTAGGGACCTTCAGCACAGCATAACACACACACACACACACACACATACACACACACACCATTACAGGCAAATGCCCCCAACTGTGGACCATTGACTGGAACCTGCAAACCCAGGACACCCTTCTAACATAGCTATAAGGCAATATAAATCAATGCTGTACAGTGTAGGTTATGGCATTTGTTTTACATATCCACAAATCAATTACTGATTTGTGCCTGTGGGTGACATGCATACACAATCAGTTCCAATTTTGTTCGTCATACATACATCACAAGGCTGAATCTGATTTTCTGCAGGTAACCGTGGACTATAAAAATATCAATGAGATATCACTATAGCACCTCTAAATTTATGAAAGGAGTGTTGCCAGCATGTTGGCATAACCCTGGACCGTCCACAGTTTCAGGTGTGTGTCCATGGTTCGTGTGTATGAACTCAATCGTTAGTCCACGGTTTACACCAATCGTCAATGCACACACACACACATATCAAATGTGAAACCTACCAAAGTTTTCTAACTTGAGATATCATGTTTACAAGATTTTTAGCATTGGACCTTTGATGTCCCTTGATGTCCTTTGACCTCCACTGAACAGTAAACCATTCTTTTCCATATGGGGTACCCACACATCATGTTTGAGCTTTAAAGGAATTTCCCTGCTTGAGATATCATGTGCACTACCTTATCAGGTTTTGACCTACAGTGCCTCAAATTACCTTTGACTGCCACCAAAAATATTGAGGTTTCTCTTTTCTATGTGGGGCTCACAAAGCTTGAGCTTCATAAAGGATTTCCCTCCTTGAAGTATGGCCTACACAGGCTATGTCACAAACACACAAACAACAGCACACACCCATTCTCAAAGCCTTACAGGGTACAACAAACAATTCCAGGTTAACGAAATCAATGGAATTCCCCTTTAGCTGGTGAACTCATGCATTACATGTATGCCTAAAGAGAGGGCAGGCTCTCAGATATCATGTGACAAACCTTATTGCAGTGTTCGCATTTACGAGTAGCTACACCAGTTATGAGCCCTGCATGCACAAGGAAAGGCTTTGGAGGCTTGAGCCCTCAAGGCAGTCTGTACCTGCAAAGGCATTGCTTGTAGGTACACACAAATGTGCACACACACACACACAACATCACCATCGCATAGATTCCTTCTGCTAACACAATGGAAAGGGCAGTTTTCGAGCTTTCACCCTTTCACAGCCAATGTTGTAATGTAATATGTTGGGAACTGAGGCAATTTACACAATGTAAACAATGGAAGCGACTAACGTTAGTAATGTTATGCTGTGGTATACTTTTATAACTGTCTAACAGTAATGTTTGGGAGAAGATTCTGATGGCTCAAGACTGAGGTTTATCATCTTTCCTCTAAATATTTTACAAATGTTTCAAGATGAAGAATCATATTCTTTCTGACTCCTACCACTTTAGCCCATACAGTACCTCCTAGGGTTTCACGGTACCACTGATAATTGGTACCGTCGGTACCGCCACAAATGGTGCATGTAATACCGTAGTACCAGTACCAGAAGAGTGAAATAGGAAGATTTATATCACATGCAAAATATCCGTAAAAATACGATGCATTGACATAAATGAAGTCTTCTGATAATCCCTGCCTCCCGTTTCAGTATTTTTTATAACATTTAGTCACCTCACACTCAACAAATCGGTAAACGAAAAAAGAAATAACCTCTCTGCAAATTAAGCATCCGATAAATAGGGGACAGACATTAAATCAGCGCCGCACGTCTGCACGGGAGGTAGCCCCACAAGATGACAAGAGCACTCAGAACTGTAATGAAGATTGCAAAAATAATTGCTGCAAATAATGACAATCCCCCTCCTGAAGTATAACCAAAAGTTATTTAGTAGAACTTTACAAAAATATTTCCATAAAAGACTGATTCATCAAGCTTTCTTCCCGCCGAGTTATCACTATCAAAACTAAATCAAAGTGCTTAATGATGGAATTCACGAATGCATCGCCCAGCAATCCGTTGTACAATAACACAATACTGTTCTTCAGTACGTACAGTACCGGCGCTGTATCTGTCACACCGCAAGTTGACTTTCAACTTGGCGGACGTTGATCAACTAGCCGAATCTTTTCTGTGTCAATTTGGAGTCAACTCGAATCAACGACCCCTCCTCCTTCCTGATATTTCCTTTGAAGTTCCGCCCATTGTTAGTCAACGTTGCACTCTCTTTTCACGTACAACATTGAGGCACAAAGCACTGGGAAATTTCAATAGGGAGGCTGGCCGATCGATAGCGAGGGGATTATCAGTCCTTCATTGAAAATAGTATCTAGTTGTACAGTGTACTGCTGTGTACAGTTGAGTGCGGAACATTGTTTCATGAGTGATTCCTGTCCGTACAGAAACAAAAAGCAGTCATGAATGTGCACAGTGCGCTACGGCACTTATACTACAGAGGGCTTCATACAGCAATATAACTATGAACAACTTTTAGGAATAGAAAGTCACTCACCGTAAAATTACATTTAATCTAGTGTTCGACCGATCACCTGTTAAGTAATCGGCATAGGGCCGATTATTCCATTGTCGGTAAATAATCGGCATTGGTAAAATTCTGCTCATCAGATGGCCATTACCACCGATAATATGCAAACTCGAAAAAGAGGCTAAAATATACTTGAAACTTGCTCTTGGTTTCATGAAAAATTCCCGTAATTAATCAATCCTTCAACTTCCCACCAAAACGGGATACATTAATAATTAAAAACGCATAAATTTTACCCCCGCCATGGGAGTAATTGTTTGATATTTTCCGCTAAAACCCTGCCATTATATTTAGAACTGCATTGACGATGTATTCCTTGCAGCCTCGCAGAAAGCACTGCTGCACAAGCTGTGCTACACAAAACACATAGTACAGACTATCGAGTCGCAGTGTTTCGCTGTTTTTTCAGATCCCCCAGCTTAGCATATTATCCGTGCACGTTTTGTGCACGCAGCACCTAGAATCTTGTGTATTTCGGTGGTTATTTTTGGCATAAATTAAGCTGTTCCCAGCATTACTTTCGTAATGTTATATACAGTGGGACTTCTGCAATTTTGTCATACTACATCATTGCAAACGTAAAGAACGATGCATGTGGTCTCCGGCAGCAAACTTCTTGGCCCACGCATGCAGTAGACTTACGTGCGTGTCCGTTTTTACCGCCAAACAAGGCCGTCATATTTTTCTCGGTGACATCATATCGATACGATCCATTGCAAAATTTAAATTGGCTTGTGCATCGTGATTGGTTCAATTGCGTTGATTCTAGCCAGCCAATCACAACTCGCGCCTTCGCCTATGGGATTTAGTGTGTGAAAATACTCGGTCTCGAGAGAGATTTTCCCATTGAGTTTGTGTAACGACGATCGCACTTCACAAGCTTATATAGCCGGCTAGCGCAGCCGGGCGAGCCCCGTGCTAAGTTCACCAAGAAATGACATCACAAATCTCTGCGAAGGTGGATTTTTGGGGATCTGACTTAAGTGCATTTCAGTTGCAGATTCTTTCCAAACAAGACGTAAGTTCTGGACAAGAACTGCAAAAATTGTATGGGGATATTTATATCAGAAAGGAACCATAAGAAACGTTAATTGGGTGCAATTGTTTTGCTGCCCAGAACTGCTAAGATTGTCATGATTTTTCTGCATCGGGTTCGTTGAAGCAGGATAGTAGCTACAATACATTTACGCAACTGCAACCCAGTCCAGTAAAATAATGCAAATGTTCCGCCATGATTAGGGGATGAAAACTAGACAGAACACGATGTTTGCCTAAGAAATAAATTATCAAAGGGCATGTGACATCGACTGCAAACAATTCTACAGTATTAATGGTTGTATCTACACTTTTGGAAAGAAAATATTACGATATTGTGAAACGAGCGAACTATTCCTTATAATTTCCATCCTGAACTGGTTATGGCAATACGATACACACAAAGCAAGGGGTGCCTACTACAGTGACAAAACTTTTAGTTCATTAACCTTTCGTCAAAGTGTGCTTTCACACGGCGCGAGATGGAGTAACGATCCAGAAGCCGAGGTTAGCCCAGCTTCCAAATGCAAACCAACCTTGCCGACTTTTCTGTTTAGCTTAATTGGAAGAAGGAAAAATGAAATTTTTTTTTTTTTTCATTTATTATCACGCGCGCTCTTGACCGAAACTGGAGTAAGGTCACTGTGTTCATTTTCCAGTGACGCTCAGCTTGTCCTATTACATTGTGTACAGACTCTAAAAACAGTAACGGCAAGGGCGACCCGTCATATTTTCAACTAGAAAAGCTATGAGTCTTCATGTTTGGAAAAGTTCCATATCTCTATGGCTGATTTATTTCCTCTTTCACACTGAAGAAACTCCCTGCCAGATCATAATTTTCCAGTCAGGAGGTTACTATTTTTTTTCAACCATGATCACCTACGGCACTGACAGTAAGCTCAAGCAGACTTGCCCAGTATCGTACGTACAGTATGGTACGTACAGTATATGTAGGAATATACTACTTGCTATTACTTTATCGATCGTACGGCAGACAGTTTATTGTTCTGTCTTCACTTATCCACACACCTTTCTTGCTCAAATAAACTTGACTTTTAAGTTAAAAATCCTTTTGCGATACAATAGGACTTCCTCTGCTGGACACAAAGGAGATTAGACACACTGATGAATGAATTGACTAGTTGAGGATTAGGGGCCAGACTCAGCAGACATGATTGACATGTTACCATGGTCCTATTGAAATTAACAATGAAAAAAGTAGTTGATCAACTGCAGTTGGTCAACCATCGTCAAACTAGCGTTGGTGAGTTGAAAGCGTGACAGATAGGGCACCAGTACTGTAGCTACTTTATCGATACAACAAAGCAAGTGAGTTAATCAGGTGAACTGAACATGCGAGTCAATGTTTTAAGCAGGATTAACTGTGTGTTCAGTCCCATTGCTTCGCTGTGTAAAATTCTGAAAGAACGTTCGTTGCGTTCGTATGAAAGTTTTTCTTCCACAGACATAGTGAGCGTTATGGAGCAGTCCCATTGAATCACTGTGTTAGAATCAGAAATCGTCGATGCAATGTTCATGTCAGAGCTTGCAATGCTATGATTCTTTGTCTGCTTACAATGGATTTCTCACTTGTATAATGTTGTGTGCTATCGTAATCAAAGTGAATTCTATCAATCAACACATGGTATCTATTCTTAATACACCATGTGAAAGCATTTGCTGATGAGCACCGATCGTTCGGGGGTTGCGCAGAATGTTGAAAGAAAGCAAGGGCCCTGTTAGTGTGGAAGGTACTAGTTCTGCAAAAGTAACGTTAAACGGCACTTTCCGGAATTCTTAGGGTATTTGTGACTGAAATAGTGCAAAACTATTATCAAGTGAATGTTCCCTGTTTGTATTGCAATGCTTAGAGACATGGTGCATTTATCAAATTGGTTTTTGTTTCTTTCAAGTATCATTCTAATTCAAATGCTTTATTTTTGAGAAAAGATTTTCACCTCAAAGTTGACTAATCGTGTCCCATCTATATACACAATGTGAAGGCGAGGCTAGCGCTGGCAGGGATCGTTCTGAGATTGCGCAGAATGTCGAAAGAAAGCAAGTTCCTTTTTAGTGTGGAGGGTACCAGTTCTGCCAAAGTAACATTAAACGGCAATTTCCGAAATTCTTAGGGGGGATTTGTGACTGAAATGGTACGGAATGATTATCAAGTGACTATTCCCTGTTTATATTGTAATGTTTAGAGACACAGGGCATTTATCAAATGGATTTTGGTTACATTTTAGTATCATTCTAGTTTAAATGCTATAATTTTGAGAAAAGATTTTCACCTCACAGTTGAGTACCAGTCTCCACGATACTTTGGTACCTTAAGGTTGGTCGTATCGTACCGTACCGGTACCGGTATGTACCGGTACTTACGGAAATACCGGTATACCGTGAAACCTTAGTATCTTAGTAAGCAGAAACGGCAAATTGCTGAACCACAGATAACTTCTCAAAGGGACTGCCATTTTACTTTTGGGCGTAGCTGGCCCTACAGTGTAGAGTTAAAGGGAAATACTGCGTTTGTCAGTCTTTTTATCAAATCTAACCAAATTTACATACAATCGAATGCAGTTTGATGAAAAAGAGGTAACTTGGAAACAAATTAAATCCAATGGGCACTAATTAGTAATTAACCTTTCTGTAACAATTGACAAATTTGTCCACCCACACAAATGCAATCATGCAAAATTACACCTTAGTTACCTCTGATTCAAAATCCACTAATCAAATGATTCGTATCCCATTGTGTCAAACAACAACAAATTCCTACAGCAAGTACAACACTTGCTTGAAATACCAACTACTCAAATTTATGCTATGTACTGAAATGTAAGTTAATGTTTGACACCCTAATTATTTAATAAATGTTAGTATGCAGTACTAACATTTAGCTGAAATCAAAGAGAGGCATACCTTTACAATAAATTTTTTTTATAGACAAAAGTTCTAGTTTAACTGTAATTCAAACTGCAGCCCTTTGGCTGTAGCTTGTTGTTTGGCTTTTACAACAGCAGAATGTAGAGATTGTTTTTATGCTTCAACAAAAGCTGCTATTGGTTTTAGACCATTGCTACGGGAAATGAAACTTGAATGAACCTTGTGCTGCCACTAGTCAAACAGAATAGTAAAGTTACCCAAATATAAAGTGACCATCCTGAACAACTTTTTTTTATGTTAAAAAAAACCCACACTACTATTGTCCTGCAGTAAATAATGTCATGGTAAATCAGTAAATGAAACATCTCCTTTGGTGAATTGTTATATATATCCCATTATACAGGTGAAGTAGTATTCTGCACATGGCAGTACAGACATTGGCTGGTCACGTATTGCATAATGAGTGCAATATGATCAGTTGACCTGACAGAACTACCCTTCCTAAATAAATATGTAGCAGTACGAATGCTTCATAGGGGTCAAGGCCTCCTTTTCAGTAATGAGCCTCTTTGTTAAGGAAGTGATTTCATTTTTCTGTCCATATTGCATGAAGTGTATGTTGATTTGCTGCAAGCTATTTGTGTTTCATGTTTGGAAAGGGGAGAGACCACCAAAAGACTACAATTGAGTCACTTGGTGATAAATTTTCAAAGGCAGTATATCCTTCTTTAGGTGTTAAATAGCATGACCTTTATATTGTTTATTTAAAGAGTCCTCATCAGGTAGATAGATCAAGGATGTAGATGAAGTTTTCCTGAAGTGCTGAGAGTCTAAAACTCAGTTGCAAAACATGTAAATGTACATCATGGTTAGAAGACTACAGAATTATTTTGAACATGTCAATATACACTCTAAGCTGGGAGGTGTTAAGAAGAAACCATTAATTGCAAATAGCTTAGAAAGTTTGTGCAACAGGTGAAAGTGTTTTAATACTTACTGTACATGAGCAAGGGTCAATTTATGAAAGTGAAAGAGTGAGAAAATAAGGTGCACAGAAATTGAAGTGACTGACAGAGGCAAAGAAGGTGCTGGTCATTAATGACTTTTACCATTTCCTCATCAGCCAATTCTCCAGTGCCTAACAAATTTTGCATCATTTTCCTTCTTTCGCCTCTTGGAGACCTTGTCATTGTGATGCGAGGATTTGAATAAGATGATGATAGTACTGCATCATGTCTGATTGTTAAGGAGAAGAACGAAAATATTACAAAATGAAAATGATACATTAGTCACTAAGGCTCTACCCTACCTTGCCTTCATCACCTAGCTCTACACCCTCCAAAAGTGATGTATTAGAAAGAAATTCTTGTGAGTCCAACGGTCGTGTTCTGGCAACAGAACTTACTCTGGTCCTGGCATCAGAATCTCTTCTACAGAAGTAAAGGAACAGTCAAGTTGATGGCAAAGCAACAGTACTTGCTACATTCAGGTGATATTTCATATCATTTCAATTGATAAAAAACAGAGTTTTAACACTTCCTTCCAACTACAGCACACAATATACAGTACTTCCATGACTTTCGATGATCTAATAACCATTTATAATCATTCCTGAAGTTTTTCAAGATCTTTCTTGATTTACAACATCCTATCAGACTATTGAAGACAAGTCAAATGCAACCAAAATTATGGTAGGTCATTCAGTTGTAAACATTTGAAATTCCATAACTTTCAAAGCAGGTTGACACTATTCCATGACTTTCAAGGCCTCGGAAATGTGAAAGCCAACTAAATTGACCTGTAATAGCCAACATAAACTGAGTTCCACTTCATGCTGGGCTGGATTGCTGAAGCTTATAAAGGAAGATATCAGCATAGAGCCTAAGAGCACTGAGAAGGAAAAGATTGCAATACCACAATTCCTTTCACAAGGTTGTACAGTAATATAAAAGCCCTTTTACACCAGGCTTGGGGTAATCGTAATCAGTAATCGTAATCGATTGCAATCGATTACACATTTTGAAGTAGTTGTAATCGCAATCGATAACTTTTGAGAAAATCGCAAAGTAATTGCAATTGTAATCGATTACAATGGCAAACTAATCGCAATAGTGGTTACATTTCTGATTACACTGGAGTTGAATTGAACAAAGAGGTCAAGTTACCAAACAATTTTTTCAGTGCTTATTTCTTCTGTTGGAATGACAAAATTTAATTTGTCATTACCTCTGCAGTTGTTCTTTGTCTAGTTACATCATTCTCTAGAAGTATACTTTTGCAAAAGAGTTAGAAGGGGTTTTATGCCTCAACCTGTATTCTTTCCGGCTTATCTAGAGCAATGTCCATGGCCTTTTTCCCAGTTGTGGGCACTGGACTGTTTTTCCTATTACATTGTTTATGTGGAAACAAAATGTAACCACGATTGCAATCATGATTACATTGCAATGTAATCGCAATCGTAATCAATTGCTTACAATTTTAGCTGTAATCGTAATCATAATTGCAATTGTAAAATGTGAAGTAATCGCAATCGTAATCGATTACATTGAGGCTTAATCACCCCAAGCCTGTTTTACACATGTATAGGGATTTGACTACTTATACAATAGACTGAGCTAATTACTGTCAAATTATTATTCCTTAATTACAACACTACAGTAGGCCTCCTGAAAGGCATATGATTCAAATTTTTGAAATTATAATTGCTTAGTCAGTGCTGCATAAAAATAACCAAAATCTGAGTATGTGGAAAAATGGAACGTAAACATTATCCATTGACTGGTACAGGAAAAGTGCGACAGTATGTGGAAAGAATGAGCTTTTTCACCTGTTTTGTCATGTGAACAGACTAAACATACTGTAGCAAAATTGAGTAGTTGCTGCACTCTCATTAAAGCAAAATATGTGCAAAAATATGCAACTGAACCAACCCGTGTAGTGTAGTGTCATTTCTTGGTCCATGCTGCATTATTTTTACCTCTAATTCATCAGTTTTTTAATATTCATCATGTCTGACAAAAGTGGGCATGGGGTTGGGAATGTTCAAACTTCTAAAAAATGAGCAGGGGAACATCCAACCCCACCCCCATGGATTGTTACTAAAATAATTTCAGACATTAAGTTTTTAATGATTAGTGTTAAGTTTTAATTTTTTTTTTCATTTAGTGTCCTTCATACGTACAATATATCCTCCAACCTTGATATTTGACTTGAGGCAAAAACAGAGATAACTTTAACATTTGAACTGAAAACACATCAAATCTCTTTAATTCCTCATTGAGAAGCACATAAGATTTATCTGCAAAATGTAATGACTACCATTCTCAAATTTTATAGAGCATAATGCACTACAAAAATATTTTCACAATGGCCCTAACACAGGATTGAACATAGGGAGATAGTGGGTTGCAATGGTGTGGTAATCTGCACCTACGGTAGGCTACTTACTGGATAAAAGCAGGCTTCGACAAATTACTTGTCCATCAGGCTAAGGATTCCCAAAGTCTAACTGTCTGCATGAATATGCACCGAGCCCATACCTAATTTTCTAGTACTAGCCATTGAATTCCTATGTGAAGAAGACTTTTGTGCTGCTTGCCTGGCGGGCTACAATATTGAGCAGTTCACTTGTCTAAGTCATATTTTACTTGTCCCGGACTGTCGGGCGGGGGATTTGTCTAACCCTGGTTAAAGGTTTGTTTTCTGTCAGCAACTGCCAGAGAAACATCTATCTGGGACATCCCCTCCAAGAAATAACATTGTGCTCAGGGCACATCACACACCAAGTCTGTCACAAGGATGGAGTTGAGTTACAAAAAAATATGATCTAGACCCAGTTTTTTGTATCCCAGGTCATATTGGGCACCATGCATGAAACAAACAAAATTAAGAAAACAGTAACAGACCTGGGTATGACATGTGATGACACCCTCTTGTACCGTAGATGTGAGAAAACGGAAAATGGAACCTTGTGGTTGGATACCAAAACAATGCTAAACAAAAATAAAAAAAATATGTTAGTAAAGAATAAAAGTATACATGAATGGATAAACTTAAGACAAAATAAGCACTGGTGAAAACAACTCCAGCGTTAAAAACGACACCCATAACCCCCTCCTGTGCCATAGGCTGCATTTTCTTTGGGGCTTCACCATGGGTGAAAACCCCAGGAATTTGGGGAGCTCCATGCACAGAAATGAATGGTAAATTACAAAAAGGGGAATTTAGGGGTGCACTGGCTATTTAGTCCAAAAAACGTATCCAGTTCTGGTTACAACCAAAAAATCCAGCAATGAATTATAATTTAAAAGCCCTACAAGTATAATTAAATAATGTGCTGGATGAAAATGACTAATTAAAACCAGTGTTGTTACACTTGAGGGGGTGCAAGAGGGGGGTACAAGGATCTTGCCTTAAGAAATGAGTCTCCCTTAGGTTTAGTGCGACACTGCATTCTGAGCACCAAATCAATTTTTGGACTTCTCATAAAATTTTAAAAGCTAGTACCGAATAGTCAAATCTAAAAATACAAACATCTCAGTGACTGCTTTGTTGGCAAACCAAAAAACTTGTGTGACAGAAAATATTTTCATTTGATCTCATTGGTCCCTAGTCTACGAAGTTCTCTTTGGGACCAGTAAGATACTGCACCATCTGGATGGTCATTGGTGGACTATGATAAAGACCAATGCAACTTACATTACCCCCCATACTAGGGTTGGGAGGTACCATGGAAATATTGGTACGGGTACTGTAAAGCTTACAGACCAGTATTGACGCAGTACCAGTTCTCAAATCTCGGGTAGGAAAGTCAGGTGGGAAGGAATCTAAACTGTGCATGGTACCCCTATTATCCTGTACTTTGATGCAGCTTGGCATATGATTGCATTATTACCATGCAGAAACCTCTGCTTTGACTTTGTTTACCACCTTTCTTTACAGTCAAGCACAATTGTTATTAATACTACTGTTTCATATCTCGACCTTTCCAGGGTAAATTTTTCGGGTACAGGTATTTTTTCAAGAACCAAAGCACACCAAATATCTCTGGTATTTATATTACAGGTCTGTAACTTTTGTACCGGTATTCACATCAAAACCAGTATACCGCCCAACCTTACTCCATACTGTAGAAGGCATGCCACCATGGTAACCAAAAAAAATGCTTCTTCTCCCCACTTTTCATTTACTTTTAAAAGGCAGTCATTCGTCACGCCAAACTACAGTTTCAGTATACATATATCAAAACTCTCAATTGGTACAGCTCTTTGATTGGCATTACATTCAAACAATGCATCATAGCTAAATTACACAGCATGGGCACTGACAGTGTCTTGATTACACATTATGGACTTGTATGGCCACTGGGACGAGCCATGAAGCAATAAACTAGGATTGTGTCTAGATAAAGATGAGTTTTAGATAAATGTGGTAGGGGCTAGAAGTAAGTAGGCCTAGCCTAGGTTGGGAGAATTGGAACTGTTTGGGATGATGAATATATGCCTCTAAAGCAAGATCCATAGCTGTTTACATGCCTTGCTAAAATAGTCTAACCAGATACTGTACAGGTTCAGTACTGTTCCTGGGCCAGGGAATAATTTAGTGTTCAAATTTTGCATAGCAAATTTTGCTGTTTCAGGGCTCTTTGATCACAAAATCACTAACAACCCATACGTTTAATGTAGAAAATCTGCTACACAATTTTGTTTTTGTATAGCAATTTGTCCATTTTGTGTAGCAAAATGAAAAGATTAAACGAGAACCTACCTGGTTTGAAGTTTGATCTTGATTTTATGAAGTAATAGTGAGTGAGAGGTAATGTGAGATCCCGTCCGCGCATGCGTGATCAGTCTTTAAAGTATGAGGCCTGAGTTATCAGACCACAATACCGTGCCCTATTATTGTAGATGGCTGTACTCATACCGTAAGCTTTTCCATACATGTATAGAAATTAAATGCTAGCTGGCTTGACTAACATTTTCATTTATGAAGTTACTGGGTGGGCGAGGAGGGCACATTACCTCTCACTCACTATTACTTCATAAAATCAAGATCAAACTTCAAACCAGGTAGGTTCTCGTTTAATCTTTTCATTTTATTTCGTAATACGTTCGATGTAATGTGAGACCTTCAAAGCAACTCAGGTCTCATACAACACATTAACAGAACACAGCAGATGACTCATCCATAAGTGTTCTGTGTCATATGTACAGTAAATAATTTTTTGAACAGAATTTACTGTTAAAGGTGTTGCTTCAGTGCAATGCTTCATTCAGTACTGACAGTACTATAACTTTTCTTCACATGTATCTAGGCTTAAAGGAGTACATTTCTTCCAGAACTCTGATACTTAACCTAACCCTTAAAAGGTTTCTTGAAAACTTTAAAAAGTTTCTTCCATACTAAGCACTCCATTCTGCTTGAGGAAAGATTTCAGCAAATAAGCAGATGTCAGTTGGACACTGCTACCACCGATCTACTGCAGTAGTTTGTGGTTTGAAGTCACAGTTGTCAACATCAGATTGTTGACATTACTGTTTACACTTCCAGCCATGTGCCTATGGTATCACGTGACACTTTAGAATGAAGCTTACACAAGCAGACCAACTTTTCACCATTCCTCTATGCATTGCTGTCCTCTTTTGGTTCAGTATTCTACCATGACTATACTGTACATTTATGCCGCATTGCTTATTTAGTGGATATGCAATAGCAGCAATACCATATGCCCCACATTTTTGTGCCATGCCTACATTGCCTGGTCTACTAATATCACATAATCCCTTTACAAATAGCTCCTAATGTTTATTTCCATGTGTTCAGCATATATGAACAGTCTGTCGGATAGACTAAGTACTGACAAGCAGATTTTTATTTAAGTTCTTGGAAAGCAGCATTCTGGCAGCTACTGTAACATGGATCTTACAACTATGCTGCTTTACATCACAATTGTAATCATATTGAGGCAAGGGAGGTCTGAAATCGAAAGCCCTTACAAATTTTACAATAGTTATGTAATAAACTGGTGTGATCCCTTATTGAGTATCCATTGGCTGATAGGGCTGCCCATGCCAAGTTAAAAGCACTGTATTTGACAATGTCAAATGAAGAAATAAGGCATCATGCCTTAACCTGTTCTGGAGTGGAGTATGCACAATGGATCAATGGAAGGGAATGCTAGCAAATGGGAATAACCTCCATTGTTTTTTCAAGTGGAGTTGCACCAGAAGTTTCCAACTTTGTCTAAAATGTTGCTGAGTACACTTTGACAAATCCCCTTGTCTTCAATGAACAATTCCAATAATGTGAAGAAACAAGACCTTGTAGTCGATTTAAGGGTAATATCTTGAGGTTGTCAGCATTTTCCCTGCCAATCTGCTGCAGGAAAACAAGTTCCATGTTCTGCAGGGCCAGAAATGAAAATTACATCATTGTGGCAAACTGGTGCACATTTGCAACCAAAGCAATTCATACTCTTAGGCAATTTCCAGGCTCCCCTTGCCTAACATCCATTCTAACTGGTCACTAAATTTTCTACATGCCTAACCAACAATTTCATTTTGATCTTCCTTTCCTACTGGGTTAAACACCCTCAAGTTCAATTTGGTACATTTCAGTACAAGCTAGCAACTTTGTGCTGCTCAGTAGCTGTGTTATTGATCACTACCGCAGTTAGGGTTTTAACAAAATGCTTGCTAAGCTAGGAAAACAGCATTCCCTCAACATACGACTGTACGTAGTGTTTAGTTCATTGTTTCTTGTTGGTATTCTATCTGACATCAATTTGTATTGCTATCATAGGCACTTCATCCTGAACTAAGGCATCACTTGCCAGAGTGGTTTGAAAGACACCCATACAGAAGATGAAGTTTTTCATATGCCTCAGTGTAGGCACTAGTCCAAATTATTTCTTCTTTACCTTAAAGATAAGGTCACATCAATATCAGCACAGAACTCCCCTTTTGAGACATATGGTACTACTGTAAGTAACATCTCTCTAAAGCTTTCTGAATCCAATAGCCCCCTGTGGGCTGTAGAATACATGCCCATGGTATTTTGCGCATGTGACAAGAGGCGACTAAAGGGGGACCAAATGTGAACTTGAACCATACGTGAAAATAAATTTAGTCTTTTTATCGAGTTGACTGACACTATATTACACATTCGTGTCAGTGTGTCGTTAAATCTCATCTTACTATCTGAATCCAATAACAGAGTGGGGCTTTATTGTACTGTTAGGAAGCTGCTACTGTACCAGCTTTCCAATCCATGCTGCCACTCTAATTATGATGGGCAATCTAGCAAGATTCCATCAATTTCTCATGAGGTCAATCTGACTTGCACTGTTGACAAACTAAAATTAGTCATAAGAGTTTTATTTCTTTTGCAGATGCAGACAAAGACTTCTCTGGGTGGTGAAAATTCATCTCAAATCTGAGAAACTTGTAGTTCTGGCAACAGCTTCTTTGGCATGTTGCTTTGTTACTGTGGCTATTACCCATGTACCACTTCAGTAAAGTATCATATAATTATGCACTGAAATCCCTTGGAAGCAGTCCAAGAGATGCAAAGCAGTGCTTTAGGTAATTGTGTAAAATGCCTTGGCATTTACATGACCCCAACTGGATTTTGTCTGGCCATAACTGACCTTTTCACAAAAGCAGGACTTCAGACTGAAAATATATTTTCTTCAAATGCTAAAGAGAAATAATAATATGCATCTCTCATGTCTACAGATGCCATTGAATAGTCCATTGTAATAAACTTCCTCACAAAACTGTTTTCATAAAAGGCTCCGAGAGATAATGGGTCATTCTATTGTCCCCAGTATTCTTGAGCCATGAAAAGGTATTCAGCCTCCTGAGCCTCCTAGGTAACCTAGGACCATGGCTTCCTACTGCTGGTTCATTGTACATTTTCCTGCACTCTGGAATACTGCACTTGTTTCCTGCTTGTTATCTGGGGCCCTAACTTTGGGCCTATTTTTGGCATGTTTTGCCAGATTGATGTTGGTACACAGTAACATCCCACGGCAGGGGGAGCTTTTCTCACACTGAATTATTGCTGTAAGTTAAGCATCAGCTAAAAGTTGTGTGTGGCATCTACCACACGTACAAGCTACGGTTTTCTCTTCAACCAGTTCTTTGACCATTTTAATGGTAGTTCTAGGGTTACAGTAGATGACCTCCCAGCAATCACTGAGTTTTACACTGCTTACATTATTAGTTTAGGTCTAAGCTTGGTCGCAGGCTATGCCTCGACCTTGCCAAGTTTCCAGCTTGACTTACAGTTAATATAGGCTAGGCCTATATACACTAGGCTATGTAACCTAAGCTACTAGCCCTGTAAGTACGACAGTAGGGTCTGACAGGTCTTGTGTGCGGGAAAAGTGCTTCATAATTGTTGTGCTGAGACATCTGACATGTTTCAGCTTTCTTTCTTCCACTTTTGTGGGTTCTTCTAGGTTGAGGCCATTGGCCTAGGCTACGTGATATAAAAATGCTGCTATAGCAACTGGTTCACCTTTGTAAACCTTGACAGTTGATGCAAACCCCAAAGGTTTGTATCAGGTACCATCCTTTCTAATTCTCACCCTCAGTCTCAGACTGGGGAAATCTTTATGTGACTGTATGCCTCCGCCTTGGCTAGGCCTAACACTAAGGCCGACAGTATTTCACTGTTTGGACTTGCACACTTACCTATTCATAGCCTAAGTCAGCACTTTAAGCTGCTGCTCTCCATAGCTCAATCTATGGATAAGTACTCAGTCACATCCATTTTTCAAGCCTGGCCCAGGCCTAGGCTAACCAACATAATTTGTTGGTTTATCTTTGTCAACACAAGCCTCTTCAGTGTTGCTGAAGTGTTACTGCTAGAAACGATCCTGCAGTGTTTTTATAGGAGCCATTTTCTCTCCTTCCTTTGTCCTTTTGAGCCTTTCTTGACCTTCACAGAGCTCCCGTCAGCGACGAGGCTTTCTCTTTCAACCCAGTGTAACGCTTCCACCGAGTGCATGCACTACTACGTTCAGTAGGTACATATTGTACTGCCTAACGGCGTTAGGCTATGGCACTAGAATCCCGCCATAAATCATTTTCGTGGAACTGGCTCTCGCATGTTACATGCATGGCCAGACAGTGCTTCAGTCTCGGTGGCTCGCACCGGACAATTTATTGGGCTGAGATTAAGACATCGTGAGTAGAAACGCTCCGAACATCGAGAAATCATCAAAGTAACATCCCAAATCCTTTAGATTGCAACAGTTTGCGGTGAATTAGCCTTCTATCGTGTTCAAACTCAAAATTTTCTTCATGGTAAAGAAAGTCCACTGATCACTACACTTATTGCGAACGAACTGATCACGCATGCGCGGACGGGATCTCACATTACATCGAACGTATTACGAAATAAAATGCGATGCGATACCGGATAAATTATTCCCTGTGGGCTGTTTAAAAAACTGTTATGCTACAAAAAGAACCAATGAAAATTAGAAAGTGATTCAACTTTGCAGCCACCCTCTTTTGTAGAAGCCTCAAACAAGCATCCTGTATAATAGCTACTGTACTGCACTTGTATTTCTTTCAATAATGAAATACACCAATCATATTTTAAGGGATATTTCACTTCAGACAGTGTGTTTGGATAATGCCAGATTGTGTTGTGCATGTGTATAATTGGATAAGGGGCAAATATCCTGTTAACAATCTAGATTCTTGACATTGTGAGAGTCTCATACTATTACACTTATGTCAGAGTCCAGTCTCCTACCCACAACAAATTGGTAGACTTTCAAAACTGTTTTTATTTTGCTACACATTCACACTCACTTTGGTAGGCTATGCAGTAGAAAAATCCTAGCAATTAGTGAAGGCATCCATAAGTGGGTTTCGTCAGCCTTAAATCATCTTGATTTTATTGTCTATTGTCTATACAATACTACACCCAAATATTAAGAAAAATTGAGGGAATCAAGGAGTATTTTGGTAAACAATCATCCATGATATGGTAGGGGAAAGAATTTAAAAGATTTAAAGCTGATGAACCCCAGTTGTGTCTGACTAAATCAGACTATCACTTGACTGTTCAAATTAATCTATCGTGTCCTCAATGAGCTGAAATGTTTAACTTCAATATGCTTACCGTCCACCATTACCATACATCCTTGCTGATCTGTGACGAAAGTACTCCACTTCTACACCTTCTGTTGGGGACTCCAAGCTTGACAGTTTCTTGACATGGATTGCATGTTGGATATCCTCACTGCTGCTATGGTTTGATAAAGTAACATACGGGTCAGAGGAGAACTGTTTCTGATAGCGTTGCCGTGCCCCTTCACCTGAAAATGATCTATTGGTGAAAAATCTATCACCCCTGTGGAGAAGAGTAAACAAAGCACTGAAAATAAAACACATTTTATGCAATTTGTATAGATCTGAATCACCATCAAGATGAACATCTATAGAATGCAAAACATAAACATAACTATGAGGGTATACATATACAGGTGCAGTGAGCAATTGTTCTCACAGACACTACTGTTCAACATACTATAATATGCTTGTAGGGGCTTTATGTCAATGTTCCCAGGGTTCATTGTTCCAGGGTAAGGTGTTAACAGGATGTGAACATGTTGGAAAAATTTTCTGGGAACATTAAACCATGGGAAAAGCAGACCTAATAATCTCTGCCACAGTAGCTACAGTATTGATAAAAAGAGGTACTGTACAGTAACACTGAATGTTACAGTACTGGATTGTATCCTTGGAACATTGGGTAGACTCCACACAAAGAAGTCAAAAAGATTTAGTTTACACTCTTGAGAGTACTTACACTCCTTATTCTGATTCTGCCAATGAGCATGGCAACACTGAATCTTCCTGTTCTGTTTTATTCTGTCTGATGGTCTTGCCAACAGCAGGTAGAGTGTCCTACTGTACTTTGGAGTGAGAACCTTCTAAGTGACCTGAAATTTACAGGTTTGACCCACATTTGATTTGAACACTTACAGTAAACCTCCCACCTGTGAACCCTTTGAAATACCTGCATTTCAAAAACCAAGGGTCACTTAGCAAAATCTGCATTCTGAAGCCTACCTCTGTTCCGTCCTAACCAAACCACAAATTTCGCAAATTATATCATAGGGCATTCAGCTGCCTGCTATGCACAAGGTACAGTTGTCCCGTACATTGACTGACATTGCAACATTAACTTAGCTAACTTTTGTAGTCAGGTAGCAGGTAGTCCAATGTTCTTATATGAGCAGTCCAGTGCAGTGATGGATGCACAACCCAACGTGTAATCAAAACACCTTCAGTACAGACTATACTGTGTAATTAGTATGAGCTTTGGAACTGTATTTTTTGAGCTACAACTGTCAATCAAAGAGAGCTGTGACAATTGAGAATTTGTGCGGACTCACTACAAAAATTTGAATGGTGAAAGGGCTACTGTAGGCATAGCCTTTTAACATTAGTGTTACTATGTAAGCCTAAAATAACATTAGCAGGGTCACAAGTCTTTTCCCCCCTTGCGGGTTCTCACTGAAACAGTTCACTTTGGCAATTTCACCCCCTTGCCAATTCACTCTCAGGTAGAAGTCTTTTCCCACCTGAAGTGGAAGTTGTTTAGCCCCCAAAATCGTACTCTATTACACCTGCCATGATAAAGTACTTCAAAACAATGTTTCAACTTTCATTTAAATCATAACAACATTATCAAACTGTATATGGACAAACAACTCCAGCAAAGTTGTATCTGCAATCAACAATACCAACAACCAATTATATGGCAGTTTCACCTGGTACAGTAGTCTTGCATGTCCAGAATGAAATAAAGCAATTTCAGCAATTTCCTTTGTTCAATTTTCTTTCTTTTTTTCTATTATTATTATTATTTTTTTTTTTGCAGCATTTATTTGAAATAATTTCTAGTTCTTAATCAATTACTGCACTGAAAAACATTATTATTCAAGTTTCTGTACAAGTTTTTTTTGTCACCACACTTCTTGATGAAAGTACATGAATGATGCAGTCAGCATTATAATAGACCTAAGTCACTCAACTAAGCACAACATTCAAAACAATCTTGCCCAAATGTATGAACACATCAGCACCTGAGTAATCAACCTCTTTTCATCCTGAAAGAGAATCAAATAAGATAGGCCTAGGGAAAAGGGGTATTTCTGACCTCTTAAGAGAAAAATGATTCTATTTTGTAGATAAAAGATTGTAAGCCTATAATTTCTGTGATAGTATTTGACTAGGCATACTGCTCACATCTAGGATGAATATCTTATTCCAACTTGACCGGGTGAGTGCAAAAAAAAAGTGTGTTCAAATTTGTCATGTTTTGTAGCTAATAACAACAGCCTGTTGTTCAAATTGTAGACCACCCTGTTGCTAATTATTACCACCACCCTAAACAAAAAGTAATCTCACATTTATTTAGTTCTACAATTGTTGAATGGAAAACTACTGTAGGCCTATGAAACATTAGAATGACCTGTATAATAATCATTTTCAGACTTCTTGGGTACATTTTTAAAATCAAGGGATTTCAGTGCACCATGTATTGTTCACTATTTCATTTCTTATGGAATCTGGGATAAAATGTGGAAATTTGGGTGTGTCCACTCCAAAATATAAGGTCATTAAAGCATTAGAAAGAGTGTGAATATTTATGAAACATAAACCAAGATTTAAAAAGAAGTGTGTGTTCCAAGAGGGCACCAGCAGCACACAAATATGCAAATTAATACAGCATATTAATTAGCTGTCAGAATTAGCAACACATTCCAACTGCCTGTTGGTAAAAAGGACAACACCCCCCCCCCACATATTAACGGCACATTTTTTATTGGGGTTTTTAGATATAAATGACCTAACCTGGTATTTTTCATTAGAGAAATATTCATTGAAAGTCTGCTATTATATTGTTACTTCGAGCAAAGGCCTTACAACAATGGTTGCCTATTCATATGGAATTTCGTAAAAATCCTTGTTTGGGTAAAGTCAGCTAAGACTAGTGTTTGCACGGGTACTAAAAATTAGGACCCGGGTACCCGATCGCCAAACCCGTCGGGTACCCGGGTTACCCGGTGTTACATACGGTGACTAAAAGATATGAGCATTTTGTAAGGCATACTCCCTAAGACATGCATGGCAACATTAACATCTGTATTGTATAGGTATAGCGATCACAGTTCCCAAGTTCAAAAACATTTGATTTGTTAGAAGGTTTAATCGTCTCGTTTTGTTTTAGATCAAAATGACAAGTAAAAAAAAAACGTAACAGAAAACAGTCAAATAAGAAAATTATACTTCCCAAGGCCTATATCAATTTGATATTGAATTTTGGGACGTTTTCCTACTCGAAAAGCCAGCATAGTAAGAGCTCGAAGCTTCTCCTTTTAAACCACTGATTTAAAAATATCAACTAATCAGAGCCCTGTATTATGGTATTCTCTTGCACGTCAAAAATTACTGATTGTAAACAAACGACATCATGTTGTGAACTTCCCTCATACTGCTCTGCAATGTGCGTTGGAATTATCGCTAATGTTGTAAGTACGTTCTTACGTAGCTAGGCCTCGTGTTGACATCCAGGCACGGTAACATAACTTTCACACATAACTTCGTAGTCTGCTCGAGCGCCATTTTGGGGCACAATAACGTAATATATACTGGCCTATTTAAAAAAAAATTGTGAATGTTTACGGTGTTATTACATTGATGTCGTTTTACTTTGCAGATAGCGGCAAAGTGTTGATTTGCGTAAAACTGACACCTTTAACCATTAAGAAATATTCGAGGATTACACTCGCGGTGGCATACCGTATTGATAATAAGATCGTATATATATACATGCAAGGCTCAGTTTACCTAGCATGCTGAACGTTACGGGCACTGTCTTTGCGAGCTGGGCAAGGGTGATACAGTATGTCTTGCTATGTCTGCGTGAAACAGTACGATGTGATTTTGAATCGGCTGTCAGATAGCTTGCTTGCGAGTAAGTTTATAAGCGATATACATGTGATGTGTGAGAAGTAACCCACTACGTGACGATAGCGCGATCGGGCCGCACGCTGATAAAAATTTCAACTTCAGAAACGAAGTACAGACAACTATCAAACTTACACATAATTTCTAGGGGCTCTCTTCATTCTCAGTCTCGGTGGATGTTTACCCAAATTGGCAAAACATTTTAGTCCATTACCGTGGGCAATGGCGTAAATGGGACGATCCTTTTCCATGCATTTTTTTTTTAAGATTCGGGTAGTAGATTTGGAATCGGGTAATACGATGGCGGGCGGGTACCCGGGTTACCCGTGCAAACACTAGCTAAGACACCATGTTTATTCATCAAAATATTTGCTAATTAGAAGAAATGAAGATGACTTAGAGTTTTTGGCGTGAAAGAATGTAGTCAGTGTTGTAGTACCCGTACCCGTACTCATACCCGTACTCGAGTACAAGATTCCGTACTCGTACTCATGGCCTGGTACCCGTACCCGTACCCATGGCCTGGTACCTGTACCTGTACCCATACTCATGGTTTATTTTTCTTCGGACCCGTACCCGTACTCATGACCTGGCACCCGTACCCGTACTTGTACTCATGACCTGGTACCCGTACCTGTACTCATAGCCTGGTACCCGTACCCATACCCGTACTCATAGCTTGGTACCCGTACCCATACCCATACTCATGATTAATTTTTCTTGGGACTCGTAACGGTACCCGTACTCATGACCAGGTGCCCGTACCCATACCCGTACTCATGACCTTGTACCCGTACCCATACCCATACTCATGACCTGGTACCCGTACCCGCACTCGTACTCATGGTCCCGTACTCACACTACAACTTCTCCAATTATACTTCATGTTTGTTAATCCTTTTACTGATTTTCAGTTAACATAAATATTGACTAGGCCTATGCCTAGGCTAGGTTGTCTGAATTAGCAACAGGTAGGAATTTATACTCAATAATCAATTAGCACTCTTAACCTATTTCAATTCATAAACATCGTTTTGGCATTTACAATCATTTTTGGAAAGGAAACTTCTGCTGATAGAATTAGGGGGTTGACTGGTCAGCACTTAGGGGCGTCTTTGGGGGCCAACTGGTAAATGCTTGGGGTGAACTGGTATTTTGGGGGGTGGAACTGGTTGGGGGTGAACTGGCAAGGGGCAAAACGACCAGCAACCATAGCAGCATTACCCTTTCGTGGGTGAGCTTGGTGGTGTTGCACTGCCAGATGTCCTTCTTGTTCTAGATCCAGAAAACGTCCTTCGCAGTTTTGAAGAACTTGATGGTGGTGTCTCATGAACACTTGTTTCGGTTTGCAGGCATGATGAACTGTTCGTTGTAATTTGTGTAACGCCTGTGCTGGTGCTTCTTTGCCTTACCATCCGTTTTTTACGTGACTGACCTGTGCTAGTATTTACGATATCAACATTATCAGAGACCACAAAAGTATCTTCTTCTTTTGAATCGTTCTCCCCACATGGCTGTTCTTGAATACCTCCTCGTGAATTATTACCACATGATTTCCTTGAATTTGTCTTACCGCTCAGAGATATATTTGCTAGAAATGTGATGGCTTCAGCTCTTCTTTTTGCATTTCTGTAAGAGTTGTACTTCCGCCGAGGATCGGCCATGTTACTTTGATTTTATTATTGAGCTCGAGGCGCGGCAAGCAAGCAAGGTAGTAAGTTTGACTTTCAGCCTCAGATTCAGCCTTACATAAGATGTAAATTAAAAAGAGGGCGCTTCAAAACTGCAACCTGGGAGACCACAGAAGGGAGCACACCACCATTAATTTCTCCATTGACTTACACACTATTTTGCCTTCATTAAATGCCCCCCGCATGCCCCTCACATGAAAGCCAGTGAGTTGGCCAATCATGGCATCACAAATTCACCATAGCATGACCGTTTAGATTTTGAGATAAAAGGGGATGAAGTTTTGGGTCCGTACACCCTACCCTATTAATCCGCAAGGTGACGGAAATAACGTCTTTTTCACACCAAATTTTTAAACAGTCTAAATCACCTTCAATTCTTCCCAATTTGGCAACACTCACACATTAACACGTCCTCTTTCATATCCAAAACAAAATAACCACATCTGATTAGCTTAACTTGAGCAATTCACACTTAAAGAGGACCTAAAAGTGACGGTGTACTTTGGAACTACTTTTCCCGGCAAGGCCGTTCTGCTAATGGTGGTGTGCTCCCAGAAGTGAATCGTTACCATGGAGAAGCCATTGTCATAATTGTGAACTGGAACTGGAATAATCCTTCCCACAATGCACTATTGGAGTTCCATGGCATAAGGTCTATGGAAGGACGAGAACCATGTTGTATCCCCTTCAAAACAACGCAACTTTTTTAGCATATTGCTTAATATACGTACTTCTTCCTTTAAGGGCCAATCCTGTTACCCCAAGCTACAATTTAGCGGATATTCTCCATTGGCCCAGCTCTTTGGTTGACAGCAAATTCTAACAATGCAGAGTACCAAAGCTTATAGACGAATCCGGTCAGCGCTTGTTTATAGTGACTGTACAAGGCAGCCATTAGTGGGGGTCCATCAGTCTTAAAGGCTCAGTTCTCTCACCCCGAACAGTATCAATTTTCCTAACCTTCTTACTGAAGCCCCTCCCACAATTGTCTGAAATTCATCTTCATCCAGATACAATCTCAGTTTATTGCTTCAAGGTGAGTATAGAAAGACTCCATTTATATAATCAAAACAATCTCAGTGCCGCTCATGCTGTGTAATATAAGCTTTGGTACTCTGCATTGTTTGAATTAGCTGCCAATCAAAGAGCTGAGCCAATTGAGAATTTCGATACCCAGGTAACAAAATTGTAGTGTGGATGAGAGGTAATTTGTCCCTTTAACTCGTTTTCATATATTGTCTACATGCATGAATTCCAGACCATCATATTCAGTAAAACTTGAGGGAACCAAGATACAATTCAGTGTTCAATCATCCACGGTTTTGGCAAGCAAAGAAATTGAAAGATTAAAAGGTGATAGACCCCAGTTATGGCCGACTAAAATCAGACCATCGCTTGCTGTCCGAATTCGTCTTACACAGCATGCCTTGAACTTCACTGAGAGTGTTTTGATTACACACTCACCCTGAAGCAATAAACTGAGATTGTGTCTCGATGAGAATGAATTTCACACAATTGTGGGAGGAGCTTAAGTTAGAAGGTTAGGAGAATTGGTATTGTTTGGGGTGAGAGAATTGGGCCTAAAACATAACTTGGACCTTGCCCAGATCTTGTCGGTTTGCACAAACTGGAATCAACTACAGATAAATACGCTCTGGACAGTTTGGATATAAGTAAGTGTTAGGCTGACCCAGTGCTAGAGACTCGAATTCACTCATTACTTACATCACAACAACATCCACATAGCTTGTCTCAACGAAACACTTCACAACAACTACATTCCATACATTCAAGGTTACCACTTGGTTCAGTCGCATTCTTAAAGGTCGTCCGACAGGGGTACACTTATTGCTATCAAAGACAACATTCATTTCTCTGAACTCACTGTGACAAATCCAATTGGGGAAGCCACTGGGATTAAGGTTACTCTTCACACTGGGAAGCATTTACACATCATTACAACTTATGAGTCTCCTTCGAACGATACTTTTCCGACCGTCTTCTACTCTCAACTTTTTACGTCTTACAAGGACTTGATTCTGCTCGGGGACCTCAACGCTAAACACACTGACCTTGGCTGTTTGACTACCAACCACAACGGTACTGAACTCATTGACCTTCTTGACAACACTGAGGCTTTTTGTCTTAATGACGGGACTCCTACCTGCTACCCCCACAACGGGACTACTCCTGACCAACTTGACTACTGCCTGATCTCTCCCTCACTCAACCATCGGATTACTGATTACAGAATTGGTGAAGATCTTGGCTCGGACCATTTACCTCAATTACTTACAATTGCCACTACTGTGAAACGACTTACGAGACCACCTAGACCTAACTTGAAACGGGCTGACTGGACTAAGTTTAGACAGTACATCACTGACAACTTACAGGAGCACAACCCGACTAGCATACAGGACATTGACCAACGTGCGACCACTTTGACCCGACTTATTGTTACCGCCGCTGACTTATCGATTCCTAAGTCTACTGGACCTCGGAGATTCCAGCTCCCTCAACGTATACTGAAAATTATCAGACAGCGACGCAAACTACGACGTATTTACCAGAGGACTCGAAACCAACACGTACGGACTCTAATCAACACTCTCCAACGTAAAATTACTGCACTTATTAAGACTACGACCCAGCAGGAGTTTGACAACAGAGTGACTCAACTTGCCGACAACAAACGTCCTCAGGACTTTTGGAAGACTGTGAAGCGCATTTTAGGCAAAAAGACCGCCAGGAAGCCTATTCCCAAACTTACTTATGACGGCACTACTGTTACTTCCGACCAGGACAAAGCCGACTGTTTTAGGGACTACTTTCAAACTGTCCACACTCTCCCACAGGACGCAAAGTTTAACGACAACATCTACAGACTTGCCAACTCATTCAAAAAGGTTACCCCGACACTTACTCTCCCAAGCCCGACATCGACCCAACGGAAGACGCCGACTCTGGTATTGACAAAACCATTACCGGACGTGACATCATCGACATACTTCGTCGTACCTCGAATACTTCACCAGGAGAGGACCAAATTCAGTATGTGCACTTAAAGGCCGCACCCCCTGTTTTTCTAGAGGAACTCGGCAAACTCTACACTGCCTCCTCCCAAATTGGCTACATTCCCAAATTATGGAAACAAGCCGTCACTATTCTGCTTCCCAAACCTGGTAAGTCTCACCAGGATCCCAAAAATTACAGGCCTATTAGCCTTCTTCCAGTGCTAGGAAAATGCCTGGAAAAAAATTATTGCAAAGCGACTGTCAGTGTATCTTGAACGTCGTAAAATTCTGCCCCCCTCTCAAGCTGGTTTCAGAAGAAGGAGGAACACGACTGACCAACTCTTCAGACTTATCCAGAGTACGACTACCTCCAGACGGAAGGGACTTCACACTATGGCCACCTTCTTTGACGCTGAAAAGGCCTTTGATCGGATGTGGCACGAAGGACTCCTACTCAAGATGAGGAAATTTGACATACCTAAGACTTTCACCCGCTGGATTGCCAACTTCCTTCAGGACAGACAGGCTCGTTACAGAGTCGGTGACTCACTTTCCAGACCTTTACACATTACCACTGGGACGCCTCAGGGTATTACTATCAGCCCTATGCTCTTCATCTTGTACGTTGCCGACATTCCTCAGCCTGAGACCAAACGTCTGACTTACTTATCTCAATTTGCCGACGACATCGCAATTTGGGCGATTCCCGTTTCGCCGACAAAGCCGAGGACAAACTCCAACGCTACATTGACCGACTCGAAACTTGGTGCAATGACTGGCGTATTGTACTCAACCCTGACAAGTCACAGGTACTTTACATCAGGACTACCGGTAAACTTAGACGGGATCCCCACCTTACCTACAGCAACAAACTTATCCCAATACTAAACAAAGTTAAGTACTTGGGAGTGACCATTGACAACAAACTCGACTTTACCTACCACCACAACGCCAACGCTAAGAGAATGCGCAAGCAGGTCTCTACACTTTATAGACTAGCTGGTACTAAAGAGCACCCTCGTGCCTCTCCCGACACGACTTTGAAAATGTACAAAACCATGATTCGACCAATCGTGGAGTACGCCGCTCCTACTCTGATTCACTTGAAGGACTCGCTCATGGACAATTACGAGCGGACTCAACGCCGGGCATGTCGGATAGCCCACCACTTAGACAGACAACATCCGTCAGACGATGTACTTGACATCGCCAGACCTCCCACTATTAGACAACGTTTTCAGGACCTACACAGAAGCTTTATTACCAAGTCCCGGCACAAGGACCGTCACACTCGGAAATTCATTAGGACGCAACTTAAACTCCTACCTATTCACCGCAGACAAACGCCACTTGAAGGATGGACTCGTGAAGTCTGGAAAAACTTGACCTAAGGAGCTCCAAGTCCAAGACCAGCCACCGAAATCAAGACCAGCCTTCGAAGAAGACAGCACACCTGCCCTGATGAAGGGCCACCAACGGGCAAACCCTGAAGAAGGGTCCCTGCCGAAGCATCCACACCCTGAAGAAGGGTCACTGCAACAACGATACCAACGGGCAACCATCTTGATTGGCCCAACATCAGTCACCGGGTCCGTTTGGTTGTGTCACAGAGGCCTGTGGTGGTGTTGGGTGTCGGTCTTTCTTCTGTCTCCTTTCCTTCCTTGCTGGGGACGGTCTTGTTGCTGTGGGTTGATGTTTGTGTTTTTTCTGATCGTCGGATTCAGTGTGCTGAGGACTCACTTTTGCCGGCCCTTCGGGCCTTCTGAAGCACCTTCGGGTGGAACAGTAAAAACGAGTCGTTCTGATTCTGACCCAGTACTAAGTCGGCCTTAAGACTAGAGACCCTCCTCCCTAACTACCCAGCCGTGTACTGTGTATGATTGTATGTGAGTGCACCGGTAGCGGTGTTGTACATTGAGAAATAAACCTTCCTCGATCACGGGACCTGCCTTTACTTGTGGTCTCGTTCCCAGTCTCGGTCTCAGACCATTGTAGTCTCGGTAATTGCTTCGGCCCCTTTCGAGACCGACCCAAATTTGTCCTGTTTTTTTTTATTATTATTTTTATTTGAAGAAGAAGAAGAAACTGGTCCTTTATATCATAGCGTTCTAAAATAGTGAAGTTTTGCAATCCGTATCCTACCAATATTGAAATTGTTACTGCCATATATAGACAGAGTGTAATATGTATGTGTAATTTTTATATATAATTTTCACTTAGTCTTGCAAATAAGAAGCATAGCAGTCGTTATATGGATATGTAACAAGGTTTTATCGTATTCCTTGTTTTGCTGGGTTTATTTTTTACAAGTATTAACTTCCTATCTTACTAGACGCGTTGGATATTACTTTATTTTAAGAATTTAATTTAGCTGTAAACACCAGCGTTGAGGCATATTTCTTGAGGGGCATAATATACGTTTCTTGGAGCGACTGTTTCTCGATCGTTCTTAACCAAGGCAATAATCGGTGGTCCGCTGGCCATCATAGCTGATAGGAATCCGCCCGAGGTCCGAAGAAGCAGAGGCGGATTTAGAGGGGTCGAGCGTCGGGCCCCTTAAATTCCCTTAGACTTATTTTTTTTTACTTTCGTACATCGATCATTTTGCCTTCTTTTTTTGAACATCATGAATATTGTATTGTGTATTGCCTTAAATTGTTTCAAAAATAAAAACAATTTGAAAGCAAGCACAGTATCATATTTTCAGCTGTAATGGTGAAATTCTGCTCAAAACTATAAAAGCGGAACGCCACCACTGGTTGGCACGAAGCGTACAAAACTTTTTGAATTGAAATCAGTTCCCCAGACAGCCAAAATAGTGTTTTCCAGGCTAATAAAGAAGACCTAAGCAGTTGTTGTTTTGAGTTTTAGCTAGCAAAAACGTTTACTTCACAGACTTTATTTCTGAAGGAAGACTATTTAAGCGGAGCGCCACCACTAGTTGGTGCGGAGCGTACGGGAAGTTTTAAAAAATCGGCCCTTAGACGGCCGGAAATAGCATTTTCCATGCCTGTTAAGTAGACCTTGCATCGGCTATTTTTAAATGGCTTTTCTTCCAACACATTTTGGAAAAATGAAACGTTGTGAGGTGGGTTTAAATGAATTTTTAGGCAGACTTATGAGAAGATATTCTCATACTGTATCATTATGGTATTGAAAAAACAAAAATAACCGTTTTTTCATTACCGTTGCCTGAATCTGGCTCTTGGGCACGATATATGGGAACCTATATAGGCGCGCTGCACCTGATCACACTCCCATCTGTCCGTGTAATTAATTTGGCGATTGAAAACGTCCCAGGGTCTATCCCTGTTTCAACCTTCGCCCAAATATTTCACCACTGCGGGCACTGCAAGGCTACAGTATGAAGTGAGGCTTAGAAAAAAAAAACTTTTTTTCAAAAGCTGTCCAAATGTGTTACAAATCTTTGTTATCATTTTCTTTTTCCATGAAAATTCTATGAATAGAGCGTTTCCTGTTTTCGGCAAAGATTTGAAAGTATTTAAACAATTGACAATTTCGGCCATTATGTTGCCCAAGCATAGATTTAAAAACAGGATTAACGATGATTCTTTCTTAATTAATTTTAGGCGACATGAGGTTTCCTAAATGTGTCGCGTTTGTCATCTCTTTGATTTGTGGTAAATATGTTACCCTGACTACGATACTTTTCTACTTTTCGAACAAATGTTTGAAAAAATTCGGATATTCAACCACTTTAGGCATTGTGTAGTACCAATAATGTGAAGTAAAGCTCATGAATAGGCCTTATAGCTTTTTGCACTGCCCGAATGTGTAGTAAATTTTTGTAATCTTGTTGATTTTCATGAAAATTTTACCGTTATATAATGATGTTTCCTTTTTTCTTTTTTCTGGCATATTTAAGATTTTGGGTATGCTTAGGATTTTTTTGAAAAGTCATGCCAATTTTTAAATTTAAAGTGGTTGTCTGAAAAGTTACAAATTTCTGCCAAATTTTAGATTCTTTATCGGGCAGAATGCCCCTCTGCCCCCCCCCCCCCTCCTACCGCCTCGTACGCCTATGGCGCACAGTGTTGTGCTTAACCGCATGTAAATGAATATCGCTGTTAGTGATAACCTTAACCTGATTCTTTTTTTTGGTAGTGCATGTTGAAGATATTTTCAAGAATCAGTTTTTTCCGTTAATGGCAAGCTGCTCTTATTTGAACAATCTCATAAAACAAATTAAAAAAAGTTCATTTGTGCAACCGTATCGTTAGGAAATGTAAGTCCAACCAAAGCTAGTGGTGTAAGCCGGCAATTGTAAAGTTTTATCAGCTACAAGTACAATCCAGTTCTATCTATGGGTTTACCTACTACAACACTAAACGAACAGTAAATACATGCAGTACAATGTAGAATGTCTTATGATTTCTGGGAGAGTGTCACCCAATAAATATGCTTCTTATGAGGCAGTGAGAAACTTCAGTGATTATTTTCTTGAAAGTTAGAAAAGAGAATACATCCCGCATAAGAGAGTTGCACAGTAAAAGACTGCTTATTACTCCTACCCTCAAAATGTTTAGGCCAACCGTTACACTGGAAACTAAAGACAATGAGTCAAAGAGCCAAAAACTGAAGGAAAAGAGCAATTTTGTATTCACTTTCTATCGTGCTAAGAGCAAGGGACTGAACTCTTGGTGATACATGTATCGAGTGCTGGCTTGATCAGCAATTTAAAGTGCTGCACCAACATTCTTTTTATGTGTCTTTGCATGTAGCCATGGATACTGAAAGACATGATTTTAAAGTTTTCTTCTTGTAAGTATAAAGTATTTGAGTTGGGTTTGAGTTTGAGTTTATTTCCACAGTTTAAAATGCAAAATGATACAACATTTAAACAAGACGGTGGAGGAGGACTGAAAAAGCAAAGCTTATGGGAGCAGTCCCCCTTAACAAAAAGAAAAAACAAAACAAAAAACAAATCAATACAAAACAACCAAGAAAAAAGAAAGCCAAAACCACCTAAGAAGAATAATCGCTAAGCAAATGGGATTTTAATTTAGTCTTGAAAGAAAATAACAGATTTAGCATCTTTTAAGGTTCTGTGTAGTGAGTTCCATATACTGACCCCGGTATTTATGAAAAGGCGGCGTGATATTTCTTTGTAGAAAAAAATTGTACGCAGATGTTGAGAGAAACGTGTGTTATGGGTATGAACATCACTGTTAAACTTAAAATATTCATCAAAACTGCGGGGTAACAATCTGTTAACATATTTATACATAAAAACACCGGCTTGGAATTTGAAGGTATCGAAAATCGTTAGAACTTTTAGGTTTAAGAAAAGGATGGCGTTGTGGGCACAATAACTAGAGTTCGTAATAATACGAACAGCTTTCTTTTGGAGAACGTATAGACGGTTTAAAAAAGAGGGAAAAGCATTTCCCAGATATTTCAATAAGACAATTTAGAGTGTATAAGGGAATCATATAATGTTTTCAGAGTATGGGAAGGCAGAAAAAATAGCGCCTTTCTTTGCTAAAAGAAGAAATCAGTAAATTCTTAATTGCCTTAACCGTTTGGCATTATTCACATTTCCAAACGTGATGAAAAAGTCATAACCTAGTGAGTACAGTGTACCTCAAGTCAAAAAATTCAAAAAAAAATATTAACGAGCATAGAAAATAATTCTAACAGTACAACTTTTATCTTTATAATACATTCCTGAGCTGAGATATAAAATGTTGAAGTTTATTCACTCAAAACAAATGGTTTTATTGCGCAATAATTCGTTACATTTTTGTTGTACAACCTACATAACCTGCTTTGTATCCTTTAACAATAAAAATGTTTTCACGACCTTGAACACTTCCTGTTTGCTAGCAAAGCATGTTGCACAAAGATTGCTTTATTAATGACATCATCCCATAAGAATAAGATTGCTATCACACCTTGTCACAAGGTGCACTAACTTTCAGTAAAACAAGAAAAACAAAGATTGTAATTTGAGTAATACAACAATGACATCAAAGCATGTTTATGCATATTTACATTGTCAGTCTTGCACTATAACTTTCTTTTCGAAATGAAAACCATTAAAGTGTAAAACAGTTGAAGAGCATTTCTAAGCAAGGTAAAGTACACTAAACCGACACATTCCTAACAAATCAAGTACACCATACATGATTTAAGCAACTCCCTGATATAGCACTTAACTTTTGTAAAGAAATAAAATGACTGAAAAAATTGGTTCCACTAGTTTACTGCAATAAGTCCATTTTTATAATTGAACTTCGGCAGCGTGCGAGTGATAAAACAATATGCAGTAATTAGCACCCTTGAAAGTGTCACGAAAATTAGCACTTAATTATATGAAGATCCAAATTTGGCTCTTTGGGTGCTGATTTAAAAAAGTGCCCGGAAAGTACTGTCAATTCAGCATTTGAGCTTCAAACGGTACTAGATTATACCATCCACTGGCCTACAACAGTACAAGGGGTTTAGTCAATTTTACATCCCCTTTCACAGGCGGCGGAAGATATTTTTTATTGGGGGCCACAAGTTTCGGCAGCAAACATAATGGTAACGCCGTATGGCGTCAGGTTTTGCGCGAAGCACAAAACCTCATCGGCGTGGGGTCCAGCGGCTGCTTAAGGGCCCCTGGTGGGGTTCAGGGGGAAAAGCCCTGGTAGTGGTCCATGGGGGGCTAGATACTTTTGTAGGGGGTAGCTGGAGTTTACTATCTAAGCGTAGCGCCACCATCAGTTGGCGCGGACCGTACAAAGGAAATTTTGGATTTTAAAACCTCCCAAATGGCTGGAAATGGCATTTGCCAGGTTTATTTGTCTCTAACTCTAGTGAGAAAAATTTGTGATTTTTCTTAGATTAAAACACACTTTTGGGGTAATGATTAGCTCAGTTCATTATTCCACTAGACTATGTATCCTAGGATCTGGAACCTGGAATCCTGCTAAATGTTGCAAGCAGCTGCTCCAGTGCACGCCTGGGTAAGGTATTTCCAGAGGCGTAGGGGAGTACTTCAGTTTGGGGGCAGAAGATTTTAACCCGAAATTTTTAGTTCTGCCCACAAGACAGTCAAAGGGGAGCGCCACTACTAGTTGGCGCGGAGCGTCCAGAAAATTTGAAAATTCGTACCTCTCAGACAGTAAAAAATGACATTTTCCAGGCTTGTAAAAGGGATCAAAGCAGTCGCTTTTTAAGTTTCAATTTGCAGATAAACGTACGTTCGTTCCAGACTAAAATTCAGACAGAAAGCTAAGTGGAGCGCCACCATAGGTTTGCGCGAAGCGTACAAAATATTTCTAAATATCTGACCCCTCAGACAGTTGAGAATGGTATTTCCCTGGCTTATATGGTGATCTATAAGCAGTCGCTGTTTTGAGTTTCCTTTTGTAAAAAAGATCACTAATTGAAACTTAAATTCAGCTATGAAGCGGTCTAAGTGGAGCCCTACCATAAGTTGGGGCGAAACGTACAGGAAATTTTGAAAAATCTGACCACTTCAGAAAGTCAAAAATGTCATTTCCTACGCTTAATGGGGGTCTTAGAAGTAGCTAATTGGAAGTTCTGATTGCACAAAACTGTTCACCTGAAACTAAAATGCTGCTAGGAAGACTATCTGCGGGGAGCTTCACCACTGGTTGGCGCGAAAGAAGCACAAAATTTTGAAAAATCGGACCCCTGAGACAGTCGAAAATGACATTTCCCATTCTTGTAGGGGGATGACATTTCCCATTCTTGTAGGGGGATCTAAAGAGTCGCTATTTGATCAGAAAATAACCACATAAAATGTATCACTACCAATCGATGAAATGGTCCCGGATATTTTTAGGGAAACTGCAATCCGGAATTGAAAAGATGCTAATAAATTTTATTCTATTTCGACTCTTGGCTAAATTCAATATATATTGAAAAAAATGCGTGACCGAACTTCCGACTATATATGATTTTACTTTTGAAAAAAAAAATAGGCCTATGGGGATCTTAGCAGTCGCTTTTTTTTATCAGAGAATCAGATAAAATGTACCACTACCGTTGGATGAAACGAAGTAGATGATTTTTCTTCTATTAGTAACACTTATTGACAGAATTGTCAAGTTACAAGGTGTGTTGAAATGAATTTTCGAGCAGACTTATACGGGAAGACATTCTCACTCTGCATCATTTAAGTATCGAAAAACAAATTACCCGATTCTCATAGCCATTGCCCGTATTTGGCTCTAGAGCAGGATAGATGGAAGACTTTTGGGAACCTAAACACCCTCCTGTCTATCCGTTGAATTAATTTGGTAATTGAAAACGCCCCAGCCTTCCCTTAACCTTTGCCTGAATATTTGTAAGTGTTTGTAAATTAAAAGGCGTTAACCATGAAAACACATAATTTATTTAAGGATGTCTAGGTAAATTACTTGAGGGACATTTCAATTACGTGGTTCTTGGAACGACTGTATGGGGTTCTCGGAAAGCCCCTTCTATAGTTTTTGTCAACTGCCGTTCTTTATGACATGGTCGTTACCCTTCTTTTCTTACAGTTTGAAACATCCGAGCAATCTTTTGAGGTAAAAGTTTAGGCGTTGTCATAAGAAAAACATTGCACGGTGATTTCTTTTCACATTCACGCAACATATAACTGTAACAAGAGTGACAAACAAAAGTTATATTTTATTTTGTTCAGAATTGACGACCGTCACAAAGGGTTAGGTATAGAGAACGGACAAGATAACATAGTCTCCCGGATGCCAAAATTGCGCAATATTAACTGCGTAGTTTTCTTCTGACCTAGACGTTTTAACTGAAACATGAATCGCCCTTTCCAATAGGCGGTTGCTTTGCCGATGCACACCTCACCCGCCCAGGGAGTTGTAACTGCCGAACGACATATGATACAGTCGATGATATCAAATGCTACCGTGGCTTAAATGGCTATTCATTTCATGCGCAGGGCTACATATGCCTAACCGCATCTAAATAACTTAGTTAATCTCAGCCCAAATTTTTTTTTCTGCATTTTGAAAATATTCTCGCATAAGATTTTTTTCATTGGTGACTGTACTTGGCGGCATGACATAAACAGATTTAGCAATCTTGTAAGACAAATTTAAAACGGTTCCTTTTAGCAATTGTGCCGTGAGAGAAAAGACCTACAAGCTCAGCGCACTTATCCAACTAAAAAGGATCGAGGCGGGTGAGAAATTTTATACTGTTTATTTTGTTGACAATTACAGTAGGAATGGAAAGAGAGATCTCTGATGAGGGAGTAGCAAAATAAAAGACTGCTTAGTTATTTCTCTCTACATTTAAACCATTAGCCAAGATGATAACTACTAAGATACATCTTTTCTGATCTGGAAGTATATACTTGCTTTGTTGGTGATCATGCGATGCATTCACATACAGGTGATTCGATCGAACTGCCGAACCGTAATAAGTACAGTCATCGAACAATACCGAGAACACTAAGGAAGTTAAGAAAAAACTGATATTGTCATTCACGAGGAAATTTTGATATTTTGAACTTTCCAATATGCGTGAAATTCTGACAGTTTTGGCTACTGTCGGAAATTATTAATTAAGCAATTCTTCTTCAATCTAAAGTCTTTTATCTAGATCGAGAAGATAATATCATCCAGTACCTCTTTTGTTTAGTCAATTATCATTGTATAAGTTGACTTACATATACTTTTCTAAAACTCGAACTTGTAGCATAATCATTTCTTTTCCCCTCACCTCCCATCACTAATGTTTCACCTATATAAATTTTCAAACCTGATATTCTTCTCTGAAGTGCACAAACCTCCTCATCATAACAAATTCACCATCTATTAAACTACTTGTTACTCGCTTATCAGGGAGTTGCTCAAATTTAGCAACTCTCTGTTAATATCACTAGAAACGCTAGACCTCCTTCATTCGCGAGTATGAATGCCTTGCACTCTGGTTCTAAAATCCTCCCGACCCTCTGGCAAAGTGCCCGCCCCCGAAACCAAATTTGAAACTGCTTCCCAAATTAAAGAAGCTATTACGTCCACTGAAGAACAATACGTGACCAGCCTCACGGTCGTTGAAATTGCTCGAATATACTCAATTCCTCACTAATTTTGATTAGGTTGTAGTCCTCCCTGGAAGCTATATAATTTTAACCTACAATTAAGATAGTGAAATTATTATTTTCAAAATAAGTACTACAAAGGATACCACTATATGAGTTGTAAACATTCTGAGACACTGTAAATAAGTAAATAATCAATTCTTAGTGAGCACAAATATACACAGACATAATGAAAGGAAGTAATAAACGTTTTACAGACATTTTATAAACAAAAATTAGCCACACCCACAAATGATAACGTGTTACTTGTAAAACAACATTTTACTTCGGTAATATAACCCTAGCAAAAAACAGATGTTACATGCAAATTACTAAAAACAAAAATGGTATGTAATTTCACAGACATGTCTGTTTAAGCTGTTACGAAGTTCACATAGAAACGAAAGGAAATTAAACGACTGAAGTTCAGATGTAAGAGAAACCCCAACCAAACATAGCTTTAGGAATTTTAGAAAGCAGACTATAACAAGGGCGGATCCAGGGGGGGGGGGGCAACTAGGGTCAACTCCCCCCCCCCCCTATGACCAGTCTAGCGCCCCTCAATACAAGAAAATGAGCCCCCTGAGTCCTAAAAGTAAAGTAAAAACTGCCCGAAAAGCAAAAAAAAAAAAAAGGTCCCCAGAATTTTGAACCGTATAGCTATATATAACTACGGCAATGGGAGTCATGGTCTCCGAAATGGAGTCGGTCAAATTCAAGACTATGCGGCCCCTGCATGATGTTGCCCCCCCCCCCTTTTCACACTGCTCCCCCCCCCCCCTTCAGCTAGGGGCTGGATCCACCTTTTGACTATAATGAAGAAGAGGATGAGTATTGATTTCAAAGAAATGTAATTTAACTCCTTCGGGTCTTGAAAACAACTTAACAGAATAACATTTTACAACATAATAAAAGGTACCGGTTCTTACAAATGAGTTAAACTTAACATAGGCGCGCATGCTGGAGGTACCGCCGGTAGGCTGATCCAATAACGTGGCGTCTCCTGTCGTCTGGTGGGAGTGGTGGCTGATGAAGACGATGTGGAGTCCCCGTGCGGGCTTTAGGCGGCTGTCACGCGAGTGTTGTCGGGCCGAGGCTGGGGTGTGGTGAGGTGTCGCAGACAGGGAAGGAACAGATCATGCAGAAACGGAAAACAGTCGGTTGAACGGGAAACGGGATATAAGTGAAAATTTCTGTCACTGGTGCAGGAACATAACGAGAGGTCTGGAAACAGAAGACTTCTGGGCTGGTGAAAATAACTTATAGATGACGTCTATATCAAGACATGTCTGATCGGGGTCCAAAGGAGGAGAGACTGAGCCACACCTTCAGCAGTTGACTATAAAGCAGGCACTTCGTCAGACATGAGAGCTTACACAATAGCAAGTCTTGCATGCATATTACAACACAAATAAATTAGCATACCATTAAACGGTGGCATGCCAGCTGAATGAAAACAATAACGAAGAATGCAAACAAAGCCTTTCACATTCATATAACCTAACAAAACATACTACAACCTCTCAGGCAAATAATTGTAACATTCCTTGCACATAACAAAGTACACAAACCAACAGTGAAAGTTGTTTTAAAACTGAAAGTCTTTTTTTTTTTTTTTGAATAACCGAACCATAATGTAAAATGCCAGATTTTTAAGTTGAAAAAAAAAAAACAATAGTCTAATTTGGTTAAATAACAGATTCCTTCTGTTTTACGCGACAAACAGAAAAGTTATGTAAAAAATGTATTTTTCCCCATATTTTTAACAGTGAAGGTTATCAGAATTGTTACTGTTTGGGGTGAGAGAATAGGGTCTTTAAAATCCTCCTCTCCTCACTTCTCATCCCTTATACACTCCAAGATCAAAAGAGTATACTATTACTAAGAGTTACTCTCTAGGAGTAAAAAGTGTGAATTCACCTCTCATCCCTAATATATAGACGAATCCAATTAGCGCTTGTTTTTGGTGACTGTAGGCCGCCATTAGTGGGGTCCATCAGCCTAAAGCCGTCTTTATTCATTGTTTACATGAATTTTAAACCCTCATATTTAATGGACTTGGAGAATCTGATACCCCTTTCACACAGCTTACAACAGTGAACTACCGTTTGATTCACCGTTGGATTAAACGGTGAACCACCGTTGGAAATTCCAACACAGTCCTTTCCTACTGCACCCAGAATACACCGAATAATTTGCAACAAGCGGGCGGCTACAAGTGTTTACGTTTTGCCAGGTGAGCATGAAGACTCATAGCGGAAGCTTACTAAATGCTTCCTGCCCAAATATAAACGCATATAGGCCTCCATTATTTTTCCAGGTTCACGGGTTTGCAGTTCTCTCGTGTCTACTGAAATATAAATGGAGGTGTTGATGATTTCTCTGACGTTTCTGATGTTTCTGAAGCAACTCGGACTATCCAGGGCTCGGTGAGAGCCCTGTGCAGTGGCGTACGAGGGGGAGGGGGCGTATGGCCATGCCCCCTCGAGGATGCCATTTTCTTTTTAGATCCTAAAAATTCTTAGCCTTACTTAAGTAACACAGATTTTACTTCAAAAGGTAGCATACCTGGCACCAGATTGTATGTAAGGATACCCAATTTCTCGAAAAATTTCAAAGGGGAAGGATTGTCTCTGCAACGCCCTCAGTGATGTAATTTTTTTAATTCCTTAAAAGCAAATTTTGTCACATTCCAAATTTTACTTGAAAAAGATAGATTCTTTAACACCCTAGTGCACCGATTGCCTCCGAGGACATTTACTTTGATAAGAATTCTAAAAAGGTAAAAGGGAGGGCCCATCCCTTAGACTCCTTCCCTGGCAGGCATAGACGTATGTGGCGGGTCATGGAAGCGTTTGGTTCAGGTGCGGTGAGCAATAGTTTGCCATTTATCATGCAAGAGATGTTAGGGGTAAAAGCACTAACAGTTGGAAGTTCGAGCAGTGAAAGACAATTTCATCAGTTCAGTGCATCTTGAAATCAACAAAGATTCATAATGGAGAAGCATTAGGATATTTTTAATTCCGTTGTTTAGTTCCCCCGAAAAGAATCAAGACCATTAATATAATAGTGGTATAACATTTTATGTGGTAATATTCTGATCACTTAGCCTGATGCTGATTTTTTTTGTTATTGCAAACAAAAGCTAAGCATAAAGATTGTTGAGATTCTCTTTCCAAGTATGAAAACGCAATTTTCGACTATATGAAAGGTCGCAATTTTTCAAAATTTTCTCTTCGCTTAGATAGTCTTTCGATCAAAGTAACATTTTTCGGTTCAAAGTATGCTTTAATAAGTTTCTGAGTGAGCATTTTATTGCAAACGACCAAGAAGATAGTGACTCGTTAGATTCTTCGTGTAAGTCTGGAAAATGTTATTTTGGGCCATCTGAGGGGTATTTTTTCGAAATTTTCTCTACGCTCCGCGCCGACAAAGGGGCGCCCCGCTTAGATAGTCTTTATAGTAAAATGACGTTTAGAAGCCAAGCAAAAAACAGCAATCTGAAATGCTGCCGTTTGCCTATGCCGATCGATGTTCGATGCAAATTTGAAAACAAATTTTACTTCGAAAGGTAGCGTAAATGTCATTAGATTGCAAGTAAAGACACAAAATGTTCAGTTTTATCCTCATAAACCACCAAAATTCAACTTTAACATTGTTCCTGTCAAAGTCGAAAACAGGCTTGCACCATTTTGCATCTAGGCTCCTTGACAAGGCCAAAAATTTTCAAAGGGAAGGGGAACCCCCTACCCACATCCCCTTAGACCAGTGGTTCTCAAAGTGATCCCTACCGCCCCCTGGAGGGCGTTGAATAGTTTCAAGGGGCGCTGGGGAGTTTGCAAGCAATAAGGGGGGCGTTGGCATTGACTAGGGGGTCCCTGGAGGTTCTCATACACTCGTGTAATAAAGGAACCTAGACGGTTGCAGAGTGGTTGACACAGACTGTCTTCTCCGAAGGGTTTAGAAACTACTGACAAAAATTTATCCTATAAAAAACTTATCTGGGTCATTTTGGTGCTGGAAATTGAAAGTCGAAAGCTCAAAGTCAAAGACCTATATAAATATGATGGCATGTTGGGTGGAAGGGGAAGCGTCGGATCAGTCATGGATGCCTTATGGGGGCGGCATTTTGAAAAAGTTTGAGAACCACTGCCTTAGACCATTCACCCAGGCCGGCAATCACTCAACATACTGCATGGCCCGCCTCAGAGAAATCCAAAATTTGCTTCATTTAATGAAGCCACATGCATATATTCATTTGACCGGCATTACAATGAAAACGTCAAAAAAAGACACACGTGAACGCTGTGTATAACACACGATCACGAATCAATTTCAAGTTGACCAGCGAAAAACGCGTGTGTTACCGCAAACAAAACATGACTTTAACATTTTAATCTGCACTTCGTACGGGTTTTCACCCCAGTGGCGTAGCCAGGATGGGATTTTTGGGGGGCCTAGGTAACAAGTGGGGGATCTGGCACCTCCGAAGGTCAGGCACGGCAAGACTATCTAAGCGGAGCGCCACCATCAGTTGGCGCGGAGCGTACAAGAAAATTTTGGGCTTTAAAATTAAAACCCCTCCAGATGGCCGGAAACGACACTTTCCACGTGTTTTAAACTGGAAGTACCCAGTCGCAAATGCAGCAATATTTGAATGGATTTCAGCTTACCTAAGGCAGTACCTTACCCTTTACCGTTGAAAATCGTGCCAGTGTGAAAGGGGAATAAGATACAAATTAGTGTACAACCATTCATGATAGAGGTAAGCAAGGAAATCGAAAGATTTAAAGGCGATGGACCCCAGTTATGACCGACTGAAATCAGACCATCACTTCTTCTGTACGGATTCGTGTCTACTCTAAAGTCAAAATAGGGAAATTAAAGTCACTCTGTAATAGAGTTAAAAAGTATTAATCCACTCCACGAAGAGTGAAATTCAATCCAAAAAGAGTAAAGTTTTACTCTGAATGGAGTGCCTACAGTAATCACTCTTAAAAGAAAGAGTGATCATTGTAGGCACTCGTGGAAAAGTGAATAAGGTGACTCTTTTGATTTTAGGGTGATGTTTTTACGAGTCATCTTTTTCTGAATGCACCATCCTCAATTACAAATTCAATCTGCAAAACCGTCGAGTTGTATTGTTAAATGATAACAATTTAGCAATTCCCTGTTCATATCAGAATTGTGAGAACCGAATCCAATCCGTGAGTTTTAAACAAGACATTCTGGCTACTCTTCTGATTCAAGTTTACTTGCAAAAACTACACCATCCCCTTTAAGTTGCGCAACAAGAAACACTTCTGTACATTATGCGCTAAAGCAGGAAGACGATCCGCAGTTAGCGTTTCCGTGCAGGAACCGTATGCTGCCAAGCGAAACTTGTAATAGCTGGCATGGGTCATTTCGGCTTTGTTTATCCTATAAGTCACTCTAATTTAGTTAGTAAGTCTTAACACTGCGTTGTGAGTACAACAATGACTTTCAGCTAGCCAGACAATCGTTACATTTTGATACCATTAGGACAGCCAAATTGTAAAGCGGTAAGTTCCTTATATTTTCTCTTTTTTCTCTTCAACATTTCAAGTTGAACGTAAATTTCAGTGTTGATGGAAATTTATTTATATGCTCAAATATATTCATGTTTTCACAAACGATGTGAAGTCAATGCTTTGAAAAGTGCGGTGTTCATCGTACTTCTCAGCCTTTATACTTTTGTTTTCTAGTGTATGCGTGAAGTTAAAAACTCGCTCCTCAGACACTGCAACAACGTTTACTGCGAAATTCTATAGTTCTCCAGCCTTATAGTTATCACAGCAGACCTACATTGGAGCGCTAGTTCATAATCACGGGTATTTCTTTGTAGTTTCTTATATAGACGATGACAGACGAAACAAAACATCTAAATTCTAAACACAAAGAGACCTAAACTGATCAGGTAAACAATGTATTGAACTATTATGTTTTTGTGTTAATAAAGTTGCAATCTTTCGACTTTTAATCCGATATCCTTTACGGACGGAATAGGCCTACAGCCTTACAGACGAAGTCTGTAAGGCTGAGGAAATCTTCAAGTTGTGTTTCATTCATCGCTGGAAATGACTCATTCTTGAACTTGAAAACAGGTCATCTTTTCAAAATTTAATGTCTTTCCCAGTATAACTTTTCCATACATGGGGTATGTGTTTGATACCGAGTGTGGACTATGAACTCTTTTATTTTTCAACTTAGTAGAGCAGCAGGGACAAGTGGCGTTCTAAACTTTTACCAGGGAGTTGCTAGAGCAACTCCTTGCTTGTACCAAGATCACAATGGAGGAAAGCAGGAACTATTATCCTATACAATCTAAAAATAAAAAGAGGGATATTTCACCCGTTAGGAGAGAGAAAGTTATAGCCGTGACTACAAAAGAGCGGAAATTCACTTCAAGAAGATTGAAATCACTCCAGACAAGCGAAGTTTCACTCTTGATGGAGTGCCTACAGCAACTACCCTTAAAATAGAGTGATCCCTGCATTAAAGAGTGAATTACGTGCACTGTCATTGGAGTTAACTTTAATCTTCTTGGAACGAATTAATACCCCAAAGGTGTGAATTCACACTTTTCGCTCTATCAGTGAGTAACAAAGTTCACCTTTGTTGTCTATGGGAAAGAAAACTTCATGGGAGTATGAAAAGACATTCAGTTTGTTATCAGAAGTGATGGATTTTATTTTACGAATTCACCCAACCGCAATTAGTACTGGTTTTGTACTGTAACTGACATGTTTTGTACTGTCAATTTAAACTAGGTGAGGGTTCGATGTCCCGGAGATGGCGGGGTGACGACCGTCTAGTACTGTGGTAGGCCTATATGTAAATGTATAATGTAATTCCCGCCCATGCTCAAAAGTGTTATAAAGGTCGTGCAGTTGATGCCAGTGCGTTTCACTACTTGGCATACTTGGAAGTCACTGATCATGCGCAGTACCAGTAGGTGTGTTTCCGATACGGGCACAGCAGCATCTTGTTCCCTCTTATTGTACTTATATATGATGAAAGGAGTACGATCTGTTAAAAAGAATGTATGTTGTCTCTTTTCGTTATGGTTGGATATAATAAAGGGAACTTTCAGGGTTTTCTTTGGGACCATCTTGCGGGACCCTTACAGTCGTATACATTCAGCCTGAAGCCTGCACTTAAAACAGTGACGTTTGATTGATGGTCCCAGTCAGCGTATTACAGCAAGAAAATTTAAAGTATACAGTGTTCTCACATATCCGACTCTATATAGCAAATAGTCTTATATGCCGTCCATGCATGCACAATATAATCTTGGTCCAATAAAGTAAGTCCTTCTATTTCATCAAGTCTTAAGCCCATGAAATCATGACGTTCCACACTCACCAGCTTACCATGTTTCCCTTCGAGTAGCATTTTCAAGGGGAACCCCTTACCACGGTGATGTCAAGGACCTTCAATCCTCGACAAAAATGGCAGGACAAAACAAGAAAAACATTCAACGAGAAAATCGCGACCACTATCTGCGTCGTGACTTAAAAGAATAGTCCAAAGCCAAATTTATTTTTGACATGTTAAAGGGGAACATATTTTAAGCATTCTGTTGAAATTTTTATTCATATCACATTTCAGTTCTCAGAGTATTAGCAATTGAATGTGGCAATTTTTCTACCGAGAATGAACCTCAAGTAAGCAGGCGTGATGTCAAGGATTCACATTGTTGTCCAATGGTTTGCCACCAATTTTCTGCATAAGTTCATGCTGAGTAATGGAAGTTAAAAAACGTAGCCCCTAGTGACAATATTGCATCTCTGATAAATCCAAGGTCAAACCGAGAAGATGAAAAATATAGGAAAAACAGAGGATTGACCAGCAAAGTGAATCCATGACATCACACCTGTTTTCTCTAAATTCACATTTAGAAAATTTGGCAACTTCAACTCTCAATATCTTGAGAAACGGATGAAACCAGAATGTGTTTCTCTTTACCACGTCAAACATAAACTTTGTTCTGCACTGTTTTTTTTTCTTTCAAAAACATTAAAACTCCATCTAACTAGCTAACCTACCTGCAATTCCCACTCCCCTATCTAATGTTGCAGCAGTCTAAGGTGCTCAGAAACTTCAGCATTGATTCGCCCTGCGTAATTTGTCTCAAGTACCTCTTTCAAGGATTCTAGACAGCTATACCTAGGTTGTAGACAGATAGATATACCTAGATGGGATACAAATCTATGTAGAACCTGCAGCAAATGCTGTCATGCATACCAAATTAGATAAGAAACCTTTAAAGTTACTAACTCACGATTAAAAGGGCAAGAGCAGTCGCCCTAACTTGAAGTAGTGGGTAGTACACTGTCCTAAATGATTGGCTCCTCAGAGTCATGTGACAGTATGTTATCCCCTCAAATGTGAAATTTACAAGGAGTTACTGCGTAGTTTACCTTAAATATACAATACTGAAGTAGAGAAATATTATCAAAGATACTTTGAAGAGAAATAAGAAGGAAATTGTGAAATTTAGATCTTGCTTTAAAATAAGCTGTTAAGTGAACGAGGATGATTTGCTAGTTTCAAATCTTTTGACTTAATTTGTTTGATCTTCCATACCCATTGGATAGGACAGTTATAAAAATGTACGAAAATAATTAGCGACGGCGAGAAGTATTTATTTGACAATATCTTTGCTCCTCTAACTTGTGTTATGAATGTCACGAATGTACAAAACCACGTGGGCTATGACTGTATCACAAATTGATCGAATAAGTCTACCTTGGAAATAACAGGAACGGGATTGCGTTTACGCGATCTGTGCACGGGAATGCTAATGGATATTAGCCGCAAAATGAAGAAACAAATTTACAGTCACTTGCAACCCCGCTGATTTCCCCCAAATTGCTGAGCCCTGGGTTCGTAATGCCCAGCTGTTTTAGAACCATATACTGATATATAAGCCTATGGGCTAGTACGTGATAATGGATATGAACGATTGTGTAACTGGCGAAGGCATACCCTTTAGGTGGTATAAAATACGGTATTAAAAGCGACGAGACGAAGTGTCATACTTTTAGGAGGACATGCATCTCTGAAAAAAAACCTCTTTTTTTATGATATATTCCAAGCAATTTCCATGTCGTTGTCCTGTAGCTCTTGCCACACACGCTCAAAACTGTAAAAACGTTTGAAGGGGCTCGTTGAGTTGATATCAATACCTTAATGAGAGTGTTAAAGGGTCTCACCACATGAAATGTTTATAGAAAGCATAATCAGTCAAGTTTCATATTCAATAGTAATTACAGAAAAAGTTAAATTTTGATTTTTTTGGTGTCCTGACTTGCAACGGGTTTGTGCATAATTTGGTAAAAGTGTCTGGTCACACAATTTTTGAAAATCGAACTGTTAAATAATCACTCATAAAATAATTATTTTAAAGTAGGATATGGAGGTTATCTAAGTTCGATCATTTGTCTTTAGTATGTGAAGAAAATTTAACAGTTTGTGGAAAAATTTGTTGAATTTATGATTCGACTCAATGAGCCGGGTTAATTACCTCAGTCTGCTATCTGTTGCTGCTTCCTCGTGCATCCAGTATCTTATTATAGGAAGTACTCTCTAAAACGTACTAGGCAGTGGTGTACGCGGGGGGGGGGGGGCATTGGGCAGGCAATCCCCCCCCCCCTCGCCACGGATGCCATTTTTCTTCTTTCTAGACTCGACCTAAAAATACGTGTTATTTGGTAACACAGATTTTACTTCCAAAGGTAGCATATGTGGCACCAGATTGCATTTTCTAAAATTGCAATTTCTAAAAGTTTTTCCAAGGGGAAGGATTCTTTCCCCAAACCCCCTCAGTGATACCATTGTTTTTAATTTCTTAACATAGGCAAATTTTGTCAAATTCCAAGTTTTACTTCAAAAAGTAGCATCTGTGGCACCGATTGACATTAAGGAAACCTATAGTATTTCAAGAATTCTTAAAAGGGAGGGCTCATCCCTTCGATTCCTTCGCCGACCGGCATAACCGTTAGAGACGGGAGCAAGGGGTGGAGTGGTAGAGGGTGTTCAGGTGCGGTGAGCATTAGTTTGCCATTTGTCGTGCAAAAGATAATTAATAGTTGTGAGTTCGGACAGTCATATAGACAATTTCATCAATTTAGCGGATCTTGAATCAGGGAGGAGTTACTCCCTGCTTGAATTTAGCCATGCTTCACAATACAAAAACATTAGCATATTTTTAATTCCTTTGTATACTTTTCCTCTCCCAAAAGATTCAAGACCATATTACAACTAATGGTACGTTTTATGTGGCAATTTTCTGATCTCTTATCTAGCTGAAATTTTATTATTGCAAACAAGAGATAACCACTGAGAATGGTTAGATTCTCTTTAAAAGCATGAAAACGCAATTTTCGGCCATCTGAGGTCTCGATTTTTCGAAATTGACTCTTCGCTCCGCGTCAACTAATGGTGGCGGTCCGCTTAGACAGTCTGTCAGGCAAAAAATAACATTTTGCCACTGCTTAGATTCTTCGTATAAGTCTGGAAAATGCTATTACCGGTCATTTGATGGGTCAGAATTTTCGAAACTTTCTGCACGCTCCGCCACAACCGAGAGGGCCTGGCTGGTATTTTGAAGAAGGGAAGCTGAACTGCAAAGAGAAAGCAGCTGATGGGCAGTTAAATGTGATTCTTTTAAGGAAAGATGTAATCTTGCCTGAACAGTTACCTGAGCAATGTGCCACTTTCAATTGGCGTAGTCGGAAGTCTGCAAAAAGGTTTTAAAAAAACACGACCCCGCAGACGGCCGGAAACGGTATTTCCCATGTGTTTTGCAATATTTTCATTTGAAGAATAAAAACATTTCTGCCTTTTCTTGTCAAAGAATCAAATCTTACCAAGTCACGCTCTGACTTAGAAAGAAATCGTTTTTTTTAGAATGTCAAATTTCAGTCGGGGTGGGGCACACTGGGGGCACAAAATTTTCCGGGAGAACGTGCCCCCCCATGAAGACGTCACTGGTTTAGTGTATATGCGTGTCAATGTGAGTGTTTATGTGGCCTCGCGTTCGTGTGCGTTTATCGCCTTTGGGTTCCGGTTGTTCGAAAATTTTTGCCCCCATCACAAACCAGATCTACTCCCCTGGATATAGACCTGCTTGTGTTTTTAAAACAATTGCATGACATCCATAGTTTATGATATCTTGTCTTCAAAAAAAGAAAAACTGAGAAGCAATGACCTTTGTATTATTATATTAATGTCAGAAGACTACTACAGACAATGGTCTGTTTTTAGGCAACCCAAGTGGCATCCACCGTTGCATATGATACATGCATGTATTGACCATATGCCAGTACAAAAAAACAAGTCGTGTATAGACTGGATGGTGCCATTTACAAATGACAGTAAGCGATTATTCCCCCTTCAGCTTCCAAACTCCTTGCAATATAACATCTGAGCTACATATAGTATAGATATATATACCTGCACACTTATAGAGATCGAACAAGTATTTGTTGCTGGTTTGAGGTAGACAGCTATTCAGATTGCTCCAATTTAGCACCACATCGAATGGTATCCATCACATTTAAACTGACAATTAATACAAGTGTGCTGCCGAAAACTAAAATAAAAACACGTTCGTTACCTATATATTCAGCATGGAGTGAAGACGGACGACACACCGACTGTACTTTTGAGTGAGTTGCCTATAAATTTTCGGGTTTTGTGTCATTTAGCTAAATTAAATGTTCAATGCCCTCTAAGAGCATGAGCAAGCTAGCTGGAGTAACAATGGGATTCATCATGGTAAAAAGGGCTAATAATGGCAATGTAACACGTTTCGTTCCTTAATAGCCTAGCAGGCGCAAGACAAGTCTTGCAAACATTGTGAACAAATGCTTCACTCATACTTGTGTTTTATCTTTTATTTTCCAGCCAATCAGAACAGGGGGCCGTTCCACATAGAGTTACGCACAATCTTAAGTTTGATTCACCATACTTAAACCAACAGTAAATCATACTTAAGATCGTGCGTAACTCTTTGTGGAACGGGCCCCAGGTCCTTTCATGCATGTATGAAACTCTGACGGCGGTGCAGTCTAGAAGGACTTGAGGTATAGGCTTACAAATGGCACTAGGCCTAGGCCTACTTTAAATGCGCCGTGCAAGGTTTGCCCGCACCTAATATGCAGACACAAAGAGGATTAATGCATGGAAGATCCTAAAAATCTTCAAATTTAGATCCCTACTTTGAGGGGTCAATCCTCTCACTCCAAACTACAATTTTTTTAGTGGTTAACAGGATTCCCAATTGGCACAGCTCACATCTCTTTAATTGACAGCTAATTCAAACAATCCAAAGCATCATAGCTCGTATTGTACAGACTGTACTGAGAGTGTTGTGATTACACATTGGATTCCTGTATACTCACCCTGAAGCGATAAACTAAGAGTTGTGTCTGTATGAGGATGAAGTTTAAAACAGTGGTAGGAGGGGCTTAAGTAAGTAGGTTAGGAGAATTAGAACTGTCTTGGGTGAGAGGATTAGGCCTTTAACTGCAATCCAAACAAAACCCTTACACTAATCCTTATCCTAGCCCACAAAATTAAATCCATATTTATTCAAATTAGGGCCACGTCTAGGGAATCTATTCTGATCTCTAGCTCTGGTGTAAATCCTGGGCACAAAAATTGTGCTTTACCGAAAATAAAAACCCCTTTCCACCATCACCCGGAATCAGGCCCTCAGTGAAATCCAAATCTTGCCTTTAACCAGGGACAGATTTTTGTTGAAGGTGAACGTCGGTCTTAACACAGTGAAATACAATATGCAAACTATAATACACAATGTACTCAAAGAGTGCGAAAGATCACACATGTCTACTAGTGTTGCAAGTGGCGTGCTATTCGCTTCGATGCCCTGCACTTGGGGGAATTTCGTTTTCTTTGTATTTGTACTTTTTAACGCCTAAAATAATTCATGTTCACGAACTTAAAAATGTCATTCTTAGGTGGTATTTGACATATGAAAGTGTGTGTTAGTGTGCGTGTGTGTGTTTGGGATGCAAGAAGATGGCTTGGAAGACGAGAACCTTTATACACTTAGGCCGAAGGTCGGGATTCCAACCCCCGCCCTCCAAAAGACAGACGTGTTTTTTTTTTTTCTTTTTTTGAAGGGTGGGGGGGATTTTGTAGCTATAACAAGCCATTTTAAAGATTGCTTCTTTGAACAATAGCTCACAATTCTGCAAATTAAATATATTTGTTCGAATAATTGTGAATATGAGTACAAATTCGTATCAATCCATTGGTGGGTACAGTTGCAGTTGGTGGGAAAGTATGCAGCCAGGATTGTTATTGGAAATAGCATAGTTTTACTTAATATAATATTTTACAGGATTTATAATAACGCAGCTATTCATGCACGTACAGTTTCCTATAGGCAGCGCGGTGTAAATGTGACACCTATTTTGTGTCTACGGGAAGCATGCCAAAAACTTACGCAGTTGTGCCTCATGAACAAATTGCTACTACAAGGTTCAGGTCACGTGACACTTTCCCGTAGAAAAGCTTTTCAGTAATAGGAATGTTGTTTGTACTATCATTTGTTATGTATATGAGAAAGAAGCAAGCACAGTCGGAATAAAAAATTGTATAATGAATAACAAGGACATGTACAGGTTCGTAAAGTCTTTTCGGCCAACAATTATCTTTCTTATTTTTCATCTACAACGTAACGTTACACCATATTACGATACCAGGCTCCGTACTTTTAACCCTCACATGGAATCTGCGTGGCCCCACATATCTGTCCGCCCTCCAACCTGCCACTTTCCCATGTAGCGATTCCAGGGGGTGTAAAACAGAGAAGGTAACAGCCGGTGTGTTTCCAGAGGGATGGGGGAGGGTACAAAATTTCGCCGGAAGGACTCGACAGAGGCTAGGAAATGTATAGTGACGGCGCCAGAATGTCAATGGGGGGGGGGGGGGGGCTAAGGGAAAAGGAAAGGATGTGAGAGAGAAAATTTTCAGGCGCAGCACGAAACGAATCCCCGAAGTACCCGTTCCTGGAGGTGGGGTCCAGGAGCGGAGCCCCCGGAAACTCAGAGATTTTAGCATATCTCTGGATGAAAAATAGTCTTTGGAGAGGTATATTACTTATTTTTTTACGGTTAACCCAGGCTCCGTACTTTTAACCCTCACATGGAATCTGCGTGGCCCCACATATCTGTCCGCCCTCCAACCTGCCCCTTTCCCATGTAGCGATTCCAGGGGGTGTAAAACAGAGAAGGTAACAGCCGGTGTGTTTCCAGAGGGATGGGGGAGGGTACAAAATTTCGCCGGAAGGACTCGACGGAGGCTAGGAAATGTATAGTGACGGCGCCAGAATGTCAATGGGGGGGGGGGGCTAAGGGAAAAGGAAAGGATGTGAGAGCGAAAATTTTCAGGCGCAGCACGAAACGAATCCCCGAAGTACCCGTTCCTGGAGGTGGGGTCCAGGAGCGGAGCCCCCGAAAACTCAGAGATTTTAGCATATCTCTGGATGAAAAAAAAGTCTTTGGAGAGGTATATTACTTATTTTTTTACGGTTAACCCAGGCTCCGTACTTTTAACCCTCACATGGAATCTGCGTGGCCCCACATATCTGTCCGCCCTCCAACCTGCCCCTTTCCCATGTAGCGATTCCAGGGGGTGTAAAACAGAGAAGGTAACAGCCGGTGTGTTTCCAGAGGGATGGGGGAGGGTACAAAATTTCGCCGGAAGGACTCAACGGAGGCTAGGAAATGTATAGTGACGGCGCCAGAATGTCAATGGGGGGGGGGGGGGCTAAGGGAAAAGGAAAGGATGTGAGAGCGAAAATTTTCAGGCGCAGCACGAAACGAATCCCCGAAGTACCCGTTCCTGGAGGTGGGGTCCAGGAGCGGAGCCCCCGAAAACTCAGAGATTTTAGCATATCTCTGGATGAAAAATAGTCTTTGGAGAGGTATATTACTTATTTTTTTACGGTTAACCCAGGCTCCGTACTTTTAACCCTCACATGGAATCTGCGTGGCCCCACATATCTGTCCGCCCTCCAACCTGCCCCTTTCCCATGTAGCGATTCCAGGGGGTGTAAAACAGAGAAGGTAACAGCCAGTGTGTATCCAGAGGGATGGGGGGAGGGTACAGAATTTCGCCGGAAGAACTCGACAGAGGCTAGGAAATGTAGAATGACGGCGCCAGAATGTCAATGGGGGGGGGGGGCTAGGGGAAAAGGAAAGGATGTGAGAGCGAAAATTTTCAGGCGCAGCACGAAACGAATCCCCGAAGTGCCCGTTCCTGGAGGTGGGGTCCAGGAGCGGAGTCCCCGGAAACTCAGAGATTTTAGCATATCTCTGGATGAAAAAAAGTCTTTAGAGAGGTATATTACTTATTTTTTTACGGTTAACCCAAATTGTAACTGATCTAAGTTTAGGGGGCGAGTCCCCCCCCCTCTTGACCCCCTACAGTGCCGCCACTAGAAATGTAGCCTTTGTATTTCATTGTAGAAACATATTAATGTTGTTGTTTAATAATGAAGAGCAAGATAGATCTATTTACCTTCCTATGTGACTAACTGGCAAATTCCTTGTCCCAGCCATACCGTACAGATTGTGAATTCTTCAAGGTACTGCACCGTTACAGCCATGTTTTTCGAAAACAGGCCATTTGATTGACCTCAACATTGACACCAGGGCAACCATGAAGGCCTAACCAGCGGTGGCACCAGGATTTCAAAAGAATTGTTATGGCGGGTGGGGCACACTGGCCAAGGAAAATGTTGGGGCAAAACTTCTTGGGCAATTGCACGAGGTTTGTAGGCGGGGTCTCTGAGGGCCAGCCCTGTTGTCCCTAGTGGGGTCCAGTGACAAATCCCTCGGAAGCTCTGAGGTTTAAGCATCCCTTTGGGTAAAAAATAAATTGGGTCTCGACTTAGGTATATTTCACTTCAGCAGATAGTCTCAGGGCATGATGAGGTCTTGATGCAGATTCTATGGCGAAAAAGCCTGATTGGTGGTCCAGGGGAGCACCTGGAAATAATAAATGTTTATCACATATCTTGATGACAAACGGGTAGCTATGTTTTGCTGTGGTAGATGGGAACCAGGTCGTGACTTCGGTATCTTGTTTGATTCCATGGTGAGTTCTATAAGAGAAAAGTCTCGGTGGGTATCCAGGGTGAGGAGCCAACGGAAGCTCTACATTTAGCATATCTCTGGGGGAAAATTATGTCTCAGGATATTTACACTTGGGTCAGGACTGGGGGTGTAGGGGAGGCTATGACTGTGATTATGGGAAAACTCCTCTGGTGCCCTCATTGCAAGTAACGGGCATGCACGCGTCACTTTATGGGGCTGAACTTCATCCAAGAAGTCTTTTTCCAGAGAGAAACTGTTAGAACTGGCATTATGTTCACTCTCTAAAATCACTTTTTGATCGAGTGAAATGGGCCAATCTTAATTTGGAGGTACAAGTTTCAAAAAGAGTTATTCTCCCTCAGAGTATTGAGTGAATGTTCTATGTTAAAAGCGTCTGTGTGATGTGCGTGTTCGCGCGGCCAACGCTGCTTTGTAAACACGATACCTCAAGATAGAAATGACCGACGCTTTTCACCTGTGATATATAGATTGTAACTTTCTTCATTGATTGATTAAAACGTCATTTTATGTCAGTAAAACTGTTAACACCACATCTTAAGATGTAATTGATTGAAGCTTTTCACATGCGCGTACAATTTTTCGTGTTAAAGGGAAAAAATGCTTTGTTTTTGATGAAAGTCAAAGGTCATCTGAGGCCAGGAGAAGTAAAAGAAACCAAAAACCCTGTTAACACAATGTCTAGAAGTAGGAAGTATGGATAGTTTCCGTACTTGTCACACAAAACAAAAACAAAAAATAATTATAAAAAAGCTGGCCCGCTTGTCTACCTTGTCTCCCTTTTCGCCAGGTGCATGCGTACTACTAATATGAAGTTGACAAGTTTGCCACTCATGGCATTTTCCATTTACCTAACATCACCGTGAGGATTTTTTGCTACAACAGCTTCAAGTTCAATCACCTTTACCCAATACTTGTTTTTTACTCAAGTTTGGTATATTTGTCCACCAGCTTCTAAAGCCCATGATTTCACCACAATTGTTTCAATTAAGCCCATGTTTCACCACCGGTACTTTCATAAAATAGTTACAAAAGACCTCATCTGATTCCATAACACATAAAAATATGTGTTCCCTGGGGACTTTGTATAAAGGAGAACAAAAGAGTACATTATTATAGTAATGTTGTGATATGCTGCTATGAAATAAACCCTGTTGTATTTGAAGAGGTCAAAGGCTGTATGAGATCTTTGTTGATAACATATTTAACCCTTTACCGGTGTTACGGGTCCTTTTGGCCCAGACGGAGAGCGCGGCTGTCACCCATCTTTACTGTTTCACGCGGAGCTCGAAACTGCGAGTAGCTACCCGAAATTTCGGTCGACAACAACAAGAGAGACAATAGTTTCAAGGTCACGGGGTCAATAGCCTATGGAAGCTGATGCGGGGCGTGCTACGTCCGCTTTTCCGCCCACTCCCGAGGCGCGCAAATATGCCCCGATTGGAGCCGAAACGGTAAAGGGTTAAAAGCTTACGAATTTCAATTGCTCAAGTCTAATACGCTTTATTTCCTTTCGGCAAGGAATTACTAAGTACTTGCTCTCTCTGTTTCAATTATTTCAAAATTTAGGAAAAGTGGGATAGGTGCTTCACTTGTTCGTGAAGGCTGCCGCTCAGTAATGCTGCCGCTCCATGATTACACTGTAAGTTTTCGTTTTGTAATTGACGTTATGCCTGAGACCAAATACATCATATAGGCTACCCTTAAGCATCGATATTGTACATTTTAACTGAAGACAATTTCAGCTGCTTCTTCCAAAAATATTTCTCACCTCAAATACGATTTTTGAGGTGAAACATTATAAGATTGGAGGGGCCTTACTTAAACTGATTGAAATAGGCGCGTGTCAGTATCAAGAGTCTTAGTACATTTGTGTGACACAAATTGGGGCCACCAAGACTTTTTAAAATTACATTTAAAAGGTGTGACTTGCCTCTTTAACCAAGGTTGTGAATTAGTTCATCATGCGACCCTCTTCACCTCCTATTTGTTCCACTTTCTGGCCCCAGCTGGTGCTCTGTTGTCGCCAGCAAAAATCGAATATTTGCCATCGGTATTCCTACATAACCTGCAGTTGGTACATACCTGATATCTGTGTTATCTTCATATATGGCAGGGATAGTAAGTCAATGGTTAAGTGGCTGGTGAATTAGGAGACAACTGACGCGGAAAGCGACCATTGGTCCCCAAAAGGACTTATTTTGTCAAAAATAGTATTAGCTTACAGGAAATGCAATTACATAAGGTCTAGATCAACGAAAAATTGGAAATCCGGAGGCCTGCCGATTTTGCTGACAGTTTAAAATAAATTAAAACATATCTTGACATTGGATGTGAAAATACACCTATATAGTGAAACATGCATGCGTTATGAATTACAGCTCCCTGGTTTTACATTTTTATTAGGACATTGCATGCAAGAGAAACAGCGGTGTTGTTTTTTATCGTGGAGGCTTCAGTTTGCATCAAAAAGCGTGACATCCTGACTGATCCGTGAGAGTTGACAACCCTATACCATGAAGCTACACCCTAAAAATAAAAAGAGTAGAATTTTACACTTTAGAGGAGTGAAAATTATAAAGTTCTCTCCAAAAGGAGTGAAATTCACTTCAAAAGGAGTGAAATTCACTCGAAAAGAGCGAAGTTTAACTCTTGAAGGGTGCCTGCAGTGATAACCCTTTAAAAGAGTGATCATTGCAGACACAAGTGATAGAGTGAGTTTTCATGCATTATTTGGAGTGAACTTCACTATTTTGGAGTGATTAAATACTCTAATGGAGCGAATTCACACCTTTTCTTTTTACTCTATTAAAGAGTGATTAAGTTCACTGTTTTGTTTTAAGATTGTACGCAGTATTGTGTCAATGAACTAGGAGGGACATTGATGTCTCTGTGCATGCCAATCACATGGGTTCGTTAAGCCGCCCTTGGCCCATGATTGAAATCAAGTAAGACCAAAGACTAAAAGATCGCTTACATTATATTGCCAGAAAACTCGAATGTTGCGGAGAACAAAAAATACCATGATTCATAGACCGAACTTACATTCTTAAGTTTTTTGTTTTTAATTTTTTCTGGGAAAACGGGTTTTTTGGAGACCTGGACACCATTTTTAAGGATTGGGTCCTGCTCTTTGTATAACTTAATATCGCTGCGACGAAAATTCTTGTCTTGGACTTTAATGCAGACGCATTGGGTAAGGACGGATTAAGAGGGGGCTCGTCCGGTGGCGGAGCTCGGGATTTTTGTCAGAGAGACGAGAACTACTTCCAGGGACGCATTTTAATACAGGATTTTAGAAGTCTTAAACCTGAAAGGATGCCCGCAGGCAGTTTTGGTACGTCAGGAAGGGGGGGGGGCGGTCCTCAATTGAACATACAGTAGTACAGTAGCTTCGCCACCGGACGCAGCCCATAAAATTTCACACTTGCTCATGTTTCATTGATCAATTTTTGCAAACAAAAGCTCAAACTATTGGTTTGATTCTGTAAAAGCCTGGGAAACGCCGATTCCGACTGTCTGAGGTCGAGATTTTCGTTTCATAATTTTCTGTACGCAGCAAAACTCCATCTAACCTACTAACTGACTGACTGACTGACTGACTGACTGACTGACTGACTGACTGACTGACTGACTGACTAACATGAGCGCATGTTTCGTCCAGCTAGTCGCTGACGGAATAAGAAGGCGCACAAAGGCCCTACTCAGGCTGGCAATTTGCAGAATATGGCACTTTGTTTTATTGTAATCACTTTAACGATAAAATAAAACGAAAAAAATAATCTTTACCTCTGACAATTTCGACAGTCATATATAGGCATTGTTTTGATCGTCTTTTCATGCACTCATGAAACACCAGCTGAATGGCATATTTGCAGTAAGTACATGCTTAGTAACTCTCCTGTCAGGAATACATACGGACACCGCATATGGGAGATTTTGATTGCAAAAGGTTATCGGTGACAGTGGTTTGCACAGTATATTTATGTGATAATAACCCGTGCGTGCACCGCATCCGTTTGATATTGCTTACATAAGGGTTACAGGGCCAATGTCAAGCAAGATAACATGATAAATGTAAAAGAGGGCATGCAATTGATGTCTGTATCTATTACAGTAACTCGGTAAGACTTTTCAAGTTCAGGGCCGCGATTATGGGGATGGGGGATGTGCCACCCCTTTAAAGGACCGGTTGGATGACGATCCGCATGATTCCATTCCTACCAAAATTTGGTCTATGAGCGTAACACATAGTCGCTACAAATGATTTAATTTGAGGATCGACGAAATGGCAATTCTTTGATTTTGGCTAAAATCGCAGTAATTCACTGAAGTAAGAAGTCATGAAAACGATTTCTTGGGTCGACTTTGCTGGCAGAATAGTCGGGTTCATTTTCCGTTATTGGTACTTAGCATAAGCCACAGTGAGCCACAACTGAAAAATACTATTTAACTGACTGACTGACTGACTGACTGACTGACTGACTGACTGACTGACTGACTGACTGACTAATTGTGATTAGTAAGACACAAGTTTATGCTCCCTAGCTATCTATATGCTCCCTTTATAATTTAATCGGGAACGTTAAACGTTTATCTCGATTGATTTGGTCAACAGCAGTGATATTTGCTAAATCTGGCGTGATCTATTTATATCATGCAATAATTTGATAAGTTGGAACAAAGATTTGAACAAAACTGAAATATTTGCTAATATGTGCATTTCAGCTTAGAGCAGTTGCCTGAACTATTTACAACAGCCAACAGCCAATTCTCACTGATATGTTATAGTTTCTATTTCAGATCTGTCTTTATATTTTCAGACTCGGATGTGGTACTTCTAAGGTAAAAAATTAGATATAGACAATTAATTTCAAAATTCAGGAAGAAAGATTGTCACGTGATTTTCAAGAGCCATCATAAAGTGGGATAGACTACTAGACTATTACTGCTCTTACCCTTTAAAGGTTGATCCCAAGTGTTATTTGGTTGCATAAAGAGGACGACGTCCTTTTGGCTAAGACCATGTGCAGTATCTGTTTTCATCCAGTCTAGAATGGAGCCATACATGGTAGACCAATGAAGTAAATGGTATGAGGGCCTTGATGTTGGTCACGTATTGTCCTTCAGTGGACGTGTAGCTTCTTTCGGAAGCAGTTTAAAGGCATATTCTGGAGACAAAAGTCGTTAACTTCAAAATATGCAGAAAAATTTTCTCTTTTAGAAGGTGAAACTGCATTTCAATAGCTTATAGCGCTCCGAAGATACAAATTTTAAAAGTATTGCAAATTTTTCTTGGGATTTGATGCATCATGGGAAATCTGTGATGTCACTGTTGCACATTTATTTGACATTGCATTCAATTTACTTATAATTATGATGCCGCTGCAGGAAATATTAAGCAATATTGTTGGTTGTGCTCTACATACGGTAAAGGGTAATTGCTAGATCTACTGAAAAAGATATTCAAACATTCCAACAGTATAAAATTTCAAGGATGTTCAATTATATATAAAGAAAAACAAAAGGAATTTGAAGTAATGTGCTCACATTACATTCTGTGGCTTTGTTAAAAGCAGAGGTATTTTTAAAGTGAGATATCTTGAGTTAGGAAAATGGTATTGTGATAGGGTTTGAAGGACATGGTGTGGAATATTTGTTTTTCTTACAAGACAGAGGTGGAAAGCCACCAGAACATGCCTATGCCTTTAAAGTTTGGTTTCGCCGAACGCCCTTTTGCCAGAGGGTAGGAGGGACTTTAGAAAAGGAGGGCGGCAGCTCTTTTAATTTATCTTACCAAGTTCAATAAACTCAATTCTTTGTTTACCGAGCGAACAGTATACAAATAGCTAATGTTTTAAATTTCAATAACATGAATATTTTATTTGTAAAATTTGTTTATTGCTCGCAATTGGAGTGTCGAATCAATCATGACATGTGACTGCCAACTAACGCTCTTCCAGTCAGAATCAGAAGCGGAATTAATATGTAAGGAGTGATCAGGAAGGTGTTATTAGAGGGAGATCCAGTGAAAACTACTCATTATAATTAACTACTCCTGTCGTGATTTCGGTTTCGAATGTGTTGGTCTACAACTCTCGATTGTGCTTATTGAGAGAAAGAACCCCATCATTTTAGTAGATGTCAGAGATCATTTCAGGCTACCAGAGGTCCAAACTTAATTTTTATAAACCCAGTGTGTTTAGGTGTGAAACATCGATACTTTTAATAAGTGGCATTTAGATACATTCTAGCTAGTCTTCGGTAGAGATAAGGGATCATGTACGTGGGGTAAGAGATAACATTCGTTTGAGCAGGTGTGGAATATGCACTTGTCTTTCGAAGTGACTACTCTTTTTGGTATTGCCAGTATAGTCACTACAGGTGCAGAATAAGTACACAACTGCCGAGCGGGCAAGGTCGGAGAAGTCCAGATTGTAACCCTTGTAATTACCTAGTTCAGTTTCTAATCAACTGGTTAAAGCCGGGCCTTCCACGGCGTTTTGCAGTTGTGGTTCACTGACTTGTTTCGTCTACTCCGTTGCTTATGCTGAGCACTAAGCACAGCGGCAATAGGTTCCAATTTTAAAGTCTTCGGTATGACCTCCAGCAGGGACCGTGGAGACGCGGCGGCTGCGGGGCCTTTACCCCACGCAATCTTTCTGTCGTGGGATTGTGGACCGCCTTTAATTGTATATATGGGCCGCCTTAAAATCATTTATTCTATTGAAAATATTGAGTAGCTTCAATGGTTAGCCCCCGCACTTCAAAATTGGCTCAGCGGTCTCTGTCCCGACTGCAACCCTTGTAAAACACAGTACTGTATCTCAAGACATAGATAAGAATGGAAACTACTTTTCGCACATAGCCTAATAAACATATGTTAATTAATCATATTTAGAGGATATTTCAACAATAAAGGATTCTTGAGAGATGGATGTAAAACAACAAAAAACTTCGAAAATGCTTGTTAATGAAAATACTTATTGCGAATATGGAATATCTTCATACTGATACACACAGTAGCCGTATTGAGACTTGAGAGGAAAATCCTATTGTTTTAGGAACGGGTCAGAGGTCACTAGAGGTCAAAAGCGAAACGGTACTCTACGCTTACTTTACAATTATTATTTCCAGATAGACATTATAACTATAAGTCCGTTGTCTATCTGATATTCAAGACAACATGCAACACTCAAAACAAATCACATTAGTGTAAATAAACGTACAACACTGTTAACATGCGAGGAGGTTAACCCTGCTTATCTGCAGTAGGGAAAACAAGCCAGTGAGCTACAACTGGAGAAAAGCCGTGATCGGCTCAACGTTAACAAATTTGTTAAAAACTGCAGTGGGCCGTAAAACTCTATGTAACTAACTATATCCCACCCTCGTGTTCAATCCGACTGTCTACGGCGTGGGCAACCAACTTTAAACCATGGAGCTAACACTGCTTCATGTTTAAACTGAACTATTTACGCTTTTATTGCTCTGTTTATCCCAAATGTTTCGAACTTTCATATCATTTATCGGCTGCTAAAAATGAGATTTTATTATATATATAAATATTGAATGATCTGAAATATGATGTGCAGCACGGAAGTAGGCTACATGAATTGTAGATAGTGTAAAAGTCGCTTCACGGAAATTTACAACACGAATATGAGTATATAAATGAGATAAGAACAACAAAGTGGGGAGCATAGTGAACCTTCAAGTAGTAATTATGTAGAGTAACCAAGGTAACTTGCTCATAACTTATTCATATGAAGCGACATCCACGTAAATGATCGTTTAACGATCTGTATTTGACCTATAGCTTTTACGAGGATTAAATATAGAAAATGAACAGAATGTAACTTCACAAATATTTAGAAGAACGTTATTTCTCTCTCTTTCTTTCTCCCTCTCCCTCACAATAAATCACAATGCAAGAAATTATAAACATCACAACTTAAAACGATTTCAAATCATAACAATACTTCCAGGTATATATTTCTTGTGCATACACCCTCAGTCATATTTGCAATATTATTGACGGAAAGACCCGTAATGGAGTAAGCCCAAAGGTATAGATCTACATAAATGTCAACAAAGAATGGGGAATGTTCCGTCGAAGGTTCGGACCACCAGTGACGGCTGATTGCAAGCAGACTTTGAGAAGCGATTTTCGATTGATCAAAATGGATAGGAAGCCTGTATCCTGCGTAGCGCACCCGTGACTGTCGCCCCGTTTGGATGCTGTGCCGCAGCAATGGTCTGAACGAAAAAGCGTTGTTCGCTCTTCGGGGTATAGGAAACTTGAAATCAGGGAAGTTTTCTCGTTCAGCTGATCGCTTCGAAAAACAAACTGAGGGCGGGAGTCTAGCTGAGGGGGCGGCAGCCACATAGCGGCAGACACAGAGGCGCTACGCATGCTATTCGGTTTCAAAAGTTGGACGAACTTTGGCAGGATGACACTGGCATAGTTTTCTAGCTATGTCATTAGATTAGTTCGAAACTAATGTTGTAAGTATGCAGTCCAACGGCACCCTTAATTAAACTAGGAATTCTTCAGGTCTCGAGAACTCCTCAGCGACTACCGTCTAATTGCATTAGGTGACGATGTTGTAATTTTCATTTCCCGAACTGTCTGCGGAGATTAGCTGTTATGCAGAACCAATTCCACATAACTGTAAGTTGCAACCAACGGCAAGGAATTTCTATGTGAAAATATCACCAGAGAGTATCAATACAAACATACGAGGGATCAGCAGCTACACTTTAAGCGAAAGATCGCCAGGATTCATACCTTTTTTTTAAAAAATTTTCTTACTCTTGGTATTATAGCCTATGACTATTCCGAAAGGTCTAATCATTGTAAGATAAACGGTGGGTAAGCACAAAATTCAAATAGTCGAGGTGTTTAAGGGCATAATCCTCTCACTCCAAACAGTTCCAATTTTCCCAACCTATTTATTTAAACCTCTTCCACAATTACTGTCTAAAACTGATCATCATCCAGACACAACAGGCACGGATCCAGGCATTCCAAGGGGGGGGGGGTGACTTAAGAGAAAGCAGGGGTGTGAGGGAGTTACACTGCTAATTTCCCATATATTATACTATGTTGATGTGGCGAAAAGAGGGAGGGCAAGGGCGCCGTTTTGTTTTGAAAATTGGTGGGGACGTGACTATCTAAGCGGACCGCGACCATGGGTTCGCGCGGAGCGTACTAGGAATTTTTTGACAGATGTACCCCCAGATTGCCGGAAATTGCATTTCCCAGACACAATTATGATAAAAAATGGGTCATTCATTTTAATATTTCACGGCTTTAAATGTTTCATGAAAAATAGTAATAAAAAAATACAAGAATAAGAGTTAATGATGATAAATTATCAAATACAAATATTATGATGAGTCGGTGTAAAACAAGAAATTAGTCCATGTCCACCCCCTTCCCTTGGATCCTCGCCTGCACAATCTCAGTTTATTGCGTCACGTTGAGTTTACAACACCCCAACTTGAATGTGTAATCAAGACGCTCTCAGTACAGTGCATGCTGTGTAATGTGAGCGACAGGGCTCTGCATTTTTTGAACATGTTATCAATCCAAGAGTTTAGCCAATTGAGAATTTCTGTAGACTACTACAAGAGTGGGGTGAGAGTGATAAATTTTGGGTGAGATTTGTCTGCCTTTTAAAAAAAATTGATTAAACCAATATGTCAGACTTTCTCTGACAAATTTTAAATGTTGGTTTTTAGAATTATTTTAGTGTTGGGAAGGTGCACAAGGGGTGTTCAGATTTCACTCTAGTTACATACCGGTACTACCATGGAAAACACGGACCCTCTATTGTTTCATCTCTTACCCCAATTTGCTCTCTAAAACAATTTTAAAATCGTAAGCAGTAGTTCTACACCAAAATGTTACTGATCACGCCCTAGAGAAATATGAAAATGAATCTTCATTCAATGACGACATCACAAATTTCCCACCATGAACCTGTCCAAAAAGTACATTCAGTACGGTTTTAACGGTACACGAATAACTAATAGCATTTTAGAGGACATCACATTTTGTTGCCAATTGGGAAGTTATCACTATCAACATGTCCTTCTAAAGCCATACTACAACGAATTCGGACCGGCTTAGATCCGAGTTTTATGAGTTTTTATTAAAATCTTCCTTATCTGTGGCTGGAAACAACCCCAAATTTGCCAACATGTAAGAATATATGTATTGCAATTCAAGACTGAAAATTAAATTATAACTATTTTTTCGTGACGATTTGGCCTATACTTATAACCAGATAACTCTGTAACGTTAAATCGACACACATGTTTTATCGTACTATACGCACTCGTATAATAAATGCATGTCAGTGTAACGTCGAAAAAAAAATCGGTTAGAAATTTATTTCCAGAAAAATAAGATACAAATCATGTAATTACAATGGTTGCAAAAGTTTTGGTTCTTTCCGACCAGATATGGAGACAATTTTAAGAAAACTTCACAAAAATCGGATAGGAATCCGATCCGAATTCATTGTAGTGTGACCGCGACATACGGCCCTTCATGACAATGTGGCTTCGAAAAGACGAAACCGAAGTATTGCACACTGCTAGTTCGAGCATGTGTGGTTCTCTTTCATATGATAGACTGAAAATCGATGCTGAAATTTCTATGTGAAAGAGGCAGTAGGACAGTAATATTCTTGATGAAATTTACCGAAAACAATTACTACTCTCAACTCACGAGGTACCTTGTATAAAACTAAACTTGTTGTCAACACCTACCATTTATTACGATCACGCATGGGTTTGATAAATAAATGTTCAAATAAGGGCGATAAACAGATAAATGATGCGGGCTTCTAGTACCGAAATTTACGGTACCAACACATATTTTAAAAGTTACAGCGATACCTGAATCGTGTAACCTTTACTAAACCGTCTCGTCTTGGAAGTGTTAAACACACTCAACAGAGGCCTTGAACTTCGAATATAAAATTAAATACTTATTACAGCAATTAGTGTCCGTCAAAAACGATATTTATTAAACGATGCATCGCTAGATAGTTACCCATCATGCTCACTCTGACTACGGTAATCATGTGATTGATTCTTGGAGATTTTATATCTGTTACCCTGCGGAAGCATTCCTATGTATCTATAGCTTTAATTTTGTTAAATCTGACGTCTGCGTAAAATTGATTACGCCAGTACAACAAACTGAAAAAGAGGGTGTAATTTTCCTTCGTGTGCAGTTAAATGCTGCACGATTAAAACATGATAGAAGCTATAAATGATATTACCTTTTAGCGATAAAAATACGAAGAGCAGATAAAAAATTAGAAATATAAAGGAAGAGCAATAAAAAAACATGGACATTTTCACATCTTTCTCGTAGTTTTGTAATGTTGTTGAAAAATAACCAAAATACCACCCCTCCCCGCATACACACACGTGTTCCCCAATGTGTTGTAAAAACAATAATCTACAGGATCAGTAGCGTAGCCAGGATTGTGTCATGGGGGGGGGGGGTGTCATGAGTGGGGGGTTGGGGCACAACATGAGGGAAAAGTCTAAGGATAGAGAGAAAAAAACGAGAGAAAAAACGATATTTTAGGTGTTTTTGCATTGCAAGGTTGGGTCATGGTGGGTGTTCTAACCCCAAGACCACCCCTGTGGCTAGTACGCCACTGTACAGGATTATTTATTATGTTTTCCGACATTGCTATCACGCAATAAGTGTCATTTTCCGTTTTAGCTGAATAGATACATGGCTAATTCATTTGTCACATTTGAGTATCCATAACTCGATGTATAGTAAAGGGCGGCTACAATAGAATCATAATATGAAAGTGATAATTGCATTATCTCCACTCTCTTGGAATTAAATAATGGCTTGGAATATTATGTTTCCAACATAATGTAAATTTATTTTTCCCACAATGCATGAACCTGTATCCATGATACGTCTCACAAATTTTGTGTAAATATCATCCCTCACTGACTTTGTAGTGTTGTAGTTTCATTTCCGTGAATTAAATTGAAAACTGTCATTCATTTTTCAAGTATTTGCCAATAAATTATATTCTCTAGTTCCCCAATTGAAATTATTTGTTGTTTGAGTCAGCGTCTGTGTACATTTCACATTGTTCTGATTGAAAGAGTGAGCTGGGATATTTCGTTCTCGGGAGAGCGTTAGGTGTTGCACTAAGTGAGTCACGGAATGATCAAGGGTCTTCAAATGTACCTCATACTCTTTTATCACAAATATCATAACGTTCGGCTCCGATTCTCCATATCACACGAAAAGCTTTATCATTTCTTCGACTGAACAATAAATAATGAATGATAAAAAATAATGGTGACTTGAGTTTCTCTTCAAGGATGATGTGATACATTGATACCGTCTAACCAATAGAGCTTACCTATTACCTAGATAGACCATTCTTTCTTTATTACATACACACCTTAGGCTCTCGAGATAAGGGGCCTGTCCAGGGCATGACGTATTATTTTACACCGTGTAATTGGATCGATACTCTCCACACTAAAGTGACTATCGTTTCTCAGAGACTGCAGCATTGTCAATATGTGCTGTTGTGAAAGCTCATTTATACCTCTTTTAACACTTTTAATTATAGTCATAAATGTAGTTGGACTTTCACTCCTCAGAAGCAAAAACTACAAATCAGTGTGCGGCCAACTCAGCGATCAAATACATTATATATGAAAGTAACGAATGTTTAGGATTGCTGTGTATTTCCTGGTCGGTCCTATATTCTATTTCTATTCTCTGTGTGGTATGCTTGTCACACAAGTGTTATGTATATTTTATTTTTGATACAGGCCAAGTACATACTTGAACAGTGTGTATGTGTGACTTAGTCGCTGATAAAACAAAGACCTTTAACGAAGCACTGGTGATTGTGAGAGATTGTTTGCCGTCAGCGTGGAAAAAGAACAGGTGTTGAAACGTATCAAAGTGAAAATTCAAAACGATTGCACAGAGGTGAGAAACACAACAGTAAAATGGATACGACAATTATGGCTGGAGAAGAAACCGACGAAGAACAGGAGACAGAGAATGGCGATTGGGAGAAACGACTGGAAAAGAACATTTCATGGATTCGAGAAGAAATTGTGAGTATGGAATCATTGTAAAATAGATATTTTAAAGGCGGTTATCCTTGACCCCAAACAGTTCCAATTCTCACAACCTACTAACTTTTCAACTAGGCTGTCTAAAATTCGGTTGCCAGCCACGAGACCGAAGGCCTGCTAGACCGAAGGCCCGTGAGACTGAAGGGCAAAAAGTTTTTGAAATGGGATGTCGGGAAGGGGTTGGGAAAAGTCTAAAGCAAAACATTAAAATTTCGGGGTAATTGGACCATATTATGTCTCGTATGTACCGGAATTCCGACCCTTGATGGCACCCGGACCCCTAACCGAAGGATTAGTGGTGCCAACTTGAAGATGTGTGCACATGCTGCTAATGGTCAGAGCAAAAAGGACCGTAACAAGGGTGTCCATTCGTCCGGATTTTCGCTTTTGAGCACCCTGTCCTCCGTTCGGGCTTACACGGCGCCGGACGTTGAAATGACTCCACTTTGAAAATTATAATGTATAACTTCTCAACAATGTGCAGCGCGGACCAGCCCAGAGTCTAGATTATGACACGCAATGTGTTATGTGCATCAGTCATACCTTTCACATCTGCCGAACAAGTAGGTTGTGTATTTACTATTTAGTATATTAGAAGGTTACGTTGTAAACAATAGAAATACAGATTGGGGTACGTGCCGAATAATGTAGGAGACTCATACATTCTTAATACTTTAAGCGATGCACAAATTTCCAGTTCAACATCTCATTTTCATGACTGTAAACATGTAGCTTTGAACACGCGTTTCCGGCCATCTGGGGGGCTTGAAAAGTCCAAAAATTTTCTGGTACGCTACGCGCCAACTCATGGTGGCCCTCTGCTTAGTTAGTAGCGAAGATTGTCCTCCTTTTCTGTCATGAAGGAATGTAGGTCTATATCAAGCCAAAATGTGTAGATCAGAATACTCTCAGTTCATGTTGTGTTATATGAGCTACTCTCCAACTTTTATATGTCAATCAAAGAGTTGCACCAATTGAAAATTTCTGTAGAAGAGAGAGTGACGGCATTTAACATTAGCAATAAATCATATATATGCACTGATACTTACTTTCAGGTACTGCTAGATACTTTGATTGAGGGATATAGCAGCCGGCGAGTGCAAAATTAGGCATGTAGGCAAGACGATTAGTAATGTGAGAGTACAACGGTACTGCATGTTTAAATTGTAAATTTTGTCAGTCATGATCCTACCACGAACTTTTTGATGCTTGGATTAGTCTGTAAGTAAACCTGTGACTCGTTTATTCTGCAAAATAAATCTTTCCAAAAGGACAGTTTATCTTCCTGTTTTCCGAAATGTTTCAAGTCCTATCAGATTGTCGATTGTCTTATTCTCAGCTTTTAAGCATAATTTCTCTTTACAAGTTATCACAACTGACAATACATTAAAATCATTTGAAATCATTACATTCGATGATGGATAAGGCCTATAAACCAGAATATGTCTATCCTGAGGCTTATTTTTTACTCAGGGATATGCTGAAAGGCCCCCTACCGGGGCTTTGCCCCTTGACCCATCCGCATGGACCAACGCTTCGCGCAAAATTGTTTTCCCCAACGGTTTCTCGTGTGCTCCCTTTAAACCCACTTTTGAAATCCCGGTACCGCCACTGCATGGGCTTGGAACATTGGGAAGGGAATCAACTTAAAAATGGGAACCAGTGCAGAACATGTCATACCTCAAACACCACCCACTATACACTTACTGACTCGCTAAATTTATTTACAAGTCGAACCAACTCTCACAATTTTCTTGGCACGCAACTTTACACACAGTGGAGGAGTTTTCTGACATGAAAAGGTTTCGTTTCTAACTCGGAGCAGGAGTTGTACGAAACACCACCCTTTTCGAGTAAAATGTGGGTCTTATGACTTACGAATTTACTTAATACACTGTGTACAGTATGAACCCAGAGTCGGGTGGATTTATAATGATGTCGACACATAGGACAGGGCTTAATTATAATGTCTGGCTTAACGACGATGTCTGTAGTTAAGAAAACCTGGCTTGATTTGCTTTCTAATTTTCATGCAGTGTATCGACCCATCATGCATACAAAAAACGTTGTGTTTATTTTCGTAAAGTATATAAAGGAGATGGGGCGTAGGCTATTATGCTATGTTATCTGTTCGACAAAAATCGTTCACATCTGATTTAAAAGGGTCGAATCGAGCGTGATCGGGGGAGGGGGGGGGGGGTTGGCTTCCGTCTGATGAATGATTTGTACCGATAGGGTCGGTTTCAAATCTGGAGGGGTTGCGTGATAATGTTTAGGTAAGTGGGCACCATTAATTGTTTGTAGGCCTAAACATTACTTAAGCGTTCTTATGGAGTGAATAAGGGCGGGTACAGTACAGGGGAAAGGGGAAAATTCCACTTGTTAGAACAGTGAAAAAATAACTCCAAAAAAGCGAAGTTTCACTCTTGTTTGAGTGCCTTCAGGGACCTCTCTTTAATAAAAAAAAAAAAAAAAAAAGAGTGACATCCGTAGGCACTTGTTAAAAAGAGTTAATTTTCATTCTTCTGGTAGTGAATTCCACTTTTCTTGATGTGAGTTTCATTATTCTTGGAGTGAAAGAACTTTAATGAAGTGAATTCACACAATTTCACTTCATTAAAAAGTGACTAACTTTTTACATTTTTAGATTGTAGTTTCATCAGAGCGGTGAAGACTTGTACTAATCGGCAGGTAATTCGGGTGGGACTCGGAGGATTCTGGGTTGTGTCGGCTCCATGGTTAAAGTAAGGTGGGATTTTTCATCAAAGAGCAATGTATAGTTTCAATCTGCCAGTGAACTGACCTTAGGAAAAACAAAAATTTGATTAAAATTGTTGGTTTGGCTAGGTACCCGGTGGTGTTAATTGTTTGAAAACCATCAGTCTACTCCCATATTCATGGCGAGGGGGCCTTGGGGCTTAGAACAATTAACAATATGTGTTCATTCCTTTTCATGGGATTTGCTAAGCCATTTTATCCTTAAAAAAATTGTGAAAATGCATTTACCCTATTGGGATCTATCTCTTTCCTTCATGATTAAATTAACAGTGGGTCCTCTTGCAGCTAGCTAGCTTTACTTCATTTTATTTTAGAGGAATTCTTTTTCCTGACAATCACTGTGAAAAAATAAAGGTTCTACATTTGATGGGCCAATGAACCTAAGTACATATTTACATATCATTTTTGGCCACCATTTTATCTTCTTTGGATGCGAGATTGAAAAGTTATTTTATTAATGTAGGCTGCGTTAAAAGACGAGCGACTCTAAAAATTAAAGATTGAACCAAGTCACTCTCTGATAGAGTGAAAAGTGTAAATTCACTTCATTAGAGTGATAATTCACTTCAAGAATAGTGAAATTCACTCAGGAAGAGTGAACATTCAATCTTTACATAGTGCTGCGTGGACCACTCTCTTTTTAGGAATGCTCCTTGTAGGTAATCCATCCGTCAAATGTGAGACGTCGCTCATTTGGAGTGAATTTCACACTTCTTAAAGTTAATGTCTACTCTTTTGAAGTGATCTTTGCAACTTTCACTCTTCTAATAGTTAAATTTCAAGATTAAGCACTATCTTATGTGGCACGTAAGGGATTTGATGTAAATGTTGAATATGGAAGATCACCCAGATTGCAATGTCATTTCAAGCTAAGTATGGGAGTGAAATGTCATTTTCAATACTCCATTGATTTATTGAAAATTAAAGACACATGCACTTCCAGAAAGATATCTCAGAAGTATTTGGCTTACGTCAGAAGTTTGAGAACGTGGAACTCTTTGTAGAAGGTGTTAAACATGAATTCTATATTTTTAGAGTGTGAGTCCACGTTTCATCTTAATACACGACTTTTCGGAAAGCTCTTTGATTGCCAAGAACAAGAACTGTAGCTTATATTACAAAGCATCGTAGGCCGACTGGCTGCACGCATGTTCAAGTGGTTAGAGCACCAGACTTGCAGTCGAGAGGTTAGAAGCTTGAGTCCAAAGACGTTTAAAATGGAGCCTACTATCATTGTGCTAAGTGCTCAGTATAAGCAATGGAGTAGGGAAAACAAGCCAGTGGGCCACAACTGAAAACAAGCCCTGGCCGGCTCGACATAAACCAATTGGTTGGAACCTGGGACGAAGGCTACATGATGTGAATTGGGGCAGGAAAATTTAATAAAGATTGTACGTGACAGGTGCTTTTTAGAGCGATATGAACCCTTTCGAATCAGGGAGATGCTATTGTCTGAATCATGCCCGGCCAAGACTCCATCCTGCAGTAACTATACCACACATACGCAAATTGGTTTTATCGTGTGTAAATTACCGCTGCGGTGTGCGTCAATCCAGGGAAGTGGATGCATTTGACAAGTATAACGGTGTACGGTCGCACCCAAATTATTTGATTAACCTCTCCTTTATGCTTCATACGTTACAGATGTGTATGGTTTCCGCAACTTAACCTAGGGTAATCTAAAAAGGTTTAACAGGTTAGGAAAAAGGAAGCAATTAGTACCATTTGAAATAGCAATTCTTAACTTCAATTTCCTAAGTAGAACGACCTCAGAGGTAATCAACGTCTTTTTTTTTTATTTTAATGGACAAATTTTAGCACAAGAAGAAGAATACCCCGATGAAAACCAGCACTCTGTTATGATTAACAAAGTGATTCTTTAAAGGACTAATACTCTCACTTTAGATTAAATTTTTAAAGTCCACGGAAATTCTCAATTGGCATAACTCTTTGATTGACGCCGCAAGTTAAAAAGTGCCGAGCACTGTAGCTCATGTTACATATCATCGTGTACTCTACTGCAGTGTTTTGATTACACATTTGGGGTCTTGTACACTCACCCTGAAGCAATTAACCATGGAGTTACCAAGATTACGTCTGGAATTAGGATGAATTTTAGACAGTTGTGGGAGTGGCTTAAGTAAGTAGGTTAGGAGAATTGGAACTGTTTGGGGTGAGAGGAGTCAGTCTGGAAGGCTTGAGAGACCATTTGGTCCGTGGTGTAATCGGGGATGTTTTTCAACGATTTTAATCTGCTCAAATTCCGTACACTCTAACAACAAAAAAGTGACCCGGTCACTCTTTATAATCGAGCAAAAAGTGTGAATTCACTCTATTAGAGTGTTAATTCACTCCAAGAGGAGCGAAATTCGCTCCAAGAAATGTGAAATTCTACGAGAAAAGTAAAAAGTCGCTCCTTAACGAATGCCTCCGAGGGTAATTCTTTTTTTAAGAGGGACATGCATGCAGACAATCCATTAATTAGTGAAACTTCGCTCTTAATTAGTGAATTTTCACTCTTTTGGAGTGAGCTTTATAACTTTTACTCTCCTAACAAGTGAACTTCGGTTCTCTTAATGTGTGTGTAAGTGCTAATAATCGATTGGCTAATTGTGAGTTGTAACTCTTTAATAAACCAACGACTCCATGTTTTGAGGTTTAAATGGCGATTCTGGACTGCTTTGACCAACTTTGGAAAATTTAAGTCGAGATATATCTAAAACGACCACCGAAACCATGCATTCATCTTAAGTATTGTTTTTGTAGGTTCTAGGGCAATCAGGATTGAGCCCGTCCTTTAAAGGCGTTGTGGGATTTTCCTACACTCTTAAAAAGTTGGTTAAAAAAATTCACCAACACTGGTCACGTATGTCAAATACGTAAAATTGGTTAAATTTTCCCCAATATGTGTTTTTATTTGGTTACCCCACAGGCTGGTTACCCAATAAAGTGGTAAAAAACCTCTTGGATAACCCATTAATCAACAATTATTGGGTAAAATTTAACCAATTTCAGGTATTTGACATACGTGACCAGTGCTGGTGAATTTTTTAACCAACTTTTTAAGAGTGTACCTATTTTTCGTAATTCTGAGACGTTTGGATGTTTTGAGCTTATTTCGTTTTACGAAATTAAACTGTTTCCACCATTATGGAGTAGTTTTCACATCAGAATAAGTAACATCAAAAGTCCTGGAAGGGAAAAACGCATCTCAGCGACTGTTTTCGGTATCCGGGCATTCTAGAAAATAGCGAAATTAAAGATGACTTGTCGTCTCATGAAAATGCAATAAAAAACTATGCTGGATTGTAGATGACGTCACAAAATACGCAAGTCTTAACTTCGATTGGGAACTGGTTCAACGCAACGTCGATAATGCGAACGTTTTCGATATTTCGATACGCTGCAACTGATGTGACATTATCGTCAGTGTAATAACGAATCGGTTTGTAATCGAAGTTACGACAAGGGTAATCTGTGACGTCATCCAAAATCCTGCATAGAATTTATTGTATTTCATGAGCGACGGATCATCTTTTAAAGGCATTGTCTTGAGGCAAAATTCATCGACTTTAAAAAATACAGAATAATTTTCTCTTTCAGGTGGTAAAAAATGCATCTAAATAGCATGAAGCGTTCATATACTAATTTTCAAAGCTCTGTAATTTTTTCTTGATATGAAGTGCATTGTGGGAAATTTGTGATGTCATCGCATCGCATTAGTTCGACATTACATTCGTTTCTTTCATAATACTGATATCGCTTCAGGAAGCATTTAGCAACATGCTTGGTTACACCCTACATATAGTGTAGGGTTATGATAAATCTACAGGAAAAAACTGTTCAAACATTCCAACAGTATCACATTTCAAGGACAAACGGGGCATTCAATTATAAAGAAAAACAAAGGGAATCTATACCAATGTGCCCACTTTACAGTACTAACAGCATGTGATCTTGATGAGAAATGGCGCTGTTCTTTAACAAAAATATACAATCTTTAATATAGAAATCTTGAGTTAGGAAAGAGGTACTGCTACAGGGTTTGGAGAACTGGTATGGAATATTTGTCTTTCATGGAAGACCCTTGTGAAAAGCCACCAGAATATGTCTTTAAGTACTATCCCTTGCGTTTTCCAATGTGGGGCAACATCTACCACGCCTGCACTCCCCCCTCATGTCGTGCCCCAACCTCCCCATGACACCACCCCCTCCCCATTACACAACCCTGGTTACGCCCCTGTCCCTGCAAACTGTTGAAATTTGGGGCCCGTCCTCAACCCCAATTGGTTAAACAGAAACGTCTTCAGCGACTAGAAGTCATACGATTTAAACCTTCATATCAAGTAGAAAATCGCGATGCTGCGCCCCTATGGAAAACAACTACACTGTTTATTCGATATCATCGTAATATCAGTACTTCCTGAATAAAAAACATTTTCCTGTTAACATAACCAACCACGCCCCCTTCACAAAAGCAAATATTTTTATTCAAAAAATGAACCCCCGTTACTAACAAATTATTTCTTTCATCACCAAAGGTTAACTGGAGTAAGCATGTATCATACAGATTTTCCAACATAGGGATTTTTTTAGGTACCGTATGTGAACACCGTTTAGGGGGGAGGGGGTCTAATATTTGGGGAGAGTGCCCCTCCCATTTGAAAAGTTTGTTAATACAATAACGTGCTAAGTGTTGCAATATTTGTTTCAATCTTCGAAGGTACCTTTGTTACCACATATGTGTTCTGCAATGCAACCCATGTACTTATTGCGTCAGGAGGAGGGTTTTGGTGTCATATTGGGGGGGTTGGGGTTGGAGGTTGGGGCTCGACATGAGGGAAAAGTCTAAAGATACTGAGAGAAAAACCGCTTTTTAAGGTTATTTTTGCATTGCAAGGTTAGGTCACTGGTATGGGGGGTTCTAACCCCCCGAACCATCCCATGGCTACGCCACTGCTTGTGAACATGGTCACAGTTAAAAATTACCGTATATTAACAAAAGAACAAAATGAAGAGATAAAGGATCACAGAAAAATTCTGGAAATTACTACCAGAACGGTTCTCTAATCTTTATGTTTCTCTTTATAATTTGTCATGTAAATATACAGCAATTTTCGAGCTATATTTACAGTGTAGTAGACAGCGTGTAAGAAGCCTGAAACGAGGTATGTATATAACACACGTAAAATGAGTCTTGTTAAGTCTGAAATCGGTTGGTCAGGCTCATAAGAGCGTCTTCACGACTTTGCGTCGTAGCCTAAATTCTTTTTCGCCAGGAACGCTTAACGGGAGACTTGGGACTCCTGAGATACAATTTAACATTCGTCGTGAGTACAACATTATATCATTAGCTTGTGTGAGGTAGTACTTACATGTGTAGAGTACCCCTGCCGACAATGCTATGTTTGACGGCTATCAAGTTAAACTTTAAGATGGACCACCTAGAATCATTTGGCACGGTCAAAGTTAATTACAAGTTTTATCTTATTCCACAGGCTGAATTGAAAAAGCAAGATAAATCCTTGACGCGACAATTTATTGAGCTACGGTCTGTTATACATCACCTGAAACGGTACGGTGTTTGCCACCGTATACCGTCTTATACACAAGACGTGAACTCGAACGAACTGGAAAATAAAAATAGCAGTGCTCCGCGTTCTCCACAGCCTTCACCTAAAAAGGTTACAACTAACTGGTATCAGACTTTACCATCCAAAAAGAGCGTAAACCACCCGCGAGGGCCAGGTGAACCAAAGTCAAACCCACCTCAACACTTCTTTAACGAAGATTCGGAGGGAAGCGAGGATGGATCTATGGAGGAAATTCCGGCTTTTGATGAATTAGGTGAATATCGCAGCAGGGCGGTGTCTGTGTTAACTCCTACTTGTGTAAGTTCACCTGAACCCTACGAATTTTACCTTGCCCGTTCAAGAAATATGTCTTTTACCTCAGGCGCAACTGAAGATGAATTCGATTGATGACGGTAATGTGGTCAATCAGATAACAAAATTTCAAGGGTGACATTGTTTGAAACTTTACATGGAACGCCAACAATACACGACAACGTTCGGGTCGACCATTGAAGAAGCTACCTCTTTTCGTACTTGTACACTTTAAAATGCAGAGCCTCTGAATATCTGCGACAACCAGTGGATTTCAAAAAAGGGTGGACTGGCGTTCCAGGTCAACATTTTATCATCAATTTGAAATGTTTCTTATGACTGGACTGCGGTATCATACTCTCAGGCGAGTAAATCATCAGTTAATCAAAGTGTAAAGTGAATTTTCTGTACCTCTCGATGATTTCACCATACACTGATATGTACCTGGCTTATCAATCATATGAATGAGGACACAATGTTTACGTGATCTTACAGGATTCTCAGTCGCATGTTGTTGAAGTCGGTCAGTAATTGGCCTTGAGTGGGGACCAGAACCTAAAGGGAGGGTTAAAGCAAACTAATCTTCATATGTGAAAGAGGAACTTAATCTACACAAATCTGTGAAATTTTCAGTCAAATCTGACATGTGTTCCTCGCAGTTACAACAGGAACATTCAACGTCAGCAATGAAAGTAGCAGTCGTTCACCTTAAGCAAACCTTGAAAATGTGATTGACGGTTAAATTGTTGATAGTTTTTTAGAAGTTTTGATGAAGTCTCAAAATAGTTCATTTTATAACCAGTGCCGATACCTAAGGGGTAAAGCACAGTTTCTACTTTTAAGTTCAACACAACGAAACTAACAACATCTACTTCTTTACGTCTCATGGCGTGATATATTTCACTAAGATCGAAGTGTCTAAATATTTGTTTATTTTTTATTGATCCTCGATGTATAAAGAACGATGTTTGAAACATTGTGTTCTTTAAGCTGTGGCGTAGCCACCGGGGGAGACGTGTCCTACGACCCCCCTCCATCGGTGACATAGGAAAAAACAATGTAAATCCAAGTGTTATTGAGATGAAAAATTCCAAAAAATCGTGCTCCACCCGGAAGATCCGTACCATCTTGTGTCCTTTTCCTCAAGAAAACGCACGGATAAGAAAATTAATGAAGCAATATTGAATGATTTGAACAGGTTGATGAAATGTGTTTAAGTGTATCTTAGTAGCAGGGGCGTAACCAGTGGGGTAGCCAGAGGAGCAAGCTGCACCCAGACGCCCAAAAAACGGGAAGCGGGAAAATCAACAGGGGAAGAAGGGCGGAAAAGAGGAAAGAAGGGGAAACTGGTACACAATCGGGAAAACTATTGAGTTTTGCCCACCCCCCTCCCCTGTACGCCCAGGACTGCTTACGCCCTGCTTAGTAAGGATGACAGTTAGAAATCTCAAGTTAGTAGTTTTTCACGAAGGAATGGAATATGTGGCCATGGTTCTACATAGATGTTGCCGTTAATGTACATTTGACTGTGGCGTAATGAGTACATCGCAATTGGGATACATTGAGTCCATACCTTCTGCATTTAATTTCCTTTGAGGAAGTACATTATCATGTCACGAGTATGTATGAACAGGCTACAAGTTCTTTAATACAAGCTTCGACACTAACATTGCTACAAATATGTTAGGCCTGATTAAACGTTACTGCTACACAGACTACAGATTATCACAGGGATCTACGTTCGACTTCTCAATATGCAACCTTAGCTGGGTCTACATTGCAGTTTAAGGGATTACTTAATCTCTGCCTACCTTTGGTGGCAGGTTAAGATTTTTCTAAACTTAAAAGAGTAAAATTTCACTCGTTAGAAGAGTGACGTTTAAAAATGCACTACAAAAGAGTGGAAATTCACTCTAGGAAGATTGAAATTCACTCCAAGAGAGCCGGAAGTTTGAACTCTTGATGGGGCGCCGCTAAGACCACTCAGCTCTTATAAAAAAGTGTTCCCTGCAGACACTCTTTAGAGAGCAAAATTTCTCTCTTTTCGGGTGAATTTTCACTATTCTTAGAGTTATTTAATGCTCTATTGGTGTAAATTCACATTTTCCCACTATTTCGGAAGAGCATAATTTTTGTAAACAGAATATTACACGCCTCCCTTTTCTCCTATTTTTGATCCAGCTCTACAGAATGATACGAAGTTCAACATGTTTTTCTAAACACTTTTTCACCCACATTGTTAACACATTTAGATGCTAAACACAATCTTAGTCCCAAATGGTTTCTTCAATTCAAAGTCTTTCTGGAAAAAGGTTCGTGGCCACTGAATTAAACTAGAAGGTTAAAAGTAGAAATGAAGAAATCAAACAACGCAGGCCATACCAATCTTAAGCTAGCAAAGGATTCAGCCTGACAGTCGCCCAACACAGGATTCAGCCTCACATTCGATATCTGAATAAGAGGGTGAACGTGGGGCTGAATGTGGGGCTGAATCCCTTGCCTGCTTCAGACTGGTGCAGAATTATTGACGTTTCAGTGATGCAACTTTTATTTCATAAGTTCGTTTGAAATGAGTGTAACTACGGTAACTGGCTGGCTTAGTGGAGAAAGCCCCTGATGGAGTTGAAGAATATTTCAGTTTCAATGTCTGTGAGTTGTTGAATCAGTTTGTACGCTCTATTCTGATCATGTGGTTCCCATCAAATAATATCAGAGGTAACACGTCTAGTGTGTAGAACATGATATTCACCATAGCAACGCTCTTAGCAAAGGAGTTTTCCTTGTCAATTTTGTTTTCATGATGCTGTTATTGTCATGACAACAAACCAACGCATCAAATATATTATTTATTTATATTTAATGAATTTGTTAAACCTTAAAGATTGTGGAGAAGTAGGGTTTTGTCAAGTCCTAACAGGATGAGCCGCATGGTCATACGAATTATCTGATACTGTAACGAATTTGTGTCTTCGAAAGGTGGATTTAGTCCAATTCAAGTACTATATTGATAAATTTATTTTGATACGCCCAAAAGAATTCAATTCAAAGAGATTTAGTTGGGAAATTTGAAGATTAGCAAGGAAGAAACGTTCTCTACTGTTGTATTGTAGGTCCATATCACTTAGGTTATATTGACACATTACGCCCTGACGATTTATGCCGTATTTTCTTACATAATTGTACAATATTAAGCAGGAGCTGCCATTACATGATCTATTTTCTCAATTGGTTCTTATTTATCTCTTTTATTTAACTAATATGAGATGATCAGCCAGGATAATTCAAACCGCTTGCACTAAAGTCACTTGCAAGAATACAAATAAATACTTACAAAAAAAAAAACAAAAAAGAAAAATCAGTTCCCTCCCGAAATGCACGGTAAATAATGAATGCGTCCCATTTGACTCCATCTATCCTTGGATTGAGGCCGCACCCGCTTCTTTTAAGTTGAAGTTGGCACCAGGATTGGCCCGAAACGTGGACAGCAACTCGAGACTGAAAAATAGGGTGGGTTGCCTGTTGCCGGATTCCCACGACGGATGTGGTAAATGTTTTTGTTTTTTGTTTTTTTTTTTGCAATATTTTAAAATTCATGTTTCAGTAGTAAAGTGAAGAGCCCGTGTTAAATTAAAGGTTAAGGTATCGTTAAAACGTTTATCAATGATATTTGACCAATTTTTTCTATATCAAGTGTTAGAATCATAAAGAAGAGCTGAAAAGACGCCATAGGGGGTGTGAGGAGGGGTGGACTATTTCCAAGAAGTTGATTCGTTCATTGCCAGGATTGACCTACATTCGTCCTGAAGAGCGGATATAAGGAAATTTGTTTTTGGTGCAACTCAACTTGCGACCATGACGTCTCTCATAGTATCAGGGGATGTCGTGCAAAAATATATTTTGGGGGGAGGGGCATGAGAAGTGGTGACTAACTGCCCGAAAGGGCTTTCTAGGCGGGGCGCCACCATCAGTTGAAGCGGAGCGTACAGAAATTTTTTGAAAAACAGCGACCTCTCAGATACCCGGAAATTGCATCTACCAGGCTTGTAAGTAGAATATAAGCATTTGTTATTTTGAACTTCCCTTTGCAATAAAATCTCCATTTTAATGAAAAGAAAATAAACAAAAGGTAGCTAGATAAAATGTACTGGCTCTTTCACAGGACGATGTGACATTTTATCATGTTCTTTGTCGCAAAGCAGAATCTCCATTTAAAAGAAAAGACCAGAACCAAATTTTTGTTTTATTTGTTAAAGAGGAACATATTCTTAGAACTCTGGTGAAGTTTTCATTCATTTCCCACGTTCGGTTCTTGAGATATTAGCAATAGAAAATATGTCAACTTCAATTCTGATATCTCCAACCAAACATGGGAGATGAGTAAAAATTTCACCAGCAAGCTATGCCTCTTCAAAATATCAAAAATAAATCTGGTTCTGGACTCTTTTGTTTCAGTGAGCTGCACATGCACCCGCCCGAAAATATAAATTGAAATCATGACTTTTCGAATCATATTAATCCATATGATCAGTGGTCGAATGAGTCCGTAAACCTGAACCGGCTGCACAGAAGCGTTGATCGCGCTACCAGCACCAATAAGAGTACTGATTCAGTACTGTTAAAATCACCGAACGTGATGTTCATATGCCACTTGAAAAGCTTAACCTAAAAATTGCAATCTCTCATGATCTATGAGCTATTTTGAGAAAAATGTACCCTTCCAGGGAGTTGTTCAAGTACATCTCCCTGCCCCGCCCCTGGCAACTGATCTTGACATTCCGCTCGTTACACACCCTGACCTTGAAAATATCCCCGCACAGGCCACACGCATTGAAATATATTTGTGCTCCCCTGTCAGATCTTGCTCGGATTCCTAAATAATTAAAGAGGGTTATTTTCCCCAGCCCGTGTATTTACCTTTATGTGTAAACTTTTCGTGTCGACTTGCCTATCAACTTGGTAGCCTATTGTGGGACTCTCACGGGTGAGCAAGTAAGATATTTTCTCCGGTCATTTTCGTCACAGGTAAATGTCGACGGATGAAAACGAAAATCAATGATCTGCAGTAGCTAGTCGACTTCTGATATATAGGATAGATTATTAGCAAAGCGAAACCAACAAGAGACCGCAAGCCCTGCGACTCACCAACTAGAGGGAAGAAGTGTGCTCTGGCGGAAGGGTTTCAGATGCAGATATGCAGTCCCCCCCCCCCCCTTCTAGTCATTGCTGACAGAATAAGCCAGTTTAGAGTTACTGTTTTGTTCAAAGGTCAAAGGTTGTAAGGGTATGCTCTCTTCCAACAAGCCAACGCTGTCATATAGTAACGCATAGCGCACAGTGCACAAACCTTTGCATGGCGCGTGACAAGATTCCTCAAGTCATAGGTGAATGGGATATTGAACTCATCATAGCACATACGCAGTAACAACCCTGAACTGGCTTATTACAAATAATGGCAAGATAGAGGAGGAGGAAATACAGCTAATTGCCCTCTAAAATCAATAGAGTAAACTTAGTCACTCTCTACACTCCATTAGAGTATTTCTTCATTCCAAGAAGAGTGTCATTCACTCCAAGAAGAGTGAAATTCACTACTGGAAGAGTGGAATTCACTCCACGAGTGCTTGCGATGACTACACTCTCTTTTTTATTGTAATCACTGTAGGGACTCTGTCAAGAGCGAAACCTAATTTGCTCGCTTGGAGGAAATTTCACTCTTTTTGGAGTAAATTTCACCAATCATAGAGTGAATATCATCACTCTTGGAGTGAATTAACACTCGTCTAATAGAGTGAATTTGCCTTTTTCACACTATAAGACGGTTACTAAGATCATTGTTTTGATTTCAGAGTATAAGAGGCATGTGAAGCATGTAATCTGGAAGACCACTTCCACAAATTTTCTTGCTGAGATTCACTTCTAGCACTTTCTGCTCCAACCGTATGATATTATATCGTTAACAATGTCACCGTAATTCGTTTATGCACCCTTCCTTCACAGAAGTTTTGTTGATCCTTCTCCATGCAGCGGACTCTGTTTACTCTGCATTAAAGGCGTGTTCTGTAGACAAAATTCATTAACTTCAAAATAGGCAGAAAAATTTCCACTTTCAGGTGGTGAAAACTGCATCCCAGTAGCATATAGTGGTCAGAAGATGGACTCGAGTCCGAACTAGAGTCCATGGAAGTTGGAAATTGCCGGACTCGTGACTCGACCTCTCTTGGACTCGACGACAGCTCTAACAGATGAATTCTTCCTGGTTAATCGAATGATCGGGTTAAACTCACAAATATTTAAGTTTGACATTTAAATTTCGAGCTAAATTGTTGTTGTTTGAGAATTTGATGGAAGACTATAAACAAATACTTTGTAAATACCCCATACATGCGAACACCGCCTGCTCGACCATCTGCTCCCACTCTCATCCAGACTTCTAATATTATGACCGAACAATTAAAATATTCAACACCACACTCTAAAATCAAATTAGTGAACATGATCGATCTCTAATAAAGTGAAAAGTGCACTGTAAATTCATTCTACTAGAGAGTTAATTCACTCGAAGAATGGTGAAATTCTCTCCAATAAGAATAAAATTCACACAAAGAAGAGTAAAAGCTAATCACGTTAGTTACTGCATGGATCACTCTTTTTGATAGTGGTCCTGCAGGCACTCCATCAAGAGAAAAACTTTTTTCTTTTGGAGGGAATTTCTCTCTTTTTATTTTAAAGTGCAAGGGTGGCAATATGTTTTCAATATTTAAGAAAAATACAGTGTGAAAAATTGGACAGTAAATGAGAGATTTTCAAATATTGGGAGGTATGTCCCCAACTGTCACCCGGCCCGGGTCGTCGCCCATTGCCACCCAACCGAATACGTAGAAAAGTAATTAAGAAGGAAAACATGGGTGTTTGGCTAATTAATATATTAATGCTTGACGCATTTACACTCATCGAGCCGATTGGGTGGTAATCGTGCGATTTGTAACATTATGAAAGAACGCAGTTTTGAGCAATCGTCTTGATTTTGCTTAAGAGAAGACTATTCTCCTCAAGTCAACTCTCAAATTCCCAGCTTTCTCTAACAAAAGTATGATTGTTTCAATGTAATATCCAAATTTCTGAAAAAAAAACTAAAAAAATATTTTCACCGCACGACACAAAATGAAAAGGCCAACTTCAGTCTTGATTTTACCCATATGAAATTGGGCAGATTGATCCCCAATAAAGACTTCAATTTTTCAATTATCCTCTACAATTAATTAAACCCATTTTTAAGATTTTCTGCCATAAGCGTGGGCCGACGGGGATAGTGGCTTGACACTTTTCAGAAGGCGTAAGAAGAACAATCATTTATAGTTGGGAGTTCGAGCAGACACACACCATGGACAACCTCATCAATTCAGTACATCTTGAATTTAGGAAAGAATCGCAATAGACGGAAAGCATTAGCATGTTTTCAATTCCATTGTATAGTTTTCCCCGAAAAGGTGCCAAACCGTTTCATCCAGTGGTAGTGATACAATTTATCTGATAATTTCCTGTTTACTTAGCAAGGTGCTCATTTTTCTATTGGTGTGAAAATTTTAATCGCAAACCAAAGCTCAAAATGACGACTGCTGCTTTAATCAGTAGTTAAACAAGCCTGGGAAATTCTATCTCCAGCTGTCTGAATGGTCCAATTTTCCGCATTTTTTATTCGCCCCCCCCATCAACTAATGATGACGCTCCGCTTAGCGCTTAGTGTTTCGATCGAACAGTTTACTCAGCGAAATACTGCAGGTTTGCACATCGTATTCCGTTTTGTATCAACATTATCATCAATTATTTCTGATCACTTTGCTAATTTATTTAAAGTGAAACATTTTATTGCAAACGAAAGCTCAGAATAGCGGCTACCTATGATCCTAACGGCAAGCCTGAAATATACTTACCAGCCTGGAAATGCCACTTCTGGCTCTCTGGGTGTATAAATTTTTCAAATTTTCCGTGAGGCAGCGAAACATATTCGGGAAATTTATCGGTATCGTCCGAGGTCCTTAACCTGCCTGAGGATATTGCTACCCCCCCAAAAATGTAAGTAGCCCCGGCAACTTACCTACTTGGCCTTTCTAATAAGGTCAGATTCTTCAACAAAAACAAAAAAATTATATCATACGATTCTTTCTACAATTTAGCTTCAGGTTCTTAAAACATTTGTTTGAAACGGCAAAATATTTTCGGCAAATTTCCCAATTTCGGAGGATACTCCCCAGTTACCATGAAAAACCCAAGCCGTCTTAACTCACCCCGACATTCTAATTTGTTTTACTCCTAAAAGGGCAGATCACTATATAAAACCCCCTATTTTTTCAATTTTCTCTAAAATTGTACCTTCAACCTGCATTTAATTCCAAAATTTCTCCAATATAAGCTCTTAATTATGAAATCTATGTTCAAGGTAAAACATTTTTCGGACAAGTTTTAAGTTCCATTTTCGTCTTAGAGCACAGGAACAGAGCACGTAGGCCTACAATAAAATGCGTAACCCCAAACGAATTTCAGTAGCCAACCCCATTTTGGTTTTGATAACATGAAGGGCGGATTCTTCAACAAACACCACCACTATTTTAATATCTTTACAAAAAGCCTAATTTCATCCAAAAATTTCAAATTGTAATCAAAGCCAAGCTTCGGATTTTTAAATATTTGTTTGAAAGAAAACCTCAAATTTCGGGACTTAAATTTGCCCGTCACGTCCAACCGGAAACTTATTATCTTTGTCGAGGCTTCGAAATACTGCCCCTCACCGTCGCGCAAATCCTGGCGCCCTGTCGGGCAAGTCTTAGTGCCACCAATAGATTGTTGCGGGGCTATGACTCTGTTCCCAAGGTTCACTGTTCCCGAGGTTCAATGTCAACATCGATGGCACTTCTGGAAACATCGAACCCCGGGAATAACGAACCTTGTAATTATCGGCAAATCATCGAAGAACACGGAAACGGGCAACATTGAACGTGGGGAACATTGAGTCCCGGGACCCCGGGAACATCGGGTAGACCCCGATTGTGACTCCCCGGCTACAATGGAAAATTTCCCCAAATGGGAGGTACAACCTTCCCTGTCAATTACACTCTCTCAATGACGCCACAAAGGTGTTTCAGAACCAAGTGGTGACCTCAAGCAAGGCAATAATTTGTATTCATCCTTCATCATTTCGTTACCACGGTGGCGTAACCAGCGGGGGGCAGGGGGAAACTGCCCCCCACGCAAAAATGGGAAGAGAAGAAAAACGGGAAGCGGGAAAGGAAGGAAAGGAAGGAAGGGAAGGAAGGGAAGGAAAGAAAGGAAAAGAGAGAGAAGAAGAGAAAAACAAAAAGAGAAAAGGGAGGGGAAGGGAAGAAAAGAAAGGTACAAGAAAAAAGGAAAACGGAAAAGAAGGGGAAAGGAAAAAAGAGAACAATGAGAAAAAAAAAAGAAAATGGGCAAACCGTAACATCAAAAGCAAGATTGATCTGCATTCATGGAACACTGTTTTGGTCAATACATGAACATTCATTTAGAAAATATTTGAAGATTCATTTAGTCGCCTAAAGTTAACAAAATAATATCTGAGGTCCACTTTATCGGAGTAAAAACTTTCCTGTCTTTTTCTTTCCTGCTCTTTGCCAGAAAGTCGGGAGGACTTTAAAAAAAGCAATCATTCTTAGATTTGCCACCAATATTTGAAGGAAGATCAGATTCTTCAGTAATCCCCCCAACTGTTTAAACTTCCTCACCGGAAACCCAGAATCCAAAGCTTTCTGCAATATAAGCTCCATATCAACTTTTTTTGTTTCAAAAGGGCAGAAATTTCGCCGCAATACATCACTAATATAGTGGTGTTCACTTTGCAAGAAAAAATCGAAAAACTTAGCTACTACTTACAAACCCGAGACATGCCATTTCCCGCTGTCTGAGGGGAGGACACTTTTCAAAATTTTCTGTTCGCTCCGCGCCAACTAAAGATAGTCTTTGTAGCAAGACTTCATATTCTAGGTAGGGGAACCATAAGCTTAGCCTACCGCACTCAAATGCTCTTATATACACAGTTACACACCTGTCATAGGATACCTTTCAACCCTGTCAGTTGTGTTATCTTTGTAGATAGATTCTTTAGTAATTGAAGTGTCAAAATTTTATCAATGTTCAATGTTGCAGAGCAGTTGCGTAGCTACAGGAGGCAGGGCGATCGTGCCCTTGCTCGAAAAAGTGAAAAATCGAAAATTTATCATTTGAGACCCCCGTCAAAAACAGTTTGGTTTTCCCACGTTTTCCTTCATAAAATTCCGAATTCTCTCTAATAAAAGTTCCATATTCAAAAAAATTATTTTTAACAAAAGCAGAATTTTCTGCGCGCTTCGCGCGCCTTAAATTGCAACCCTCTAAAGCTGTAAGTGATCGCTCATAAAGCAGTCAGTGGATAACTTTGTCCTAACCGCTACATTGCCGTTTCCCTAAAATTTTCTACAATAAAGGCTTTCATTTTTGCCCCCCCCCCCCCCAAAGGCAACAAAGTTTCGAGAGCTTTCTTAATGTCGTCGAGAAGTCTTTATCTGCTCTCCTGAGATAACAGGATATTCAGGCGACATGCTATCTCAGATTCATGCTAATAGGAAAAGCAGATTCTTCGATAGTCCCCCAAATGCAAATTTCCTTACAGGAAAACCTGAATCTAACCTATTTTATGCAATATTAGCTCCATACTTACAAATGTGTAAAAGGACCCAAAATTTCGGTACATACCTATACAGTAGGTCTAGTGTTCACACTTCAGAAAAAAAGATTTATTTGAAAAAAAAAAATGTTCTTGCTCTTAGAAAAAGCAAAGCAAATTAGCATAAAAACGTACCTTTTGGTCAATGGGGTAGGGTGACTTGCATGGTCCAAAAACTGTTGCCCCCCCCAACACTCCCCTTAACGTCTTCAGACACACACAAACTAACACAGCTCAACAAGTAAAGAAATCCAGAAACCTCTATGTTATTGCCCCCCCCCCCACCCTCACCCCCCGGACAGTTAGATCTGGTTACGCCGATGCGTTACCATCACATTAGTTCCTCAAAGAACTGGCAGGTGGATCATGCAGCTCATGTCGCAATTTGGAGCACACAAAAATCCAATAAAGAACCTTAGCCTGCATCCAAGCATGTAAGTACTAGCCTACTTGATCCAAGCACATGCAAAGGTTATTGCACTTCATTACGCGAACCAATAATGCTGCCTGCGTGGCAGGCAATACGGCAAATTTCACTCAAATATGAATTGTCTCTACAGCATTTTTCTTTGTAAACCTTATTTATCCGCATAGGAGCCAAAATATTGGGGAAACTTGATGTATTTCATACTTAAACATGAAGTGACTGGAAGGTGGGTGGGGGAGGGGGGAAGGGGTAATAAACACATGATTCCGTTGACCCCAAATGACTCCAACTCAATCTAAATGACAGAATTTCCTTCTCTTTAGAGTTTCACCAATAGCTAAATGCTGTGGAATATCCAGTGGCAGAGCTCCTGAGGGGCAAAAAGGGGAGATCACACCCCCCTTCCCCCACTCTGGAAAATGAAACATTGGAAAATTTGCCATTTGTGACACCAGTCAACTACAGTGTGGTTCTCCCAACTATTCTTCTAAGCCTCTGGATTCTCTCCAAGCTTCATTTTTGAAATAAAAAATAATAAAAAAAATTTTGGGGCATGAGCAGTAATTCCTAATGCAGTAGTGCTCCCTCATAGTTTGGTAAATTTTTCTGAGCTCTAGAAATGACAAAATCTGAAATTTGCCATATGAGACTCCACATCATCAAGTGACACCTGCCACAACAGTGCAATTTCCGTAAATTTACTTTCACAAAATTCCAAACTATCTCCAATTTATGCTCTTGATTTTGAAATATTTCCTCTGTATAAGACAAAAAAGTTTTCGCTTTTAAAAAATACCATTGTGAGCCTCAATTTGTAGGCCTTAGATAACGATCTGAATCAACACATATCTCAGTTGCCGTGCAATCTCAGATTTGCCGATACAACATGCAGATCTTCACTAATTCGCCAGATTTTCAAATCTCCTTACAGAAAACCAGAATCCAAACAATTCAGCAATACAAGCCCTATATTTTCTAATATTTTTTTAAAAGGGCAAAGATTTTGACAGGCTTCCTGTGCAGCTAATACATGCCCCTAATGAAGTGGTGTTCACACTTCGAAGGGAAAATGCAGTCACCCCAACTTAGAATAGTGCAGTGGACTGTCTTGTTTCATGATTGGTTCTTAATGTGTCATCTGACAATATTTTTCATCTCTTATGTGAAAATTACTCCAAGTAATTATTTGGTTTACCCTTAATATAGAATATTGAAGTCCTAAAATATTATGAAAGATACATTGAAGAAAAATAAGAATATTGTATGGCTCAGCTGTTGCTTCAAGATAAGTTTGGTAGACTGATCTTGCACTTTAAACAAATTGATTGTTCCCCCCCCCAAAAAAAAAAAAAAAAAAAATTAAATCTCCTTAAAGAAAACCCAGACTCCAAACAATTCAGCAATACAAGCTCCATATTTTCAAATATTTGTTTAAAATAGCCTCAGAAAAAGGTCTAGTTACTCTTACCCCACTGGGAATATGCACCCTTTTTACTCATAGACATCAAGTTGTTACTGTCCCATTAAAAACCACTGGAAATAAAAAGAGCAGTAAGATAAGATGTAACTTTAATCCACAGCCAAATATAAAAGTTAAAACAATTTTGCAAAAATGTTGTTTTTACTTCAACTCTTCCCAACAATCCTACACCTACCAAGTGAAAAACATCAGACGATGACACAATATAAGAGAGTATACTGTTCATCTTATTTTTTATCAGATTTAATTGCAAAATGAAACAGTACAAATCCTTAAAAAACTGACATTATTTACACACTATATCACATATGGCTACTGAAAACAGAGAACAACTGGACAAATAAGTAGACAAAATTACAATACTGTATTGCTGTGTGAATGGAATGAAAAACATTTGGTGACAATGAAAAGAGTTGAAAAAATTAACATTAATAACAAAGAAAATAGCCTCTTAGATATTTTAAAATACGAAATCTTCTGACAAATATTATTTCCCCAATAAAAAGAGAAAATATCTCTTAAATGATATGCCATTTTTTTTTATTCTTAGGATTTTACTGCAAAATGGGAGTTTTCTAGAACCACACTTACACCTTGCATTCTGTCTTGGTATTAAAATTTTCAAGTATTGCTTTACTACAGATGAATCAGAGCAGCTAGTGAAGGCAGCCATTAGTGTGGGATCCATGTGCCTGAGGTAGTCTTAAATTTATAGTCTAAATGCATCTCTCAACTGTCAAATGTCTCAAATGAAATTGAAGGAATCAGGTGATATTTTTATGTACACTAATGAATGATACAGGTAACCAAAGAACTTGAAAGATTAAAGCTGATGGACCCCATTTATGTGCGGTTAAAATCAGGTCATCGCTTGACTGTTCAGATTTGTCAATAGCTAATGAGTTTACAGCAGTGATTGTATTACAAACTCTTTCATTCCACAGTTTTGTTCACATATGATGAAGGGGATTGGAAATATTCAGATGTCCAGTGCACTGTTAGTCATTAAATAAAGTAACATCATCTCTCCTCACAACTTCTAGAATAACTGTCTTTGTATATTTTACATATTTTTCCATACTCTGCAGATTCATGTGTTTCTTCTTCACTTTCACATATCACATTTTCATCTGAGGTAGACCTCTCACTTTCTTCTATTCTTTCATCTTCCTTTTCTAATTCTCGTCTCCCAGTAATTGACTGCAATCTGCTTTCTTCACATGTAAAGTTAGTTTGAGAGCAGTCACTATCAGAACTCCCATCAGTGACCTCATTTTGTAATCCCTCAACGTCATCCTGTTTGTCATCTTTTGATTCGCCAAGAAGATCCTGCCAAACAAATTTGGAAAGCAATCTGAAAGACTTAAAAGGTATATTCAGGTTGGGTTTTTTTTTTACCATGTCTTGCAAGAAAAACAAAAAATATTCCACCCCATGTCCTTCAAATCCTATCACAACACCCTTCTATTAAATCAAGATATCTTACTCTAAAAAGATTGATTATTTTTTTAAAAAAATACCTGTCTTTCAACAAAGCCACAGGGAGTTATGTACTGTAGTTATGTGCTGTCCTATTCTTGCATTACCTAACATCAGGAGTCCTTTACTTTAAATGCAGCACAGATGGCTATTTGTGGCTGCATAGGTCTTCAAGAGTCACCTGCATGACAGTCTTACTGGTAAATGGCAGATTGATCCCAAGTCAACCTTTAAGGGTTTTGGAGAAAAACAAAGTTTCAAACTGCAACTGCGTGTTTAGTTTTATAACAATAAATGGAGAACCTACACTCCCTAACAAAAACAACTTTGTAACTATCAGATAGGACACAATATTGAAAAGGAAAGAGGGGGTTCCATGCTGAGCTTGAGAGATTATGAGTGCATTCTGTCACTGTAACAGTGACTTTGTTTAATTTATTTTGTCAAGGATTGTAGCTAGCTGACATGATTGCCTTCTATTATACATGCTAACACTAGACTGTAGATCTAAGGATCTGGGCAACTTGAAAAGTAGGCCTTGAGTCGAAAACGTTTGGGCACCCCTGCCCTACTAGCATAATACAGCTTGGCAGGTTCTTTGAATTATTACTTCTGTAAGGGGTCCATTCGCAGCTTTTGTGAGTTTATGTTGGTATGTTTACTGATAACTGCTAGTCTATGACTGACTGTTATTTCAGCAATATTAGTGATTCAACAACTGCAGATTAAATTTTGATTTTTTTTTTATAAATTGCAGCCATGCTGACGCTTAAGGTTTTTGTGAGGAAAACAGAAAGGATGAAGACATTCATTTTCAGTATTGCTCCAGTACACAGGTATATTTGACATCAGAGAGGACTCTATCATCTGAGGTCAACCAGATTCTTTGGAATTCAAACTTATGTACTGGTAATTTAGTTTTACATTTAATGTCTTACCACCCTTGTGACTTGGTAATATAGCCAGCTTCAATTCAAGCATAAATATCTAATCCAATCTTTGCAATGACTGGATTTTAAAACCTAAAAATATTTTAAGGCAACATCTTCAGTGAAGAAAAAATTCAAAACCACAATGGGCAACATGTCAACAATATTGTGAAATGTAGCTAGGCTTTCAGTGTACTATCCATAAAGTTCAAGATTACAGAAGGATTTGTAAAGGTTCAAACCAGATATAAAAGGCACCAGTCTTATAGATGAAATTAAGATGTTTCACATTTGGTATAATATTTATTTCAAAGAAGTAGACTGATGTAAGTGTCCCTTGTCCCTTCACCTGATCTCTGTCAAAACATGTGAAAAGTTCATAGGTACATTAGAGAGTCAGAGGTCATGCAGTAATTGCAACTTGGTGACATTTCAGTACATACATTGAACAGATTTGAGGATAATGTAAACATGATCCATACATGCTAAAATAGTTTTCAGCCATTAAGCTGATAGTCCAAAAGGTCTTTCAGATCAATCACCAACCACTTCTTTAAAGAGAGACACACAACCTAAATATACCAAACACGATTCACTTCCTTTAGTTTCAACAGCATGCAAGCATATAAACATTAGCATGGAAGAGAGAGTTGTTAGGGAAGAAGAAACAATGTTCTATGTTCTTTTTGAGACAATTTTTGTTTGTGACAGTCAATCTTGCTTTTATCTCCCAAATTCTTATCTCGTTGCTTGGATCATCAGGATGAATGATGCATTAATCAAATTGCAGTGATGAAATGTATTCCTTACAATCTACTTGTTAAAGGCAGTCATTTGTCACCCTGAACTACAGTTTCAGTATACATATATCAAAACTCTCAATTGGTACAGCTCTTTGATTGGCATCACATTCAAACAATGCATCATAGCTAAATTACACAGCATGGGCACTGAGAGTGTCTTGATTACACATTATGGACTTGTATGGCCACTGGGACAAGCCATGAAGCAATAAACAAGGATTGTGTCTGAATAAAGATGAGTTTTAGATAAATGTGGGAGGGGCTAGAAGTAAGTAGGTTGGGAGAATTGGAACTGTTTGGGATGATGAAAATATGCCTTTAAGCATTTCACTGCCAGCAAAATTGTGAAATATATGTCATCTGATGCTATCCAAGAAACAATGTATCATTTCATTCGAAATCAGCAACAATACTTCATCAATTTTGTCTCTTAATGAAGAGAAATTTGTTCAGTCCTGAGAGAAATGTATAGACTTAAAAAATCCTCCCATACAATGACAAATAGGGCACAATTGAAGAATGTTGTTTGAACATTTGTTTCCAGACGTGCTACTGAAAATTCTTATTATAAGCTTTGTTACTGGCAGAAATAAACCAAAGTATATGCAGACAATAGCTGCTGTTTAGGGATTACTTGGAAAAGAATAGATGAGATTGTCATTAAAAGGGACAAGTCACAGGAGATTTAACAACAGAAACAAAGGAACAAGACACCAAATAGTAGCCCCTCAAAAAGTCAAAATATAGAAACTATTTTCAAGTACATGTTCAGTTTTCAAAAAAAATTTGCTCCTTATAGACAAATCTGATTAGCAATTGTTTTTAGTGACTGTAGGCAGCCATTAGTGGGGTCCATCAGCCTTTAAGCATCTTAATTTATTGTACACATGAATTTCAAATCCTCATATTCAGTGAAGTTCAGAAAATCAAGATACACTTCAGTGTACAACCATCCATAGAACAGGTAAGGAAGGAAATTTAAAGAATAAAGGTAATGGACCCCAGTAATGGCCGACTAAAATCAGACCATCAGAATTTGTCCAGATTCGTCTATATTTCCTTCTGTAACAACTACCTGCATGAACTTACTGGAATTAAACAGGGTAAAGGATTCTTTGCAGGGCCAGGAGTAAACTAGGAACCACTAATCTAAAATTGTTTTGTTTTCTGGCCTATGTTCACAACATGATGTTTTTTCATACATGATTTTTTTTCTGAGCAAAATATTGTAAGAGCTGGATACTTTTTTATGCCTGCAAATTCTTTGTGAAAGTCTGATAAACAATTAACTTTGGTAATTATTAAAAGATCAGGTGAGAGAATAATATAGTTATAATCATTGTTTCCAGCAGATCCTGGTATGCATTATTCCAATGAATGCATTACACATATATTTGGCTTAGGGAAAAGATTCCAATTAAACGTACTCTCCAAAGACATTCTTAATGATAAATTCTCCTCATTTCCCCCATCCCCACCCAACTCAACAAATCATATGAAAATGAATGGCTTTCTAAAATAAATTTACACAGTTTCTAATGCAAATATTTTCCAATCACTTTTGCTTGTGTTCCGTACTTGACCCCTAATGACCCCATTAGCACTTGTACCACCATAGAGGGTGTGTTTCACAAATGACATATAGGGGATCTAACAGAAAACCCAGAGGCTTTAGAATCCTCTCCTGACAAAATATGGATAAAAGACATCTTTGGACTAGGTTAGAATATCATATAAATTCTTTTTCAGTTTTGGATATGGTGAAGACAAATACCCACCTGAACCACCTCAGCAAGATACACAGCCTGGTCTGCAGTGACCTTTAACCTTGCATTCTCCTCTTTTAGATCTTTCACTTGTGTATGTAGCTGAAATTGAAATGTAAAAGAATTAACTGCATATACCACAACTGGCTTGGTTTCATTAAGTGTGAGGGTGGTGTGTGAATCAGTTTTATTGTAAACTGCTGATAAAGACCAAGTGAGGCTCCTCCAATATTGTAAATAAACTGTGATATTAGTACATGATGCCAGAAGGTGCTACACCTTTAAAATAATTTGGATTTGAAGCCTCTTTTAAACTTTTGAAAACAAGTCATTTCAAGATCCCAGAAGAAAAACAATACATCCCAGTTTGAGGAATTTATGAGGGGAAAAAGGATGTAGGTAAAGTTGAGTAGTGTTATGTACTTAAAAAAGTGAGGGGGTATGTCAACTTCCCTAAACTAATGCAGAGGATGGAAGCTTGGACAGGTACCTTGCAGTACAGCCCTCTTTAAGGAGGAAGTTTAAGCAAAAACTTTATTTTCATATGTGAAAGAGGAACCAAATCTAAACAAGAATGGTAAAACTTTCACTTAAATAGGACATGTATTTCTCAAGATATTGATAAATGAAATTGAAAGATTTGTGTTACAAAGTGATCTAAAGGGAAGCAGAGGCATAACTTCCTAACATTGACAGGGGATGTTTTCTTCCCCTTTTTCCCAGTACTGGACTGCCACTACTGATTACACTGAGTAACGTACAGTAACCTGTGTGATAGTCCAATGCAGTACTGTATTACATTACCCCCATCAATTGACCAAGTTAAACACCCACTCACCAACTCACAGAAGAAGTTTCATCCTTTTAGATGGAGTGGGCATGTGGACTCAGTGACTGGCCTATTTTTCAAAACAATTGATGTTTTTCAAAGAAAACTATGAGTTGATAAAGGTGAGGTGAGGTTAGATAAAAATTTATTCATATCCATCATAAAATAACAATTGACAACAAGGACCTCACTTAAAAATGAATTAATACTGTAAATAAAGTTATCCATGCATCTTACAATACACATAGCTTTTCATTTTTTGTTAATTTCCAATGTTATTCATTTTATTTAAAAAAAAAATAACAATGACAAGTTTCTGGCTGGTCTCAAAGCAAAAGAAGAGATCAATTTCAGAGACCACAAGGGTCTGTGACCAAGACAAAGACCAAGAAAAAACAGTCTTGAGACTGGTCTCAGATACTACAACACTGTACTGTAGTAACTTTTCTAATGTTCTTTTCTTTTTAACAAAAAATCAATGGGGTTGTTCCACTATGCACTGTAAATAACAATCAGGTGTATTAAGATGAAACTTTACACCTTAACTTCAACTTTGGTTTAATCCAGCAGTACCCATGGCCTTCTTTCCAGCTGGATTGTTTTCCATACTCCATTGCCTAGCAGAGAAACATGCACATTGGCACGAGATTACGCTTTAAAAGCAGACCTTGATTTCCTGAAAAATTTTAATGTTGTCCTTCAGGCAACCATTTCCCTATTTTAGTTGTCCCTAAGGAAATTTGGCTGTTTCCAAAAAATTTTACCCACCGTTACAAAACAGTGTGTTCATGTATTATTGGTCTTCAAAAATAGAAAGATGTGACATTTGTGAGACAAATACTTTCATGTCTGAAATATATTGTAAAATGGAAAATGTTGAAGGTGCTGGCATTGATTAGTCAGCAGTAATTGTCCATCTGACAAACAACTTTTAAATTGTGGTTGTCTGTATGATATATTGATTGTCCTGGACAACCAGGAAAATCAAGCCCTGTAAAGTCTTCAGCATGGGAAAGAAACTTGGGCTCCTATGTATCAGACAGATGTTCAACCTCTAGGACCAAGCACACAGTCTCACAGAACAAGAGCATCCAAACTACAGCTTACTGAATCATTCATAATTCAGCCATGTCCCCCACCCCAATCCTCCCCCCCCCCCAAAAATGAGTTTCCTTAAAATGTTTTGGGTGCTCTTACATTAATCTTAATAATTGCAAGGAAATGTTTCAATGTATCAAAAAGCTACACACTACTTTAAGGAATATTTTTATAGTAATACTACAATAAACATTGGGCCTAACAAGCAAACATAATACTGTTAAATTATTTACATGCTTAGATACAGTAATAACATACAGTAGGCTAATGATCGATAAATTGCACAGAAACATGATTCATATTTTATCAAACAAAATTTATTTCTTACCTGCTCATTCTCCTTCAAAGTATTTTGTAGTGCAACTCTTCTCTCCTCTGCAATTTCTTTCCAATATTTTTCAGGGATTTCTTCTAAAATAAACAAAACGCACCTCTATGAAGTATACAGAATCCTCAATTTAATTTTTTCTTAACATTGGTTGTATAAAGATGTCCAACAAATGAAGTAGAAAGAGATGATTTAGTAAGATTTACAGATTTCACATTTAATGTTTGTCATTTATGCAACACATAGCAACCATAAATGCTGAGAAAAACTGAAGTTGCTTGTGGTGTTGTGATTGTGTAGTAGAATAACTAAACATTCAATCCCCCAAATTTGAAATCATTAAGTGATTAACCGCAAGTAGCTATTTAAGAACTACAAAGTGTGCAATATTATGTCACTGCAATGAGGCTACTGTACTTCACTTCCTTACATTTCACATCATTCAACAGTGTATTACCTGTACATGAGCAGAATGTTTAGGATTTTTATTCAGCGGTACACAATAATAATAAATGCAAACACCATACAACCCTGCTATATGTAAATGTATATATCTGCTCCATGCATGCATGCTCTAACTTGAAGCAAGAGGAGTCCTATGGGTAGGCAGCTCCTGCATACATATTTAAAGACAAAGGAGTCAAAAACAAAAACAAAATTGAGTATGTCAAACTTTTGTGCATAAGAGTCATCACTTGATTGTTTACTGTAAGTCATAAAAGTACAAAGCACATTTTATTTCACACAAATTAACATGTACACAGTAGTTAACATAGAAGATCCCCCCCAGCCAATTCTGCAAACTTTGAAGTAAAGACTGAAAACTCAGCAGTACATAAATTGATTTACAAAATATGATTCTTTGGTACCCGATGTCATGCTCAACTTTTGCAGGACAGTATACAGCAACTTCTTTACAAAGCACATACATGGGCTAATGTATGGTGCTTGCATTGAATTAACGACCTAAACATACTCTGACCAGGGTTTTTGCCAGAAGGGGAGAAGGGGAGATTTGTTCCCCCCTCCCCTTTCTAGTAGAAGGTGGGTAAAATCCCCTTTTTCATTTCCATAAAAAATCAGAAAATTGTCAATATTTTGTGGTTTTAAAGTAAAGAGGACACTTTTGAAGCAATGATTGAACTTACATAAATGACGGACCTTTGAAACCCTTCAAATTGCACTCTAAAGGGTCCTTGATGCAAGCTTTTGTCCCCTGAACCCACCAGTAACTTTAGGCTAAGACAGCCTCAATATAGATTTGGCATTCAGCAGTTACATACCCCCACCCCCTCCTTTTCGTGTTTCTGACAAAATCCCTGCTGACTTAACAATGCTTTCACTGTGTGTTTCACTTGAACGTCAAAACAGAACAAGCAGTCACAACATAATGACTCTGGACAAACAATACAACATGTAGGAACAAATGGAACACTGCAGGATATACTATTCAGTTCAAACCCATATGGTCACTGACTCATGGGGAGGTGGAGGGGTACCAACTGGATCAAGCCAGTCAGACTTGCCTGCCAGGTTGACTCACACTAAAGTAAGCAAGCATTGCTATTGAATTTAATGGTACTCTGACAGAGCTGTACATTGGGTAAATATAATCTCTGCAGCTTGTTATTCAGATGAATAAAAGCAGTCGGAAAGGCAGGTTTTGAAATTCATTCCTGGAAGCTTTTAACTACATGTTTAACCAGCATGTGATTATGTAGATATTAATCACCACAGAGACACAGCCCTAGTAGTAAACAAAAAACAAGTGCAAAGCTTACAACAAGACACCCCGTTGATGCTTTGAAATTACTCTCACATGCTATTGTATTCCTCTACGTACAGTTAGTACGTTTAAAGGTTAATAACATGTCTTAGAAAGCACTTTCTTCATTATGTTTTAGAGGTAATTTATCCTGAGAAAGCTAATAAAATTTGTTCTCAATCTTTGTTTTTGGTTCTCAAGATACTATATCAACCTGCCCCAGCTTAAAGTTAGCACAAGTGGCATTGTAACCTTACATAATTCATCGACAGTTTTGCTTTTTGCTGAACTGTTATAACAAACTTTTCTGTCCATAATCTCGTTTGAATGTTGCTGAAGTAACTTGTTTTTTATATGCTAAAATAATGACTTCAAGTGTTGCAGTCAGTGTTGATACATCTTTTGAAAACCCTAAAAGATTCAATCTTTGCTTTAATTTTTAAATCAATGAATGTGAGAAACAATGATTTGGTGAACTTTGCATTCATAAGTTGGGAACTTATATTGTAGGTCAAATATGAAATAAAAAATATCGTACACATCAATCATGATGAAAGATTTACTTTCAGAAAATCAGATGTAGTTATTCCACCCACTTATATTTCCAGCACCTAGTAAATGGTAACAATGAATTCCCTCAAAGCATCACATGCATAACTTAATACATGCATCAAGACTATATGATGAAACTTTCAGTCTAATGATGTAACCTACCTTGTACCATTAGCTCATAAGCAATCTCTTCAGCTGTTTTTTCCTTCTGTTGGGTAGAAAAATATCATTTTTTATTGAGATTCATTGGTCATTGCAGCTGACAAACTGCATTCTCATGTGAAACTATCAATGGTTACTTGCTGGCAACTCCTAATTTTAGAAGCAGAAACACATTTGTAAAAATATATTGCATCAGAAATTACATGTCTGCACTACTATGTAACTTGCAAATTTAGTATCATTAATTACATGTATGTTTTACAATGTATTAGCTACTTAACTATTATCATCATCATTAATATTAATTAGGCCTGTATGTCTATTACAATGCAATATATCAACTTGCCTTGACAGTATCTATGCCACAACTTTTGTTTTCAGTTGAGCTGTCTGTATAAATCTGGAACTTCTTGGATGATTTGGAGCTGTATTTAGCTTGCCTCTTGGCAGGTAGTCCACTGTCACCATCACGTTTTCTCTTTGGTGTTCTAGATTTCTGTCAATAACAATGGGTTGCACTTGTTAACCAAAACATGCAATGTAAATATTAAGCAAAAGCAAAGAAAAATCAGTTACCACAGGATGAACAGGATTCAAATCTTACAGAGCTATAAAATGACATGTACAAATGATACCCATCCTAGAGGGCAATGTAAATGTATGGCCAACAGAAACCCACCCACGTTGACATGTCTGATAGCCCAAGTCAGCTTTGTTAGAAAGTTAGAAAATGGAGTTTTACGCCTAGTTTCTAACAATTGGTTTAAGTCAAGCTGGCCACTGCCTTTTATCCAGTTGTAGCTCACTGGCTTGTTTGTTTTGTTAGTACACACTTTAAAGGTAGTGTGACATGCCAGTAAAATCCCTGACTCTACTTGACAGTTAAGGAGATAAGGCAATCATTTGGAATTATGTCAACATCTTTTACAGTTCTCAAGACATGCCTTGTTTGAATGTTTGTTAAGTAACTTGTTGTTTATATGAGTTCAAGTGTTACTGTCAGTGTTGATACATCTTTTGTAAACCCTACAGTATATGACTAATCTCCTTACTTACTGGATAGTGTATGGTTTGGTAATTGATACAGATGATTTCCAAGCACACTATTCACTTTCAAAACAAAGGCAAACTAATGTTACAACTTTCCTTGAAATGAAAATTGCAAAAAAAGTATAGCATTAGCTGTGGCATGTCCCTCCCTAGACATTACAAAATTTGCATATTGAGCTCATGTTTATGCATGATTTAGTGCAAATCAGAAATTGCCCTGTAAAATGATCAATTTTTGAGAAATTTTGAAGGGAATTTTGTGACAATTTAGCTTGCCTCTTGGCAGGTAGTCCACTGTCACCATCACGTTTTCTCTTTGGTGTTCTAGATTTCTGTCAGTAACAATGGGTTGCACTTGTTAACCAAAACATGCAATGTAAATATTAAGCAAAAGCAAAGAAAAATCAGTTACCACAGGATGAACAGGATTCAAATCTTACAGAGCTATAAAATGACATGTACAAATGATACCCATCCTAGAGGGCAATGTAAATGTATGGCCAACAGAAACCCACCCACGTTGACATGTCTGATAGCCCAAGTCAGCTTTGTTAGAAAGTTAGAAAATGGAGTTTTACGCCTAGTTTCTAACAATTGGTTTAAGTCAAGCTGGCCACTGCCTTTTATCCAGTTGTAGCTCACTGGCTTGTTTGTTTTGTTAGTACACACTTTAAAGGTAGTGTGACATGCCAGTAAAATCCCTGACTCTACTTGACAGTTAAGGAGATAAGGCAATCATTTGGAATTATGTCAACATCTTTTACAGTTCTCAAGACATGCCTTGTTTGAATGTTTGTTAAGTAACTTGTTGTTTATATGAGTTCAAGTGTTACTGTCAGTGTTGATACATCTTTTGTAAACCCTACAGTATATGACTAATCTCCTTACTTACTGGATAGTGTATGGTTTGGTAATTGATACAGATGATTTCCAAGCACACTATTCACTTTCAAAACAAAGGCAAACTAATGTTACAACTTTCCTTGAAATGAAAATTGCAAAAAAAGTATAGCATTAGCTGTGGCATGTCCCTCCCTAGACATAACAAAATTTGCATATTGAGCTCATGTTTATGCATGATTTAGTGCAAATCAGAAATTGCCCTGTAAAATGATCAATTTTTGAGAAATTTTGAAGGGAATTTTGTGACAATTTTTTTGTTTTTTAATGTTTTTCACATCAGACACATAACTGTCATTTTCATGTCACATGACCTTTAATGGATAATATTTGACACTTTATTCCTTAGGTTTGGGGGAGTCATCCATCTCTACTTCAGAGTCACCATTCATGGCTAGGAGTCACAGGTAGCTTAAAAGAAGGGTTTAATGTAATATCAAGTTTTGATATGTTAGAGGGGTACTTATTCTAAGAATTGTGGTGAAATTTGTGAAAATCTGATGTGCGGTCCTGAAGATATGAGCAAGAAAACTTGTCACATTTTCAACAAACAGTGAACTTGAAGCAGGCACATATGACATCATATCCCCACATTAATGGTCAGTCTTTTGTTTTTCTTTAAACTGTACAGCATATTTTCTACTCAACAGTCCCATATTATCAAACTGTGATTGAGTAAGTGAAATGAGAACTTTTCAAACTTTGCAATTCACATGGGGAGGTCCTGTTCCTATTAACTTCAAGGTCAACACAACAGTCTGCAAAAAAGGGAGCAAAGCATTCCTTGTCAATGTGAAGAAGTGATATAATCTCTGCTGCCCTCAATTTCACTTTGGGATACAAATCTAGTAACTTCATTTGCTGATATCTCAAGAAATACATGTCCAATTTGAATGGAAATTTCACCACACTGAGTAGATTTAGTTCTTCTTTCCCATGTGAAAATTACTTTTTTGCTTAAACTTTCCCTTTAATTCCTCTTTCTTTGGAGTTGTAGCTCCCACAGAATTATTAAAACTATATAAACCCATACATAAAAATAAGTTTTGAAGGCTACTGTAAATTTTCAATTTTAAATCAGCTAAACAAATCCAGTACATCATTTTCATATTTCTTGTTTCCCACTTAGGTCTATCTAATGTCTGACAACTTAGATTATCAGTGAGAGGCCCAATAATACAAACCCACCACGATGTTTGGGGCTATGCACTGTCTATACAATAACTTCTGCTAAAATTTATATGCAATACTGTAGGTGGCAGTTATGACATTATTGAAGCAAATACCAAGCAAGTGTGGCTAGTGCTAGATTCTGGGTAATGACTATTCAGGCCAAAGGGGTACTCAACTCCAAAATTATATGAATTGCCCAAGGCTAGAGTCAAATGTTTTTCTAAATTGATTTTAAGGGATGACAAACCTGATTAGCAAATCGAACAAATCCATCTTTTCCAACAAGCCTTTCTTCATCCTGTGCTGATGGCTGTAGCTGTTGCAAAGATGTCCGCTGACTGGGAGATTCAGCATTCTGCTATTAAAGCCAAAGAAAAGCAGTTTATTTAAAATGGTAAAACATTGCTAGTGTTGTCTTATGAACTAACCCTGCAATATTTAATTAAAAAAATTGAAGCATTTTATTTCATCATAATTATTACACCAAATTTAAAGGCATTTTATAGTTCTAACCCACAGCAGTTCCAAATTCTCCAAATGAAATTACTTCTAGTCCCTCCCACAACTGTCTAAAACTCCCTATCCAGAGACAATCTTAGTTTATTGCTCACTGGTGAGCTTACTAGACCCTAATAGGTAATTGAAACACCCGTGGTGAATATTGTGTACTAAGAGCTACTCTGAATATTTTTTTTAATATGAAATCAATCCAAGACACTTTGCCAATAGAGGATTTCTCTAGGGTGCTGGTAAAATTGTAGTTTCAGGTGACTAATTTAATGCTGTGATGTTTACATTTCATTTGTTTTGTACAAACACAAACATAATGGCTCATAGAAATGAACTGATTCTTGTCAACAGAGTGAAAGTACTGTAAATGTAGTCCATAAGTAGGACAAAATGTAATGGATACTACTTAAACATGTAAATGCACAGAACTATCTAAAGCAAGCAGTGTTCTACGTTATGATCTGAGATCTGATTTATAAAGACTACTCATGAACAAAACTTTTGAGAGTCTAACTTACACAACCTATCTCTCTTAGTTGGTACATGTATATAGTCACCCTGTGGGTAAAAGTACAAAATTGTCATGGCGACATGTACAAAAGCCCTGTTCCACGGAGCCGTGCAACTACAGTACAATGGACTGTGGGAGTTATCACAGAAACAATGTGCACAATTTGAGGGATTCGAAGAAAAGGTAACTGGCTTAAATGTGACAGTTCAAACTGAAGCCACACACATGGCTGGTTCTTGGGCATTCATTGTGATGTTTAAAACATATTGAATTTAAAAGTACCAACTGCATTTGTTTAACTTGTTTCCATGAATACCACTGCATGTTTGGTTTAACAGTAAGAGCATCTGCCTCCAACACAGAAGGCCTGGGTTCTACACCCAAGGATGATCATACCAAAGACTTTAAAAACGGAACTTACTGCCATTGTGCATGATGCTTCGTATAAGCAATGGAGTAGGGAAAACAAGCCAGTGAGCAACAACTGGAAAAAAGGCTGTGGTCAGCTCAACTTGAACCAACAGGTTGGAAACTAGGCCAAAAAACTCCTTTTAACTAACTGACTAACTGAGGGATGCACAAACCCTGATACTATAAATCACCAGTGGATGTACTGATATGGTAAATTTGCTCCAATATCAATTTGTGGTACACCACAACAACTACAGTACAGTATGGTAAATCATGAAACTCCATAATTACTATGGCATACTATGTTTGTACCAAAAATTATGACTGGTAACATATACAATGCTAAAATACAGTGTATGTGAACTTAAAAATTTTCTAGTGTTATGATTGGTCTTTTTGTTTAAGTTTTTCACTTGCTTTCAGAACCTCCATTTCTAAACACTAAAATCATGAGACACTACTCCATCTACCTTTCACCTATGGGTTTGCATATGACGTCATAATACTTCCCAGCAGCCATGTTGGAGTACATATGTTTACTACTGTACTTAGTAGACCTTACTGGACACTCCATGAATGTGTACACACCGCATACAGTACATCACAGTGCACTCTCCAGACAAAGTCATGTGCAAGTCATGTGTAGTTGTCAAGGTTGTCCTCCAGCATGGCAAATCCATGATGTAACTGCAAAGCCTCAATACTAAACAGAATGTTATAAATACAGAAATGTTTGAGTTGGGTACTACTCTACTGCATGTGCCATAGTTTTTTTTTAGGGGAGAGTCATTTATCTAAACGGGAAGTTGGGCAATGAAAATGCATCAAAGACTTGGCAGTAACTGCCAGTTACGTAAATGACCCTCCCCTTGGTACAGTAACTGGCAGTGCACAACTTTTACCTTTGATTTGAGAAAAGTTTTCAGCTTGACAGTCTTTGATGCTTTCTTCATGGTGGAAGGTGGAAGTTCTGATGAAACTAAATCACTCATCTTCAGCTGTAAGGCACTAAAGGAGAAAAATATAGGATTATTTCTGACAAATTCAACACCCACTCTAAATCATACACTCTTTATAAAAAATAAATCCCTACTTTTCATAATTCTTTACTGCCACATTCAACTGTACTACAGTACCATCAAGTGCTCTAAAGGAGTTAATTCTACAAGGCAAGGTGAATTTTATCTCAGAAATCCTGCTCATAACATACAGTCAAAGGTAGTACTAACAAAATTCTGAGAAACTCCTGTATGGTTGAAGATATTTTTAAAACAGGAATACTTAGAGGTTGAAAGTCACAGGTATTATATTTGCTAAGTGGCTTAGAGGCAAAGTGAAAACTTACATCTGCTTTGTAAATAATAATATTCTGTCATGAGATCAGAAAGTCTGGCAATAAGATGATGCCTTAAAAGAAGTCTCAACTGTGAGGAAGGCAGGTACAATATGTGGTAGTACCTGCAATTTTAATCCAGTTTATCTTCCTTTGCAGTATGGTTGGCTAAGATGTGAAATCTCAGATCAGATTTCAACTAAGAGGACACATGAGAGCCACTAAGAAAGTAGGGCCATATTGTTAATGCCTTCAGTTGCACTGTTGAATAGGGCAGGAATAACTGAGTGGTTCAATCCCACAGAATTATAAATCAGATTTGTACTGATCAGTCGTGTTTTCACAAGCCCTTTTTACTGTTCTGTCCGCATAGGGGCCTATAGATGCAAAATAACGTTAAAGGTAGTGTGAAATGTCAGCACAAGTCTTGCCTTCAATTAGCAGGTGAGGTCCTAAGCAAAACTCTGTTGGAACTAATATGCCAGCTTTTCTACAGTTCTCAAGATTTACCTCTTCAAAGTTTGAATGTTGCTGACAGATCAGCTTTTTTCTTCTGCAAAAATAATGATGTGGAGTGTTGACAAATTTCTTTTATTTACCCTTAATTCATTGCCTCTTAATTATTCATCAGATAGTTTTATGGTTTGTAAATTGATACTGATGATTTTCATGGAAACAACTTATACTTCAAAAATAAGAAACAAAAAAACAACATCAGAACAGACTAATGTTACAACTGTCCTTCAAATGCAAATTGTAAAAACAAAGGATAACATAAGCTCATGTCCCTATGCCAACATCACAATATTTGTACTTTGAGCTTATGTTCATTAAAAATAGAAGTGCATGTCAGAAATTACCCTGCAATAAAATGGTCAATTTTTGAAGGATTTTTGATGGGAATCACAAATTTTTTTCTAGGTTTTTAAAGGGTTTACATCAAATGCCTAAAATTTGCTGTTTTCATGCCACCAGACCATCATGATGTAGTTGTACTGAAATGATGCTTTGCCACCACCCAAACTGAAAACCCTGCTTTTGGCTAAATAAAAGCTTCAGAGGCATCTGTCAGGCTTGATATTAGAAGGTTCAGCTTTTCTCAAAGAGCTTTAAATGAGTGGAATAGTCCAGGTGCCAGAGTGAGAAGTAACTGCTAAAGGCCATATCTTCTCACCACTCATAGCCAGGCTTGATATTAGGAGGTTCAGCTTCTCTCAAAGTTTTAAATGAGTGGAATAGTCCAGGTGCCAGAGTGGGAAGTAACTGCTAAAGGCCATATCTTCTCACCACTCATAGTTTCAATGCTCCTAACCAACTCAATTAAGCCCCTCCCTCATCCTCCTGGATCTGGATATAAAAGATAGTACAATACTCTTGGTGGAGTCAAATATACAGGACTGTGTGTGAGTACTCTGTGATTTAACATCATGCATGGCATATAGTACAAAGCTCTAAACAGGCCCACTGCAACATATTGCTCAGATTTTTTCAAAGTGAGATAAATCTGAGTGCTGTATGCATGCATAACACATACAACTGATGCCATGAGCAGTGATGATATCACTATAGGCCAGGCTTGCCAACATTTGAAAGCTGAAAATCTTACTCTACTTTTATGAAGTACAAGTGTACATGCCGGCCTGAGGGAGGGGTCAAAGGGGAGGGGTATCGGCCACTATGATGACCTAGGCCTACCTTTTGTTGATCTTCAGATCCTGGATCAAATGCCTGCCTGGGCTAAATCATAGATGTTCAGCCACTAAAAACATCACAGCTAGCTAACCAGTAGCTAACGTTAACACAATTCTGTAGCAGTTCCAGGGCTGCCTGCCAGGCACTGTACCTCTTACGGCCAAAACTTCCTGACATTTGGTCAAATCCAAGGTCCTGGCCATCCAGTCTGACCAAGAAGGATTTTCAATGGCCAAATAACCAATCTTTTATGCCAAAGTGCCAAACTTCAAATTTGAAGCTTATGATATCTGGCAACAAGACAGCCTCGAGACTTCAGTGCAGTTCATGTGGTAGTCAACTGTGCATGTATTAAATGGGCATATAATACGCGACTATGGGGTGGCATGGTTTAGTTAATTGTACAAGGGGCCGTACGTTGACGTCCTTACGCACATAGATAGGAAGCAAAGCACACATTACTTTTGTCACACTGATTGATTCTACTTTTTGCACGTTCATTTCACACTTAAAATAGCCAGGCGCACACACACACACAATGTAGAAAATTGCTTGCGGATGTATTACAGCAGAATTTTCAAAAATCGTGCTGTTCCGATTTCTGGCCTCCAGAAAACCCCCAAAACGGAACAAATACGATAAAATCAGACTAGTTGGCAAGCCTGCTTTACTGTAATTATCATGTCAGTCTGAGGGTCTAAAGACTGCACCTTATTGTTGGTTGTTAGGATCAGTTGGGATTCACAAGAATGGCATTCATGTTGAATTTCCCTGCCTATAAAATCTCTGTCCACACCTTTGTGCTTCAGTGAATGAAGGTCAACAAAAACCAGTTAAGAAGTTGCTTTACTGCTTGCCTTTCACTCCTTGCAAACAGTGGCTTATCTGGACCGTATCATTCCACCTTTTTTTCAAATCTTCTGCTAGTTCTCTCTTATCAAGCTTGTGGTTTCATGTAGCATGCTTGAATGAGTTAAGCAGGAAGTCGGGTAAAATTTGATTACCCCACCAAACCTCCCTTTTGGTGGGGACTCAGGTGAAATATCTAATAGGATACGAAATTCCTCATGTTACCTAAAGGCATGCTGCCTGTCCACAATGACCAACAATTCATCAAAATGGTGGGTGACACAAGAATGTATAAAGGGCTCAAGGATTTTGTAGCCAATGGAGGTAAGATAGACGGATGAGTCGATAATTTGAGGCAATTGATCACCTTTTTATAAAGATTGGACTAACATTGGCACATAGCCAACAGGGTGGAAGAATTCAATAAAATAAATAGGAGTATGATCTCCCTGTGGGGGATGCAAAGTTTGTAAAATTCTCATGCCACTTATGCAAACCACATTTTAATAATATGGGATTGTTGCGGAGAAAATCCAGAGTAAAGTTTAAAGAAAAACAAAAGAATGCCCCTTAATGTGGGGATATGATGTCATATGTGCTTGCTTCAAGTTGACTTTTTGTTGAAAATGTGAAAACTTTACCTGTTCCTATCTTGAGAACCACACATTGGATTTCAATCCAAATTTCACCAAAATGCTTAGAATAAGCACCTCTCTAACATACCAAATCCTGCTGTGAACTTAAACCCTTCTTTTAATGCACAGTGATGACTTCTAGAAAAAAGAAAATCACTCCCCAAGCAATGGATATTATCTAATCACTACAGGGACTGTACTTGCCATATTCTACATAGCTGTTGTTTCTTTAACAGATGTACCCACAATTTAGAATGTTTTATTTTCAGGTAAAATGACAAGGAACTTAATACTTTTTAGAATGATTACCTTTCTCTTAGGTGTAGCCTAAGTGAGAAGTCTTTGTTGCTTTCAATGCTTTGCTTTCTATTTTTACAGAAATCAGGAAGTGTAGAGCTTTACCAAGGAAGGAAGCAAGTTTAATGAGCCATGATAACACAGTAAACAAGAGCACCCTCTTTGAACACAAGAAAAACCAGAAAGCCAAAAGGCTTAGTGATTCCTTGCCACTGAAATTTAAGCCTATCTTTTTTTTTCAAATTGACAGTGCTCTGTAATGTTTTTCAAAGTGACAGTGCTCTGTAATGTACCCACAAAGTATACATGCAAGGCATTAATGCTTCCTACAAGAACTGGGGTTATGCTCATGATATCACATCCACATGTGTGAAATTTTGCAGTATCCAAGATTCCAACCATGGGAAATTTGTGTAAATATGATATTGAGACTTTGACCCCTTGTGAACCAAAGTGACATTTGATGTCCACAAAAACTATAGGGATTATTTATTCACCATGCATCATCTATATGTCAAGTATGAGGACCCTACAAGTTACCTTTCTTGTAATGCTCTGCAACAAGTTTATCACACTTTGACACTACTGACCCCAAATGACCTTCGACAATCACAAAAATCATCTGGGATCACCATATCTCAATACGGCCAACCCACACACTAAAGATGGGCTTAGTTACATTGTTCTTGGATACCCTGATTACTAGGTTTTGAAGTCTTGATCTCTCATGACCTCAAATGACCTTTGACCTCCAAAAAATCAATACAGAACATCTAATTAATTAATACAACCAACCCACACACCCAAAAATTAGCAAAGTCACTTGCACCTTTCTTGAAATATTGTGCTCATGAACCCAAATGACCTTTGACCTCCACCAAAAACAATAGGGATTATCTACTCAATATGACCAACCCACACACCCAAATATGGAATTAGTTACACTTACCTTTCTTGAGATACCGTGTTTACAAGCAAAAGCTTCACATACACGCACACACACACATGGCATCACCATCGCATAGATTCCTTTTGCTGACACAAGGAATCAAAAATTGACCCTCTTCATCCTTACCTCTTAATTCAGAAACAGTGTGGTGTGTCTCTATCTTAGTAAGTACCATAATTCATCCTCCTGAAGTTAGGTATGTCTACAAAGCCCCTACATGCACTCACAATACAGCTACTGTTCTCATCAAACAAGATCTGTTTACACTTACATCATCAACTTCACATGATTGACAATCTTGCACCCAGACAGTTTTAAAGGGAGTTCAGTTCAATGGGAAACACTGAATTTGTGAGACTGGAAGAAATAAAGGAGTGGCACAAAATTGTTCAGAAAGGTGTCAAAATTATTATGTATCCAAATACAGACAAAAAATTTGTAATCAGCACATGCCAGCCACCTATCTGAACAATTTTGAGGACAACACGAAAATAGCATTTCAAAATATCTACAACTATGACTTTGAATGACCTCGGATAAACAAGTAAATATACAAGATTCAACAACCACTACCTGAGGAACATTACGGCCAACTTTCCAGGACATTCAGCACTATTTGCAGTAGAAGTGACACTTCAAAAAATATTCACAAAACAGCCACTAGTGACCCCTAGGTGACCTTTCACCTCAACCTCATTTGTCTCATGGGTCTGTCTTTTGTTGGAACATGCCACATTACTCAGCAGACATTATGGAAATCATTTTATTAAGTCATATCATGCACTATCACTTTGCTTGCTTATGATACAGTATGCACCTACAGTACTGTAGTGTGCAAATTTGGCAGTTGTACAAGTAACACAGCAAAGTTTTTTTGTTCCAGTCAACATGATTTCACAAATTTAAGGCAAAGGTCTGAAGAGATGTGATTAAATTTTCAACAGATTCTAAATTTGCAAATGTAACTTACCTGAAGGGGCATTTTATTTTCAGTCACGTGTTACCTGTGGACGTGACATATTTCATCGCTGCAGTAGTTCCACGTGCACAATGTAACCTATATTTTCAAGGTGTGGCCAATTTCCCCCTTTGCAGCCTCCTCATTGGTCATTTATATCATTACATTCATTTACATTGGTGAGTCATAACTTTTGACCAATCAGGGGACTGCAGGTGTTCGGATCTCGCACGAGGTTTCCAAGACCAAGCCTGCAAGCTGGACACTCGTGCATCAGACTTCAGATGAGGAGCACTTGAGTAACCTAGCTGTAGATAATTAATCCTTTTCTGCCAGCAGAATGATTAAAACTGATCATCTTTTTTGGAACTTAATCAACGAATAAATCATCATTAAATCGATCGGAACTCTCCATCTGTTTTTTTTTTTTCTGTTTCTAGGTACTACGCAGGATCCCCGTACTGCATCGACTTACTTGACATGCTGGAGTCGCGGGGCTTCATCACTTTACTCAACAGTAGGAAGCATTTCATTGGTCCAAAGTGGTGAAAACCAATTGATGGCTATCCTTAATTGAAGAAAAACAATTATTACAGCCTGAACATTTGATGTAGACGTGTAATAAGACTCTTCTAGAAACAGGCAAATTATCCTGGATACGAATTCCTAGTGGATGACTTTCTGTAAGGCTATTTGCTTTCTGGTCATAGCCTAGTCGAAGTGAATTGATATCCGCTTATTGAGCACCTTTCTTTGCTTTTGAGAACGAAGCATATGTGACAGGGAATCCATTTTCAGCTGGATTCCTAGTTCCCCTCAAAGTCAAACCAGCTGACAAGGAATCCATTTCTTAGATGGATTCCTAGTCCTAGTCAAAGTGAATTGGAATCTGTGGATGAGCAGGAGGATGATTCAACTGCGTCTAGGAATCCTGGATGAGCAGAGGAAGTTTGATTGCCACTAGGGAGTCCTGGATCAGCAGTGAAAATAGTTGGAACAGGGTATTCTATAGTTCTTCACTATGAGTCTTTTTATGATACTAATTAGAGTATTATCCTGGACTATTATATAATTTCTTTACACAATCCACTCTTTCCAGGCCTTGATTTTTAGCAAAATTTATGGTTGTCCTTTGGGCACCTATGTTGGTCTTTCTGGTTGTCCTCAAAAAAATTTGGTTGTCTGAAACGTTTTTTCCATTGACAAAACAGTTTTTGTGTTTATACGTTTTGTTAACAAGTGTCAAAAAAAAAAAAGATATTATCTTGGAGAGACAAAAACACTTGAAGTCAGAAATATTGCATGGTAGAAATAGTTGAAAGTGCTGATCAGCCAGCAATATACTTTTCAATCAGATAAAAGCAAGCTGCTGTATAATTGATTGTGAGAGAAAAATGATTGTCCATCAGACAACCAACTTTTAACTTTTGGTTGTCCATACGAAATTTTTGTTGTCCCAGACAATCAGAAAACCACAAAAATTGAGCCATGCTTTCCAGTGAGATTCCTTCTTGGAATTGGTACTCTAAACATTTCTAACTTAGGCTTCAGCATGCATATTAAAACATTGTTCTGCCCGTTAAAGGTTAGTTTCCACCCTTGATTTTTAGGAGCAGAAAGTAACATGTGGAAACTGCCAAAGGTAGAAAACAACAGACCCCCTCTCAACATATCACTAAACAAAAGGCAAGTTTGGCAATATATCAGCATTCAATAAAAACGTGGGGCAGAGACTTAATCAGGGTATCCACTCGAAACCAAAACGTCCCCACTCTTTTGCTACAAAAACGTCCCTGCTTTTTACCAAAACGTCCCTGTGATATTATATATGGTATACCAAAACGTCCCCGCATAAAGAGTTTGAATGTCCAATTGAAGATGCAAGTTGGTAACGTAAGATGGAAACGTGAGAGATGAATTAGAAAAAGGAATATAGGTGAAAGGATGGATTTGGGAATAGTCTATTCAATTGTGAAGAGTGCATAGCTGAATTAAATTGTGATTCAGCTGTGTTTAGAAACTGAGAATTGAGATGAGTCTATTGTTATTGGATGATAACATGCACTGGGAAAATAGGCTACAGCAAAGGTTGGATAATTGAGGTACCTTTTGATAAGACTTCTATTCTCTTATTTAAAAAAAAAGAACATTTTGATGCATAGGTTTCATGTAAAATATTTAAATTTATTTATGATCTATTACGTGCAACAGGTAGGCTATAGGCCTAAGCAATCTTTGTTGTTTTCGATGTTATGAACATTTCACAACACATAACAACCTATATGTGCAAGTTTTTAACAAATTTACAAACAACTTAATCCTTTTAACTTACAGTACCGATTCGTCGAGGTTAGCGGACGTTGACGCACGATACGATGACTTACTATCAAGGACTAACTTTGACGACCAGCAGTTTTTCTCTAATTTTCTAATCGTCAAATATCGTCAAATCAACTCCAGTAACCCTTACCTAGAGAACATCTATTGATGAGAAGATTACATCTACCACACTTCGGTCAAACAATGAAAAAGATCTTCATAATCCAGACGGTTTGACGGTCTATTGTGCGTGTTTTATTATCCTCTCAATACCATCAAAACTGTACTCCGTAATCTTTGGCTCAATAGCGTGCATGAATGGACCACTAAACAGGCCGCTATTCAGAGGAAGTAACATCGTGACAAAAGAGCTTGCAAGACACATTAGGCTTTTAATGCCACAGATAGTTGACTAACTTGAACAGATACCAGATCTTGACTACAATGGAAAATGCTACTCTAACAGGGAAATCAGAACCAAATTTCCTACTCGATTCAATCACGAACGTACCGTGTGCAGCTTTTTAATGTGTAATGTACTTGCAAAACTCTGTTCTGCCTTCACAAACCCCTTCAACAAATCTTCCACAAATGTTGTCCTACGGTATTCCTATGCAAGATCATTAAAGGTGTGGTTTCTCTTTTTTCAAAACTGAGATTTTCAGAAGCCAGTGGATGGAGTTTTTCAAAGCACAGGAAGCTTCAAACATATAAAATCCCGATCAACATCAAATCTTCTAAATGATATGTACAATTTTTCCAACTTCTTTTTGTCATAACGAAGATTTTCAAAAGTTTAAGAAGGGGGTCTGAAAGTTGTCCTGCTCTTGCAAAAAAATGTTTCCAGGTTCCGACATGAAGACAAAAGGGTAAAGAGCTCTAGCAGTTCTGACCTTACTTGCCACAAGATTAATGAAGGTTTTAATCGCACGGAAATAATTCCGACAATCGAAAGAAAGAAAAAATAATCCCGATCATTTGAAAACTTTTTCGTTATGTTGTAGTTGATAAATTCTCCCTCCCTCAAGCTGAATGCCTTATCGTGAGAGACACATTACATTCTTACTCTGCATGTCCGTAAGGAGTGCCTCTGACAACCTCTCTGGGGTGTATGTGTATGTGTGTGTGCCTTTTATTGTTGTTGTTGTTTTTTTTTTTTTTCAAAATGGAGATTTAAGAATTTGATTCCCATTTTGTATGGAAAGATGTATGAAGTTTTCCAAAGGGCAATGGGCTTCAAACCTGCAGAAAACCCACATCAAGCTGAAATATTCCAAATGACTTGTGCGATGTTTCCTTTTTACAACGGAGATTCCAAAAGTTAAGGAGGGCATCTGCAAGTTCTCCCGCTCGCGCAAGAATGTTTCCCGGTTTGGATTTGACAAAAAAATATCTGAGGACTTGGTAAAGGTTACTAGTCACAAAATTCAGAAGGTTTCAATCGCGCAGGCAATCAAAGGAAGAAAAAGAATCCCCATCGAAAATTTTATCGTTATGTTTTAGGTGATACATTCTTCATCCCTCTGTATACCTTATTGTGAGAGACATTATCTATAAGGAGTAAAGATAGGCCAGTACATTTGAAAAATTCATTTTCAATTTAGTATTTCGAACAAAGTTTTTATGTCTTACATTCTTCCTTAGTAAGGGATGCTTGTGACATTTCTCTCTGGGTGTTTACTCTTTCCAAAATGGAGATTTAGGAAGTTGATCACCACTTTGTTTGGTTTGTTTTATACTGTTATTTATGGAGGCTTTCCAAACTGCAACAAAGCCTCAATCAGTTAGAAAAGGCCGATTGAGCTCAAATATTCCATATGACCTGTGCTGATTTTCCCTTAATACAACAAAGATTTTCAAAAGTTGAAGAGGAGCTCTGGAAATTCTCCCGCTAGCTCAAGATGGGTTCGGATTCCGACAGGAAGAAAAAAATCTGACGAGCTGTACAAGTTCTTACCTTTACGTGTGAAAATGTTTCCGTATGTTTGAAATGACCCTTAACTGCCAGAAATATTTGAAAAAAACCCAAACATGCGTAAAAATTCTGATTGCGAGAAAATCATGTTAAGCTTAAGAAGTTTTTTTTAAGTATGAAGTACAGTATTCTCTTAAGGAAGTTGCAGCTCTGCTAGTTCTTCCGATATTTATTGAAATGCTCCAAATTGTTTTAGGCTCCAACACATGCAAAGGAAAGAAGAAACCAAACGGGCCCTTAAACTGTTAGGTTTTCGTTATTTTCATACGATAAATGAAGATTGTTATAGTGCAGTTGTTCCAACAGGGAAAAATAATATAATAACAACCTCGATCTTGTGATCGTTTTTCGAATAGAATCCAATGCGTTATAATATCGTACCGATCCTAGTCTACTGAGAGTTTTGCGAATTAAGTAAACCAGAAATCCAAAAGGCTAAGTGATTCCTTGCCGCTGAAATGTAAGGCCTTTTTTCACATTGACATTGCTTTGCAATGTTTTCAATTAACAGGGCTCCATAATGTGCCCACAAAGTACAAATGCAAGGCATCATATCTTCCTACATTGAGATCCCCCTTGCCCGTTGTGAACCCAAATGACATTTGACCTCCACCGGAAACTTCTGGGACAATGTATTCACTATGTGCCATCTACATGACAAGTTACAGGACCCTACAAGTGACCTTTCTTGAAAGACTGTGCAGGAAACCTTGTCAGGCTTTGAACATGCTGACAAATGAACTTTGACCTTTGGGAAAATCAATAGGGATCATCTACTCAATATGACCAATCCACACTATAAATATGAGCACAGTCACATGCACCGTTCTTGAGATATCGTGTTTACGAAGTTTTGACCTTTTGACCTCTCGTGACCCCAAATGACCTTTGACCTCCACGAAAATAAATAGGGATTATCTAATCAATATCACCAACCCATACACCGAATATGAGCATAGTCACATGTACCGTTCTCGAGATATAATGTTTGCGAAGTTTTGACCTTTTGACCTCGCGTGACCCCAAATGACCTTTGACCTCCACCAAAAACTAAAGGGATCATCTACCCAATATGACCAACCCACACACTACATATGAGCATAGTCACATGTACTGTTCTCGAGATATCGTGTTTACGAAGTTTTGACCTCTCGTGACCCCAAATGACCTTTAATTTCCACCAAAAACAATAGGGATCATCTACTCAATATGGCCAATGCACACACCAAATATGAGATTAGTCACACTTACACTTCTTGAGATACCGTGTTTACAAGCAATTTCTAAGGAATTTACCTATTGACCTCTCGTGACCCCAAATGACCTTTGACCTCCACGAAAATCGATAGGGATCATCTACTCAATATGAACAACTTACACAGCAAATATGAGCATAGTCACATGTACCATTCTGGAGATATCGTGTTTACGAAGTTTTGACCTTTTGACCTCTTGTGACCCCAAATGACCTTTGATCTGATCGCCACCAAAAACAAAAGGGATCATCTACTCAATATGACCAACCCACACACCAAATATGACAGGGTCTACCCAATATATATGGGGTCTACCCAATCTTCCTGAGGTTCATTAATCCCGTTTTCGTATGTCTCGGTGATTTGGTGATGGTTACAAGGTTCGTTATTCCCGGGGTTAGATGTTCGGAGAATTACATATGTTCCCAACATTAGGCCCCAATTCTGGTGCCATTTTATGAAACTAAAATGCATTACTTATGCCTAATTTTTGTTATCGCAGGACCCTTAAATCCCACGTCAAGAGGAAGAAGGCTGAGCACGCCCGTTAAAAGCCTGATCCTGGTGCGCCCTCCCCGCGCTCTATCTAGTCCCATGTCCACCGTCCTATGTAGTCCACCCAAAGAGGGACCTTGCATTTCTTCTCGCAAGCCTAAACAAACCGGGGTTTATTGCGCATGCTAAACAGAAATTGTCTTACCTTTGTAAAAGTTTTTCATTACACACATAAAGGTTGTATATATATCCCAATAAAATCCATCTAAGGTTTATCAGTATAGCCGAATATTCAGCAGACCAACTTCGATTGCGTTGGGAAATTGTCCACAACAAGCTATACTCTCACTAACTGCCGATTTAAAAAGCACAACTAGTTTTTACGCACGTCTCCATTGTTTGAAACAAATGCTTGAGTCCCGTTTTCCCAGGGTTTAAAAACATCGAGGAATCTGTCAATCATATGTTAACATTTTTTGCAGCTGGGTGAATGAGCTGTGTTCTCATGTGCAACTGTTTGATGTTTACCGCCGAGTAGACTAGATGACGCGAGGGGTGTCTACAATCTTCTACATCTGACAATTTGTCATAAGTTTGGCGCCGTACTTGTGGCAGTTGTAGGTTGTATCACCGTGACCTGTATATTCTTGGCTTGGGTTTTACATATCCTGCAAGACCAAAAGGCCCGCGCGAGCCTTTGTTGGGGACTTCGTTAATTTGAACACATGCCCCCCTGAAAAAAAAATACCCCCTGGAAAGTATTGGCCACTCTTCGGTACATTTGTCTGGCTGCGGGTGTGGTCCTGGACATCTACAAACCTAGATGGGCCGTAACCTGTTAAGCAGGAAGTATTTATTAGGGCTGTGCATTTTCGGTTAATTCACTATCCGTTTAACCGATTTTATTAACCGGCGGTTAACCGTTTAACCGAAATTGACGTAATGTTTACACAACAACAAAAAGTCAACATTTCCAAAGAGCGCCATCACTTTTGTACAGGAAAGTACAAGTCTAAAATGGCGCCGTAAGTCATGTTCGCCCATGTAAGTATGTGGTAACAATGTTGGTCTTTTGCGCTGAGTTTATATCATCTTGTCACAGTAAAAACCCATCCCGCATTTACTGAAACTTTCTTCAGACCATGAGCACTTTTTAAAATTCCACCAACAGTTGTATTCCCAGATAACCCTATATTATATTGTCATTTATTTCATGAAACACTCCCACACCGCTGTTTTGATGCAGCTTGCTTGTGATGCAGTGTTCAATACATGTACAACGCTCACGTGTTTGTCATAGTAGCGATCTGTACAATTGCACTGTAAACGGCCCACCAGCCGCAAACAGCACAACCAAGCCCTTTTAACCTGCATAAATTAAGGAATTCCCAGCATTCCTACCGTTAAGTTATTTACAGTAGGACTTATGGAATGTTATCATATGACGTCGTTACAAACAAAAACAATTACGCACGTGGCCCCTTGCATGCAGTAGACTTGCGGGCGTATCCATTTTTACCACTAAACAAGGGACCATGTTTTGCTCGATGACATCATATGCACACGATCTATTGCAAAATTTGAATTGCCTCTGCATTGTGATTGGTTCGAATACGTTGATTCTGAGCCAGCCAATCACAACTCGCGTCATCCCCTATGGGATTTAGTGTGTGAAAATACCAGACTTCCGAACGAATTTCCCCATTGAGTTTGCGTTATGACGATCGCACTTCGGAGGTTTACATAGCTGGCATGTGCAGCCGGCCAAGCCCCGTGCTAAATTCACTAAGAAACGGCAGTACAAATCTCTGCGTACTTGGATTTTTCGGGGGTCCGACTTAAGTGTATTTCATTTGCTCATTATTTTGAAACAAGACAGTAAGGTCTGGACCTTAACCATTTATGTGGAACCTTCGGAAGCTAAAAACGAACTGTACTGTAGTGCGGGACCATGCAGTATTGTCTTAAAACATGTTGGGACATGATTTTGAGCGTACTGCGGTCCTACACACAGTATAGCAGCATTGAAACAGTACGAACGAGTCAAGTGATCTCATTCTCAAGCATGGCCACGTGAACCTCGCGGTGATCAAGTTTGGGCGCCATGTACGTACGGGAGTAGTTATTTTTGCACATGCAAATGACTTATTCTGTGTACGTGATAAATATGCGCATAAAGCTTGTGTGATTGGTCGGCAGATCAAGGCGAGTCCAATTTGTCAACATGGGCTACAAAGGGGGAGGTTTTAATTGACTCGACATATGGTTCAAACGATAGTTCACCGAAAACAGTTTGTGCAATTTACAAAAACTTTAAAAAGCTAAACAATTTCTAAGCACTTTTTTTGACGGAGGTCAGAGAGCTGTCACCTCCGTGCAGAAATTTGCAACACTCTAATTGCATCGATGCGGAAATATATTGGGTCCTGTATTAATATTTATAAGATGGGCCTTGTAACGTTATTTTGCAACTGGCTCCACAAGTTCTGTGTAAATATTTATTGACACGAGATTATTTTCGTTATGCTTTGGAAACCGTCCATGTAACAGGCCTGATATGGTTAAAGGCACAACCTGCAGGATTATTACTTCGGATTATAAAAAAGCAGAGGCACAGAATAGAAAATTATGCTGCATAAGGTAGGCTTAAACATTAATGGTAGATGGCATTTTCGTTACGGGCAGAAAGAGAGGAGGACCGATTGTACACCTGTTCGCGATGCATGACACAGTGGTTTGGTTTAGCGGCTTGACCCTTCACCGAGAGTCGGGGTACTTACGGAAAAATTCAAAAAAAAATTTTTTTTAATCAATGGTTTGACCAAGAGGTTTTTAGTTTTGTGTAAAAGTGAAAGTTACTCATTTAAGCTATACATTCTACCCCTTTGCAGCTTGTTTCTTAGTACTTATATGCAGCAACAGTAAGAAATTTTTGCTGTTCTTCTCGGGCCTTTCTTCAATTTTCTCTCGATAATTACTGTCGTTGGATCTATCGTTTTGCCTGATAAAACTGTGTCGGCTTACCAGTCGACGGCACAGGTGGAGGAGCAGACTAGTGCAATATTGATCATCTTTGCAGGGAAATTCTGGGCAAAAGCTGGGTAAACTAAGCAAGCACTCAGGCTTGCTAACCGTGTGTTCGGTTTATTTATATGCACATAGCTAGGCTCTAGTCTAACATGCAATGGAGGAATCTGGCGGGCGAGATCATTGGGTTAACAGGGGTATGGGGTATGGGGGGGGGGGGGAGAAAATACACCCACTTGTTCTTTTTAACGCTAGTCACAAGTCAGCGGTTTCCTGCTTGCAAGGTTAGATTTGCTAGTAAATACACGAACTGGAAACAGTTGTGTATCTGTTTTCTTTCCCCCAAAGTTCATTTCTAACTTTTCTGTTGGGGGACTGACGTGTGTTCCCAGAATATGAACACAACGATAACCGCTTTCAATTTTTCCACGATCGTCAAAAACTGAAAGGCACACAAGCATAAGAAAAAAAAAAGAAGAAGAAAAAGAAAAAACAACAAAAAACCCAAAGCATGCAAGCAAACAAAATAACCAAAAGCTGTATGGAGCGACTGAACACGTTTTTTTAATATATTTGGATTTTCTGACACCTGGAACTTAATGGCCAGAATGTTTGCGCGAAAAAAAATCAAAAACAAAACACCATACCAAACAAGTATGATGGTAAAACAGCAATACGGGAAAAATGCAATGAAGCTGCAAAACAACCATTGAAGAAAGGCCACGATAACTCTTAACGTTCTAAAAATAAAAAGTGGGGATTTAAATGAGAAATGCTAAATTTTGGAAGACAATCTGCATGCACTTCTGCGATGTTGTGACTTGCACCCAAAGATGGAAGCCAATACTTAACGATCGTGGAGGAAGCTAACTGATTTCTGTGCACTTTAAATGTGCTTTGCAAAAAATGTAAAATCTTTTCAACTACTCCTTGCGCGTGGAGCTAACTAGTGAAGGGAATTAGACTGCTATTCAGCTGTGGTCTTTTGTTTCTTTTGTCGTGTTGTCAGTACAAATGTGGCAAGTAGTAAACAGCAAAGCTTATTACCAAACAACCGCAAGCTATTGTGCGGCTGTTTTTAATCTTTATGAGCTTTGACGAACATTTCCAACTAAGCTTTCACGGTAAACCAGTTATATTACCGATACCGGTAACAACCGGTTACGGTTTGGAACGATTATTGCCTTGAAGAATAATCGAAAAATCGAAAAAATCGGTAATATCGTAAGCATCGAAAATAATCCTGATTAATTGTGAATAATCGTGAAATAATTGTAAAAATGTAAGTTACAGCACTATCACGTCCTAGTTGACAGTACAACTTATCGGCGGGGGGATCCTTAGTGTTTCCATGTGAGTAGATCATTTGCGATGTGTTTTGCAGGGTTACCGGGGTGCTCGCGCGCCATCATATTACCTGTCCCAAATCTACTACCCAAATCTTTAAAAATATCGCATGCAAAAAGAATCACTTCATTTACATGATTGCCCCCGGTAATGGACTAATATTTTTTGGCCAATTTGGTAAGCGTTCTCCTAGTCTGAGAATGAAGAGAGTCCTTAGAAACTATGTTCAAGTTGGAGAGTTGTTTGCGCTTCGTTTTCTGAAGTTGAAAGTTTCATCGGCGTGTGGCCCAAATTTGCTATCGTCACGTAGTGTGCTACAATACTGCTCACATATGTGTTCGCAGCAATATGTACATCAATTCTTGCACGCAAGCTGTCTGACAGTGATTAATAGTAATGTTTTACGCAGAAACTTGCAGATATCACCTCGCCCAGCTTGCAAAGACAGTGCCCGTAACGTTCGGCAGGGTACGTAAACTGAGCCTTGCATGTGTGCGGTCTTAGATTTCATATGGTATGCAACCTCGAGTAAAATAACAAAAAAAAAAAAAACACAACTCGAAAATTACACAATGATTAAACGTGTCACTTTTACCCAAATCAACACTTTGCCGCTATGTGTAAAGTACTAAAATATCACTGTAATGACACCGAAATTTTTTTAGACACAGGCCATTACATATGCGTTTGGTAGACCCAGAGTGGCATTCGTGCATACTACGAATTTTACGAATGAAAGCTATGTCAGCATGCCCGGATGTCAACATGAGACTAGCTGCGTAAGAACATTCATAGCCCTTTAGTGATAATGCCATGGCATATTGTACACTAGTGTGAGCGAATTTCCTTCGAGCCACTTACAAAGCCTGCTTTTCGAGTAGAAAACGTCTCAGAATTCAATATTAAATTGATGAAGGCTTTGGAGAGTAGAATTTTTCTTACTCGGCTCTTGTGACTCTTGTCTGTTAAGATTGTCATTTTTTATTTGAAATAAAACGAGACGATACAACCTTGTGACAAGTGAAGTATTATTGAACTTGTGAATATGATCGCTACCTCTCTGAAAATATTATGGATGTATTATGGAACATGCCTAACAAAATGTTGTCATGTTTTAGTCACCATAACACCGGGTATGGCGATCAGCTGTACCTAGTTCCTTTTTGGTACACGTGCAAACACGAATACAGTTTATAAATACAATATGAGCTGTAATGCGCAGCTTCCAAGTTTTCGGTCAAGCGATCTGTACTGTGCAGATAGGGTGCTCCAAAATCTACTCTCTGCATTTTATCGTACAGTATTTTTCCATTTTTTCGGGCTCAAAGTCATCTTGGTTCGCTGGTACAGCCGAAGTTTCTGTCAACAAGCCGTCTCGAAATTATCCATACATACTGCTTTTTCTAATTCATTAGATCTCAAATACCATCGGGCATATCACAGTAATTTGATTGATCTTAACATATATTTTCTAACTTAAAGTCCCCGCCATTTATTTATTAAGGAAGCACATCGGGCTGTTTCATTAACAAAATTCTAATAATTAAAAAAGGACAAAGATTTGGGAATCCCTACATCGATCGCCTACAAGAATGCTCAGTGTAAAGACGTCACATCAACTGACACGAAATTAACCAATCAGAACACAAGTGCAATAGTATTCTCTGTTCGGTAGCAATCCTCATTTATAAACAGTAGTATGTACACAACATCTCTCATAATCGCTCGCGATAGCTTCGCGAAAAGATCGAGGGTTAATGTGTGGCTTACGGTGGTATATTATACAGGAAGTTGCCACGTGGAAGCAAGCTATACATAAATTTATGTACTTATTTGCATTACATTCGTGGCTAACTGGTGTGCACCACTTGCGTTATCTTAGTATGGCTTATAGTACCGTCCCTACGGACATGCGTAGTTTCGTCGATCCCTGATGTTGAAATCGGGCGACCCGTGTAAATCCCGATGGTCCGTGTAACTCTCATTGAAAAGTTTTAGAATGATCGTTGAATGAAAGCAAGCATAATTTTTAGGACTACAAATTAATAATGAAGGGATATACAGTAACACACCAACTGGTGTGCACCACTTGCGTTATTTGACTATGGCTTAAACCACCGTTACTATGGACGTGTAGTTTTGTCGATCCCTGATGTTGAAATCGGGCGACCCGTGTAACACCCGATGGCCCGTGTAACTTTCATTGAAAATTTTTAGAACGATCGTTGAATGAAAGCAAGTATAAATTTAGGACTACAAATTAAATAATGAAGGAATATAACACTTTGGTGTACAGTAGGTTCTACAGTAAAAGTTCAATTTTTTTGTTTTATTAGCCAAGCAGAAAATTGTTAGGGCTCAGTTTGTAGTAGAGCAGGCCCGTGCACGTAGGGTTAAAAAAACACGGACAATAAGCGCAGTGGGATTGTTGGCGGGTTAAGCACTGATGAAGAGCTAGCCAGCGGGAGGGCCAGGGCGGGGATTATATACAAAAATTTCAGTTTCCGTTCCTGATTTCCATACATTGCGGGCACATATTTTAGGAACATTGTTTGAAGTTTACATAGCTGAGCCCGAGAGCATAAATAAAAAGGGTTCTTTGCTTTTGATAAATTGTAGTATAATCACCAGTCAAGTACCGCAACTGTATTTTCTAAACGAGGCATCCAGTTCCGCTGGCTTACGGATACAAAGATGTATGTAACTTGCTTGCTACAGCACGTATGTCAACTTAGGAACTAATATGTGCGGGGAAAAAAACGGTAACAATCGAAGTACGATTATTAGACATCTGATTATACCAGTTATGTTTTTTTGGAATACCGTGAAAGCTTATTTCCAACATCATCAAATGGGACCATCTCAGTTTGGGCATTAGGGAAACTTGGGGCTTTGACGAACATTGACGATCTTTGACTAACTTGGACTATTCGCAACTTGACGATCGCGCTAACCTCGACGAATCAGTACTGTAACTAAACAACTCAGTGACAGTTCATTTTGCAACATACAACGAGAACGTTCTGACGCGGGGACATTTTGACCCCGGGATATTTTGACCAACGGCAGGGACGTTTTGGTCTGGGGACGTTTCTACTGGTAGGCCTAAGCCTTAATCAGCACAGTACAATTCCCCACCACAAACCCCATAATTTGATTGAGTGATACATTCCACAATATCAATCACCCAAATAAGATATGCTCGTGGGATACAAGCCAAAGTGACCGAGGTAAAACGTGAACAAGAGTTGATTGTTTAAATCACCATTTGCTAGCCTAACTTGCACCATTTTAAACTGGGCCAGGCTTGACGAGGCGAAGTAGGCTAGGGCCTAAGTGATTGAAAAATTCCCATGAATAGCCTACACAGACCTAGCCTATAGACGAATCGGATTGCTTTCGGGCCAAGTCGTCCCCAAACCAACTCGTCCCCAACCAACTCGTCCCCAAGCCAAGTCGTCCCAAAGCTAACTCGTCCCCGAGCCAACTCGTCCCCAAACCAACTCGTCCCCAAGCCAACTCGTCCCCAAGTGAAGTCGTCCCCAAGCCAAGTCGTCCCCAAACCAAGTCGGCCCCAATATGAGAAATTAGTGAAAAATTAGTGGGAAATAAAATTACATTATTTCAAGAGACCAGCTAACACAGACTTTGTATTTGTTTTTGGTTTGTTCATTATTTTTTCTTCCCTTTTGCTAGTTAAATGGGAGATTTCGTGACACATAAATTTTTTAATTTTTGAAGCTGTGATTTATGCATATATAGAGAATGACAAGTGGTTTAAAATATAGCATGAAAACTTTATTGTCGCAATTTGTCTACCCATCAACAACATATATATTTTTGGAGTTTGATAGCATATATTTTAAACACAACTGATGGGGACCGGACATATTTTTAGTTTGGCAAATATAATTAGTCTTGCAAATAAATGTTTTGGCAAAAATAATGTTTCTTGCAGATACATTTATATTGCAAACTTATTTCTTCTTCTTGCAAATATATTTTGGTGTAAACATAATTTTTCTTTACGAATATACATCAAGTGTTGGAAAAAATATTCTTCTAAATATATATTTTAGAGCAAACACATATTGTTGTTGAGAATATATTTTAATTGCAACTATGTATATCTTGTTAAGAACATACTCTTTCTACAATTGTATTTTTATTGCAAATTTGTGTTACAAATGTAGGCCTAATGTTTGATGTTACTAAATAAATTTCGTGTTTTGTCACGTAAATATTTCAGTTTTGATAATATATGTTTGGTTGGTAATACCGTTCCCCTTTCTCACGCCATAAAAATCACACCATTTTTCATATTGGGGACGACTTGGCTTGGGGACGAGTTGGTTTGGGGACGAGTTGGTTTGGGGACGAGTTGGTTTGGGGACGAGTTGGCTTGGGGACGACTTGGCTTGAGGACGACTTGGTTTGGGGACGAGTTGGTTTGGGGACGACTTGGCTTGGGGACGAGTTGGTTGGGGACGAGTTGGTTTGGGGACGACTTGGCCTGCTTTGATCGGATTAGTGCTTGTTTTTAGTGACTGTAGGCAGCCATGAGTGAGGTCCATCAGCCTTTTATCGTCTTTATTTATTGTCTACGGGAACTTCAAATCCTCATATATTCATAATCATATTCAGTGAAGTTGAGAAGGCCTAAGCCTAGCTAGCCTACACGTCTTCAGTGTACAAAAATCCATATGGAACAGGTAGGCCTATGGAAGTAAATTTATGGATTAAAGGTGATGGACCCCAGTAATGGCCGACTAAAATCAGACCACCAGAATCTGGTCGGATTCGTCTACAGTATACTGTGCACCTAACTTAGGCTTAGGCCTAACGTAAGCTGTAGTGTCACGTTAGGGCCTAATTTACTGTAGTGTAGGCTATAATATAATACTTAATAGGCCTTAGGCCTAGGCTATAGCCAATGGAAGTCTGTGAGCGTAGGCTAAGGCCAACTAATAGCCAGAGAAATAATGAAATTTTCTATTTTATATTATTCTGACCTAAAGTTCGGCCACAAGTAAGGCAAGAAATTGTTCCCTTTTAACGGAAAGGTGTCTGGTTACGTTAATTTCTGGCTGTTGTTGAGAAGGACAGTCGGGAACGCCGTTATTGCGATACACTGCAGTGTGGCAATAAACAGTCTAGTCTAATAGTAAAAGCACACAGCCTAGCCTAGTAACTGCTGAGCGCTGCACACGCTTAGACAAAGTTCAGTTTACCTTTTAACTCTACGCGGTACCTTTGGTAGCGCATGTGCAAACGTTTAATACTTTATTGCTAAGTCATGGAATACTGCAATGTCGCCACCACACCACTTTGTAGGTTGGTTATTATACGTCGGTGGCAAATGGCAGACAAAAAATTTCTCCTCATGGATGATGTCAAGTTCAGTTTAAGTATTTGATTTAATTTCTAAAAGATTCGATATAGGGGAATTCCTAATTTATAACGGCTGGCGGCAAACAACTCCATTCAACCACCAGGGGTGCCGCCAGCGGGGACGGGGAGTGGGGGACCGTGGCCCCCCGTCGGGGAAGAAATAGGCGGTTTCGGGAGTAAAAAATAATAAAAGCCCCACAAGGACTGAAGTTACTGAATGGGCGATCTAGAACATATTTTTTGTTTTGAAATGCCATTTTAATACATATCGGAATCGATTTTAAATCACTTCTTAACTCTGTTAAACCCCATTCTACGTACCTTGTCCTATCTCTTCCCCCGTCGGGGAAGGACGGCAATTTTTCGGGGAGGCCTAAACATGAAAAACGTAAAGGGTACTGGATGGATGACCATGATTTTTTCTTTTGTAACACTATTTTAACTCATATCTGAATCGGTTTTAATCACTACTTACTAGCTCGCCTTCTATCCCTCATCCCATCTTCAATTCGTGCTGCGCGCAAGGTCATGCCTCCGTCGGGGACGGGCTACCCACCCCTAGCTGTTGTTGAGAAAATCCAATTTCTTCGGGGAGCCTTCATCTACAAACCTACGATAAAAGATGTGGTTCTGTAGTCACTCGGACGACCTTCTTGATCTTGCTTACTAGAAGACCATATTCTTCAAGAAAACTCACAATTCTGAATTCTCCTTACAAAAACGGACTAGGGGTTGTTCATGTGCTTGCAGTATCCAATGGTCTGTCATCTAGCCTGCCCGGACAGCCGAATTATCACAAAGGTAATGAATATCGGCCATGTCGTTTTCAGCTACACATAATGATAAACAGTGATGTGAGACTAGTCTCCCCATAAGTCTGACTAAAAATTTATTTATGAAGGCACCTTGTAACGTGCCATATTTTCAAACTTTGGGAGCAAAACCATTAATAGTCTTGAGTTCGGGCAGTCACGCTAAAAATTTCACCTATTTAGTGGACCTTGCAATCGAATTCAACCATAGTTATTATATATTTCCCTGGTTTGAGAAACTCCTTACGTACACTGTGTATGCACAGGCGTAAAAGCTGCATGTACGTTCATAGCTTTTGTAAGGTGAGTCCGTAATAGTCCGTAAAAGCATGTTGGGCTCTTCAAAAAAGTTCATCACTTGACTTTGAAGATGCACGCGATCGATCGATATAGCGATATGGCTCCAATGAGTGATGTACTGTTTCTGCTGGGAAGTGAAATTTTTAAGTTGACGCAAGGGCTAAGCTAAAAGGGAACTGCAAAAGGCCTCCTAATCAGTAAGTTTTAAGATTTTTGAATAAATGAAAAAATCCTATATTCTCGGGTTTCTTTTTCTCTTTTGAAGCGTACAATACTAGTTCCGAGGCCTGGCGTTTGGAGACCTTCGCTGGCCCGGGGACCTTCAGCTGTCAAGTTCAGTGGGCCCTAACGTTACAGGCTCATCATACCGCAGTCAGTGTGCGGTAAGGGTGAAGTAGACCTACTTCATTACGCTAGATAGGATTCCTAATATTTTGTACGACCATAGTTGCTGATAAATATTGTATAATACACTTGTCTGATGAACCGTTACACTTCTTTGTTGAAATGGTTTAATCCAGCTAGTCTAACGTTATACAGTGCGACTGCTACTATGCTTCGCAATTTTGCGGAATTGTTAAGTGTGCTAACCAAGTTAATTACTGCTGGTAGCCCAGCCTTCGATTGTCCCGCTATTTTAGTTTGTGTACAGTTATTCTCGCTTTACGGCCGTTCTAATTTAAGACAGAAATCGTAAAGAAACCTTTCGCAATGGTATACGCCCTAATTGAAGTCATTACAGTTTGATAACTGTTTGCAAGAGACACTCGAAGAAATCGGTTTACCTTGTCTGCATTTATACAGTACGTATGGAGAGTCCAACAACAAGGTTCTCGTGTACTATCAACGTCACGTGACTGACGAAAACCGGAATCTCGACATAAGCAGTCAGTTCGCGAAGTTTCCCAACCAGGGAAAGGTATAATAACTGTTATTCAACGAAGATTCTTAATACAGTCAAAAACATTTTAGTATGTTTTCAATTCCGTTGCATAGTCCCCCCCCCCCCCCCCCGCAAAAGAGACAAGACCATTAGGCTACATCTAATTGTAGCAGTACCTTTTTTCTGGTACTTTTCTGATCATTAGCATTTTGGTTTTTTTCTCTATTGAAGCGAAACTTTCATTTTAAAGGAAAGCTCAAAATAACGATTGCTTCATTTCTAGTGACAAGTCTGGGAAATGCCATTCCTGCTATCTTATGGGTTAGATTTCTTCACAATTTTCTGTACGCTGCGCGCTAACTGATGGTGGCGCTCCGCATAGATAGTGTTTTAGTCGAACAGATAACTGAACAGAAAATGTTTGTAAATTATTTTTCGTTTGGGCAGGACGTCCCCCATCCAGTACGGTCCAGGTGACCCTGCTCATCAAATCAGAGCCAGTGAGGGCCACATGTCTTAACTCACAGAATAAGGATTAACGGCCTGTCCGAATAAAGACAAACGGCCTGTCCTCTCACCCCAAACTACAATTATCGTAGTAGTCTACAAAAATTACCTATTGTTTCAGTTCTTTGATTGGCAGTTGATTCAAACAATGCAAAGTATTAAAGCTTATTTTACACACTTTTTAGTTTTACAGGAATATTCCTAAAAGTTGAATTATAGTGGTTATTGAAACGAAAACTGAACATTTTGTGTCTTTACATGCAATCAGATGCCATGTACCCTACCTGTGCCTATTCGAAGTAATATTTGTTTTCAAATTAGCATACTTTTAGGAGTCAAAGTAAAAGAGCATCAGTGATAGGCTTAAGGGTACAGGAGCATGTCAGTTTTTTATTTTTATGCACGAAAAAAATTATTCCTCCATAAATACAATATTATCTAAGTTGAAAGCCACCATCAGTTGGTGTGGAGAGAAAAGAAAATTTTGAAAAACCTCTACTCCTCAGATGGCCGAAAATTGTGTTATCATATTTTAAAGTGTATCTAAATAGTTTTTATGTTTAGCTTTCCTTTGCAGTAATAAAAATAGCAACTTGCTAAGAGATCATTTATGGTATTTAATCTTCAGGGCAGAAACTGCAATGGAACTGAAAATATGCTGATCTTTCCCTCTTGCAACTCTTGGCTAAATTCAAGATCCGCTGCATTGATGTTTTTGTGTATGTAACTGTCCGAACTCCCAACTATAAAAGGTTTTACTCATAACACCTGTTTGACAAAGTCGGTTGCGGGCCGGACTGAAGCACCTTCGGGTGGACCAGTTAACTAGCCGACTTTGCCTTTTTTGACACCTGCTGCACGATAAATGACAACTATTGCTCACCTCACCTGAACATCCTTCACTCCCCTGCCCCTTTCTCATACGTCTTTACCGGCTGCGGAACGTTGTAAGAGTTGGTGTACTTACATGCAATCTGGTGCCACATATGCTACCTTCTGTGAGGAAGGAGTGGGGTAGCATGGCCCAGTGCCCCTCCCGGGGTACTTCACTGGTGGGGTAAGATAAAATTTATGATGTCCATCATAAAATGACAATGGACAAAAGCACTCACATAAAAATGAATAAATATATAAGTGAAGTTATCTATGCATCTTACAATGTACAACAACTGTTTGGCCGGGCTCGAAACGAGACCAGGACAATTTCCGAGATCGCAAGGGTCCGAGACCGAGACTGAGACCGAGACCACAGGGGGTCGAGACCGAGACCAGGAAAAACCGGTCTCGAGACCGGTCTCGAGCAATGCAACACTGTTTGGCAGGTGTACAATTTTGGATTCCTTCAGTTGGTACTATGACGTCACTCATTTGCGCTGAAAGCTAGCTACATTACACACCTCACCCCTGAATAATATTGGTTCTTCCATCAATACGCTGGGGCTGGGGCAATAAAAAGAGTTTATAAAGATACCAAAATGGCTACCACAATATTTTTCAAAATCAATTGAAGAGAACATTCAGTTTAAAATAAATAAAACTGTTATCATAGTGGTAATGGTTTATGATTTTTAATGAGCAGTTTCCATTTTGCTTTTCTTCAAGTGACCGTTCTCATGATAAATGGTTACAGTATTTCTGACGCTGCACGATGATCCCATGAAAATGCTTATTTCTGTACTTCCGTGATCTCAAAAGCCGGAAAAAACTTTTTCCCTCTGTAAATTTTTTTGTTATTTAGCTCTAGCAGGTTTAATATCTTTATCTTCATAAAGTATCCCATTATATTATTACATTAAAATCGTATATCAAGACCTGACGGTAACACACAAAATGTAATGACTGCCTTTTTACTACTGAGAATGTGAAAGAGAGGTATAGAACCATGGGCGTCCGCAGGTAGGGTCATGGGGGATTTTGCCCTCCCCTGGAAAATAAAAAAAAACTGAAAAAACGAAGCAAACATAAAGAAAAAGACGAAGATAATTAACATCAATATTTCTTAACAGTTCACTCGGTGTTTTCCCTATTGATATGCGGTAAATAGGCTTTAGAAATATCATTTCCAGCGATCTAAGAGGCATTTGGGGCCAACGTTTTCTTGCGCTCCGCGCCGACTCATGGTGGCGTGGATCTTTTCCCCCTATAATGAATTTAGCCCCCCCCCCCTAATTTTCTTCCGCGGAGGCCCCATGGAGAGAAATTTTAGACATGTTTTAATAGAAAAACTTTCTGAGGAGAAAAGTCAAAGTAGTCTTCTACCAGGTGCGGAAAATCAAATGGAAAGTCTATTTACCCCTATAAAGCGCCCCTGCATACTATTTCGCCCCCTCTGACCGAAATCCCCAGCTACGCCACTGGCTATACACCAGCCTGCGCTTCACTAAAATATTTCAATAACAGGAAGTTATGAAAAAACTGTTTTTACAGTTTGAAAACTTCCGAATGCTTCAACTTGCTTGGTGGATTACTTTTGGATCATTTTGTCTAGAAAACTCATGTCAGGCCACTGTCCTTTTTGAGCTGAGATGGGTGGGGGGGGGGGGAGCAGGGGACAAAGGTTGTGACTAGGAGGCAAATGCCCCTTGCCCCGCTGGTGTTGCCACTGCCAGAATAATCCATATTCCTTTCAAAATCCTGCTTTTCCGATAGTTTTTGGTAACGTATTATCATTTGTGTCGCAACATGTGTTCACGATATGTCTAATGTACGCAAGGACTGTTCCAGTTGTGCCGGGGTGCGTTGCCGACACAAGGGTCCTGAAATATGTCTACAGTACATTCCTTTACGATTATCGATTTACGATGAACCATTGATAATCTCGACTACGTTGCTAAGAAAACGTGATATAACACATTATATCGTTTTAAGATATTATGTTCAGCCCGTTTGCCAGGGGCGTAGCCAGGATTTTCTTGGGGGGGGGGGGGGAGTCGACTCATCGTCCCCAATCTTGACCGACAGGACTATCTAAGCGGAGCGCCACCATCAGTTGGCGCGGAGCGTACAAGAAAATTTTTGGTTTTAGAAACCCCTCAGATGGCAGGAAACGGCACTTCCCGAGTGTTTTATGCTGTATGTTCCCAGCCTGGAAATATGTATTTCATTTCTGGAATTTTTCATTTAATGCATAAAAAAATCAGTCTATGAAACATGTTAATACATGTTTCTAAACGGAGCTCTACCATCGATTGGCACGGGCGTACCAGGAAATTTTTGGCTTTACAAACCCCTCAGATGGCAGGAAACGGCACTTCCCGAGTGTTCTAAGCAAGAATATGTTCAGCCCGACTTCGAAATTCTCACCGCTTCTTAATTGGAGCACTTGACAAATATTAAGGGGCTGAACATACCTTTAGCCCCCACTTTTTCTTTTTTCATTCCCGCCACTGGGGTGCGGCATTTTCTTGAGGGAGCGAAGCGTCCAAGTGAGGAGCCGAGCGTGAGGAACGGAGAGAGGGCGTGGTTCTCCCCCTCCTTCCCCAAGAAGATTTTGCAGTTATACATCAAAATTGAGCGATCTGGTGAACACCTAAGCTGGAATTCTTTGACATTTTCAATCTTGTATCAATGTTTTCCTTATTCCCTCGAAAGTTAGTGTGTGGCTGCAAGAGGGTTACTGTACGAGTAAATGGGACCCCAGGGAATTGTGTTTAGGTCTGGGCGGGAATAAGTGCGAACTATAAAAAGAATTTGTACTTATTTAAAGCTTACATAGGTCAATTGTCCCGGCATTTGGGCCCTAGCGGGCACAACTTATATTGTACTTCCTTCTTCGAGTCGGTACCGCACGACTGACACAAGAAATTATTAACTAAGTTTAGCGAAATGAGATGAAATTCCCGACATGCACATTAATCCGTTTATTCTACTTATTAATTTAATCGAAACGATGGGAAGGGTTTGTACTTTAAATAACTCTTTTGAAAGCCAAAATAACTAAACCGACCATGGGAAGGCGACAGATTATTCCCGACAGGGAGGCGGGCCATGCCAGCGACCACAACAGCCGACAGCCCCTATATCGAGGGGGTGGTGAGAAGGGGATAGGAAGGAGCCTAACTATCCCATGTCATTGCAGCCTGGAGCACATTTTGCACCATATCACTTAATATTTTAAAGCCGAGTTGCGCACTGATAGTGTTCTTTTGGGTCTGAATCGTGAAATTGCAAAGCGCGCGAAGCGCACGAAAATTTTTGGTAAGCTTACAAAAATAACATTGCCATTGTTCTGTTAAGATCGCGCAAAATGTGGGTTCGTTATTAATTCAAAACTTTACATGCGAAAAAGTGCATTATTTCATTTTATCTTAATTAAAGGCATTCATTCGTCAACCTAAACTACAGTTTCAGTATACATATATCAAAACTCTCAATTGGTACAGCTCTTTGATTGGCATCACATTCAAACAATGCAACATAGCTAAATCACACAGCATGGGCACTGAGAGTGTCTTGATAACACATTATGGACTTGTATGGCCACTGGGACAAGCCATGAAGCAATAAACTAGGATTGTGTCCGGATAAAGATGAGCTTTAGATAAATGTGGGAGGGGCTAGAAGTAAGTAGGTTGGGAGAATTGGAACTGTTTGGGATGATGAAAATATGCCTTTAACACTGAATTGGACTACGAGATGGATATTCTCACATTAAGGGGAAAATTTTCGCTCACTTCGCGCGCAAGGGCACACCATGAGTCGCATCGACACTGATATGGGCTATCTATGGCAAATTTGAGATAGCATGTGATTCTCGCATTCAATGATTATCACATCACTGCTGACTACAAATGTAAACCGTCGCCGGTGCCTGTTCACCGAGTCAGATTTTCTCGTTACCCGCCTGTCGTTCGTGAAATTCTCCTCCATTGAATGTGTGAAACAGATCGCTGCCCTTCATCAGGGGGTGAAAACAAACCTTGTCCCCCAACAAGTTGAGTGCTTCATGAGGAAACTCAGTGCATCTAGAAAGAACAACTGAATCCTAGCTTAACAACGTGACGTGACCATCCAAATACATCTGTATCTGTCATGGCCCGAGCTATACTGATAGTAGGAACAGACACTATAAATCATCTTAAATGACGAAAGCGAGGTATGCTCGCAAGCATATTCATTTTTCAGTCGATCACTTGTAACCAAGAGTGGTTAGGCCTACGCTGTGAAAAAAAAACTGTAATATAACAAAATTTGTGTACAATTACAGAGGGAAAAATGAAGAAATACAAAAGAATTTCATAAAACTGCTGTCAATGAGTTCTGTTTTTATTTTTTTTATTTTCTGTAAATGGACAGACATTTTAACTGGGTATTTTTTTTTTTTTGTTTAAGTTTCAGTTTATTCTAATTTCCTCATTTTAGGTTTGAGAGTCAGAATCAAAATAGAATATATTTACAAATCTTACAAAAAACAGTAAAAGTTTCAAAAATTTACAGAATGAGAAGACAGAGAAAAAGAGAGGGGAAAATATTACCTGAGGAGACAGCGAGATAACTATGGCACCAATCTAAGTAAAGGTAAACTGATTAGCTGAAATTAATTCATAATGAAAATTAAAAACTTAAACGAGATTTCTTAATGCAATTTTTCTAGTCGGGGAGAGTTGTTTCATTTTAGTTGCATTTCATTTAACCGTAAAAACTGTTCAAAAATCTTCTAAGTAATTTTTCCTTTCCTTCTGAAACATAAATTATACACTCAAATAAATAATGAAAATTATTCCCTTGTTTCTCTTTCCTACAATAATGACAAGTTCTTTCGTTAAAAAACTTAATATTGAAGGATCTTTCCTGTGACAACGGGGAGTTTGTGATAGGCACATCGGAACTTATATAAATTTGTAAGGTCTTTATTAGGTAAACAAACAAGATATCCGATCTTTCAAGCAGTGGTTTAGCAGAGTGTGTAGTGGGAGGGGGCAATTGAAACCCTGACTCTGAAGAGTGAAAAAATGTCCAAAATATATATATAAGAGTATATGTCTAAAAAGGCCAACTTGGAAGTTTCGAAAAATTGGAAACTGTCGTCAGAGAGCATCATTGTCCTTAACAACGTAGCAACAACGAATTTCAGTCTCCGTGTACAGTAATCTCAGATTTGCCATAGGAAGTGCAGCCTTCAGTAATCCCCCAACTTTTCATATTTCCTTACATGAAACACACAATCCAAAATCTTCTGCAATGCAAGATCCATATTTTTAAAACATATGTTTGAAAGGGTAAAAATTTTGCTGGCGGGCTTCGTCCCGGCCGGAACTTGACGTTCCTAATACAGTTGTGTTCACACTTTGAAAAAATCATCAGTAAGATTTGGCTGTTTATCCCCCTTATAAGTTCTAGTCGATCCAGCTGAGCCATTTGTTTCCGAGTCCAAATTTTGTCTTTAAAATGCGATAGTTCTTGGGAGTCAGTGAGTTAGTTAATAAGTTATTTTGATGATTATCCCTCTCACAAGCTTAAGAGTTGGCTTCGTCGTCCACTTTGTGGTATATTAATTTTCTTCTTGGCAAAAAATGTGAGGCGATGCGCACAGTGCCAAAAATGTAGGCCACTACTGGAATCTAACGTGTGCTACGCTATGAATTTGAAATTACTAGCCTGTACATTATGTTGATAGTTTTTAAGGGGGATTGGTAAGTCCTCGGCATCCCAGGGGTGATGTCAAGGGGGAAAGGCCCATAGCCAGACAAGGTTCTGGAGGCCGGGGCGAAAATATTTTCAGAGGGAGGGAGAAAAATTTCCCATGGTGGTTAAATGTTTAAAATTTCTATTAAGATAATGGCAAACCAGTTGCAAACTCTCTAGGAGCGAAATGTCTCGAACGAAGGGAGAGACTTCGCCCCTTTTGATTATGGGCCTGGGGCGGGGCTGTATGTCTCCCATCGGGGAAGGCTTAATTCCCTCCGTTAGGAGAATTTTTCCAGTTTCGCCAAGGATGATGAGGAAAACCGAATACTATAGTAACCTAGTCATGCACTATCACAACTTCACCCAATCACCCCGAAAATATGCTTGATTATGGGCAATAGAGTTCATCTGAAATATCCCAAAGTTTCTTTAAAAAAAAAAAAACATTTTTGATACTTACTTCCAGGAAAACCTCAATAACACAAATTTGACAGGACCATAGCTTGGGCTTGCTTACATAGATTGAATCGGAATGACACCATGAATCAGGATGCGGTGTCCACCCCTGACCCCGTCTCCTTCCCGTAGGCAGTCCTGTTTGACGGCTACTTGTCTTTGTCGGGGGGTTAGGGTAATTTGGTCCATGAAAATGAAAATTTTGAGGTTTTTCTGCCAAACCGGCACCCCTGGCTGTTCCTGTCGACGACGAGTCCTCCATCAAGTACTTCTCATAGCCAGGTGGGACTCGAAGATGTTCAAAAGAATAGGTAGAGCGCCCTCATTTATTTCATTGTTTCCACAGTCAAATAGCCATACCCAGGCTAAATTTCTCTAGAACATCCCTCTCTCTCTCTCTCTCTGGATATTAAGAAAGGAGAAAACGAAACATCCTAGTACGCTCTAACTAACTACCAAAAAGTGATCACTATCTCTAACGTTAGTTTTTGTAGTCTACAAGTGAATTATTAATATTGTTGTGCCTGTTACATTCTGTACTTCCATGTAAATAATAGTGCAATGGCATTTACGCAACACACTAACTAGGCCTTGGATGCGTACGAATTGGTCACGTTCGTACTTTATGCTCGGCATGCAATGTTTATTGACTCGCGATCGCGAGAGCTATTATGGTGCTACTGCACATGTTATTAACGTTAGTGCTAAGGGCAGGAGTATGTTGGCACAGAACTTCAGGGAGTGATTGGTATAGGTGGTGACGTAAAGCCCAACAATTTCCTTTCCGTCTTCTTAAAAAATGTATAGTTTTCGCACAGCCGAAACTAGGTAGGTAAAATGTTTGTGATGTTTTTCATTGTTTCCTCGAATCTTGTCGGAAAAAATGGAAATAGGCCCAAACTGTCAGAGGCTACTCGGCAGTGAAATTAGTGAAGTGACTGCTACTGCTAACGTTAGGCTAGGCTAGGCCGGGCCAGTACTAGTAGTAACTGTGTTATGGTAGGCCTAACAAGTACTTGTGTTATGGTAGGCCTACACAGGCCAGACATTTAGTTGTGCTATCAAGCATTAGGCTTAGCCTAGTATTAGAAGTCGGGGGAAGAAGTGACAACGGGTTAGTATACAAAAATTGTATGCCTAGCCTAGGCTTAAGTAGCCTCGGTGTATGGTTACAGTTAGTATCCGCCCTCGCTACTTTGCGCCCCTCAAAAACGGTGTTTTCCGTCCCTTTTATTTTTAGCAGAAAACATCTTTTTGGGAGGCGGAAAGTAATGGAATGGAATGTGATTTCAGTGGTACTTTCGTCAAATGAAGATTCCATCAACTTTTTCTTAAAGTTTCAAACTTCATCGATGTCTTTTACTATTCAATTCGACACCCGTTGCTGCCATGTTGATGTCTTTCCAAGCAACAATCTTACTGTAGTACTTATACGTACTTACATAGAGGTATATGCTATTCAGTGCTGTGAACAACTGTTCACACATTCAGCGTAAGTCTACCTATAGACAAGCGGACTACTTATACGTAAAAAAATACAACTCCGTGACTAGACTTGACGTTTAGAAAAAAGGTGGTAAAATTCATTCTTTTCGATGATTTTTGATGAGGTTACTGAAAATTTTTTAGGTCTTGCCATAAATTTTGTTGCTGCCTTGTACTTGGATTTCAAAATTGAAGTTAACAGTTATTTTTGTCACATGTTAGTTCAAACATTACTTTCCGCCCCAAGATTTTTAGGGGCGGAAAGTAACGGGAGGAAACTATCGAGGGCGGAAACTAACGGACCCCTCGTTGTATTACTAGCCAGTGCTAAATAATACTTGCAATAAACAACTGGTTGCAAGTTCAACATCAATAACCCGCCCTTTGCACCAACTCACAGGTCGTCCTAGCGTTATATAGTTTATAAAAAAGGAAAAGGTAAGACACACCGCCTAACACCAACACAGTGCTTCGCACAAAACTGTTCATGATTTCTCACCTCATACTACATTTACCCCTTCAGATCTCTTGAGAACCTTCCCATCATCTTCTCCTGAAGAAACACAACAAACTTTAAGTTGTCTTAAACAAAAAACCTCACATTAAATGCAAAAAATCTTCTCCTCCGATTCAATGCTAATGACGGACTAGATCGCTCTTCTCCAATTCCTGACGTCACATAACGTAATGGGAATTGCCCTGTACGAATCCGGTTCTCCCATTGGATAGTTCGAACTGCTTTCAGATCTGTCAACGACCAGACTGTAATTTTTTTTAGTGTTTGACCGATCATCTGTTAGGTAATCGGCATCGGGCCGATTATTGCGTTATCGGTAAATAATCGGCATCGGTAAAATTCTGCCATCCAACCGATCACTACCACCGATTATTTGCAAACTGGAAAAGGGGGCTAAATTTACTTGAAATTTGCTCTTAATTCCTTTAACATTCCCCTAAATACTCAATCCTTTAACTTCCCGCCAGAACAGGATGCATTGATAATCACAAACGTATACATTTTACCCCTGCCATGGGAATGATCGTTTGATGTTTTCCGCTATAACCCGGTAGTATTACTTGGAATTCGATTTAGAAATGCATTCAAGGTGTGTTCTTGCTGTCTCGCAGAAAGCGCTGCGTAAGTTGCTGTACAAACTGTTCTGCACAAAACACATAGTACAGACTATCTAGCTGCAGTGTTTCGCCGTTTTTTCAAATCCCCAAGCTTTGCATACATATCTGTGCACGTTTTGTACACGTAGCACTTAGAATCTTGTGAAGTTCGGTGGTTATTACCTTGCATAAATTAAGTCATTCCCTGCATTCCTTCCGTAATGTTATTTACGGTAGGACTTCAGCAATGTTGTCATACGACGTCATTGCAAGCAAAAACAGTAATGCACGTGGTCTCTTGCAGCAAACTTCTTGGCCCACGCATGCACTAGACTTGTGTGCGTGTCCGTTTTGACCGCCAAACAAAGCATCATAATTTGCTCGGTGACATCATATGCAAAAGATCCATTGCAAAATTCAAATTGGCCCCTGCTTCGTGATTGGTACAACTGCGTTGATTCTAGGCAGCCAATCAAAACACGCGCCTTCGCCTATGTGATTTAGTGTGTGAAAATACTCGCTCTCGAGACAAATTTTCCCATTGAGTTTGTGTTACGACCATCGCGCTTGTAATGCCGGCTAGCGAAGCCGGGCGAGCCCCGTGCTAAATTCACCTGGAGACGGCATAACAAATCTCTGCGTACGTGGATTTTTCGGGGATCGAACTTACGTGCATTTCAGTTGCAGATTCTTTTTAAACAAGACGGAAGATTTGGACGAGAACTGCTAAAAATATACGGGGATATTTATATCGGAAAGGAACCATAATATACGTTATACAGGTGCCCAGAACTGCTAAGATTATGATGATTGCTTTACCTGGGGTTCGTTAAAGCGGGAGAGTAGCTACAGTACATTAACGCAACTACAACCCAGTAAAGTAAACGAAAGCAATGTTCCGACATGATTGGGGGATGAAAACTAGACAGAGCATGATGTTGGCCTTTGAACTAAATTATCAAAGGGCATGTGACATCGACTGCAAACAATTGCACAGAATTAAGGGTTGATATCTCCACTTTTGAAGTGAAAATATTTCGCCTACAAAAATGATGTCCCGTTCGTGAAACGAACAGAACTATTTCCAAAATTTTACATCCTGAACTGGTTATGGTTATACGATATGCATGAAGCAAGGGGCACGTACTAAAGTGACAAACATGTGACTTCCCTCATTCTAATAATCGGTGATCGGTAATCGGCATCGGGCCGATTGTTAAATTAAATAATCGGTAATTGGTAATTACTAATTTTTTTTCTCCACGGGGAACCTGAACAAGGAATGGAAAACGCGCGTATCAGAAAACCCAGCATACCAAAACATGTGTGCCCTGCCGCTGAACATCACTGGATATGAACACAGTAATTTTACTCCAGTTTCAGTGAAGAGCCCGCGTGTTAATAAATGCAAAAATTCTTTTATTTCATTTTTCCAGCTTCCCAATAAAGCTTAACAGAAAAGTCAGCTATGTAGGCTTTGCCTTTGGAAACTGGGCTTACCTTGGCTTCTGGATCGTTACTGTAAAAGCACACTTTGGGAAAAGGTTGACTCAAAGTTTTGTCACTGTATAGTAGGCACCCCTTGCGTCGTGCATATCATATTACCATAACCAGTTCACGATCGAAATTACAAGGAATAGTTCGCTTGTGTCACGAACGAAATATCGTAATATTTTCACTCCGAAAGTATAGTTACAACCATTAATACGCACATAAGTCTACTGCATGCATCCACGTGCATCGTTGTTTACGTTTGCAATGACGTGGTATGACAACATTACATAAGTCCCACTGTAAATAACATTATAATAGGAATGCTGGGAATGGCGTTATTTATGCAGTATAATAACCTCCGAAATGCACATGATTCTAGGTGCTACATGTACAAAACGTGCACGGACAATATGCTAAGCTTGGGGATTTGAAAAAACAGAGAAACACTGCTACTCGATAGTCTGTACCATGTGTTTTGTGTAGCACAGTTTATACAGCAGCTTACGCGGTGCTTTCTGCAAGGTGATCGGTCGAACACTAGATTGAATGTAATTTAGCAGTGAGGGACTTTCTATTCCTAAAAGTTATTCATAGTTATATGGCTGTATGAAGCCTCTCTGTAGTATCAGTGCCGTAGCGTACTATGTACATTCCTTGCTGTATGAAGCCTCTCTGTAGTATCAGTGCCGTAGCGTACTATGCTCATTCCTGACTGCTTTATGTTTCTGTACGGACAGCAGTCACTCATGAAACAATGTTCCGCACTCAACTTTACACAACAGTACACTGTACAACTAGATACTATTTTCAGTGAAGGACTGATAATCCCCTTGTTATCGATTGGCCATCCTCCCTATTGAAAATTCCCAGTGCTTTGTGCCTCAATGTTGTACGTGAAAAGAGAGTGCAACGTTGACTAACAATGGGCGGAACTTCAAAGGAAATATCAGGAAGGAAGAGGGGTCATTGATTCAAGTTGATTTGAGTTGACTTGGAGTTGAGACTGAAAAGATTCTACTAGTTGATCAACCACCGTCAAGTTGAAAGTCAACTCGGGGTGTGACAGTAACAGCGTTGGTACTGTAAATGGGCCACCCCTGGTACTGTAAATGGGCTACCCCTGGTACTGTAAATGGGCTACCCCTGGTACTGTAAATGGGCCACCCCTGGTACTGTAAATGGGCTACCCCTGGTACTGTAAATGGGCTACCCCTGGTACTGTAAATGGGCCACCCCTGGTACTGTAAATGGGCCACCCCTGGTACTGTAAATGGGCCACCCCTGGTACTGTAAATGGGCCACCCCTGGTACTATAAATGGGCCACCCCTGGTACTGTAAATGAGCCACCCCTGGTACTGTAAATGGGCTACCCCTGGTACTGTAAATGGGCCACCCCTGGTAATGTGTTGATGGATATCCTTCAATCTAGTAAAATTAAATTTAAGATACTCGGGGCAGGTGTCATTAAAAATCTTAAAAACCAGGTTAAGTTGTTGCACCCTGTCGCAAACAGATTAAAAAAAGGACTTTGTTCAATTCACTTGGACTGACATGGGTAAGGGGACCTAAATCTAAAATGAACCTAACAATTTTATTTTACATGGTTTGTAAGCAGTTGCAGTATATCTATATTAGCGGTTTTAGTTGGTATTTCAACCTTAGTAATATCGTCGATATTCGTTTTCAAAAATATGGGTACATAGTAAAATCTGTATACACTGTAGAACTAATACTGATATTCCGCTACTCACTGAAATAGCGATTCAACCAAAATATAGACACTCAACACAAATATCAACATTTAACAGGAGTGACTAATGACAGGGCACTACCATATGGCACCTTTTATATATATCTGCATTGATGCAGCAGTGTAACTCTCATCTCATAGGCTGACAGCTCCGGTGTCCAAGACTTTTGTACTGACTTAACACCTTCCATATCTTAGTTCGCGTCCTATTTTTGGGTAATCTGGATGGTTTTTATTTCTGGACGATTACTACAGTACACCTGACATACAGTTTTATAAAATTTTGACATTTGTTTGACTTTATTTTGGTTTGATATCAGAATATCAGGCAAGTCGTAAGTTCGTAACCCTCTCTATCTGAACCATAGAATACATAACTTTGTAGTGTCGTCAGAAACAGAACTGCAAAAAATTTCGAAGCTTGTAAAAGTAACCCAATCTATGTTCAGGAACCAATTCTAAAGGCAACAACCTGAATTATGTGAATCAGTAAGGAAAGGTTACAAGTTGTGTACAGGTAATGAATTAACAACTTACTAATTAGCATAATTATATAAAGAGTGTGATGTACAAGATACTGTAATTTTTATTTGGTTCTGTACAATTGTAGAATACAGGGCCACTCTTGAACACCACTTAGCATCCGGGTAGGTTGATACCATGTGACAGTATTTATCTTAGCTGGCCTTTGACTCTGCATCCAGTCATCCTCAGATCCACTCCAGAATATACTGCACTTACAGACTTGGTCTTGGCATGGATAACAAATTAAACTTGCATGCTGTAAAAATTGACTCCGCATCTGAGCATCGGTGCATCCACTAAAAAAAAAATTTAACATGGACTTTGTCATAATTTCAGGTCATTAACCCATTTTCATAAGCCTAGGCCTATGAGACTTAGCCATTGTACCATCAACTCTTCCACTGAGCATCCGCACTTCTGGATGTCAAGAACAAACCTTTGAGTGGCCCTGTATTTTATAGTTGCTGCTTTTATTTTAAGGCATCTAATAGGAATATTCTAAAATTTGTTGTATGGGACAGACATAGGCAATCATTTGCTCAGTATTTTAATGCAAACACTTCAACATTGTAAAAAAACAGTACAGTATGTCACAATATTACTGTAGTTAATATTTAATAACTTCATTGATGAGATTTGTAAAGATGTGTTCCAAATTTCTGATTTATGTTAAAAGAAAGGTTTAAGGTTACAACAGGATTTGGTATGTTAGATGGGTAAGCATTCTGTTGAAATTTGCATTGAAATCTGATGTGTTCTCAAGACATGAGCACAAAAATTGTTCACATTTTCATTTTCAGAAAGTGAACTTGAAGCAAGTACATACATATTAGGGCTGGGCAGTATACTGGTGCAGATATCAATACCGGTGCTAGAGGTACACGTAATGAAAAAAGCGAAGATATTTAGTACGTTACTAATACCGGTTCTTGAAAAAATACCAGTACTTTAAAAAAATTACAGATACTCATTATATTCACCAACAAAAATAACTGTTAAGATGTGTGGAAGATTAAAATATTTACACAAACATTTAGAGCCGAGGTTCCTGCAGGGTATTTAACCCAATCAAACACCCAGATGCATTAATGTGCAGGATAACATGGGGGCCATGAGTGGCTTAGGTTCCTTCCCACCTGACTTCCCTACCCGAGGGTTGAGAACCAGTACTGTCTCAATACCGGTTCTGTGTGTTTTACAATACTGGTACCAATATTTTCATGGTACCGCCCAACCCTAGTACATATAACATCATATCCCCACAGTAGTGCACAGTCTTTTGTTTTTCTCTTAACCTTAAAGTTGTGCATTGCCAAAGTATGGTGATTGATTCATTAGTCACATACATGTATACCATGCATGTATGCACATGTACAGTATATGCACGTCTATCGTTTACGGTGTATTGCATTTTATGTGTACAGAAAATCCCGGCATTGGATCAAAAAGACCTTGGTGTACCTAGGGAGGGACTTTACATGGGATGAATCTTGGAGTATGTAAGGTGCTGGCAAAGCAGTAACATTTATTTACCTTTATAAGGCTGAAAGTAGTTGACTGTCCAAAAAAAAACTAAAATATTACTCCTTGACAGATGCTTTTCCTCTGCCTCTATAGTATCTTCCACACTGGTTGTAGGGGCTGTAATGCAACCTGCTACCATGAGACATGTTTGACCCAAGTTTACTTCTCTCTGACAATTCTTTTAGGTGTTTAGATACATCATTCCCAAATAGCATGGATATCATAGGTACATCCCTAGAGCATAAGTTTTAGAAATCCTGGTAGAGGTCTGGTTTGATAAAATCTCTCCTAGTCAAATTAAGTTCCAACTTCCAAGTTGCCTTGAGCCATTAAGGCCTTTGCATCAAGAATTTTGTGCACCGTACTCTTATCAATTCCTTGAACATCTAGAATGTGTTGAGCCCCTTGACTCAAAGCAATCATACGTTTGGTCAGCGGCAACTGAACTTACTGCAACTTCATAACCCTATTTCGTGTTGCTTGGTCAAGATTTCAAAAGATTTGATTTACTCAGGAGCTCGCAGTTTTCTGGGCGTAAATATTTCTGAAGTTTTTCTTTAATTTTTTCTTCAGATATTTTATTTGTGGGAATTGTACCAATGACCTCTGCAATTTTATGAGACAATCCTGGTCCCTTTTTATCAGTTTCTAAATCCTGAACAACTCCATCTAGAATATCATCAAATCTATTCTCTTCAGGTTTGTGTTCCCTGAAAATATTGAAAACAATTTCGTCAAAATCACTCTGATGGGAGTCAGCAAATTCTCCTTCTTCTGCAACCCAATAAACCCTAGATAAATTTGGTTGTTTAGCTACATCATTGTCAGGATTAAGCTTTATGGTACTGAATGAAGGACTTTCAAAATATTCAGACCCTTGTTTGCTTGTATGGGAAGAGATTGATATGCTTCCAAAATTGCTCTTTTTATAAACTTTGAAATTTCAGGGCTTACCCCAGGAGGCAAGGTCTGCTCTTCATTATGAGTTTACTGTTGACCTTCAATTTCCTCCAAATAATCTATTTCCTCATCCGCCATTTTAGCATGGATAGTTGACACATCTGCAACGTGAAAAAGGTGCTGTGTAAGTAAGAAGCAGCCAGAAACTCTGAGATATAACTAGTAACTCTTAATAAAGGAATTTTAAAATTTGCAACTTGGCTACATAATTTTTGTTCAACTCAGTAATCTGGAAATGTTGTAATAACCGTAGACCTTTAAGTAGGCCTTTAAGGCACAGGAAATTACAACAGTCACAAACTGACAGAAAGCATTCAAGAAAGGGTTCAACACCTTATTCTAGCCTGTAAACCATGGTAACAATAGAAACTATCTTCACAAATGGAGGCCATGACTTGAAATAAGAAGCAATGTCTATGAATAGCCTGGAAGTTAATTTGCAGCTAGGTCTAGAAGACAGTGTGAATTGCAACCAAAATAATAGGGTGAAAAAAAGTTCTCAAGCTCTATACACTGTACTAGGCACTCTAATTGTTAGTACAAGTCTGTTCATATGTCTGTCAGCTAAATGAATTTTGAAGAAAATGTTCCATAGGAATTATTGCTGGGATAAATGGCTGTCACAAGCCTTTAATTAGCAAGGGCTAATTAAAATGTCAGAGATGTCATTCTCATTCTACTTTTTTTTCTTTTCAGTTTTCCAGTTTAGAGTACCAATCATCCCTGGTCACCATGGAGGCTACAACTTTTCACCAGATTCAGTCTTTCCCTACTGCCCACCACCACAGCATTGTAAACCCACAAACAGAACAGAGCCTGTCTGGTGGGCCATTTAGTAAAGTTACAAACTATTATTCTGCTTCCTCCAGTGGGAGTATGACAAAAGAAACTAAAGCAGGGGAATATTCTGTTGAATCTATCACAACAGAATCAAAGAATGGCAATACAGAAGAAACAACACAGAACAATTCAGTTGGTGATACTGATCCTAATATTGATATTTTCATCAGCAATGTTGTTTGTACATTCAGTGTGCGATGTCACTTGAACCTCAAGAAAATTGGCATGGAAGGAGTAAATGTGGAATACAAACGAGAAGCTGGGGTAAGCATGAATAACCAGTGTGAAGGGTACTGTAGGTCTGCTAGGTAGAATGTTAGTACTGTACAGTTATCACAGACTAATTTTACTTCCTGGGGTATATTGGGATATTTTGTACACTCCCAGTCAACCATCTCAGAATGTAATAAGTAATTATTACGCTCCTACTTATCCTGCCTATGACTACTATTATACAGTCCATCTGCCACGGAATGATCACTGGAAATAGAACTGATTGCCTTATGCCACCTCCTGCCGGAAGCTATCCTAACTCACCCTTGTTTCATCTCCAGCAGAATGGTCTACTTCATTGTTTGCTTAGCTTTATTTGATATGCATTTCTCCCCACCTGTTTGAAGCTTCCAGCTGGAGGTGGCATAGCGCTACCAGCTTCATTAATACTTGTGACCATTCTGTCATAGATGGACTGTCTAATAGTACAGTAAATGGAGGTTAGGTAAGTAGGACTAATAAGTTCACAAAACAAGGGGGGTTTAGGTTAAACCGTAGATTTTCAAATATGGGTGGGAGGGTGTCAAATTTTTAAATCATATAAGGAAGGGGTTGTAATTCATAAGCCAAAGGCTTCTCCCACATTCATGGTTGCTTAGCGTGGTAAAACAACTTCCCTTTGAGGCCTAATTATTAGTATTGTTATTGTGCAGACTAAAAAATGCAAAAAGGTGTGATTTTAATTGCAAAAATGCAATCACAAAATCATGCTGCTGAACCCATTATTTGCTTAAGTATGGGGTACTAGTTTGTAGTTTCTATGTGGGTACAAAAGTCCAGTTCAAATTTATTTTTGGAATATTTTCACATGCCACATATTATGGTATGCCTGCACTTCCCTACCTGTACACTGTCTGTGTGGCTGAAAGTTTTGCAAAAGTCAAGTTGCAGTGCACAATTTATTGAGCAATAACCTCACACCCTTCTAGCAATAGCCCCACACCCTCCCTTACAATTAAGCAGCATCTCTGTAGCAAACTGTCTGTCTGTTTGTATACCGTATTTACTCTATTAAACGCCCCCTCTCTAATAAACGCCCCCCAACTTTTTTGTCACATTGCATAAAGTGAAATTGTTAATTCCAAAGACAATATGGTAAAAGGAAAATGAAATAGTCCTACCTTGAAGCCACTAAATCTCCTAAAGTCCCATATCCTGAAGTGAAAGTCAAGTTTCTGCAACTAATTTCTGTTGATATGCATCACGCTGTCACATACCGCGAACCTGCACTGCTTCGTTTGCGGTTCGAAAGTGGTACTCTACATACCGTAGGTATACAAATATTCGCTAGCCTATCCGAACAGCCTACATGAAAATCCAAATTCAACGCAGGAAAACTGTTTAACAGTGAAATGCTGTGAACGCATATGTACTGCTATGGTGCTACTCACGGTAACTATTATGCAATTACCGTATGTACGTGCGTATAGCTGGCCTGTCAGTATAGTACCGTGAGGCCTGGCTGTGTACTGTGCACAGCATGCATGCATGCATGCCGCGGGCAAGTAAAAGAGTCACTTCTGTGTGTAACGCGTACATATCAAGATGTCGGCGAAGGTTGATCACACTTGCAAAGTTGAGTGCTGTTGGTGGCTACTATATTTATAGGGAAGTTTGGTTACGATCAATGGAAGGAGCTCACAGCTGATGGTGAAGCTGACAACCAAATGGACATATACGCCATAGCAGTTTATCAGAAGGGCTCAGATAAGAAACAAGTTGTGGGGCACTTGCCTAGAGAAAAGTCACGTAAATTTGACTCTAATAAACGCCCCCCTTAACGAAAATTTCACGCCCCAGGGGCATTTAATAGAGTAAATACGGTATTCACCAGCAGCTCCAGGTGTTCACACATGTGAATGTACCTACAGAGCCCTGATCAGTGCAGTAAGCTTTATTTGCAGTTTCACATAATTCCAGGTTAGCTCCACATACAGTACTACATGCTGGGGTATGTAAGAGTGGTTGGAACAATATAATTTTGGGAATTCCCTGTACAGTTAACTCAAAGGAGAAATCCCATTGACTTAACCATGTAAAAGTTGGTTGAAACAACGTTTGCGAGATGGCCCATTGGTAATATTTTTATCACTTAAACCTTGTAATTTTCATTTTAAGAATGAACAAAAAGCAGTTATCTCTCCAGCTTTATGAAGCAAATACATAGGTAACATAAAAATGAGATCGAAAAAATCTCGATCTTTTTCATTGGTTGTAATACACACTGCGATATTTGCTGTTGCTTACGCTGTACCTTAGCAGCTCTCTGTGGCTGAACTAGCCTAGCTGCACTAGTTTGACAGGTAAAGTGATAATAGTAAGGCATTGCAGAGACTAAGGGGGTCTCTGATATGAACTAATGAAGTCAGCATATAATGCTGTATATGTTCCTGTGATGTGGGATGCATACAGCCCACAGGCAAGATTTTTATGTTTGTATAAATTTCCTAAAGACACTCTCAGTCGTAGTTTTTGTAATTTGCTACAGCTTGAGCTTAAAAAACTTTGTTTTTGGGGATAATGGGGGGCAAAAATGACACTTTTGGCAAATTTAAAAAAAAAGGCAATTTAATCCAAAAAACCCAATTGCATCGCAAAATTGGATCTGGCATATGTCCAGTCTGTAAGTACAGTATCTCCACCTCACCTTTTAGTGGTTATCATGGCCTGTCTGTGGAGCCAAACACAGTGTGACATCTAGAAACCAAACAAATACGTCTTTGTTTGAAACATGATTAAGGCAATTTCATGTGAAGTCATGTGTTCAAATTTGCCCGGCATTGAAGGTCAAAACACATGTGCAGTAAGCACATTTACAGCAGACCCACATGGTATTACCATAGAAACTTCTGTGATATACACTGCGTTTGTTGCAAGTACTCTTGCTGCGTGTGTTGATAAAATGGACGCTTGCCCTTCAAATGATGTCAGTGAAATTGCCCGATAGTGTGTTTTCACTTGTGTCACAAGCCCTGCCCCTTTCACTGACCATTGAAACACTGTTGAAGCAGCTGAAGACCTCAGCAGTGGGCATGGCTTACCAGTTGTGATGTACTGTAAGGTGAAAGCTCTCTATAAATGTCATTCCCCCGTATGCACATGCTTCAGATTTAGGTTAGCCCTAGCCTATTTTATGTTCCAAGTTTTTGGTGTCTTGTTACAAAAGGTATCAATTCTCCAAGGAATTTCTGCTATGGGTGTGTTTTGTATTTTCACTTGTTTGTTTATTCTACACCTGCTAGTACAGTATGCTTTTGATGAGCAAAAAATGGTTGATATATTATTGTTGATATTGTTGTGGTGGGAAATAAGGTCAAGTGGTGAACACTTGGTTTACAGTTAACACCATTCGGTATCATACCATATTTCAAGAGGGGTACAGGACATAAGGACATACCTTGTGAGTTCTCAAATTTTGTGCACAAATGTCCCAGTTCAAAAGCTTGGTGTTTTAATTCATTCGTTTTAAATGTGCTCATTGATACAGTTCATCTTAGTTCACTGTACTAATGTTAAACTTAACTTGTGTGCTATAGTGTAGCAAGTTTCATCCCTCCAAATGCTGCCACTTTACAGTAGTACCTTCTGCGACAACACCTAGTTTCAGAATGCCAACCCAATTTCCAGTCACACAATTCACAGCAGCACTGTTGTACATAAAGGGACTTGTGCACACCAGTTTGAACTAAACAATCGTGGACCTATCAAATTGTATCATTCTTAAAAATGTCCCAGATTAAAGGTAGAAAAATCAACAATTTGTTACGATCTCAAAAGTTCAAAATCATTTGCAGTCTCAATTGTAATTTTGAGTCTCAATCCCAAAAGTTGTTCAGATTGCAGCAGACTTTGCCCTGTCAACAGTAGTTTACTAAGTTTATAGGGAGCTGTAGTAGTTCAAAGGAGATTGAAAGTTACAATAAGTACAGTACAGTAGTAAAGGTTTAGAGTGTAACTTGGTAAGGCTGGAGAATTGTGTATAATTACCAGCAAACTCATCAGCTGCATTTCCACGTACATCACAGTATACAGTTGAATATAAGTTTGCAAATATTACACATTTATACAGTGTACAGTATACTCAACGTGGCTCTTTAAAAGTTTGAGGCTTTCACAGACATCATCAGAATTACCAAATGCCAGCAATGGCCACCCAGAAATGAGTAATTAATGACTGCTTTCAAGTTATTTAAAGGAACTTGGAAGTGAAAGCTATTGGAGAACCTGTCTAATGTACACATTGATGACTCTAACTATCCATAATGCTTCCCAGAAATAAAAGACCAAAATATATAAAAACTTGAAAAATATTTTTAGAAACAAGAGTTGACTAAACCCTGTGTTTCATCTTTGTAGTAAGACTTTCAAAATTTGGAAAGGTGGTGTTAAGGTTTTGCTAGGGATTGGATGAATGCGCAATCACATTTTTGCGGTGCAGTTGCATTTTTGGGATTTAATTGGGTTTTTTTGAAATTTTTGAAATGGTCAATTTTTTCACCCCATTTCCCCAAAAAACAAAAATATTCAAGCCCAAGTTGTAGGAAATCCAACCAAACTGCAACTGTGCATGTTCTTAAGAAATTTTTATGAACGTAAACACCTTACATTTAATAGGCTGCATGCATCACACGTACACATATTTCGTGCATATGCTGACTCATACTCACGGATTCTTTGACTTATTAGTGATCTCCGCTAAACCTATCATCAATTTGCATATCCCGCTAGCCCACCGACAGAAGTGCTACTGTAGTTGTAGAGAGCTACCAAAGTACATCAAAAACAACTGCGAATATTGCATTGTGTATTACTGTACCACCGATAAAATAGATGGACATTTTTACGATGTCATTTCTATGTTGACTACGTATTCGCTTAATAAATTTGGAAAGATACTGTAACTGTTTCTGTTCATTTTTTAAATGATTGTCATAATGATAAGGTTAAGTAATGAAAATTCCATTATTATTTTGTTTTCCATATCACTGAAAACTTATGCATTTTCAAAGCAAATAAGTAGGTATCCTTAGACTCCATAAAGTTTGATGTGCAGATGTACTGCAGCTATATTTGCATCTTTTGACAGATGAGTTGGTTAATTGCTTGTGAAAACATTCCAAAAATATATCCTTATTGGGGACTTTTGTACAGACATTGAAACTATGAATGAACTAGTACCTTAATAACGGGTTCAGTGTCAAGATTTTGTAACAGTGTTTTTTGACAAAATTACAATTGCGTTTTTCTGCATTTTTTCCAAAATCATGGTGCGTTATTTGGTCTGCAAAATCATGCATTTGCCCAACCCCTGAGGTTTTGCATTGTCATTTTGAACATTCCTTACTGTGTGCAAAGGAAAGACTCACAGTACTGTACATTTTTAATCTCTTGGTTGATTTTCAAACACTACACCTCAGAAATCTCCACACCCAGTACCAGAGTGTTGTATCATGTAAAGTGTAATACTGTAGTAATTGCAAATTGTGTTATTGTGTTTAACACGCCATCATTTCAACAATATTTTTGGCATGAATCCATCTTCAATTTGTTTGCAGTTATCAAAAATTACTATCACCGTTGTACAGTATTTTATCCATCATATCATTATACATAGAGAAATAGTATGTGTTAAGTTGTCAGTTATTGTAGTACTAATTGTCCTAATTTATAGTAATTAGCTATGAGCATACCAATGCATTCTTTTACCACTGTTTTGAAATGATACACAATGCATTTCAATTGTTTTCCCTTTCTTAAGGAAATGATGGTTCTTCCTTGTGTTTTGATATTCCCTTGGAGAAAACTCACTTGGACAACTCACTTTGGGTTTAAAGTTCATTTCATTATGTTCCACATGTTCAGTGATATTAAACAAAGGAAATGTTATTGGTCTCCAGCCAAATTGCAGCATTGTTTAAAGTCTTTTGTTGTGTTTCAAAATGCTATTGGTGGAGAATACTTTTGGTTGTGTGGTGAAATGTTCCAAAGAACAGGAACCTTTGAAAGATGCCAGAGTTGATGGCAATGCTGATAACAACAATGCACTGAAGATTTAAACGTCTTAAAATAATTTGCAAGTGATGTTACAGTACTATGAAATAAGACAATATTTTCTTATACTTTTTGCCTCAAATGGGAAGAGCCCCTTTTTTCAAATTTGAAATCAGTTAAACACTTTGGGATTAATTGCAGTGCGTTAGTGCCAGTTGATGGTGTGTTTAAAATTTTAACCTTTCACAGCCAGTGTCCAATACTGTGAAGCCTCCTTTTCAGTGGAGAGGTTGGAAACTACAGTATGTGGCAATTTTACATAAAATTAGGTACCTGTAGCCTTGAACAGAACCAGAAATAAAATCACACTGTTTAACAAGAAATTTCTTAACTGGCTAACGGTAGCCCTAACCCCTAAGGTAATCCCTAACCCTAACCAAGAAAACAATTGATACAATACAATGGCAACAGCCAATCAAGAAACACCTTGTTAAACAATGCACATTCATACCCATATCTTCTGGTCCTGTCTGCAGTTTATATCATACACAGTTGTCACAGTACATAGCTGTAAAATGTTGTTGACACTCCTTGCAGCAAAAGTCTTTGTTAACTACAGTATGTTACTGTAAGCTTTTTAAGATTACATGGAGTAGATCATTTTGTGTACCTTTGGCACTATAGTGGTTCATATTATATTTTGCTCCAAAAATGTTGTTAGCATATGGCACACCTATCTTTTGTACTCTCTGAAAAAAAGGGGACAAATCCTACACAGCATTATACATTAGACCAGAAGTATCAAAGAGAAGACACTGTAGGCTTATGCTTGTGCTTATTGGATTTTCATTGTCTTTAAATAATTATCATTTTGGAGAATCTACATGAGTCTTTTTCACTGTGACTTTTTTTTTTGTATCATAGAAAGTAATGATGAAGACAAGGAAACCTTACAGCACAGCAACCATTTGGTCGTCAGGTAAAATTACAGTCACTGGAAACAGTAGGTAAGTTTTGTGACAGTTTGGGACTTTGTTAAAGTTTCAGCTTCTTGCTTTAGGAATTGAAAACTAAAGCCCAAATACTGGATGTAGCAGTCCTATTACAGTGTATGTATTTATTTACCACATTAGAACCTGTGGAAGCTAAATTAAAACAAACACTTAAATATTTTATGTACAGTAACAGTCCTTTTATACTTGTGTATTAACCACCTAATAACCTGTGGCTTTACAGTGTTCAATTTGCTACCACATACATGGAGTAGGAAACATACCTAAAGAGAAGAGTTTTATACTATTATGGTACCCTTGCTTCTCTTCAGTTATCACAGATTTAAGAACACCCACCTTAAGTTCCCTGAAGATGCTATTGAAAAAAAGTAATGTGAATTGCATTGTTGTTGTTTTTTTTTTTTTTTTATGGCCCTTGGAACTGGAGGAGGGTATGTAGGCCCGCCTCACCCCCAACAAGTCACATAAATTGGTATGTATTTCCCACACCCTTCATGCAAATACTGAAATACTGTGTAAGGGGTACTTCGTTTCTTCAAGCTTTATTTCATCAATGGTGGGTCTGTGTTAGGAATTCATTTCACAATTTCCATTCCACCCTTTCCAGATTTTGAGGTCAATAATGAACACATTAGGTTTGCAATGCTTGTAAGTATAATGTACTTAGAGTTTAGGTAGTGCACTGACCTAGGACTTGTTCAGTCTGCTTCCATTACACACAACCTTTCAGCTTATTGGCAGTGTCTGGTATCTCTGGTCTTGGACCCAGTTCTTGTCCACTCCACATTTTGGCTTTAGGTCTTGTAGACTTTTGAAGAATCAAATGCTTATTCCAGGACCCATTTGTGGTTTGTTGCATTAGCAGAGGAACAAGTCTATTATATGAAGTTTTTTTTTTTTTTTTTATGTGTCTGTCTTTGATACCAGCTTGGGCAAGCTATAACTCAACAAGAGAAAGTTGGGCTTAAGTGGAACTGGGTATATAGAACCAACTTAGTGAGAAGGTGTGTCCAATAGTTTTTGGTAGAGGTGCAAGGTCATTTGGGGTCACCAGGGAGAAAAAATAGAAAAACTTTTAAACATCCTTTGTCAATGTTTTATTAGTATTGACTTAACGATAGGCAATCAATGCTAACTTCCAACTTACTTCAACATACTTTTTACACAAATCTCAACATGAACCTATATCATGTGACATACCACATGATCTATTACTTCTTCTTATGTATGGAAGTTCAACTGGGGAATGGGGAGGAGGAGGCATATACAAGTACATTTCAGTCTGAAATATAAATAACTATGGGGTGAGTTGCCAGTTGGCGACATTGTTCTGTTCACTTAGTTTGTGTTTGTCACAACTTGGGACCTGTGCATTAGTACAGGGTTATGTACTCACCATGTTTGAATGCATTTGCTGGCTGCATTTGAGCACCACCTCTTGCCCCATCACTTGCATTTATTCTCTACCATCCATTATCCTCTGTTAATGTATTGACTGTGATTGTTTAACCTTTAATTACTGTATTCATAGATATCTTTACTGTCTTCTCATGTCTCTTATCCGCTTACAGTGAAGCAGATGCCAAAAAGTCAGCCAGACGAGTAGCCAGACAGTTACAGAAACTAGGATTCAGGGTGAGAAACAGTCACTTTCTTTGTTTTAAAGATGTTATTGTAATGATTTTAACATTTGTTACCTGTGATGTTTTGCTCTCATCAAGTATAATTTTGTCATGAGTTGGTGCACCTTGATCAGGATGCAGTTCTACAGTAACTCAAAGTTTAGATGGTTTAAAGTATTGGGAGTGGTATTTAAAGGATAATATTGTATTTGTTAAAGGTCTTGTGACATGAAAATTACAGATTTGAACATTGGATGCCAAAAATATAAAAATGCAGGAAAAAAAAACATTTTTATCAAACTCCCTTCAAATAATGATACTTATACAGTGCCATATCTATTTTACCTGTGTCATGAATTGAGCAGTCCTAAAAATGAAAATTTGTAAAATCAAAAGTTTTGAAAAAGGAAGTAAAGCAAATTTAAATGAAATGTCGCTTAGTGTGGTTCTTTTGTCAACCTTAATAATAGTCAAGGACACTGAGTGCTTTATATTAAAATGAAAGTCAGAAATGTTTCCTTCAAAATCTCTAGCCATGATTTACTGAAATGTCACTAAAGTTAGCCTTACTGTAAACTAGCTGATCAGTGGTAAGAGAAAATTTATATTGGGTGTAACAATAGAAATGGTAACACTTACCCTGTAACATTCCACTATTATGCTTGGTAATGATTTAACTCCAGAAACCATCTACCTCTACAGTTTCATCCTGAGAAAAAGTGTAAAAGCAAGTCCTTTAAAGTGGTGTTTCTTCAACAAAATGGTAATAATTTTTAAAACCAAAATTATTCTGTAAAGAGTTTGCTGTGGTTATGTGACAGTTGGTAAAGGGTGCATCTTAATTGAAAAATTATGAAAATATTACCAACCAAGAATGCATATTCCCATTTCCAATGGAAAAAAAGAAATTAAAGTAGACTGAAGTCTGTGAGGTATCATATCAAGTGTTATTGCATTCTGCCATGGATTGTCACAAAGTTTTTAAAAAAGAAGCAAATGTTGGGAAACAACTTATTTTTTCTGAGAATTTCTTGTTGGACCTGAATAGCTTGCCTATAGAATGCTTTGACTTAATTCAGAAGCCCCACCCCTTTTGAAGGGCAAATATTGGTGAAGTACCCTAGCTAGCTAGTGTACAGTAGCATGATCTGAAGCAACTGACAACCGACATGACAATGTTGAAACAATGTTTTTTTTGTTTGTTTTGTTTTTTGTTAGCAGTGCACGTGCCTTACCAATTGTGACATAATGTGAAAGCACTTTATAATTTTGTGGTTCATTGGTACAAACCAAGCATGAAAGAATAAAGATCATGACAAACTAACATGGTAGTTTGTCTTGTACAGGAATTATAGAATTTCTATGGCTTCTGTATAAAACGTCTTATGTTTGTATATGTCCCTTTTTTCAGGTACATTTTCATCAGTTCAAAGTAGTCAATGTCCTAGGAACATGTCGCCTTCCTTTTGCAATTAGAATAGCAAAATTTTCAGAGCAACATCCAAAGTGTGCAAGGTGAGAAAATAAAAATTTAAAGGGACATTTATTCTTTTCAGTGCAGTATTTTTGTTGCTGTTCTCTGTGCCAGTGTTGAACTTATTTGCAGGAAAAGTTCTAAATTTTTTTAAAGAATCTTCATAATGAAAACTCGGCCATACAATTTTTTTATTCATTCAAGGCATTAACTTGTTCCATTGTGGTATTTTAAGAATGACTTAAAAAAAGATTTAATGAAATGTCTGGAACTTTGGAATTCATTACTCAAAACATTTAACATTTTTCTTTGTCACTTATAATTGTCCCATACATCAGTGTACATTGGTTGGAGGGCCTGCTTGCTACATTCTTTTATTGCTGTTTTTTTTTCAATATTTCTCAGCTATGAACCAGAGATACACCCAGCAGTTACTTACAAAATAAAATCACCTAAAGCAACTCTCAAGATATTTTCAACAGGAAGTATTACAGTGACAGGTAAGAAACTTTTCATTCCAAAAAAATATTAAGTTAAAATGGTAATCAAATGATACTTAAATTCTTTGATATTAGAAGAGGTACAGATCCTGGGTATTATATACAACAAAAGCATATTCATGGAACGTTGTGAAAACTAGAGCAGCAATTGCTGCAGTTGCGCAACCCTGCTGATGTAATGTCCTGTTGAGTTTTTTGAATTATTTTGAACAAAATTTACACACCTTAAACTCATGTTGGGCTTACCATGATGTAACACCTACATGTTGCACCTAGCAGTTGGCTTTAATGGAAACTAAAAAACGTGAAAGGAATTTAGCAGCACATTTACAAAGATATTGCTGGAAACTTTCCTGAACATTTGAAAATAGAAAATTGTTCAAATGCAACAGAGAAGGCTTGAGAAGTGTCATTTTCTGGAAAGCGATTGGGCCAAAATTTTGTTTGTGCTACATACCAATTTTGATGGTGCTTCACTGAAATAGTTTGCTTACAGGTTTTGTCCCCCGGAAAATTCCTGGCTACAAACTTTTTAAAAGCATCAGCATATTACAGTTTTAACTCTTGTCTGAGAGTGAAGAATTTCCTACAATTGGATCAATCAAATCCGTTCTTGAATTTTTTCTGCAGGGTTGATAAGCAATGGTGTTACAATTCTTCTTAAAGTTCCCCCCAATGTAGATTGGAAATCTTTATTCCTCTCTTTTGTTGAATCCTTATTTACATAGCTTTCTTGGAGGAAGTTTCTTAAAAAAGGAAGGATAATGGAGCTTTGAGGGGTTACAAAACATGGCAATTTCAAATCCCATGAATGGTTACTGCCTTTTATGAAATGAAATACTCATGTCTAAATTTCCATTCTGCAGCGCCCTCAGTCGATAACGTCCAGAATGCAATTCATCACATCTACCCTTTGGTAGAACCTTATAAAATGGAGCGAGTGGAGAGCAAACCAGAAAAGAGAAAACAGGACATCCTTCAAGTTGACAGTCATCTTGACTCTGCCTCTGAGGTTGATGACGAGGAAGAAGACTGGGAAAGTGAATTATCAGATGATGACTTTTGACCTTAGTTTTACGGCCCCAGTATGGGGTGTGAAGGTTTGATATTGCCGAGTGAGGTATTTTATGCAGTTGAGAATGAAGCACTTCATGGTTTGCTTCAAGTGTCATAAAACTGCAGTTTTGGATATGAAGTTACTCTTTGTGAAGTGGAATTGAGTTACCAGAATTTTGCATACATGCTGCAAAGTATTAAATTCCTGGAGATTGGCGTTTTCATCCCTAACATGTTTCAGTCTTTACCAAGCATTTGCATTGGCTGGGTAACTATTTACAAAGTTGCAGGCATGATTTCTGTCATGTAATGGTGTTGAGAAAAGATGGACTGGACCATTTTCATCAGGAGCTATGAAGTATATGTAGTACTTTTTGGAGAGTCCAAAGGGAGGAGTACAGTAAGTGCCCTCAAGCTCCCTCACTGACTGATCCCCTGCCAACACACCAGTGCTATAATATAATATGGTTGTCAGGAGCAGTTTAATGTAATGAGTAGTCCCAGTGCTGGAAGTCAAAGAGTGGAAATATCACATTTATGATTTGAGGGAAAACTAATAATTTATTGTCTGAAAAGAATTTCATACAAGTAATTAAAAAGCTATTTGATACTGGGATAAATGTGTGGATCTTTGTTTAAAATCTGAGACTGATATTCGTTATATGCGTGAAAGTAAGTGAATGATTTGTGTATCAATTCTGGAATGAGGATTCCCACCCATTTGAGAACCACACCTTGTCCAGGAAGTGTTTATTTTCAGTAGGTACGGCTTGAAACTAAACACATAATATTGGATGTTTAGAGTAGTGTAAATTTTGTCATTCCAAAAGCAGATTATTGCTTTAACATTTTGACTTCACAAAATGTTAGTACAAAATTTGTAAATACAGAGCATTAAAACAGGTTTGGTTTTGCAGTAAAAATGAAAGGCAAAAATTGTGTTGATTTTCTCTTGTAATATCAATAGTGTATATCTGAATGCCAGGAATCTTAATAGAAACATTCAAGGAAAGTTGGTAACTATTGCAAATAGTCACAAAATGTTTGTTATGTTGTACAAGAGTCATGTAGAGCAATGTTCAGTACTTTCTGAGGCAAAGGGGTGACTGACCTATGGTGTGAGTTTGTGACCCTATGTTTCCAATTTGTTTGTTCTAAAACCTTGTGGATTAGATGTAACGAAGGTGTGATAGTACCATGGTCATGAACAAGGCATAGAAGAAAAGCCAATTGTTTCAACTTCTCAGTGGAATGAAAATAACTGTAGATGAGTCTTTCAAGGCCTTTATATGTCAGATATATCAAGGTCAAAACAAACACATGATGAAAACAAAGCAAAACTTGAACAGGACTTTTGATGAATATTAATACTTTGAGTTTCTTTTTTACCATTCTTTCTGAAATAACCCTCACAGACTTGAAATCTAAATTACGAAGAACAGAGTTAATCCCATTTTGAAATGACATAAGTTTCCTTACTGAAATGAAGAGCAAATGATAGCTAGCAGTGTAAAGTAGTATTGACCAGTACATTTTTCAGCCCAAAGTTTGTAGTCCTCCTTAGTAATAAGTGGTTCTATTCCTATCATGAAATGCTATTCAAATGAGAATTTCAATGTGCTGCTGATTTGACATCAATCACAAAACCTTTCACCTTTGTGATGTGTTACCTGTGTATACCTTTTACTGATTTAGTCTATAAAATATTACACTCAATGCTAGCACATTTGTGGAAGCATGCTCTGTCCATTCGCCAAAGGTAATTGAAGTTGTGCAGTAATTGCTATATTCATAGGCTTACATTCAGATCTGCTGTCTCACATTTAGTGTGGACTCTCTGTTGATTTCAAGATTTCATCATACTTTTTGGAGACAATGCTCACAGTTTTGTTACTTGTAACGTTATTATATACAAACAGATTTTACATTCATCACTTCATAAATTTACTTCTTTTCATGTCGCTACAGCCCCTTACTGTTTTTATCCTGTGTTACTGCTTTAGGTGGGTGGTAGAATCGGAAGTGTCTCACACTTTGGTGGAATTGTGACTGGACATTGTTAGGTTCGGGCTGGCAGGTTAAAATAGCAATTTATATGTATGGAGCATAGTCATCTACACTCACAAAACAATGTAAGAAAGAGGTGTGTTTAATATTCATCTTTGAAAAATGTTTTATTATCTGGCAGTAGGTGTCAAGATGACTAAAATAATAGTATAGCTCAACTTCTGATCACATGTTATGGCAAGTAATACATTTGTTGAATGGTTGTGTTGTACTCCATTTAATTTAGTATGTACTCCTGGCTTATCAACTCCATGGGTAGTTCTTCACACTGAGTTTATCCCAGAGACCCTTCACAGTATTGCAGCAAAAGAGTCCTATTCATAAAGTGTGTGATAGTTGGTGGCAGGCAAGTTTTACTACTGTTAGTGTAACAATGCAACAGTTACTTGATTTCGTAGCTTGGAGTTCATTTTTGTTTGATACGTGTTTAGTATTGTGTATTTCTCATACTTTTTTCAATTCAAATGAAACTCTGGAGATAAACCATTTAAAACAAAAATGCTATGGAAGAGAAAAAATTAAAAAGTGCAAGAATATGTGAAATTTTGTTTTGCAATTTATATTGAAGCTTTGTGAAGTAACTTCATCATGTGGTTTCATTTTTACACACAATCATTTTATTTCAATTGGTCAGTGCAGAGATATGGAAAAGCAGTAGCCTCTTGGTGAGAATCATGTTTTCCATAATTGCTCTAGATATATATTGCTGATTCTTTGCTTGTGAGAAGATTTATATTTCAGGTTTTGATGCAGGGAGTTTTCAGAGAATGAGAAGCATCATACGTGCCGGTCACTTTGAGATGATGTTGGTTTCTGACAGTCAGATGGTAATCTTGCTTTTATTTATATTTAATTCTTATCTCATTGCATTGATCAGCCAGTATTAGTGAACATCAAATGGGACATGATGTATCATTTCAGTTTAAGTCAGCAACAATTTCTCTATAATCCAACAATTTTGTTCCTTAATGATGACCAAATTGTTCAGATCTGAGGGAAATCTACAGGCTGGAATAATGTTTCCATCCAAAGACGAAAGGGGCACACTTGAAGTATGTTGTTTAAATATTTATTTCCAGTCATTCTTAAGAGGAGTCTTTGTTTCATCATTGGCGAAAACTAACCTCAATTCAAGACATATACAGACAATAGACATTGTTCATGGATTTCATGGAAAAAAATAATCTTCTCCTCTAACAACTCCCTTCTTGAAGGGCTGTTGCTTTGAAGGGACCACTGATATTGGGGAAGCCTAATACTTGAATCTGTAGCTTCAAAATTGGGTAGCTGGACAAATATGAAGCATCTGCACACCATGTTTAAGCAAGCTAACAAGGTTGTGATGACTGGAATTGACCTTCCAACAAAATACTAAAATAATATAGACAAATCAGGACTCTTAGCAAATATTTACATTGCATTTCACTGTTTCCAATAATGGAATCATGAAATATCCTGTTATAGCTTACAAGTGTTCCATATGTTCACCCTATTATCACCTCAAATGACAATTTGGACATCTAGCTATAAATGTACAGTGTCTCACTTTATTTAATTTCAGGAAAACATGTACTTCTGAGTGTGAGGGACACCACCAGGGTCTAGTGATTAGGGAACATATTATGAATAGAAGGACTTCGGGCCTATAATTTCTAACCACAGTGCCCCATTGGTTGACTTGGAGCATACCAGCAAATTTTTGGCTGAAGGCAATTCCTAGAGTAAAGAAAATTGCATTTCCAACCAACTTTGAATTGAACTTTCTCTTTTACACATCCTGATGGTTATATATTCACCCATCGTTACTAATGCAGATGCAGGTTAATTAGGCAAGGAATGGGTGCAGGTGAAATAGTGTAACATGCCTAAGTTGTAGGTGAACTGCTTGTTTTCCCTGTTTATTACTATATAGATTCCATTGATTTAGGGCTGAGTATATTAAGGAAAATGCAGTCACATGTCAGTTTTCAAAGTGGCTTTCCTTTTACAACCAGGGGTGCCTAATGAAATGTATAGTGCCTAGGGGAAAATATCTAGTTGGAAACAGGTTTCTGGAAAAAGCATTCTCAAGCATGCTTGAATTGATTTCTTTCCATTAATTCCCACCTGACCCCATACTGTACCTACAAGTAAATGTGTAAAAGCAGTAATTCCAAACTTTTGAAATGGGTTAATTGTAACCATAATATCTCCTAATTTCTCTTCTAGGGAACCTTTCTTTAAATTTCAATTAGACGTAAATTTTGCACGTCTAACAAAGAGTTGTACCACATGAATTTCACATTTGAGCAAGAACAATATAGTCACATGATTTGCAAGAACCATTCATGGAATATGATAGGATAGACTAATTGGGGAAGTTGCTCCTTCCCTTTAAAGTGTACCTCCAGTCAAAACTGTATATTAAACAGTATGAAATACTAATTCCAACCGTCCAACTAACATCTTTATAGGACATTCTTGAGCCGAGATACAAAATGTTGAAATTATACACTTAACACAAATTAGTCAATTGCAAAATAATTTGTGATTTTGTTGTTGTACAACTCATATTACCTGTTTTCCCTTTAAAACTAAAAGTGTTTTTACTTCCTTGTGCACTTTCTGTTTGTTTGTACAGCATGTTGCACAGAGAGGGCTCAATCAATTACATCACCCCACAAGAGTAAGAGTGCTATCACACCTTGGTACAAGGTGCAGTAACTTTCAGAAAAAAAAAACCAGGAAATACAAAGATTGTAAGTTTACTGGTACAACAATGACATCACAAATTATTGCACAATATGCCCTTTAAGTTGGAGTTAATAAACTTCAACATTTTATATCTCAGCTCAAGAATGTCCTATGAAGATGAGAATTGGACTGTTAGAATTAATTTTTCATGCTCTGTAATATATATATTTTTTTAATTTTTTGACTTGAGGTACACTTTAAGTAGTTTTCAAGTAAATATTTTCAGGTTAAAATATGATTGGGGTGCAGACGATCTCTTCCCATGTGATGGTGATATAAGATCACCATATTGTATAGGGAGTCCATGAATGAAACCTGGTTAACTGTTTGTATAAACTAATCCCCATAGTTAAAGAGGCTCATTGAGTTGATAGCGATAGCTTAATGAGAGTGTTTAAGGGGTAACTACCACATGACAATGCTGACAGTGAGCATAACAAGCCAATTTTTATATCGAATAGTTACGGAAAAAGTTAAAATTTTAAGCTTTGATGTGTCTGGACTTGTAACGGTTTTGTGCATAATTTGAAAAAAGTGTCTGGTCATGGATTTTTGAAAACCAAACTGAACAGTTAATTACTTATTCATAAAACAGTTATTTGCAATGAGGGTATGGGGATCGTCTAAGTTTAACCATTTGTCATTGATATGTGAAGAAAACCTGACAATTTTGGAAAAATTTGTTGGATTTCACGCACCATCTCAAAGAGCCACTTTTAGTGATGGCCTGTATTTGTGGGGCATAACTGGGTTCCATCAGCTTAAATCTTTCAAATTTTTTACCTCACTGTATCATGGATGATTGCTCACCAAAATATTTCCATTATTTCTACAACTTTTAAAATTTATAAAACTTGCAGTGACTTGATATAGATTCATCACTAACTGCAGGTGTTGTCTTCTGGGGAGCCAAACATGGGAATGGGATTTTAATAGTCAACTTAATAAGCAACCTTATTTGACACATGAAGAAAAAAGATAAATAAGTGGAAACTTCAAATGATAGTTGGACGGAATGTTTCACCCAGCCTGTAGTCAATGCAAAATGTACAAAACAAGAACAAATGTTAATAATTTTCAAAGTAAAATCAAAATTTACATTAGAAAAGCCAATATGATTCAAAATAAACTTAAATCATGGTATACTACACACATACAAAATAAAGACTGAGAGCTAATGCTCTGAGTTAAGTGAAATGATTTCAATATATTGTTCTCTCCTAAAATAATACATGCCAACATTGTCATCCCAAAAAACAACATTTAGCAGATGATCCACTGTGTACTCAAGCATACAGCACACAGCTGCCCACATGAGCTTGCCTCAACTGGTAAGGTCTGGGGGGAGGGAGATGAAACTTCTTATCATCTCTGAACATTCACAATAGTAAATTTAAAGTGATGTTGAGAGTTTACAAAAAGGAAAAACATAAGATTATATTTCTTCTTATGTTTCTCTTTATCCATGAAATTGCAGTAAGTGTACAACGATGTATTGGAGAATACAAATAGAAAACACAAACTAATATTGATAGTCTCTGGAAGTAACCTAAACAGCATTCAGTAATTCAGTAATTTTTGAAGGCCCCTTTTCAAAAACAATCCTCATTATAGACTGTTAAATGAATGACTTGGTGTTGAATATGCAGTTAGTATTGAGGTGTCACCTAGTTAAAAACATACCATACCACACCACTCAGACTTGGCTATCTCATTGCGACTTATTTCTAGTGTTGTATCACTTGGAGAATGTCATTGTTAAAATGAGCAGGAGTGTGCCTTTGCACGAAGCAACGATCAAGAATGGCATTCCTGCATAAGCGCTTGATAACACCAACTTAAAATTGCTTTCCTTTACTACAGAAAAGGCCACTCTCTTCCATACTTTGGTACTTAATGAAAACACTCTTCTAGCCCTGCTGCATTGAGTACATAGTTATTGGCTCCTGGTTCTCTTACGAGGTCATTAACATGAACTCATTGTACAATCATTGTGAGAAAGTATGATAGCAGGTACAGTACTGTGTACATGCAATACATATATGACACACATGCTGAGGTTAGTCCTGCTCACTTGTGCCGTTGAGCTAATTTGATCAGCTGTTTACACCTTTGCTCTTATTTGTCTGAGCAACAGATGACCCACGAGAGATTGAATGTTTTTGTGGAGCACATTTTCTAGTTCCTCAAGTTAAAATGTTATTTTCAAAAGAATTTAAAGACTTTACTGTTCAAATGGTCCACTCAGACAAAGGACTTTAAATTTTAAACTAATTATTTTAATGTTTTTCCTTTTAGCAGTCTCAGTGTTTCACTTCAGCCTGATGTTATGCAAAGTGCTTTGGGGAAGTTTTCCAGTCAGTTGCAGAAATGGCAAAATGCTAAACATCAGGCAAGAGCCCAAGGACACTATGGTTCCTTGCTTTTAAGATGATTTTGTCCAAAAGGAGTAGCATGGGAAGGCATGTGCACCTTTGAACTAATGACTTTTGACTTTCACTGAAAACATTGGGGTACATAAAATTTCAAAATCATACAATTTTTTGTTGACTTGAGGAGACACTTTAAATAACTTGTGTTATAGTAACAATATTGTAGGAGGGTATTGTACAGTACTTGCTCTTTTGTTTCCTCTGAACAAGACTGATCCAAGTGAAACAAAAGAGTCACAAAAGTCAAACAAGGTCTGGTGAGGTGAAAGTTGTCCTAAAATGTTTCAGGGTCCAGATATCATTAAAACATTACTTTCTGACTTTGGGATCCTTTAAGATTATTTTGGTTAATGTTACAATATTTCCACCCCCCATTTACCTCATCATAACATTATGTCACAGTTTAAACAATGGAGACTGAGTTATGTACAGCTATTGACAGAAATTCACTTTCTGGACTCTGGTGATCCCCAGTGACATTTGACCTCCACCTAAAACAATAGGGCACATCTACTTAACAACATACATGTACACATACCAAGTTTGAGAAAAATTAACTACACCCCTTTTAAATCCATCACATACACACACAAATACATACGCCTACTTGACTGCATAGGTTCCTTTGTTTAACAAGGAACCCCAAAATGGATCTTTCTGAATTTTAATGGTTTGCAAGATTACATATCACAGTCATACTTCAAATGGAATGGTTGGCAAGTAAAATCTCTATAACCATATATAAACAGCAATAACACTTCAAATTGTCAGCATGGTAGCTGATTTTTCTACTCGTGTGGTTCTTAAACTTTTCCATCCATTCCCCATTGTAAATAAGTTGTTTCCTCATTATGCTAAGACCCTTAATGTTGAGTTTCCTGGTTTCATGTACCAGGCAAAATCATAACTAGGGCTGATTCTAGTTTAACACTTCTATTTGCAGTAAAAGCTAACATAACAGTTTCTGTAGGCTAACAAATAAGTAATATTTCAAGGAGATAAATCAATTTTGTCTATGCTTTAGAAATGGGGCAAGCTTAGGTCAGTAATAATGTAGGTGGATTCCCACCTGTTATAACTGGCAACTAACAATAATCTCTCATAACATCAAAATCCCATCAAACAAACCAGCAAACTAAGCATAAAACCAAAAAGTCAGGCAACCACTAGGAGAAATTCTGCCACAACCCCACACACTAGCTAGTCCAACTTCAAACATTTATACAGAATACAACCTGAAACTAAAAGAGTAAAATCATCCCTTAAAAATAACAGCACAATGTTGCATAATCTGGAATAGCATTATACCAGTAGATTAATGTGTATATAAAAAGTTTGCATAAGCATCCTACATGTTTATAGCCTAAAAAGTTAAATAAATCTTTGCATTTATTAAGAGTGTCACAAACAAATTAAAAAAACAAACATGTGCTATAGCGAGGTTGTGTGCCATCCTTGCAAAACATTTCATTGAGAGCATACATCATTTAATTATGTACAGTCTCATGTAGCTTTTATATCATGGACTCAGTTCACTCCTAATGTCAATTGAAGCCTTTGGCAGGACCATAGCCAGGAGGCGAAGGGATAAGACTCCATGAATTTTTTTGCCTTTGGGTAGAAAGTTTTCAAGTTGACACTGACTTGCAAACATTTCACCACCCTGCAAAAATGTTTGTCCAACAGGAAACTATTAAGCCTACCAACCCTTTCAGTACCTTGTCTTTATACAACCCTTCCCCAAAAGGTGGCATACTGACATACTACAACTGGTAAAAATTATGTAAAAGTAATGAGCATAAACATTGGTCTTTTCTATGTTGTCCTGCGTTAAAAACACTTCAAACGCAATTACCACACACAAACCTACAATGTGGAGATCTATGAAAGCTGACACCAAACCATCAGCCCAATTAACAGTACTTATAATACACTGATGCACAAATGTACTATCATGGTTATCATGGAAGAAACTGGAAAATGACAACCTCATTTAAAAATATTTAAATACCTCTTGCATTAAATGATCTAAAGATGAAAAATAACTATGCATGGCATGCATACAAGGTAAGTAAAAAAAAAAGTTTCTCAATCATCACTGAATCATATCCAAAGTGACACATTTTGCATGGAAAGTCATGCCTGTTATGTCTACCTGGAGGCAAGAAAACTGGAATTATTCTCATATGGTCCCACTTCAGTCCACTTTTTAGGCCAATCAAGGCATCTTGCAGAAAGGGCCCATATACAGCAAGCACTCTAGAAAGGTTCCCTTGTCCAAGTATATGTGATCCATGGTTTGGATAACTTGACCATAAAATTAGAAAAGACAAAATTAACTCTGCAACCTCCCTTCCCCATCCCTCTTCCCCCTCCTGTCTCTCTCTCGCTGCTTTTGACCTTTCTTACAGTGCATTCTGCTTAATTAAAACATCTATCTGATATTCAAAGAACATGAGCTGTAGTCTCACCATTGTTGCAATAGACTTGTTTAACTATCTGATTACAGCCAATCCATCTTTCATACTATACATCTTCATAACTTCCAAAACACAAAAAATTGATTTGACAAGGATAGTCAAGAAGTTACCTTGTATTGATAAAACTGTTTGTAACAACAGTAAAACTACAAATGTCCTTATATTGATACAACCCCTCTGAGATATGGGCTTCTGTTACACAGTATTCTAAATATTTTCAACACATGGAAGGAAGAGAGAAAGTAACCTCCAGCTGTGTATAGCCATCATCTTCAACTGTCTTGCTCTCAGCTAAAAACAACATTAATTTCATAACTCAAAGCTACCTACACAGAAGCAAATATACTACAGACAGAAACCTTTCAAAAAAATTTCTTCCCTTACAAAACATTTTGATATTTACAGCATACAAAAGTTATCTCTATACTTGTATCTTAAAATTGTAAGTTCTTTTGTAGTCAAGTTTTGGAAACAAGGATATAACCAGTCTACTTTAAACACCCTTTGCCTTTATGTCAACCAACACTTAAAAAATATGAACATGGTACAATCAATGTGAGATAATATATCAAAAACACTTCACACTTCACTATTTCAGAGTTTGTCTTCCAACCAATTCAGCAAGTATTATCATGCCAACTCATAAATATTAGCAAGAAACTCATCTTCATGTCCCCCCACATTAAATTACACTCAGCGGCAGGCTTTTACAAATTTTATTTTTTTTCATTACTTGTCCTATCCTGTAATGAAGTGATTTTAGGTTCAACACTGATTGCTTTAGACTCCAAGCATAAATGTCCCAGAGCATATCACATCACAGTCAACATTCTACTATCATACAACACAAAATACAGATAATCATAGTTGTGAAAGATTAAACACAAGCAAATACTCAGTATAGACACAAAATTGACATTAACCCAAAAAAGAAACGAGAAGAAATGTTCTTTGGCAAAACAAGTTCTGTGTTCCTTGATTAGAGGCCATCCCAGAAAGGCTGAGGTGCTTCATGTGGCTGCTTGGTTGTAAATTTATTTAGATCCATAACTTGACAGGAGAGAGTTCTCTAATAAATAAAATAAAATGAAGCATATTTTAATTTCAAACATTTTGCATTACTTTTTAATATGGTGATGACAAAGTTACACTGCTTCTGTGTAGAATTGCCATGATACAGTACAGATAGGTGGGCAAAAAGCAGTCTCTTCTTCCCCTTTGCCATATATTTTATAAACCCATTTATAGGCAAGTCAATCTCCTTATCTCTGCATGACAGCAAAAAAGCTTTGAAATCCCCTTCTTCTCAAACTTTTCTAAAAAAACAAATTTGATTTATAAATAAAGCATGTTGCTACCATAATGACTCCAAATAAATATCATATTTACATGCTATTAATTTCAGACCTGTATCCCTGAAGCATGAAACATCAAAAACCAATGGCCCTTCAGAAGGATTTTGGTGCCTGCAATTTTTATGGTGTTTCATTCACCTTCATGAATTTGTATCTACCATACTGTACCTTATAACAATTTTCAAAAAAGGTCCTTTACAGCTAGGGTTCCACACTCATCCATCCCAAACCCTTCACAAGTGCACTGAGAAAAGGCTCTCAAATTTTATTGATGATTCCCATGCACTGATAAGTACCTGTCACCAATTCCATACAACTATCCCTGTTGCTTGTAATATGGTCAAGTGCACACATACACAAATGTTTTAAGTACGGCACAACCCTTGTATTGCAAATAAATATAACATTCTATTATTATGCATACTTTACTCACAAAAATCCAGTATAACTATTGCAATGTGTGAGGTTGAATTATGCATGTTATGTACATTCATAGGTCAATATATACTGGTCACTCATTTTTTGTGATTTTGTCCTTTCACTGCATGTCTCTTTTTCCAAAGGTACCTCAATACCACCCAAACTTATTAGTGTTGACATCTTCCAGAGAAATAAAACACCTTGTGATAATAAATAGGGCTATGTTATTTCTACATAGAAACAGGATATGCCAATTTTCAGTTCCTGGTTACATTTACCCTGGCCTGTGTACTTCATACTAAAAAAATATTAGTAATTATCAGCAAACAAACTAATCCACTCCAATGTAGCTTTCACACTTCCTAGAAATAACAAAAATTTCAATATGTATCCCCCTTTTAACTCCAGTAACCTTATCTCATTAAACATGGCTGGGAGTGGGCAGAAATTGTAAAAATGTCACCTTATACCCTCATCACTAAGTGTGGTAAGTTAAGAGTGCACATGCAAGATTCTAAACTTGTTTATGATGCTATAGTCATTATTTTGACAGAGGGTCAGGCTAGTCTTGACATGAACTAGCACCCCATGACTTGTGGGATAAAGAAATTTTAGAACAGAATGTTCAAAGAAATTACTGAAATGATGCCCAGCTTGACTTTCAAGGCATGGAGCACACAACTACCCTTGGTAATTCTGTTTGACATTTGTCTTGAATAACTGCTGGTAAGTGAGGGTTACATATGTAAATAGGAGGTAAGGAAGGGTCCTGTAGATTACAGGGTTCCTGCATCTTCTGGGGAGTCAAGTTATAAGACTTTTTCATGAGCAAAAAAAGAATTTCTATAATAATGTTGTTCTTGACTTCTTCCAAAAGGTAACATACAACATGAGGAAAGAAAAACAATTAATTTTGATATTATAAGTGAGAATACTTTTTTATGTAACAAATGATCAAGAGTGAAAATGGAAAAAATTCACTTTGTGAAAATTTCTACACCTTTTCCAGGACTCTATAACAATTTTCCTGAATTTCAAAACTTTTCTTCATTTACCATGACTGCAAAAACCCTGTAGATACTGGAAAATTATGTAAACAAATTAGCAATCTTACCAATGGTGAAGTAGAACGCGAGCGAGACATCACAAACTGTGGTCCAATGTTGGTAGTCGCCTGGGGGGCACTGTACCTGTACAGGGTTGAAATCACATCAAATATGTATGAAAAACACATTTAAAACCTCCACATATCCCAACTCCTAACCATTCTTCTGCTCAACCGCTTGTATTGATATAGCAGCCTTAAACGTAAGTAATATCATCACATGGGGAGTTCAAGGATGATGGTTCTTCTTCTTAAGAATGAAAAGTTGCTTTTCAAATATTGCATGGCTTCCAAATAATGAAATTATAGACTGCATAGCAAGATATTCATCTCTTAAAGGGGCAACCAGAGTTTGAAAGAGAATGTTGACCTTTTGTTATAGGAACTCATCTTTCCCTCTGATCTGATTGTTTACCAGATCATAGAAACACTAAAAGAGGTCTTTCAGGTTAGAAAAAAACATTAAATTTGTGTTAACTACAGTTCAATGAGAATTTCTGAATATTGTCAGGCAACAAAAATCCACATGGATGCCTGACTAGACAGTCTCAACTAAACTTTAACCAATCATGACATGATCACCGATCACAGATCAATTTTTGTAAGTATTATTAAGTCATATAGCTGGAATAATCATAGCTTGTGTGTATGATGATTGTGACCATTAAAGCATTTTCAAGAGACAAAATTAACTGACCTCAAACTGCTGTATGCAGAAAAATTTTCTCTTTCAGGAGGTGAAAACTGCATCGCAATAGCATGTAGCTTTTGGAAGATACTTATTTTCAAAGTAATGCAATTTTTCCTTAAGTGCATGGGAAATCTGTGATGTTAATTCAAAATTGCATTCAAGTTATTTACAATTTTGAAACTGCAGCAGGAAATATAAGCAACATTGTTAGCTGCACCCTACTTATGGCGTTGGGCAAAGCTAGACCTGCAGGAAAAGGTATTTAAACATTCCACATATATCAAATTTCAAGAACAAATCGGGCATTCAATTATAAAGAAAAACAAAAGGAATCTGATACAATGTTGCCCACATTACACAACCTTCTGTGACTATTGAAAAGTGGAGGTATTTTTTTTTTGACAAAAATAATAAATCTTTAAACTGGGATACCTTGAGTTAGGAAAAGGATATTGAGGCAAGGTTTGCTGGACATTGTCTGGAATATTTTTGTCTTTCTTTCAAGATCTTAATGAAAAACCACCAGAATATGCCTTGAAGGACACATGAAGTTATTCATGTTCTATATAAGTGCATCATTATTTTAGTTTAATTGGAATTCTAATTCACCAGTCAGCTGAGACTTCTTTCACATTTTCAGGCTGTTTTGCAATTTCTCTCCATGTGACTGCATGACATTGACATATGCCCTTTGACCATTCTAAATGAAGGTATTCACATTGCATCTATACTCAGTTTTACTGGACACAGGTCAATTAAACCAAATAAACATGGGCAAGGTGAAATGTAAATATTGAAACAGACAAACAGGATGTGTGACTGTTAAGTCTCACCAATCCTGAAACTATTTTGAAGAGAAAAAACACCACACCTTTTTCAGATCACACATTAATTTATGTCAACTGGTACCTTGTGAACTCTTCAAGGGAAATCTAGAACTTCAATTTTGGCAGTAGCATGTTTTCTTTCCTGTTTAATGAAAATTTTGCATACCTTCATTCTCCACCCTCAGTTCTCAAATGCAGTTCTTAGAGCCATAATCATACCTTGAGCATGTCAGTGTGGCCTTAAATTGATACTTAAATTTTGAGAGGAATTAAATTTGATGAGAAAATATAGCGAAGTTGGTAAAGGAAAAATGATGAATAGATACAGATATTTTACATTATGGACTTTGCACGTTGACTCCTCTCAATCATCATTTTACATTTTTTGAGTGCAGTCCCAATTCTCTGTCTTAATGTGTTTAAAAACAAGCTCTATAGTAGCTTGACTTTAGATTTAGCAGCTGCACTAAGCACAGAGAGAAAATTCAGTTTTTGACAAGCTTTGGTTGCCAAATGTTTTGCATTCACTGGCAACCTATGCATAATGCATACCCAAATGATCATAATGACTCATACAACTGAGTGTCCTTGCTATAAGACTTAGATCCTACTCTGCACCTAGCAAACCCCTGCCCATCCTAAGCTTTTCTCCCCCTCTGAAAACCACTGCTCACCACAACACAGCCCTTATTATCTTTGGCCTGTTGTGTTAAGATGGGAAGGGTGACGAACATTTTGGTGACACCAATGAAGGTTGTCAGGAAAGTATTTTTTTCTCATCTTTGGGAGGTGGGGAAGTGAGTTGTGAGGAAGATGGGGGATGCGGTCTTTAACAATAAATATCTCTTGTAGAAGTGTCAAGGTATCAAAACTTGTTTTTGCTGTAAAGGTACAGTAAACAGGACAAACAAATAGCCAGTTGGGTAACTTCAACATATGATTTGACCAACCTTTTCACACCAAACTACTGACTAAACATGGGTGGCTAACTTACTGTAAACAAGTGTGATACACTATTCTAAAATTTGATAAAGTTAGGCATGTTATAAGTTGTTGTATTTTATTACTTTTGTGACCCTAAACTACATGTGTTGGTCAGTCAGTAAATCTGTTAGAAATACATAAAAGCGCAAACAATAAAACCACACACAGACCGACAAACATGACATGACATAGGACATGAATCACACATGCACATACACAGATGGTATCAAACATATAAAATTTGTTCAACCTGCATTCTGTCATGTCTAAGTTATCTTTTTCTCTTTCATGTGATTTACTTTGGTGAGAAATACCTCAGCAGACTTTCTTATCAAGCTAAATCTGCTGAAGTCATATCTAAGTGCAAAATGAAAAGGATATTAGGATTTTACTCAATTAAGAGAGCTCAAAATTAATAGTTTTCCAACTTCCCCAGACAAATGGTTTTAGCCTGGGACAAATATTTATATCTCCAGGTTGTCTAAAGGACAAATCACTTACACTTCAACTTCTCTACATACTACATGTCAGCCTGCTTAATGGAACTAAATCTTTTGTTTTGGAGTCAAAATACCTATTAGCAGGGTTCTATGAAATTTATATGCAACTCCCCAAATATCCAAATATATGATTCAACGAGGCTGTGAATTTGGAAGGCCATGATTATTTAACAGTGGGACAATCTACTGTAAGTGTTGGAGGGAAAACCAGAATGTACTTGGGGCAAAGGCTTTTTTATTCTAATTTCAAGCCCTGCTTTAATGTTCAGCACTTCTGTGGATTGACCGTGCAGCAATATACCTGGTATATTGTCAAGTCACACTGTTTAAGCCTCACATAACTTAAAGCCTTCACATTAAGTCATGTATGACACCACCATCATTATTTTCACACATATACTTACACATCAGACAACCTCAAATACCATTAAAACCTGAGAATTTATTTGTTATTCAAACAATTTCCTGATGCAGACAACAAAATTGCTACAAATAAGGCAATTAAGTTTGATGCATCACAATTATACTTCTCCCGTACATTGGTTCACAGCCAAAAACAACAAAAGCTGCTTGAAACAATATAAGAAAACCTTTTAATGCAAAGACAAATTAAGGACTTTCCTGTTTGCAAAGACATTTTCATAGTACACTATTACTGAAGAATGCTAGCTTCCAGTGCCACTGTTCAACTTGATGAACAGGTCTTTTCATTTTATCAGACTGCAATGGACAAGATTACTCTCACTTGAACTTGAACCATCTCGAAAAAATTTTTTTTTTTGAGTTGACTGACACTACATAACACATTCGTGTTGGTTTGTCTTTAAACCTCATCTAACTAACTAACTAACCAACTCACTTGAACTGGCGATGAGAAAATGTATGTGACTCAAGTAATTTGCAGTTCTGGTTACTAGAATAATTGAACTATAATAACTGACCACTAAAAATAGAAACATAGAAAACCGTGCCATGTTCATTGATCATTGTATATATTTAAAAAAAAAACTATTATTACAGTATAACAACCCTTATCTTCTATTTGAGGCAATGACCCTTCAGAATAATGAACCATTTTCTAAATTCAGAATAAGGACCCATTATAAAAATGACTCTTGGAATATTCTACAAATATCAATCATTTTCACAAACAGTAACCTGGAATAAGGACTCCACAAAAAGTGCATGAAGGGCTGAAAGACCCCACACCATCTACAGTATATGTTCTATAAAATAGCAAACTACTTGTAATATTAGCAAATTGTTATTTTGGGTATCTACCATTCATAAAAAAAGACAATAACAGGAATAATCAGAGGGAGCAAGTTCTAAGACAACACCAGACAAGTTCTTGAAATTAAGAGCTATACTTCTAAAGAGAAGATGCAGGGTTTGAAAGAAGCAGAAATGCTTTAAAAGGTAAACTAAACAGGTATTACACAGGATCATTGACTTTAATAAGAGTAGTGTTAGTAACTGGAATTCACCCTTACCCTAAGCACTAGTTATGCTTTCTTTATACAGCAAGCATCAAGCAAGGTAATGAATTACTGCCAAGTCCATTAACCCTTTTGTAGCCAGTTAAGTAATATTGTATTCTGATAAGTTTTCATTCATGGCCATGTACTTTATACTTTTGTGTTAAATTGATATGTAGCTTTTAATCTCTTGGCTAAAAAGGGTGCTGGTACAGTAATGAATATTGGACATGAAAGGGTTCAGATGCAGTGTGGAGCCAGGTGCAAAATCTAATTAAGGCAAGCAAAGTATACAAATATTGCTTGCATATGTCACTTTACGTTTACAATCAAATATTCCCAATGGACCTTTCTATAGCAGTGTGCTTTTGCTGTGATAAAGCCAAAGGGGTGCAGCTTGTTCTCTATTTAAGTTAGTAGAATACAGCATACTGTCAGCACTGAGATATAGGGAAGCCATGCAATTCTACCTCATAGTACATTTTCAAACATACCAGGAGTTGGGGAAACCAATTTCAAAAGTCTTTTCATGTCATGAAAGCTTGGGAAATGAAAAACAAAGTTATCTTTAGAGAATAAGGTAGTTCAATAATCATAAAAAAAAGTTGTCAAAAATAATTGTTGTTAACTGCACACATTAAAATATGAAATAGGCATATAAACAGCAATTTTGAACTATGAGCCTTTTATACGTTCACAATGTTATTTTAATTAATCATTTTAATCTGTCAATCTGATACAACAGCACACTAACACGTCAGTCAGGAAGAGCTCTCATTGCAACCTGATCACCCTTAAACTACAAAACATGTGTATACAATTCTAGAAAAACATACCAAGGCTTTAGCCTTCCCTAGTTGACAAATATTAATCCAGAATCCAGGCGACAAAATAGTGAAAAATAGCAGAAATTGCTAATCAATCTTTGGATTGATTATCAGTTACTCAATCTTGATTAGCAACTATTGAAATCAAACATTGGTAATTTCAAATGACATGTATTATTTGGCTTCTTTGTAATACAGGTATGGATTTGACTCCTTAAAATACGGTAATTCAAATGCTGTGATCATCAAAATAGTTATACCTGCGGTAGAGCCTAAAAAATATTGGTTCGCAATATTTGCGAAGCTAAATCGGAATTGCTTCGCAACCAAAATTTCTTAGGTCGCAATTTGCGATGCAAACCTGGATATTTTTTGCCTTGAGAATCTATCAGTTAAATTTCTGTTCAGATATCTTGAACATATCGTAAACAAAACTGTTGTAGTATTGCAGCAAATCGGGTATGTTACTGCTTAAAGGCCTCATCCTCACACCCCAGACTACAATTTTTGTGTAAAATTCTCCATTGGCACAGCTCTTTGAATGACATCAAGTTCAAATAATACAGAGAACCAAAGCTTTTATTACACATTTACTGTACTAAGAGTGTTTTGATTAAGAATTGTGTACTCACCCTAAAGCAATAAACTGAGATTGTGTCTGGATGAGGATGAATTTTAGAAAGTTGTGGGCAGGGCTAAGTCAAAAGATCAGGGGGATTTGGAACTGTTTGCAGTGAGAGGATAAGGTCTTTAACCTCATCTCTCTTTAACACAGCTAACAAAGGCTTGTCTTAAAACCTTGTGAAATAATTTTTGTTAATGGCTAAAATCTCCTATTGAACTCCTAGTTGCTTGATGGGATCTTTACCCATATACGAGGCTAAGAAAAGATTATCAGGGATCAGGGAGCAGTAGTGTGGAAGGGCATATGTCCAGTACTTTTGTATAAAAGGGAAGTTTGTCCCTTAATTCATTAAAAAGCATCAAATGACATTCAAAGAAAAAAGTTTTAACTAACATGAAATCATCAATTCTCACTAATAAGTTTAAGAAATGGCATCACTTCCTCCAAATATTATGTATTAACAGACTTACAAAAGTTGCATCATTTATAGTTTCAAAGTTTGGGCCAAAACATGTTTCCAGCATATATGCTTTATAGCATTGCTTTTGAATGTTTGGAAATTTTCTGTTAGAGAAATGCCTTATCTCTGTATAATTTCACACTTTCCTTTACTAATCAACTCCATGGCAATTACCAACCCCAAATACACCTAAACAGCTAACAGGTCTGTCAGAACTTACAGTCAGCACACAGTCATATTCCATCATACTAAAGACTTTAACTAGAAAGCCAAAAGGCTTAGTGATTCCTTGCCATATGATATATTGTAATAATGGACATGGATGCCCACATGACAAGCATGAGATCCCTCACAAATACTGAGGTATACTAGTAAGGTCAAAACCTTTTGAGATCATGTGACCCAAAATGACCTTTCACACTCACTTAAAACAATAGGGAGCAACTTCCTAAAAAGACCATCAACATGCTAAATATGAGCAATTCACAAACTGAGTACGAGATCCCTCCACAGTTCAATAACCACATAAAATGTCATGTCTTCAAGGTTTTGCCCTTTTGTGACCCCAACCTTTGACCTCCACGAACAAGAGAAATCTCCCACACAGTTATGATGCTGTTAAACTATGTTGTCTATTAACCTGATAAAAGATATATTTTTGAAACATGCTCCTTTAAATCAAAATTTTGGGTATTGAGGATAGCTCTCTATATAATGATGTCTCTATGATCCAAAAAGTTGACTGCATCGAGGTTAGTGTTACAACAAGCCCTAATCCTAACAGTCATCCATAAATTGGAACATACAGTAGAGACATCTCAACAGAAAGGTGGTCCTTCAGTTGTATTTGTTTTTTGGTGTAATGCCCTTCCAAATGAATATGATATCCTTGAAAATTAACAAAAAAGGGAACCCTAATAATCCAAAAATTAACAAGATTTGTAATTTGCCTTAAATTGTCTGCTTGTAGGAACACCAAATAACAAAGTACAAGTCAAGTGTCCTTTGTTTGTAACACAGTAGATGCTAAGTAAGTGTCAGACACTCCCTTACAAAAAAAGGTGCGTCAACCTGTGTCTGCACCATGTGTGATCACGCGTGGAAAAACAAAGGAAATCACGCGTGTTCTTGGGTGACAAACCTGCGTTTTTGGAACCTTCTACTCACAGGTTTGACACGGGTTTTGCACACATTTCCTTGCCTTTAATATCAAGCCACAGGTTTTGTGGAAGAATTCTTTGTTATCCCTAGTTTTTATCACCACACGTTTTGCACATAAAACCTGTGTCAAACCCGTGGCAAACCTGTGTCGAACCTGTGACAAATGATCAACCTGCATCAATGTCAAGGGAAATCACAGGTTTTCATGCAAAAACCTGTGATAACCCCTGGAAAAAACCTGTGAAAACCTGCGAATTTGGAACCAACTGCCACACCTTTTTTTGTAAGGGTATCTCCAGACAGGTAGGAAATGGTTAGCCATTGAGCTGTATGATTCAATGAGAAAACCCCTCAGGACACTGTGGCAGTCAAATGTGATAAATTAGGAATTAAAGATAACAGTGACCAGCAATTTTTACACACTCTGGTGGGTCAGTTACAATTTGATTCAATCAATTAGGCAATCTCAGTTCAAGCATGCTCAGGGGTATTTGATCCAAATGATCAGTTATTTAGTTCTTTTTATGAAACTAATTACCCGTGGTGTATTTAATTATCTAGTTCCCACTTCCATGTCCTTATGAGGACAGTGGCACAAGGTTTGTCTGTAACTTTTAACAATCTTTGATACTAAATTTAATGTTACAGTATCTTCATATTTTCTTTAGGGTTATGGAAGAAACAATGCTTGTATGTTCTAAAAAAATTTTGGGCATCATACAGAGCACTTGATCTGTTCAATGTTTACACTTATGAAGTTCCCCACTGAACAATTCCTCTGCTTTGTGGGCATGGAAGCTTTCTCCAATATGTTCAGACTATGTCCCCAAATAACCCTCATACAGCCTTTGTTTAACTCACATATTTCATGAAAATCTATAGGCCGAGATACTTATGGCAAAATCAGCATACCTATGACAAAGATAAATTAACTAAAATGTCAGCCTGATGAACAGTTTTTTTCCTTTTTAACTTTTTCAGATTTTATTCTACCCACTTACTCTTATGCATATTAATACTGGCACTAAATGTTATAGGGCAAAACTTCAAACCAAAATCAACATAAATAGTGTACCAAATGCACTTTTATGCACTTTAGACATTCTTAATACAGTGAGATCGCTTCAGTACATATTTTGAAATTACCCAGCTTGATCATTTACATGATGAAGTGGATTCCAAAAGCTTACCAAATGCATCTTACATTACCCATGCCATTCAAAACTCTTCACCCTATGCACTAATGAATATTAACCCTAACAGTTACCCTTTTTGAGATATAGTATGTGCAAGGTTTAACCTCTGATGACCCTAAATGACCTTTGACCTCCAGTAAAAACAATAGGGATCATCTACTCAATATGGACAATCCACATGCTAAGTATGAGATCCCTCACAGTTACCCTTCTTGAGATATACTATTTACAAAGTTTTGATGTTTTGACCTCTGGTGACCCCAGATGACCTTTGACCTCCACCAAAAACAATAGGGATCATCTACTTAACATGGACAACCCACATGCTATGTATAAGAGCCCTCACAGTTACCCTTCTTGAGATACAGTGTTTACCATGTTTTGACCTTTTTACCTCTGGTGACCCCAAATGACCTTTGACCTCCACCAAAAACAATAGGGATCATCTACTCAATATGGGCAATCTGCATGGTAAGTATGAGATCACTCACATTTTTCCTTCTGGAGATACCGTGTTTACAAGCAATTTCCAAGGTATTTACCATTTGACCCCTGGTGACCCCAAATGACCTTTGACCTCCACCAAAAATTAAAGGAACCTTCTACTCAATGTGGGCAATCTACATGCCAAGTTTGAGATCTCTCGGAATTACCCTTCTTGAGATATCGTGTTTACAAGCGGGCGTCACACACACACATACACCCACACACACACACACACGACATCACCATTGCATAGATTCCTTGCCTGCCTTCTGCAAGGAATCAAAAATGGAACCTACTGCTATTGTGCTTGGTGTTTAGCACTAGCAATGAAGAAGGGAAAACAAGCCAGTAAGCCACAACTGCAAAAGGGCTGTGACCAGCCTGACTTTAAGCAATTGGTTAGAAACACAGCTGCAAAACCCCATCAAATTCCATTAACCATAAAAACTATTTATGAAATTTTTCTGTGCAATTTCTAGTGTTACACAGCTCTCCTAGACAATTTCCTGAAATATACACATGATCCAGTCATGTAATCTGATACAAATACGTTCTTTTACACAACTAAGTTCAACTTGAGAACCTCCCTTTTTCCAAAGTGGATATTTATCTTCTGGAAAGTAACTATTCAAGGTTTTTCCCTAAGAGCCTATTATTTTGGTCACATAGCAACCAATCATATAACAACATGATCATACTATAGCCCACTTCTTGATCCAATGCAAGTTATGCTCATGTCTAAATATAAGTTACTGGTGAAATAAATCTATCACACATAGAGAGATACCTTCATTAATACAGGGAAACCAGCTTATGTGAAAGTGTAGGGATGGAAAAAATGTTAACTTCCTAGGAACCCATGGGCTCTTTTGACCGTCAAGATGTTCTTATACTACATGAGTCCCACTGGATGCATCTATACTTTTTCTCATTAAATTCTCCTTTGCCTTTGATAAAAAAAAAATTTATCTGAATGCAAACATACCTTCTAGGTGATGAGGCAGAACTCTTAGGTTCCAGGGACTTGCAACTGAAGTTTGGGTTAATAGATTCACCTTCAAAACAAAGAATATTTGGCAACATTGTACAAAATGTATCATATATGTAATGTACCATTTAAACACTGAACAAGAGTGCATCTAAAAAGCAAGGTTCCTACACTTTCCAGTGAATGATATTCCCAGTAAGAAAACAACTTTTGTGGCCTTCCTTTGGAAGTCTTTCACAGCATTATATAAAATCTGAGGTGAATAGAAGAAATTTTGATATCACTAGTGATATTTACTTTTGATATACTGTAATGAGTAAGAATGGAACAATGTCACTTTGTGAAAATTTAAATGACTTTTCTAAGAATTCATACAAATTTGCTGGTACCTCAAAACTTTTCCAGACATTTAAATAATTTTCCAACTTTCCACAGCTTCCAGGTTTTCCATAAGCTGGAAACTCTGCTAATGTGATGCAACTGAATTCTGTGTCATCTCTCTCTCTCTTAAAGGGCAAGAGCAGTCCCCCCCCCTCCAACTGAAGTATTGTAATAGACTGTCCTGTTTCATGTTTGGCTCTTGAGAGTCATGTGACAATATTTTTTCACATCAAATGTGAAATTTACTACAAGTTATTGCTTGGTTTACCTTGAACATGCAATATTATTAAGTCCTAAAATATGATAAAAGATACTTTAAAGAGAAATTAGAGAAAAAATTGTGATATTCAGCTACTGTTTCAAAACAAGTTTGGGGAGACTGCTTTTATTCTGTAACAAGAAGTCAGTACCTACTGTCTTACTACTGTAAGGCACACTAGTACATATAACAGGTCTGCTGACGATATTACTGGCTTCCCAGTACCGATGGCTTCATGCAACTTGAGGAAAGGGTTTGAAAGTAACAGTTATATATCAACAAAAAGCCACACACTGATGAACCACACACTGATGATACAGGTGCACGTTTCTAACATATTTTAATACTCTAAAATACAACCTGGGCATAAAATTTTCAAAAAGGGGGGGGGGGATTTGATAACAAGAAATGTTACTTGAATATCAGCCATACACCATTAAGCTACTGCTCCTGGCATCAACAAAATTTCTACAGAAACATTCTTTTGTGGCAGGACATATATATGCCTTTATGTGCATAAAGGGTGTCGTGGCAATTTCTCTTTCTGAAAGCTGGTCATAAATGCACGTTTCTTCACCATTAACATAGTGTACATAATTCGGTATCAAAGATGTATAGTAAGCATTAGGGCTACTAACAATGCAGCCTACTGTATTTAAAACATGTACATTGAGATCAACCTACTTTTTAACATCTGTCCAAAGTTATGTCATGAAATGAAAGAATTTATCAATTTTTCAGTCACTACTTTTGCATGCTTGGTACAGTGGTTCAAATGTATTGTGTGGAAACACAGACACAACTCTGTCTTCTGCATGCAGAAGTTCCAGTGAGATATTGAATGAAAAGACTGACTATGAACTTCATGATTTAAAGGGAAAGTTTAAGTAATAATTTAATTTTCATATGTGAAAGAGGAACCAAAACTACATAGTGTGGTGAAAGTTCCATTCAAATCTGACATGTAATTCTCGAGATATCAGTAAATGAAGTCAGTAAATTTGTGTTCCAAAGTAAGTTTGAGGGCAGCAGAACTTATATCACTTCCTCACATTGACAAGGAATGCTTTGTTTCCCTTTGTTTTATTAGGCTGTTGTGTTGACCTTGGAGCTAATTGGAATAGGACCTCCCTGTAGGGGTTGCAAAGTTCTTAAAGTTCTCATGCCACTTAGGCAATCACATTTTAATAATGTGGGTTTTTTGAGGAGAAAACCAACTTTAAAGTTTAAAGAAAAACAAAAGACTGTGCACCAATGTGGGGATATGATGTCATATGTGCTTGCTTCAAGTTCACTTTTTGTTGAAAATCAGAAAACTTTACGTGCTCCTCTCTTGAGAACCACACATCGGATTTCAATGTGAATTTCACCAAAATGCTTAGAATAAGTACCCCTCTGACTTATACCAAATCCTGTAATGACCTTAAACCCTTCTTTTAACAAAAATGATGTCTCAACTTAATCCCTAATAAAACTCAACTTAGACCCAATAACTTCTGCATTCTTTCACATAACAACAAGCTAATACCTGGGTTAATAGTTTTGTGCATAGCAAGCATTATGTATTGCTGTATTGGGCCACAATTTCAATACCTTCTTAGCTGAGAAGCCATCAATAAATATTTCAAATTGATTGATTTTGTGACAAGAAGTTCTGTCAAATATTTTCAATTTCACTTCATGCAAAATGCCATAACTAAAGATCAAAGGGAAAGGAGAGTGCAGGGTTAACAGAGTAAATATGGAATATACTTGAAATCTATGACGCCACCAATTTATGATGTACACAACTCCTCCTGCAGAATCAATCCTACAAAAGGTCAAAATACTTTGTTTAAAGTTCTTCTCACACAACTACTATAGTATTAGTTACAAGTTATTAATTTGTACTAACAAAAGACAACAATTAGCATGTTAACAGGTAAACACTGCTTTCATTCTCATAACTTTATAACTACATGTTTTTGCAACCTTCCCTACAACAACTTTGTCAGCCCATTTTTGTGTGACACAGCACAAAGAAATGTCACAAAAAATAAATCCGAAGAGGAAATTTTGCACACGCGTCTCACTAAAGATACCGGGAATACAAAATGTAGTTTTATCTCACTTAAAAGGGCAATTTCGGTTTGTGGTGGCACCATTTGACATCCACGCATCCTCTCAAGATGAAAAAGTTTCCCAAAATAGAGAAGGACACCTAAGTTGACACTTCCTTTGAACTCTCCCAAGGGTATTGTTCCACATGTCCCACTGGGGAATGGACCTTGCTTGAATACTCTCACTGCTTGCACACTAATCAGTTTTACATGTACATATTTAGTAGGAACACCTTTTGATTGCTCAACACACTTTGGGAATGATTCTAATTGGTGAATGATTTTACAGCTGAATTCTCATCTGCAAGTTGCGAAGCTGGGAGGATCCTTCCCAGGAAATTTGGGCATCTGGAGGGATATTTTGGAAATTGGAAGGAAATTTTCCTTTTCCAAACACAAAAATATAGTGAGAATTGTGGGAAACTTTGCTCTCTCCCCCAAAATAATTTTACTCCCTTCCTTGAAAATGAACAATTTTCCAGTCCTGCCACTTGTGGATCAGGTGTTGTAGAGTATGTCCATGGTATTCTCCACTTATTGTAAGAGGCAACTACAAGGGAGGACTACTTCAAATGAATTTGAACTGTACTTGAAATCTAGCTTTATTTTAAACCTGGCTGGCTGGCTGACTGGCTGACTGACTGACTGACTGACTGACTGACTGACTGACTGACTGACTGACTGACTGACTGACTGACTGACTGACTGACTGACTGACTGAGTGAGTGACTGAGTGAGTGACTGACTGAGTGAGTGACTGACTAACTATAACTACAAAGTGTTTTGTTGAATTAAGATGCAAACAGCGGGTTTTACCTGAAATGTATAACTCCCATCAAAATGGTAAGAGGAGTTCTAGTTTTTGACTAAAAATGACTATAATTGATTCCTAACAGAGAAAATAAGATTGAATCAAAGAACACGTACTGATTTAGAATTTACAATAAAAAAAAATTGTCAATACAGTGATACTGTAATGAAATAAATTCTGTCACTGACTCAAGCACTGAACACAAAAACAGATAATGCCACACTTTTCATACTACATTAAAGTGAATTCGTTTTTGCAATGTGTGGTTAGCTAAACAACAAATTTACCTGGACTTGGGTCTGACAAGCTGCTATTAAGGAGCCTCTGTTGTATAATATTATCAACATATCCAGTATGAATTGAATCATCTTCTTGATGTTGTCCAATACTTGTCCTCTGTTTGTGCTTTGGTTGATTCTGTTTTCTGGAGGGACCTTGAGATTGATTCTTCTTGGCAATGGAGGATTTCTTGGGACTTTTCTGCATGATACTTGTTAATCTGTAACATCACAGGGTAGAAAAAGTTTTAAAAACAACACTAACATGTACTGGAATCTTTGCTGCCTATTACTACACTTTGATGTCACTCATTATTTCAATATTAACAAAGAATCATTCAGTGGAAGGAGCTTGTGATGGTTAAGCCTCATAGATGTAAGTGAAGGTAACCTCATCTTTTTTTTTTAAACATCTTCATTCAGGGCTGTTGGGAGTTTAAAAGGGAGTGTTCCCCCTGGATAAAGTTTGTTATCTTGAACTGTTTCAAAGTAGTGTCCATGTAGAAATGACATGCAATCCTTTGTGAAAATGTTTTGCTTGGCTAAAATGAAAATTAACCTCTGTTTTTATTAAATTTCTGATAAGTAAACACATCCAGGCAGGTCATTATGTGTAGATAATATTGACAAATTTTTTGAAGCCTGAAAATTCCCAAGTGCCTACAAGGAAAATGTGCATTTCAAATTTAGCACCAGACTTACATTACTCTTGGCAAAAATCTCCAAAAATAATGTAAAGAGAAAATATCTGACCTTGACCTCCAGAGGGCATGTTACAAACAGTTGAAAAATTGCATTACATGAAAAAGCACTTATGAAAACTACCTTCAACTTGACAGTCTAAAACCCGACTATTCTGCAGTTAAGTCAGGTTTTTACTTGATTTTTGCACGATTGCTTGATTTATAGCCACTCCAACCCTGAAATCAATTAAAATATGATAAAACCCATTAAGCATTGGAGTGGCTAAAATTTTTTAGGTTTTAACATCAATTAAAACCCAACTTACAACACAAAAGTCAGGTTTTAGACTGTTTAATGGTAGGCAGTTTTAGTAAGGGCTATTTGACATAATGGCTAAGAAGTTTCATCCTTCATTTAATACACAACACATGTACATATGAAATATATAGCATGATTTTATCACATGAACCTCTCACTCTCTTCTACTTTATCCAATTTGTTTGTTGCCTGCTTATTTATACATCCATTGCCTTTTCACTTTTTGACTCTAGACTTTTGCAGATGCTTGAGGAAAGACTGTATTCATAATAAAGTTTTTCATTTCTGATTCACTGAGTAATATAAGGGGTAACTGCATGTACACAAGTATCATTCAGAGATCCTGAAATTTGTCAGCCATTTCTGGGTTCCACCTTCTCATTTCTTTGGTTAACATGTACCAAGAACAGCTGTATTCAATATAAAAGCTGAATTTAATCTGCTTATGAGAGAGTTTTGGATTGCTTGCAGCCAACTCTGGTGTGGAAATAAAAATTGTTACTTAACTTAAGGCTGATGGACCCAAGGAATTTCTCACCATTTTATGTCTGACAGATTTGTCTACAGATCTCAAGATAGTATGAGTGTAACAAAAAGGAAGTTTGTGTAATCCTTTATTGTTCATTCTTGCAAAGTAAGGTTGTGATAGAGACAAATTTTTATTCTAATATGTTTGGTTTCTTTTTTATACCAGTAATGACCTCTGTTTAGAAAGCAGGGTTGTTGATTTTTTTTTTTTTTCTTAAATCATGATTTAAATCAAATTGATTATTTTAAATTGGATTTTAATTTAAAGCATGATTTCTTAATTAAAATCAGGATTTTAATCGTGATTTGATCAATGTGATTTAAATCAAACAACTCTGTTTTAATGTAATATTAAAACAAATGTAAGGGGGGGGTGAGGGCTTTAATAGGCAGAGTTTCACAGTTTGACTCCCCTTTGACATATTCCAAAGAAAGATGTCCAAGACTCATTCCCTGCTACAAATTTAGACAAATAAGAACAAAACTAAACACTCTAGAACAGGCTTCCTCAAACAATGACTCACGTGCCAAAAGTGGTGTGCAACATGGTTTAGAGTGGCTCAAATAATTACTGGGAGGATATTGAAAAATTCAACTTTTTCATAATTTTTCTGACAAGAATTGTTCTGTCTCAAAAAGGGGTACTATAAATAAATCTAGTACTTCCCACAGACAGACTTCACATAGAGGCGAGGATATAACAACATCCTGTTTGTTCTCACAAGAAAGTAAAATCACTGTCAATGTTTACATTCACTGAAGTCGGTGCTATGTTGATTAACCGTTACCAATAAATCAACAAAAATTGTTAAGTTTGTGAGAAATTTTGGCCATGAAAATTGAACAAACTTTGCACCATTTTGAATTTAAGACTATTCTGAAATGCAAAAATTTTCAAAAGGGAAGGGGGCACCCCCTCCTCCTGGGCGGTGATCAGTGTCGCATTATATCGGTAACATTTAACAATGTGGTGCTTCAGAAAATTTAATTGAAGAAGCCTGCTCTAGAAGTTGATGCTGTTAGGCACCTCTTTAAACCCAAGCTGTTTGTCCCTCTTCAAACCCAAATTACTTTTAAACTACTTCCTGTTATTTTCATATTTCTCAAGTCTTTTATATGAGCAATATCCATAAACATTGTCAAGGAAAGGAAAAAAAAAACTGGCAGCAGCCTTTTAACAGACTGGACTGACAGACTAGACTGACAGACAAACTGACAGACAGGCAGATAGACAGAAAAACAGACAAACGCAATGCTAGGGCATTAGCTGAACAAGCTGAGCCTAAAAATTACTGAAGCTAAAATGTTAAATCAAAGGGAGTCCAAGATTACACTCAAAATGAGTACAGGGAGAGTTGCTGCAGTGTAAAATTCTTACTAGAAGTCCCATTTTCAGATAATATGCCCACTTGTAAGTTGCCTAGACCCTTAAACTGTGGCCTTAAGATGGTAACAGGGAAAATGTAACCATGCCAGATAACAACTTGCACACCACTGAGCTGAGTATAAAATATAGATCCCTGACAACCCCCCATACACTAATACTCACGTTGTAAGATCTCTTCTGTCTTGGGAAGGATTTTTCTTGCCCTTGCCATTGTTATTTTTTCTCTGGATGAAAGACTTAAACATGGGTTTTCCACTCTGGTTATTGACTGCTGCTGGTTTGACCACCTGTGATGACTGCAAATAATTAAATTCATCATTTTCATGTGAATCACACAAAAATTCAACCTTTGTGAAAAATGATCACAATGAATATTAATACAGACTGAAAGAATTTCTATTGCATAATTTGTATCCATTAACTCTTAAATATTCATAAAAAAAACAAGGACACTCTTAGAGATTTGTTAATGGTATCAAGAACAGAGAAATGGTTCACATATTCAAGTTTGCCAGAGGAACGCTTCCATTAAACATTTTTATGACATGCATGCAGAGAAGCCAGTAGCTGGCACTACAAGACACTCCATGTAAATGATAAAACATGCCAAAAATGACAAGAACAAACACCAGTAAAAAAATTAATAACAAAAACAACAATGAACAATCTCTGTTAGTTTTTTTTCTTAAAAGGAGGGGGTTATCTTTGAATATCCTTTTAAATGTTTGACACTGTCACACCTAGGTTTCTAGCCTTGGTCAGGTATATTTAAGCTTTAATAACACTTGCATTAACTGATAGAAACTAACCCTGCTTACCATTTGGGGTATTTGCATTATTATTCTGCTAACAGGCCTTTGAGTTAGTTGGCTAAAATGCTGATCAGTGTTATGAAGAGGAAATGCAGAGTGAGGGCGCTGTGGAACATTCACTGCTCTAGGATTAAACTGTAAACATAGTTGACAAAATAAAACAGAAAAATATCTAACAGGAAAACCATTCACAAAATTCAAAACAGAAAAGAAGATTAATGTGAGGTAAAAGACAATCAATATTTCACGAAAGAAGAATTAATGTGAGCAACTCGATTTCAGGAAACTCCATAAACACAAAATGCAACTTTACATTACGATATTTGAAGAAAAGTTCTTTTAGTTCTGAAAACAACCTGGAAATAACATTGTTACACAGATTATTGCTCAATTTTGCTCCTGAAATGTAGTTGGAGGCTGAATAGATGGTATAAATTGCACTGTTTGAAGCCTACTTTCTGGAAAATTATGCCATGTTGCAAACAAGCTTAGTTCCACACATTTCTGTTCAGAGGGGGATATTTCCCTTGCTGATTGTTAGTTTAGCTTGTAAGGTTAGGTTAGATGGAGTTTCACAGTCCAGGTTCTCACCAATCGGCCATAGTGGCCACAGGCCATAGATTTTTTTCACCAAACAAATAATTCACCCTGGAAGGATCCAACCTCCTGGTGTTAATTTAAATTCAAACACAAGGCGTTTCAGTATGTTAAAGTATCAGGCCCGATCACATCAAATTTTCTCAAGAAGCAGGGAGAAGTTTTGGCAACAGTATTTCTCTCAGTAACTATGGAACAACTTTGACTGAACTATCTGTCTATCTGGAGTACTGGTTTTTGTTGCAATTAATCCCACCACTGTTGCAAAGCATGCACAGTTCCACACATGTGAAATTTCTAGTGAGCCACAGTTTGTCACATTGCGGAGTGCAATTGATAATTTCTCAAGTAAACACTCTGTGGCACCTAAAATGTTGTAGGAAATTTGAATGCCTTTTCAGAGATATAAACATTTTCCAGCCCTGCTCTTTACCTATCTTTCCACACATATATATTGATTCTGATTAAAACTGTGTCACAAGTTGATCAGTGTACCTTTCTCTTTTGTTTCGACTGAGCTTCTCAGAGGTTTCCAACCGCATGTAATAAGACTGAAGTTCATTAAAACAGACCAATGCAATGTGGTTAAATGACAGTCAAAAGTATACTTCCTGTTAGTTTAAACAATGGAATAAAGGAACTAGTGCCACAAATAGTCAAGACAGAAACAATAAGATAAGAGGAATACAGCCAGGACTTTTTAAAGCATTCAGGAACCATTGCCACCATTACCATGGGGTCCATTAGACCACGATCACACTAGACATTTTTTGCTAGCAAGAATTCATATGTAGCACCACTACTTTGGAGCCTACAGTCATAGTGTAGGGTATATTTTGACCTTTCAAATGTTAGATGTAGTTTTATGGCCCAGTTTCCAACCTATTGGTTCAAGTCGAGCCAGCCACGGCCTTTTTTCCAGTTGTGGCTCACTGGCTTTCCCTACTCTGTTGCTTATGCCGAGCATCACACACAAAGTTGACCTTTCAAATGATGCATAGTATACAATATGTGGCTATTAAGGCTTTCCATATATTGATAACTGAGACTAGGTTGGGCCCTAACTAATACTCAACACCTATTGCATACACACAATACAGCCCATTGTTGCCAAGGGTTTCGGCCTAGGCTTGTTCCTGTCCCCTCAGTTTATGACGAGTAATAAATGCACCATAATTGGTATCAAATAAAAGATTTTTTAATTTTAAAAAACTTCATGTTCACTACTTTTTTGTTGGAAGTTTATTCCTTGTGAAAGAAAAAAATAGATTAAAAATGCATTCACATGTTCAGTACAGAGACGAGAATATCTTGCAAGTACATGGTCCTGAAAGAGTTAAGGAGCATGAAGAAAAAGATTCCTTCAATGAACTTTCAAAAACATGATGTCTATCAACTTTTGCCACAACATTCAATAAATATTATCGCAAAATGCTGGAAAAAAATTTGCTTCAAACCCTTTTCATAAATTGAATGAGCTGGTACAACTACAAAATGGGAGAAATGGCACCAAAGCTTTGAATTTTAGAACAAACTAACATTCTTGTTGATAAGATTTGATCAAGTATTAAAGATACTTTAGCTATTAAATTCCTCCTCGACCAGTGTTCGCACTAACGTGCTGGATTGCAGGAATCCCACTTTTGTTTTCCAAATCCCGCACACAAATAAATCTAGTGCGGGAAAATCCCGCACGCATCTCCGCTCCCGCACAAAAATAAATCTAGTGCGGGTAGCTGAAATTTGGAATCCTGCACGTTAATAAATCTACTGAAGGGGAAATACTACGCACTTCTCCACATCTGAGACACACACTAAATTGCAATAGAATATACTTACAGAGCAGTAACTCCTGAACTGCCTTGACTTGACTTCAGATCGAAAAAAAGCACTGATATCGTAGCAGCAAATATCGTAGATTAGCCATTCACAGCACCACTCTTATATACTATCTATTAGTTGTGTTTACAGAGAGTGAATCTGACTGGTCCGATTGAACATTCACTGTCCTAGTGCCCTGTACACACAATACAACATTGTTTGTGTACACTGCACAGCATGCTTTAACTCCTAAAAAGTGTGAATATTTCAGGCCTTACACATGGTTGAAATTATAGATTTCTGCATAAATTTGTCATGCTTATTTTCACCTTGCATAACTCACTATACCACACTATATGGTTCTACTGCAAGCAAAACAACCTAACACCATGCTGCACTTCAATCCAAATCGACAACTCCCTCTCAGTACAAGTTTGTTCACGAAACTAGACTAGGCTCAGAAATCTACATATACAACCTTGTTAGGATAGCATAGGAGCCAAAGCAAGCAACTCTAAAGGAAAACATATCATACAAGAAAATTGCTGATGTAAAGTTTTTGAAAATATTAGACAGCGCTAGAATTAACACATACTGTAAAATAGTTTAGTGGAGTGAATGTCATCTTGATAATTTTGGATGCTTATCAGTTACGTTTTGAGCTGGCTACTCTGAGAAGGAAACACCTGTAGAGTAGTATATGTACCAGTGCACTATCTTGAATTCAAATTTTAAAGAAGTCAGGGAGATTGCAGGCTCACATTTTTTACGGATTTTGTAAAGGTTTAGGAAGCCTCAAAACTTGCTGGTAATCGTAAGTTTTAAAAGGTATTAATTTAATGACCACCTCTATTTTCTTTTTCTTAGCTGTATATCAGTTGAAAGGGAGTGAATGTTTTGGGACATTTTGGGTGAATCTCTGTCCTAAAGGCACAGGATGAACTTGATTCTGCACATTGAAAGCTAGTATTCTGTGCTTCGTTGTACAGGGTAGGAATCGGGCTTTGATTCATAAAATAATTGGTAACTGGAAGTCAATACTCTATGTTGTTTCAAGTGGTTAGCCAATAAAGAAAATCGGGGGAAAAAGAAAACCACTGAGTGACAATCTGAACATTGATGAGGAGAATTGAGGACGGTGATGTTGCATAGACTGAGGAATCTACTATTCACTTATAGCGTCATGTACACACAGGAACCACAAATTGCAAGCAGTACCCCGAGCACTGTAGGAATTCGAGTAGTTTTGCGACGGCAGGTTCTTTCAAAGCATTCTAAGGGTAAAGAAGCCACACAAATTTTAGGGATAAGATCCCTCCCTGATTTTGGAAATCCCTCCCAAAAATTTTTCTAGAGAGGGACTTCCCTCCCAGTTTCAATTCCTTAGTGCTAACACTGCCCTCGACCTCCCACACATAAACTGCCCAAGAGAAAGAATAAAAAACAAACCTCATCACTGCTAGGATGTCTATAATCAGCCATTGCACTATCAGCACGTTGCTCAAGGACTTTGACAACCATATGGTTAAGAAGACTCTGGACCACAGCTGAATCTTGTGGAATACTCTGACCTTTTTCCTGCTCATTTATCTTTTTGTTATTTTTGTTATCTGACAAAGCTTGATGCCCAGTTGATGGATTCAATTTTCCAACAGCATTCCTTGAATTAGCTCTTGATCTAATAATTGATAAACTAACATTTGAAGGTTTATGAGTCAAGGACAAAGATACTGGATCCTTTCCATTTTGCAGATGCAAAGATGTTGGAATGTGTGACTTAATAGCATTGGTGGAATTTAGTGGTTTTTCGAAAGACTTCAGTGACACATCCCTTGTGGGTAATGATTTGGAGGAATGCATTGGTTGGTTGGATGTAATTTTCTTTTTCCTTTCAATAGATGCCCTCGTCTCTGAAAGAGCAAACAAAAATATTGTTTATCTCCACTGTAAAATTAGAAAATGCTAAATTAAGTTTCCTTTCACAAAAATGATTTCTAGAAACATCAACAAAAAAGTTTTTTTGGTCATCAAAACATGATTAGGAGGAAAGATATAGATTAAATCACTATGTTACAACAGGTAGACTTAGAATGGAGCCAAGTTGCAATGTACATATTTTCTCTCTGAAGAGCTTCCTCTAGTGATGAAAATCACACAACTCCTGTAATTTAATTTTATATAGCAACTGATCTGGGAGAGTATTAAGTGTATATATGACACTTGGGAAAACTATTTTGAATTGTATGAAATACTTGTTATCTTTACAGTAAAGTTTGCTAAAAAAGACAAGCCTTAGCAGCAATTCTGACTATCACTTTTTTATTAGAAGATGTCCTTCTATTGTCTGTTGGCAGGGTAAAGCTGAATCACTTGTACATATCCCTTGCAGAATTAAAGAGTGTGATGGGTGTACTGTTTTATTAAACTTTAACAGATTTATCAGAGTTCCTGTTCTTGATAGTTATGTGCAAATACTTACGCTCCTTGCAGAGATTTGAAGAGAGTGCTGGCATGTGTTTGCACTTGCACACCACAAAATCCAAGGCCTGCAAAAACCATACTGCTGTGAATGCACATTTTTTTGCTCTTTCAGCTCAGCTCATAACCAAAAAATGTTTAACAATGTAAATTTAGCAGGTTTGTGATATACATAAAGCTTTTTAATGGATATATCATCTGCTGGTAAGGGGAAAACAACAAAGTACCAGACAAAAGGCAACAATTAAACTTTGTATAACACCTATTACAATCACCTTTAACAGGGCCGAGATGTTTGCTTGGTACAGGTTTCCTTGTAGGTGAAACTGGTGGTCGTTGAGTTAGTCCTCTGCCAAATGCAACTGCCTTGGTGTCCCCTGCCACAAGTCTTGGTTTGGTTTTTATCTGTAAGTTCTGTCTACTTGTTGCTGTTGCCACCAGACTAAGGGAGACACAAATAGCAAACATATGGATGTATAGCTACAACATTCAAATCTGCCAATAGGTCCCATAAGGAAAATTAGGTTTGTTTGGGTTTGGCATGGTATTTAAAACTAATTTTTATTATTATTTTTAGTAGTACTGATGAGTCAACAAACCAGCAAATTTCTTGGATGTGAAAGAGGACTGAAAATGAAGTCACACTACTATGGGCAAACCCAAACACATGCAAAGCACTGTTCCATTCTGGCTGTGGGCCCTAGAGTGGGTCCTGGGAAAAAAGCCTCTGGAAACTCCAGCAATTTCAGAAATTTTTAATACTACACAATCAAATTGTAGTATAAATATTTAAGGAAAATGATTTTTAGCACATTTATCTCACACTCTCCTCTTGTGTGACTTTCATTGCTCTAAAAATCCAGTGCATGGTTTCATTTCACTACACCACAATACATTTTTGGGCAGGTACAGAGAAGTAGTTCACATACCACATAATTTGCCATTATTATGCACATAACAAAGCCTACATGCAGGAACCAACAAGAGTTATAATTCAGAGAAAGTGATGTGTATTGAATTGCTTGCAACCTTAGATGTGGAGGGAATATCCACTCTGCATAGATTACACTGAATGCCTTTGGCAGCGCTAAATTAAAGTGAATAATTTAACATGACAGCATTTCACACTTATGATGGTTTTTATTTTTATGGTGAACACTGCCTTGAATGCTCTGAGAACTTGAAAGGGGGTACTAGGTTATGTACTTTCTTCTATTTTATTCAAGTTGTTACAGTGAACAAGGCTTCAGACTTTAAGAAAGTTTTCAGTTGAAAAGCTAACACTTGACAAGACTGTAATGAGTAAAATCCCCACAAAAATGTTACAGGGCATATTCCTCACTAAAACCCCAATTTACACTTTTGTTCAATGTGAACTTCATGTTTTCAAAGAACTTGGCTCAACCCTTTCATGGACATGCCACATCTTTCCACGGTTCGCATTGCACACCCCCCTCTCCCCCTGCATTTCACACTAATTTGTGATTTTATGATACAATTTCCTGCAATCAACTATGTCTGGAAGGCCTAATATCCCAACTCCAAACACAAATGACAAAGCTGGAAGCTGGGGTATGGTTGATGTCACAAGATACAGTAACTGTTATTAAAATGCTGGTTGCCCTATTAAGAAGGCATTTTCTAAGTAAAATTTGTACCTCTTGAAATCTGTCTTTTTGTGAAAGATGCTGCTTGAGGATCTCTTTAGAAATGGATTTTGTCTTTACAAGTGGAGTGTCCTCTCCCTCTCTCTAATCCTGACATCCTTCATCACTCTACCTCAGCCAATACTTATGCACATACAACTCACGTGCCATAAGAGAGTCACTTAGTTACACAAACTACATCAGATACTGATGATTTAAAATACCCTATCAGAACAGATGTTAGAAAATATCACCTGACAGCAAAAATGGTTTTAGTTACCTTGAAGTTTTAGAGGCTACTCTAGACATCTTTTTTGGCAAGGATGGGGCGCCCTTCATGCTGCGAAGGTATCTTTGAACCCAAGCTCTGATTGCATGAACACTGCTATATTCAGTTGAAGCAAGTCTGGACCAAGGATTTGTGTCAGTTAAATCCAGTGCTGCTACTGCAAGAGCTCTGCCAACCTAGTATAAAATATTCAGAAACAAATAATGATCAAAAGAAGTTTCCTATTCTGCTCGTTATTTAAGTACCTCCTAAATTTGTAAAATTCAAATCCCATGACTGTGTACAAAGCAGACAATAATTGAAAGGGAAGAAACCTAACTCATCAATGATGGTATTACATTCCAGGTTACACTAGCTTTATTCACAGAAACTGAGGAACAGATCTTTTAAAAGCCATTACAAGTAATTAACTTTCTCACAAATAATGTCAGGCTGTTTTGTAACAGTTTTCTCTATGAGTTTTTGATAGCCAATACATACAAGTACATCATTATATAAATGTTTCAGTTTGCACATATATCACCATGCACATACATGCTGTAGTTCTTACTCCTGAATCTTTGTCATGTACTGAGTAATTTTTTTAAAGAACAAATCAAAAGCATTTTTAAAATGTTAAAGCTACACAAAAACTACACAGAGACACAATTCAAAATATCATCATAATGTGTCATGAGTTTGCCAAAAAAAAAGGACAGTGAATCTGATACATTGTCACCTTCAAACCAGTGATGTTGAACACAAACAAAAACTGACACAGCATATAATAAGATCATGCATGTGATTTGCTCAGTAATGTAGTTGTTTTCTCATATGTTTGGATATTTAAAGATTTTTGTATTATCTTAGAAAGTCCAGTGCAGTTGTCTAAAATGTACATATTTAATGTGTTTGACACATGGCATGTTTCCCACCCTTGTCCTTTTCATTATCACAACTTTTGTGCATGCCACATGTTGAAACATACTGTATTAAACAGAGTTGTATTATGCAAGCAGCAATTTATAAAGCTACTTATTTGGTCTGCTTTATAGACAAATTCAAGTAGTGCTTGTGTTTAGTGACTGTAGGCAGCCATTAGTGGGGTCCATCAATTTTAAATAGTTTTCATTTATTGTCAACATGAATTTCAAACCCTCATATTCAGTGAAACTGAGAAAATCAAGAAGTGTTCCAGTGTACAACCAGTTGAATTTGATAGACCCCAGTTATGGCCAGACCATGACTTGCTGTCCAGATTCATCTTTAACAGAATTAAATGCATAGCAGATGAAAAAACTTAGAGCCGGAAGATCCTATCACAAGCATAATGTGAGAAAAATATTTCTTATCAAAATTTGCACACTTGTGAGATATTTCAATCTTCTGCCTTGGGAAGTAAATCTACTTGGAATTCTTCTCTACAAACAATTTTACAGTTTAGCTTTCTGATGATGTGAAAGAGGAATTTTACTTATCAAATTTCCCCTCAAGTGTAACAGCATACAAGGAGCTACAATCTTGGACAAAACTCCTTGGGACACCCACGCTCCCCTTCGCAATGTTGACCACAGTTAGCCTATTCACGGCATACAGTCACTCTTTCAGCGCAACATTGAAAGGGGGAGCGGGGGAGGGGAATCCATGTAAGTCTTTGAACTGAAATTCAAGAATATTATGGCAAAGTGTCCCAACAGTTTTGTCCAAGATTGTCTGAGAATTTCGGGAAGTTAGAACTACTCGCGTCACACAGTAGAAAGAGTCATTTTTCTTGATGGGTTGATTTGCAAAAGGGAATAAGTTTAAGCGCCCGATCGTTCATGTAGCTGTTCTCAACAGTGACTTGTTTTTAGTTTACACTGTCTTAAAACCAGAATGCGAAACAGCATTGAGGTTTCGATGATACACAAATGTTCCATTTCAAATAATCCCATCATGTACCATTATCTCTCATTCAAATGATATACTAACATGTTCAAAAAATAATTTTGTTATCCCACATGACCTTTGTCCCCGCCACCAAAAATAGGGATCATCTTCTTACCATAAGCATTCATAAACCACACGTGAAATCTATTTTATAAGTCTCCCACTTTAAGATGTGTTCACACCTATTAAACAAGGTTGTCATTCACATTTTGACCACCAGTGACCCTACAAAACCTTTAACCTCTACATATTGCAATTTCAAAAGGCTTTGAGCTGACTTCAAGAAATGAAAAATACAGTAGGAATCATGCAAACCTTCTTTAAAAGTGGACCCCTCTCATGCTAGGGCAACCCTAAAAAACCATGGTACAATTAAGAAATGACATAATGATGGTTTTGTATAATTACCTGCAAAAAGTCTTGAGAGTTCACAACACTCTAAATTAAGGACCCTCTCCCCATCCTTTCCAGCTGAAAGGTTTAATAATACTTTTAAGACTTTAATGAGGGTTAGATTTCAGTGCAGAGGATTGAACCAACCCCATAAATACTGCAGAGTCGAGACATTATTTTGCAATGACACTTCCTACCACTAATATATATGGGAGAACTTTTGAACAGCTTCTTGTAACACTATGTGGGAGAGTTTGTAAGTTTTCACCCGCTGCAGGTACCACCCTGCTACCAAAATATGCTGCTGCATGCTTTATATCATGTTCTAGAACAACTAAAATATTGGTAGGAAAGCTAAATTTCCCAGTAGGCTAGCCTAAGGATATTACACAGAAACATACAAGTGTAGAATAGGTTCAAAATGTACATATATGCTATACATTTTGCAATGGCAAAAGTGCCAAGACATTAGACATGATGAAGAAAATTACATCCCAGGGAAAAACTTTACACCCAAAGCTCACAAAAGTACTGCAGATTGTTGTATAAGGGTTTTTTACCAATGCCTTTTAAATATTTTTTATGTTCTTGGCCAAGTGGATTTTTGTTGATCCTCTTCAGTACTCGATCCTGCTCTATGAAAGATGTAGCGTCGGCTAGGCCTAACTTAGGCCTACCTTAAGCCTAGGCAGAAAGTACTAGCCCACTTGCTCAATCGAACTATACAATTTTGGCCTGAACTTTTCAGTTTAGGGAGCTAGACACTTTGAGATTTCAACAAAGATCCTTAACATGTGAAAAAAGCAATTTTTGGAGGATATTCGTAATTGCGGAATCAAGGGTGGAAACGGTAATTACTCCACCGAAATCAAGATACTTGGCATCTCTGTAGGGACCATCTCCTAACTTTAACCCATTCACATTCCAAATATGAAATCTATCCAAGTTCCCTACCTTGAGATATTGTTAACCCCCGGTGACCCCAGATGACTTTTGACCTTTACCAAAACCAATAGGGACCATCCTCTGACTATAATGCATCCACAAACAAAATATGAAATCTATTCAAGTTTCCTCCCTTGAATATTGTGTTGATAAGATTTTCAGACTTTGACCCCCAGTGACCCCAGATGACCTTTGACCTCCACCAAAAACAATATGAACCATCTTCTAACAATAACACATCCACATATCAAATATGAAATCTATCCAAGTTCCCTACCTTGAAATATCGTGCTAACAAGATTTTCAAACTTTGACCCCTGGTGACCCCACATGACCTTTGACCTCCACCAAAAACAATAGGGACCATCTTCTGACCATAACACATCCACATACCAAATATGAAATCTATCCATATTCCCTATCTGGAAATATCATGCTAATAAGATTTTCAGACTTTGACCCCTGGTGACCCCAGATGACCTTTGACCTCCACCAAAAACCAATAGGGACCATCTTCTGACCATAATGCATCCACATACCAAATATGAAATCTATCCATATTCCCTATCTGGAAATATCATGCTAATAAGATTTTCAGACTTTGACCCCTGGTGACCCCAGATGACCTTTGACCTCCACCAAAAACCAATAGGGACCATCTTCTGACCATAATGCATCCACAAACAAAATATGAAATCTATTCAAGTTTCCTCCCTTGAATATTGTGTTGATAAGATTTTCAGACTTTGACCCCCAGTGACCCCAGATGACCTTTGATCTCCACCAAAAACAATATGAACCATCTTCTAACAATAACACATCCACATATCAAATATGAAATCTATCCAAGTTCCCTACCTTGAAATATTGTGCTAACAAGATTTTCAAACTTTGACCCCTGGTGACCCCACATGACCTTTGACCTCCACCAAAAACAATAGGGACCATCTTCTGACCATAACACATCCACATACCAAATATGAAATCTATCCATATTCCCTATCTGGAAATATCATGCTAATAAGATTTTCAGACTTTGACCCCTGGTGACCCCAGATGACCTTTGACCTCCACCAAAAACCAAAAGGGACCATCTTCTGACTATAATGCATCCACAAACCAAATATGAAATCTATCCAAGTTTCCTATCTTGAGATATTGTGTTGACAAGATTTTTAGACTTTGACCCTGGTGACCCCAGATGACCTTTGACCTCCACCAAAAACAAATAGGGACCATCTTCTGACCACAACACATCCATATACCTAATATGAAATCTATCCAAGTTCCCTATCTTGAAATATTGTGCTAATAAGATTTTCAGACTTTGACCCCTGGTGACCCCAGATGACCTTTGACATCCACCAAAAACAATATGAACAATCTTCTGACCATAACACATCCACATACCACATATGAAATCTATCCAAGTTCCCTACCTTGAAATATCGTGCTTACAAGATTTTCAGACTTAGACCCCCGGTGACCCCAGATGACCTTTGACTGCCGTCAAAAACAATAGGGACCATCTTCTGACCATAATGCATCCACATACCAAATATGAAATCTATCCAAGTTTCCTATCTTGAGATATCGTGCTAACAATGTTTTCAGAAATTGACCCCTGGTGACCCCAGATGACCTTTGACCTCGGCCAAAAACAATAGGATTCTTCCTCTCAATATGGCGCATCCATGTATTAAGTTTGAAAACTGTCACACATTCCTATCTTGAGATATCGTGCTAACAAGCAAAGTGCCACAAACACACACACATACACACAGGGCATACCCGTATTCAAAGCCTTACGGGGTACACAGAACTGTTCCCCGTAAGGAAATGGTCGGAATTCCCCTTTAGCCGTTTATGTCACGCGGCACGTGAATGCCGCGAGCGAGGGCGGGCTGTTGCATATCACGTGACAGAGCTCATTGCAGTGTCCGAATTTTCGGGTAGCTACGCCAGTTACAAGCTCAGCGTGAGCGAGGAAAGACGTGCGAGGCCTCAGCTCTCGTGAGCTGCTTGTACCCGGCAAGGTATCGTTTACAAGTTCATGCACGCATATAAATTGGCGTGTGCACACTATGAGCACAGGGCATACCCGTATTCAAAGCCTTACGGGGTACACAGAACTGTTCCCCGTAAGGAAATGGTCGGAATTCCCCTTTAGCCGTTTATGTCACGCGGCACGTGAATGCCGCGAGCGAGGGCGGGCTGTTGCATATCACGTGACAGAGATCATTGCAGTGTCCGAATTTTCGGGTAGCTACGCCAGTTACGAGCTCCGCGTGAGCGAGGAAAGACGTGCGAGGCCTCAGCTCTCGTGAGCTGCTTGTACCCAGCAAGGTATCGTTTACAAGTTCATGCACTCATATAAATTGGCGTGTACACACTATGAGCACAGGGCATACCCGTATTCAAAGCCTTACGGGGTACACAGAACTGTTCCCCGTAAGGAAATGGTCGGAATTCCCCTTTAGCCGTTTATGTCACGCGGGACGTGAATGCCGTGAGCGGGGGCGGGCTGTTGCATATCACGTGACAGAGCTCATTGCAGTGTCCGTATTTTCGGGTAGCTACGCCAGTTACGAGCTCCGCGTGAGCGAGGAAAGACGTGCGAGGCCTCAGCTCCCGTGAGCGGCCTGTATCCGGCAAGGTATCGTTTACAAGCTCACATACACACACACATACACACGCCATCATGATTGCATAGGTTTCTCTGATCATCGCAACCAATAAAAGGAATATTGAAAAAATGTTCGTGTTTATGTATTTTAAATTTGTTCAAAACAGTGATTCAAAACAGTGACGTGTTACCTGATAAGTGCATTTTTGAGAACAGAGGCACTGATGTATCCAGCCTATTACTTCATTTTAAAGTAATTTATCGTGTTTTCTCAAGAAAAAATATGCCGTACATGCAGACTTGACGAGACCGGCAGTGAAAGATAATTTTAACCCAACAGTCTACCATTTATTTTGAAAGCAAATTTGGAAGCAAAACGCAATGAAATTGCTTTGGTTTAAAGAGGGAAAAAAGCATGCCTTACCAGTTTCATGTAACATGAAAAATGGAGTCACAGGGGTGCAATTTGCTTCAAAATATGCCAAAAACCAGCCTTAACTAACTATCTACCATCGTTATATTTTAAAAGCTTGGATCTCAGATGTGCCTTTAACATTCCATGGTAAATCGTGGTGCTCTTTCAGTTAAAATCTCGTCTCCTTAACACCAGTTTGCAATAGGAGTCAGACTTTTCTGTCCAAGAAATTGTTTTGGTTATATGTTTATATGTAGTATCTATCGGAATAGAACGTATCCTGGCGATTACCCGGCCCTGAAAAATGTTCAAAAGTCTCTTTCCACATTTCAAATATTAAATTATTGGCTCTAAAATTGCTTCCTCCAAGTTTAAACATGTTTTTTAATTGGTTTTGCATCTGTATTACGAGCCTTGGTAGGGGTTCTGCCCGCACCTCTGCCCATGGCTTACGAGATGCAAATTCCCCAAGAATACCTGCAACAGTCTATTCTTTATTATCGTCCAGACTCTAAATAAATGTATACAAATGAATCAAACAACACATTAAAACAACTCTTTATGCTACTAACTCTTCATGCTAAAATCCTCAGACCTATAAGCCTCCGAAAAAACTTTTCCGAAAAAGTCGGCCCGAAAAATGAAGCATTATCTATTGAATTTGTTCTTGTAAATAATACGCATGGAGCTCAGAAAATCTTGGACAAAACTCCTTGGGACACCCCCGCTCCCCTTCCCAATGTTGACCACAGTTACCCTATTCACGGCATACAGTCACTCTTTCAGCGCAACATTGAAAGGGGGAGCAGGGGAGGGGAATCCATGCAAGCCTTTGAACTGAAATTCAAGAATATTATGGCAAAGTGTCCCAACAGTTTTGTCCAAGATTGTAGGTGTTTCTGCAAGAGCAACACTTACACCTTCAAAATGGGAGATGGAATACTTTGGTGGAAAACCTGCCACTTGTGGTGGTGTTGCTCTACCGTCATCCATACAGGCTGGAGCAATGGAGTTCATGAATCTACCAGTATTGTAATTGCACTCTAATGTGTAGCTGTGAAGAAAACCAGAACAACAGTTAGTATTCACACATACATTACAAAATAAACGGCCATGTGCAGTACCGAAATGTAATACAATACCTGTATGTAGTTTAGTGCCAATGTACAAAATTTTGACTTAATTGTGAAATAAAAGAAATAGCAACCTTAAACAGTACGACCCAAAAGCTTAACTTAAACAGTCATCTCATACATTACAAACATTACAATGAAACAAACCTTACAATGAAACCTATAATCTGAAACCTATGTGTTTAGGAACACAAGGGAGGACATGATCCTGCAGCAGACAAGCAATAAATGAAGCAACTCACCTGTGTATAATTCCAGTAGCTTTAAGAATAGCTACTCTGCCACTCCCTTCTTTGGACATTCCATCTCTTTTATCTTTAGAATACATGTTCTTTTCTGAAAAGTTGCACCCATCAAAGTCAAAATGAGATGAATTCAAAGAGATCAACTTTGGGAAGAGAACATTTTCAACCTGTTTCTCTTCATCTGGCAGGTGGTTGCCATACATAAAGCAGCCACGTTTTGAAGCATGTCCATGGAGGTCAACGTAAAATGCAATTCCACTTTCATTTGGAGGAACTAAAAGACTGTCAGTGTTGTTAGAATTATTATTGTTGAATGATTTTTTTGTTTCTAGAGAAAAATCGTCCATGGCACTGCATATATCTTCATCATCTGAATTATCCAAGGAGCAATTATCTGATAAATGGTGGCTACTAGTCTCTGTACCTCGAGAGTCAGCTCTTCTTTCCTGGTGATTAGAGGGTGTTGGTATATTTTCATTGCTATCAACATTTTCACTATTACCCTCTGTTATATTTTCTTTGTGGTTCTTCTCCTGTTTTAACGTTGCTATTGAATTAAGTCCACTATCACCCATGTCACCATCAATACCAACACCTGACTTCACGCTCTTACCAGAGGTTCCACTCCCATCTCCACAAGCAGTTCTAGTATTTGAATCTTCTGAACTAAGTATAGTCTTAACTCTAGAATGCATATGGTGATACACAACCAAACTCTTTGCTGCATACACTGATGGGTGAAAACCAAAATCTGGATTAGTATACATCCTATTGAGGTTCACACCCCTTTGGTCTGTTCTGTAGTGTCCACGCTGGACACCGTCAGGATTCAAAAGGGGAATCATTTTGAACACAAATTGTTTTCGTAACTGCTTAGCTCTGGGATCCTTAGGACGGAGAATGAAATCAAGGAAACCATTGAAGACAAAACTAGCAGGAGTCTCTCCAGGGTGAACACGGCTGCTCAAAAAGTATACCTAAAAGCAAGCAGTGAGATAAGTAAAGTCACAACTAATGCTGGGATAGACCTACACTACAGTGATTTGTATGATGTTATCAAGACTACTTTCCAAATAACACCACATCTAAATAGAATCTTAGAAACTTTGTACTCTAAATAAATGCAGTACTAGCTCTTACAAGAAGAATAATGAGTGAAGAGTGAGTCAACCTGTTAGATATCACACATGATCACCTGTGAAAAATAAAGGAAATCATGGGTGTTCCTCGGTGACAAACCTGTTTTTTTGGAACTCTCCAGATGCAGATTTAGCACAGGTTTGATACATGTTTTATACATATTTTCTTGCCTTCAATTTGAGGCCACAGGTGTTGACTAAAGTTTCTTTCAGGGAATAATTTAGAATTCAAATTTTGCATAGCAGTTTTGAAGATTTTTGAGGTCTTTCACTCATTGTTTGTAAAAATGCAAGGGTTATGCACACAAAAATTGCTACACAATTTTTCATTTGTGTAGCAACTTGGCCTGTTCGTGTAGCAAATTGGGACGCGATACTGGATAAATTATTCCCTGTCTTTGTTAATATTTATTTTAATTATCAGGCATTTTCCCAGTCAAACCTGTCTCAGAACAGTGGCAAAGTAAGGTAACTGGTAAACCTGCGTCAGTTTCACAGGAAAACATGTTTCCATGCAAAAGCCTGTGAAAACCAGTAGCAGAAACAAGTGAAAATCTGAGGATTTGTAATGTTATGATAGTACAATAATGCAGTATATATTCTGTCCAGATTTTAACACACTACATTTTATAACCTAAAGAAATATCAATTGAAATCTCAGAGGTCTTCCTGTCTCTTAGAATCATTATTGGTAGCTACTGTACTGGAACCATTTAAAATGATCACATTACAAAAACAAAACAGTAGCCACTGGATATATAGCCTTGACCATAAACCCACTTGGACTGATAATAACAAGCTAAGCTAGCCGCACACTACACAACTTTGCACACCGCAACACAACTCCATCGTCCCTACAACTGTGATTGGCAATGTTAGGACCGGTTTTAAGTCTCATAGACTTCAGTAGGGAAGAACCAACAAGTTGGTTCTTCCCCACTGAAGTAGGCGCAACTTAAAACTGGTCTTGCAACTGCCAATCGCAGTCATAAACTTACACACATTACATGACTATTGGAGATCCGCCCATCGAGTTGAGTTGCGGTTTGCGAAGTTGAGTAAGTGTGCGGCTAGCTTTATGTATACGTATGCAGTATCCAGATCCCTCATCCAACAACTGCTTTCACCTTTAAATTCCAAGACTAAATCATAATATATATCATTACTGGTGCTTATGTTATAACATCGGTAAGACAAATTTAACTCAATTTTTAATTAAAGGCATCTTCTGGTCGACATTCACCTCTGTCTCGTAAGAAAAACAAAAAATTCCACACCTTCAAACCGTATCACAATACCGTTTTCCTTACTCAAGATATCTTACTTAAAAAGTTGATAATTTCTGTCAAAAATACCTCTGCTTTTCAACAAAGCCACAAAAAGTTATGCAATGTGGGCACATTGCTTCAAATCCCTTTTGTTTTTCCTTGAAATTTGATACTGTTGGGAAGTTTGAATATCTTTTCCTGTAGATCTAGCACTACCCTTCACCATACATAGAGTGCTACCAAAAATATTGCTTAATATTGATGCAGTGGCATCATAATTACAAATAAATTGAATGCAATGTCAAATTAATGTTCCACGATGACATCACAGATTTTCCACCATGCATCAAATCCCAAGAAAAATTTGCATTACTTTAAAAATCTGTATCTTCTGAATGCTACAAGCTATTGTAATGCAAATTTCATCTACTGAAAGGGAAAATTTTTCTGCTTATTCTGAAGTTAACGAATTTTCTCTTAATGAACTAGATACACTTGGAAAGGAATCAAAAACCAGAAGTCCTTTTCCATGGCATGTGATTAGCCAAAAATTTCGAAGCCCCCAGTAAAACCAGAAGAGATGACAGGTGTGTCCATTCTACAAATAAATCTCTCAGGGATAATAGATTGGTAGCCTGCAGCTCATGGAATTAACTAAAGAAATGGAGGGACAGGATAACATGTCACAGCTCTAAGTGTCATAAAATGGAACTTTTTACTATTGCAACATATAAAAACTTACAAAGCGTTCTTCCTCACAATGTTTTAATCTTAATATAAGTATTTATCTATCACCTACCAAGCCAGTGAGGCTTCTTCACCACTGAACATCTACTAGTCTAAGTCATATGTAAATTACAGTAAAGCTACCAAGCTCCTGTTATTTGGACTTCTTAAAGTATTAATAAAAGGAGTTTCTTACCCTTTTATTTTCAAACCGGTGAGCTCGTGGAGTGTTCATATCTGGAAAAAGCTTGTCCAGTCTTGGTTCTCTCTGCTTTGTGATACCATGGCAAGATGATATTGTTATAAGGTCAACTCGTAAGCCATCTAATGAATTGCACAACAATTCCCGATGGTAATAAATAGATTCAGCAGGACTGATTGGAGAAAGGAAAGTTCTGTGTCATTAAACTTACCAAAGCTATTATACCCGTAAAGTGTACCACTTACATGCTTTGAAATTCCCCACAATTATCACTGTATCATTGAAGATTAACATCTGTGATCAAGGCCACTTTCATACATGTGTTTCTTTTCACAAGCATACTTAGCTTTATTGTCATAAACAATGAACATTACTATTCATACTTCAAAGAAAACGTTTCCTTCAAAGATAGATGAGAGTAAGTACACTTTTTTGAACTAAATATCAAGGTGTATTTCGTATCAGCATCAAACAAAAAGTCAGTTTGGTAGTTCATTTTGGTGGTTATGCACAGGTGCACATTGTCCAAATTGTTGGGATAAACAGACCAATCCCGCACCTACAACACGTATTCCAAAATTTGAGTTTACATGAAAATTTGGTGAAATCATTCTTTCTTAATCCATCTATAAATTTATGAGGGATCTCAAGTGTGGTTTTGTGCAGTGGATTGTCTTTTTAGTGTAGAAATTTGCATTTGAATCTGCTGTAAAGTAGCACTGTCACCCCTATTTTTGTTTGACTTGTTTTAATAAATGCTTTATAGAAAGTGTTGTATGCATATACTGACGAAAACGTGGGATCCCTGTATGCTACGTGCTGAGTTTGGTTTGTATATCCCATGCTGTACCCACAATTCCATGCGGCAACGAATTACCCAACTCGCCTACTGAAAAGGGACCTTAAACACTCACCCCAAACACTGATCCCAGTCTGGGAAGATTGGTAGGTATACGTACATCAAAGGAAATGACGCCACTAATGTCTTTGACAATTTTACAATTGCACATTGCATACATTCTGCACGCAAATCTTTACGCAATTTAAGGCCCCCATACATGATCAATCTCATCAATCTTTCCATGAATTTATTGATGTTCTTCACACACGATCAATTTTTTTCAATTTGCGAGTGTTAACTTTCAACCTGTTAAAATCAAGTCAGGAAAGGATCTACCAAAATGAAGTTCTTACCCTGACGGATACTCCAAACCCCCAAAAAAGAGGAGGAAGTGTGGTTGCAAAAAGTGACGAGCCATCAATAAATATCGAAGCAACTTTGATCCATCAATAGTTGCTTCCAATAAATTGTCTAAATTGATTGACCATCAATTACCCCACAAACAATCATCTTTTCCTCAACTGTTTGATATCAATTAATTGAAAAGGATCATGTATGGTGGCCTTTACAGTTGAATTGTTGCAATTATCCCTTCATATTGATAATTGAAGGCCTGTTGATATAGCTTAACCATCACTCTTACATTCACTGTTACAAAATTGAATCTTAATGCTGGCAATAGATTTCCTTCCCCTCAAATATATTCCCAAGATTTTAATTAAAAACGGGATATCAATATTTAACTTACAATACAAAATATTACTTCTTCCACTTGATTTTTCAAGGGCCAGCAATTAAATGTGGCATATGTCTTATATTCTACATCAATCTAATTTATATTCAAGATCAATTTTAGTTCAATTTTCTTCCACAGCTTCTCTTCAATTTGGATAACATGGCTACTTTCAAAAAGAGGTTACAAACTTACCTCTATTCTACATTCTCTATTGCTTCTATGTTTTTGGTTGTATTTTATAGCACTATGTTTTTGATGAAGCAGCGCTTTAAAGGAATACTTATATTATGGATGGAAGGCTCTAGTTTGCAGTACCAACAAAAATAAGGCCATTCCCCCTAAAAGTTATGAATTATCCACAGTTTGCAAAGTCAGAGTAAAACATTGCAGTAAAAGCACCCACATCAAGATATTTATCCACAAAAGAAATCCACAACACTACACTATACTAATTTCAATAGCTGAGATACCATTTGTAAGAAAGTGGGAGAGCAAAAGTAGAATGGATATAAACACATTCCACTAAAGATACAATGTTTTGCAACTGTATGTCTGATGTTTGCATTTATTTCTGCCAAATTGCCGGTAACTCGAAATACCTGGAAGGTCCTAGCTCCTGACTGGCTGTAAATTGTTGGTCCAACTCTTCTAATTTGTTTTGGCACTCAGTGTAAGAAAACGGATAACAGAATGCAAAATAGACAGTAGAATAACGATACTCAAAACGATATGTGAAACTCATGATGAACTGTCCATCAATTGTCTGAAATGAGATTGGGATGAGAGAAATGAAGTTATAAATTTGAATAAGAATTAATGAGCAAGTTAAATCACAACTTTCAATAATGTAGTTAGTTAGTTAGATAGAGTTTTACGGCCCAGTTTCCAACCTACTGGTTCAAGTCGAGCCGGCCATGGCCTTTTCTTACAAATGTGGCTCACTGGCTTGTTTTCCCTATTGTGTTGCTTATATGGAGCATCATGCCCAAAGGCAGCAGGTTCCATTTTTAGAGTCTTTGGTATGACTCGACCTGGAAATAGAACCGAGGCCTTCTCCATGAGAGGCTGATGCTTTTACCGTTAGACCAAACACACATGTGGTAAAAAAATTACTTTTGTTAATGTAAATACAACATGACAAATTCTATTTAATAACTATATGGGAATATTGGACCTGCACCCACTTAAAGGGGCAAACAGAGTTTGACAAAAAATATCACCCATTTGGTCCAGCATCTCATTTTAACTAAACTGATTGTTTACCAGAATATAGAAAGGTTGACAAAGTTTTTCAGGTTTGGGAGCAACAATAACTTTGTGTTAATTACTGGAATTTACTGCTGAAAGAGAATTTTTGTAGGATAAAAATATTCCACACAGATGCAAGACTGGATAGCCTCAACTACACTTCAACAAATCACAACTTAAGACCCTGGGAGCAAATCATTTTTTGTTTAATTCAAGTTAATGTACAAATGTGGTGCAGAATTAAAGTTGTGAAAAAATTGTAAAAACATACTCTGATTTCCACTTTAAAAGAATAGTCAAGAGCCAAATTTATTTTTGATATGTTAAATGGGAACGTATTCTAAGCATTCTGGTGAGATTTTTGTTTATTTCTCATGTTTGATCCTTGAGATATTAGCAAATGGATGTGACCAATTTTCTGCATAGAATGAACTTGAAGCAAGCAGGCGTGATGTCATGGATTCACTTTTTTAGCCAATGTTTTGTTTTTTGTAATTTAACAGCAATTTTGTGCAACAAAACTCTGAAAAGTGATACAAAAGGTGCATCCTTAGCAATGGTGCTTTGAAAACGTTCAATGCCTTGTGGTCAAGGTAGCATCCCTAATCAATTCAAGGTCAGGCCAAAAAATAAAGAAAAACAAAACATTAAGCCAACAATGTGAATCCATGATATCACACCTGTTTGCTCAAGTTCACTTTGTATAGAAAATGTGTCAACTTTAATTGATAATATCTTGAGAACCCACCGTGGAAAAGGAGTGGAACTTTCACCAGAATGCGTAGAATATGTTCCTCTTTAACATATCAAAAGTAAATTTGACTATGGACTATCTTTTAAAGCAAGACAGTAATTTGTCTGTGATATATCAGGGTTTTCCTGGGCCTTTTGAACGTCACGCCCGCTACGTTCAAGCTTCAAAATCAAGGAGGCCGCGACGTTCAAAAAACTGCCGCGATGTTCAAAATTGCTGCCAGCTAGCCTCCATAATTTTTCCTCTTTCTGTCAACGATTGCTTTTGTTGTTAATACACTAAACGACAAAACCATTGGCTTATTTGTAAAACTGCAACTAACTTTTTTAACTTCCATGCCGTGACATACCACTGCATGCGAGTTGGAGCTCTGTATGTATAGCCCATAGGGCCTACTACTGAACAAGTAACAACACAGTGTTATTAAGTAGCCTGCACTTGCCCTCGTAGGCTCGTATCAGGAAACTGTTGTGCTCACTCCGGAGCACAGTAGCTATGTGGCACAACACGACTTGCACGACCAAAACACAAATGCCCGTTTTTGCAGGTTAGAGGCGGGGCTAATGTCTTAGATTTGGGAAATTATCAATCAAACGAACGAACCATGTCATTGTATCTTTACGATGACATCCCACATATTTCCTCTTACTTCGTTCTTAAAACTTACGCCACAATTCAGAAAATCGGAAAATGAAGTTGTGCGAACGTCCACCGCAGTCTTAACCCCCAAGTTACTTCATCTCTGAACTGTTTTGCCCGACTTCAACAAAAGTTTGGGAAATTTGATCTTAGCACAAATGCAATTGGAGTATTAGAATTCTATGCGAAGACGGTTGGTTTCTACACTTTATTCCTACACAGTAAAACTGCATTGACGATGTCGCGAGTATGATTGGTTGATTAAAAGCAATAATGTACCAATCACAATGTTAGGATGATTCTTACGTAGCGGTAACTAAGTTAAAATAAGTGCAATGGACCTTATGTGTATGATGTCATAGAACCCTTGTTTTCCCAACATGTTTACATAAAAAGATGGGTATGCACACAATATGTGATTGCTTGCAGCCACGTGCTCCATTGCTTTTATAAATTCTGGCATACACTCTATCATTACCACCGATTATTTGCAAACTGAAAAAGGGGCTAAAATATACTTGAAACTTGCCCTTTAATAGTTTCGTAAAATTCATCCTTCAACTTCCCGCCAAAACAGGATGCATTGATAATCACAAACGTAAAATTTTATCCCTGCCATGGATGTGATTGTTTGATATTTTCCGCTATAACACTGTAGTATTACATGGAGTTAGATTTAGAATAATTGCATTCAATGTGTTTTCCTTGCTTTCTCGCAGAAAGCGCTGTGAAAGTTGCTGTACAAACTGTTCTGCACAAAACACATTGTACAGACTATCGAGCTGCAGTGTTTCGCCTTTTTTTTCAAATCCCCAAGCTTAGCATACATGTCCGTGTACGTTTTGTACACGTAGCTCCTAGAATCTTTTGCAAGTTCGGTGGTTATCATCTTGCATAAATTAGGTCAATTCTAGCATTCCTTCCGTAATGTTATTTGCAGTAGGACTTAGGCAATGTTGTCATGCGACGTCATGGCAAACAAAAACAGAGATGCATGTGGTCTCGTGCAGCAAAATTCTTGGCCCACGCATGCAGTAGACTTTCGTGCGCGTCCGTTTTTTTCGCCAAACAAGGCGTCATGTTTTGCTTGGTGACATCATATGCATACAATCCATTTCAAAATTTAAATTGGTCCCTGCATCGTGATTGGTTCAATTGCGTTGATTCTAACCAACCAATCACAACTCGCGCCTTTGCCTATGTGATTTAGTGTGTGAAAATACTCACTCTCAAGACAAGTTTTCCCGTTGAGTTTGTGTTTCGACGATCGCACTTCCCATATATAGCCAGCTAGAGAAGCAGGGTGAGCCCCGTGCCAAATTCGCCATGAAACGGCATCACAAATCTCTGCGTAAGTGGATTTTTCGGGGATCTGACTTACGTGCATTTCAGTTGCAGATTCTTTTCAAACAAGACGTAAGTTTTGGACAAGAACTGCTTAAAATATACAGGGATATTTATATCCGAAAGGAACCATAGGATACACTAATCGGATGCAATTGTTTTGCTTCCCAGATCAGCTAAGATTATCATGAATGGGTGCTCTACTGTACATGGGCTTCATTAAAGCAGGAGAGTAGCTACAGAACATTAACGCAACTACAACCCAGTAAAAGAATGCAAATGTTTCGACATGATTGGGGGATGAAAAATAGAATGAGCATGATGCTGGCCTAAGAATTAAATTATTAAAGGACATGTGACATCGACTGCAAACAAATCTACTGTATAAATGGTTGATTTGTATCCCCACTTTTGAAGTGAAAATATTACACCTACAAAAATGATATCCCGTTCGTGAAACGCACCGAAATTTTCCCAATATTTTCTATCCTGAACTTGTAATATTGCAAAACGGCCCAATTATGTCAATTTTGGTGAGCAACGGGCGTGAAATAATGGCCAACGGGGGGTACTGAAATCGTCCGATGCCAGCGCTAAATAAAAGCCATGCAGATGAACCAAACCTTTTGAAGCAGAAATTAAGTGATATGAAGGCAATGTGATCGCTACCAGCAGATCACAATTTGTACAAATATTTTTTAATATTTGTACAAATTTGTGCAAATATTTTTGCGTTGACTTACTAAAATTGTGTTGACTAATTTGCCTTAAAAGTGTCACCATTTTGCCTCTAGCGACTTGCATAAGTCACAAAATTTCCAAAACGGGAGGGGGACACCCCCTTACCTTATAACCCTCCCCCAGGTGATCCACCTATGGACGCATCAGATGCACGATGTCCAATTCTAAACCCAGGGAAAACCCTGTATATGACTCATGCCCATGAACCCTGATATTGTTGGTTGATGTGAAATTACTTCGCCCATGGTGACAATTAAATTTGAAAGCTTACTCCCTCACTGGTTTAGTTCAGGACAAATCAGAGGTAGTAGGTAGAATGCAGCTCTGTCCTTGAAACAATGTCAATATTACTCGTCAATAATACTTACAGGATAATACCCTCATGTCATAGAAGTCAACGAGACAAGGACATGGTACAAACAGTCATGGACCATGCACAAATAGGTGGCTAGATCAATTCAATTAGTCATCCCATCATTAAAAAATTGCTTATAATTTACATAGCAGTTACGTTAAGGAGTCACACTTTTGAACAATGAAGTACAGCAAGGCTTACACGGCAAGAGCAGTCACTTCCAACATTTTTTTTTTTGGAAGAACAGCTTATTTCACCACCATCCCCTACTTTTTCTTCCACTTACTTTTGTTAAAATTTCAGGATTTAAATACAACATATCTAAGGTAAAACAAAGAGGCTGGTAAATTCCACAACTCAGTTAGAAAAATATTTTAACATTGTAAGACCTGAGACTGATCTTTCCCATTAAGGAGATATGATTGAGGTTTTAAAAATTGATTCAGGTGTGTACGAAAGAGGTGTTACTGAAGGTTTTCTCAAGTTTAGTTCAATCACTCATACCCGTGGTCATAGTCGGAAGTTACTCAAAGAATTTTGTAGGCTCAACATTAGAAAATTTCAGTTTTGTCTGTAGGATTGTAGATATTTGGAATAGCCTTCCTGAGAGTGTAGTTTCTGCAACTACTGTTTTTCAGTTTGAGAAGGCTTTGGATAGGCATTGGGCTGGCCATGAGATGTTATATAACTAAAAGGCAGACTTTTGTAAGTTTAGTGTGGCAGTCACCCACAGCTCTTTGATTGTTACTTCAGTTCCAGAACATGAAGATTAAGAAGATGCGGACATTGAGGTCAATAGACCTGCATCCACTGAGGTTCCTAAGGTATCCTAAGTTATTAAGTACATTTCTTAAAAAAGATTTTGATAAACTTTTACTCAATGGTATAGATTGTGCAGCTAAGATATCTACCTAAATTGAAATATTTATAGAGCAAAGGTAATAAAGTGATATCCTTCACTGTCTCAAGCAATTCAAATGATATTGACCTTTAATTTGCATGTACAGGTAATTGCAGCAATTAGACATGGTGAAGATGATGCCTGGAAAAAACAAAGTCTGCAAGGCAAGGGCAGTGAGTTTGTGAAAGAAACCTAAAAGAAATATATGTTACACAATTTGTAGAATCAACCTCAGTGCACAGTATCACAGCTGAAACTCAACCATGCAGTAAGTGCCCCCATATTCACAGAAAATGGAACATTGTGACAGAGATGAGTTGACATCTCAAGCCCAGGCCACACCGTGGCAATCATCAAAGATTCTCCATTGTATACAATCTGAATAAATTGTAGACACTTTTGTAGTATTTGCAGTTTGAGCCAGGGGTAACATGCACTGACTGCATCTGATGACCTTTGAACAACTGGGCTGCTGGCTAACCACCTACCGGGGTTCGAAGAAATTATAACTGTGGAAGTGTCCACACCACCAAGACCCCAGCAGAGCTGGTGGGTGGTCGCTGTTGTGTTGTGGGAAGTTGTGGCAGAGTGACTTGGACTTCATGTGAAAGATTTGTAAATATCTTACATTCATACAGTAAAACATTACCTCACAAACTGGTCTGTCTCGTATCCTCTCCCACCGAGGTTTCTGGGGTAAAACCTTTACAACCGGTGCCATACCCTGGTTGTAAAGTTTACCCTGTCTATTCATATTCATGACGTTTAACTTCATAAGCTTGTTCTGAGGACATCCTTTCACAGCAAAATGAAACCAAGATCTTTAAATGTAGATATAAAAGAACAAAGCATGAGAAAAGATTACCAATGGGCACATATTCAATAATGGACAGTAAATCTAGCATATCTGAATGCAAAATTAGGTTACAATTTAGGGTACTATGAAATAGTTTGTCACAGAAATTTCCATTGTTAAAGAAATTCTGCCATTAAACGTATTAACATAGCCGACAGGTATCACCTATGGTGCTCTGTCTGATATAAAATTATATAAATAGCACAACTGTTTAAGTATTTAACAGACAAATTGTCTGAGGCCTTGTTTCAAAAAAGAGTTAAGACTGATCTTACAGTCACTTTCCTATAAAAACAAAATTCATTGACTTCAATTATGCAGAAAAATTTTCTCTATAAGGAGGGGAACTTGCATTTTGGAAGATACTAACTTCTTAAGTAATGCAATTTTTCTTGCGCTTGTTACAACCCATTCTGTAAATGACTTACCGTAAACTAACTAAAATATATTTCATGTGTTGGGTATATCATATGTTAATATATGGCACTTTAAATTGGCTAGAATCTTGAATACCATCTTATGTGAATTCTTCACATCTTGGTTAGAAAGTTGTTACATTTTGGACCAAGTTGTTACATTTTGGTCAGTTGTTAAATTGTTACATTTTGGTCAGTTGTTACATGATGTCCAGATTGTAATAGGGGTGAAGTGCATTATGAAATGTTGTGATGTCATAGAAGCACATTAATCTGACATTGCATTTATGCATTTGGGCTTATCCACAAAAACAGCCTGAGGGTATAAAAGCAATTACAAAGATGGTGAAAACTTAAGTCTTATAAAAATTAATTTTTGGTGTGTTATTTTGTTTGATTGGTAGGTTTTTTACCTGAGAGTTGGAAGATACTTCTTTTCTCCTATCATCACTTTTTAAGGGGTAAATGTAAATGGTTATGTTTGTAATGGGGGCGCAGGTTTGAACTCTTTGCTATAGAAATCTTTAAAGAGGAAAATGTTTGTAAATAAACTTTGTATTTACTACAATTGTAAATGTCAAACACATTTTGAATTTCACTGAAATAACACTCTGAGTAGTATCATATGGACTAGTGGGAAGATAAGATTCAATATCAAGGAAATGGGCAAATCTCAAAATTTTACTCCAAATTGCTGATTAAATTTTGCAACGGGTGGTCACCTAAAAATATTCATTTATCATTTGTTATTTTCTTTGTGCATTACAATTTTTGAATGAAGACAATTCATTTGCAAAAGTCACATCTATGAGGGCCCTAATCTTATCATAAACTTACACCAAATTTAATGTGACACTAATAAGTTGAAAAATGTGGCAAAATAAGCCGAAATTATCACCAAAACAGCCTTTATGTAAGTTGGACATTCATGAAATTGTCTGTATTGTCTCTCTGTAGCCCTCCAACTGTAAGGAACTATAAAATCTTCAAACCATACTGATATCTTTCAAAATATCAAAGCAAAAAGCACATGTATGCTGAATGCTTTCCTTTATTGTGGATAAGCCCATTTTGATGCCACAGAAGTGAATATTAAGCAACATTTATTGTCTTAGATTACATGTGATGCAGTACAGGTATAACACTAACTTAATCTAAAGGGAAAGATAAACAAACATTCTAATGGTATCAAATTTCAAGGACCAACAGGACGTTCAATTATACAGTAAAACAAAAGGAATTTGAGACAATGTGTCCGCTTGACATTTAAAGGGCAGGAACAGTCATCCCAAATTGAAGTAGTGCAGTAGACTGTCCAGTTTCATGATTGGCTGTTGGGAGTCATGTGACAATGTGACAATAACTGCTTGGTTTACCTTGAATATGCAATAGTAAAGTCATAAAATGTAATGAAAGATACTTTGAAGAGAAATAAGATGAAAATTGTGCTATTTAGCTTTTTCTTCAAAATAAGTTTGGGGGGACTGCTCCTTACCTTTAAGTTTCTGTTGTTTTGTTGAAAATTTGAGTTATATTTCAACGAAAATAACCAATTTATTTAAAGTGAGCTACTGTATCTTGAGTTAGGAAAAGGGTATTGTGACAGGGTTTGAAAGATATGATCTGTAATATTTTTGTCTTTGTTACAGGTACCAAGTGAAAAGCTGTAAGCAGAATTTATCTTCAAGTTAATTCAATGGGTTAGGTTAGATGGAGTTTAATGGCCCAGTTTCCAACCAAATGGTTCAATTCAAGTCAGCCACAGCCTTGACTTCAAGGGGATGAATGCATGTCAGATAGAAAGACTGATAGCAATTCTTCAAGAAACAAGGCCCACAAAAAAATTTTGTCATCATTTTACACTTCCAAATTTTTCATTTCTGTACAAGATATCCTGTATGCATACAGCCAGACTATGCTCATGATGGCAAATGGGCCTAAAGTACTTACCTGACTTTAACACTAAGTAATAAACTTTTCGATCTCTTAAACAAATACTTCACTTAACCTACCCAACTCTTCTGCAAAGGTCCATCCCATACTGAGCTACATACTGTATTATATTACCTACACAGCACTTACATACATGTAGGGGTTCCGTGAATACTTAGTTTTTGTTTGGAGGTTGGATTATTGGCATTCACTATAGCCCACAAGGGTGCAAAATTGTAAAAATATCTCCTCTTCAAGCCTACTGTATTCCATGTCCGAAATACAATTACACACCATGTGTATATGAGAAGCTATTCCAGCACTAATCACTGCAATAAAGGCAAAACCATGCATGTACATGAATGGTTTTGTAGCCAAAACTTGCATAGTAAATGGGTTAAGAGCACTTTAAAAATTGTTTCAAACTGGTAACTCAGCGGAAGAAGTGGTTTTGATACTGTATTCTGAGAAGGAAAAGAAAAAAATTTGCACACCTGTTAGCATTCTGAAACTCTGTCCCATCACAATCTGGTCTTGTCCAAAGATTGAACTCATAATCAGGAAGTGAGGCTATATCACCAATACGATGAGAACTTGGATCATCTTCATCATCGTTGTGGATTCTTTCTACCTTGGCAAGGTTTCCAGAATCAAACTTTGATGTGAACAGAATGCCAGATATTCTCGCCTCCATCACAGGAGTTTGTTTGCCTTCCAGAGAAATGGAGCTGTCATCTCAACACCATTTTAACATAGAACTGTTAAAAAATGAGATGTAACAAGATTTTTAATTGGATGTAGGGAAGTCAGATTTGCAACATCCCAACCATAATTCTACCACATCTACTGACTGGTTATTTAAAATCCCACATTCTGATTGGTTAAACACTGACAGGTTATTCTCCAACACATTGGCAGTTATAATCATGCGAAAACCACTAGCAACACTGGTGCTTGGGCGATTTTACTAGTCTTGCATATTATGAGGACACGTGCCTTTGCATTTTTTACATGCATGTGTGCGCCCACTTCTGATTGGCCCTGTTTGCCAGTTTTGTTTTTTAAGAATGCATGTGCACAAACAAACGTAACATAATATAAGATATTCCTCCCATGCTTCCATGCGCAAGGAAAGCATGCCTTTGCTTTGCACGCAGATCATGAACACAATATGAGTGTTCTTTACATACGTTACTACGATCGATACGACCATGTGAGCACCACATGCACTAGGCCTACAAGAACTACAAATCAGGTGCAAGACAAAAGAAAGTAAACCCAAAAAAGGAACATTTTTTTTGTGGTGGGTAAGGAGCCTTCGCCTCATTCGTTACTTTTCCAAATTTGGAGTGTCAACTGTTCCTTCACCAACAATATTCTTACACTGTTTATAAGTCTATCATTTTTTTTTTAAATCAAGATTTTTATTTAATGAAATGAATACCATACTGTAACTAGAGCCAAGAGATGAAGAGCATTTTCAAGTGAGCACAATAAATTTGTAACACGCGATCAAGATTCTGTAGGGTAAACATGCTGTAATAGACTGGGTAGACCATTATCGAAAGATACAGTTCTGTACTTAGGTCATGCACCAAAAAAAATTTTGATTCTTATCACCTGCCAGACCCATTTTTGACAATGAATGGATTTTTTTCCATTTTTTCTATAAAAAATAGAAACCTCCCAAGGCTAACATTATTTTCCCATGTGTGCAGGTATGTGTTTTGTGTGTATCATCCCATTTATGGTACTTAAAGTTAAAGCTGAAAAAGTACGGTATCAAACAAGGTGGGTTATTCCATATTTTATGTGCCTTGGCCAGTGGGTATATTTATTAACTTTATCCATGTAAGGGCTGTGTTGTGAGAGGAATGAGCCTCGGCCATGTAACGAACACACAGCCCTGTTTGGGGGGTAGGCTAGCCTAGGCTAAGTCTACCACAGGCTACTCTGTACTTTCCTTTAGGAGACCTACACTCATTACTCAGTGGAACTAACCATCCAGTGCACACTTAAAAGCTCTAGGCCTACAGTATCATTCCAAAAGTTTAATATGTACTGTAGGCTAGGCCTAGGCAAAGGCAAAATTGTAATGTTAGTGCAGGTGCACACTCAATGGACCCACCCAGTTGACTGGCTCAGTGTTTGTCTTTCTAGTAATACTAATGTAGGTGCGTACTTGGAGGTATATGGCCTACACTGGGTTCTTACATAAATCTACCGAAAATAAGGAGCAAGCGGTACAGTGATATTGATGAATCTTCTTGAGGTCGTTTGTAGGGTGTCCATTCCTTCATGACAGAAAAGGAGGACAACTTTCGCTACTACATCTAAGCAAAGCCCCACCATGAGTTCGGGCATGGTGTACCAGAAAATTTTTGGCCTTTACAAACTCCACAGATGCCCGGAAACTGCCCTTCCAGATGTTCTAAGCTACATGATAACAGTCGCAAAACTAGGATGTTGAACTCTGAAAATTTGTGCATGGCTTGATAGTATGACGAATGTAAGAGTCTCCTACATTATTCAGCTGGTAATGCAATCAGTATTTCAACTGTACATGTAGGCTTACCTTCTAATTTACCGGTACTAGCCTATACACAGCCTACTTGTTTGACAGATGTGAAAGGTGTGACTGATGCAAAGTTACACATTGCGTGTAATCTAACATTGGACTCTGCAAGCTGTTGGATTTAAAAAATCACGGGAACCCATTATTTGTGGGTTCTGTCATCTTTCATCATGTTAACCCATGGGAACCCACTTTGGGGTTCTGTTACAAAATGCATGGGTGGTAACCAGTTTTTGTGATTTAATCATTAGGGGACCACCATGCAATGGGGAACAATTGTTCCCGGGAAATCTGAGGGCCTGACTCTGGGCTGATCCCTGCTGCATATTGTTGAGGAGTTTTACATTAGAATTTTCAAAATGGACAAATTTCAATGTCCTGTGCCGTGTGAGCTCGAACGGAGGACAGGGTGTTCAAAGGCTGGATTGTCAGGCAAAAAGTCAGAAGAATGGACAACCTAGTCATCTGTTCAAGGCTCACCTAATGCCTATCTCACACTTGTTAGGCCTTTATTGGAGTATACATCTTCTGTTTGGGATCCCTACACCATTTCCCTATCCAATAAGGTTGAGCAAATTCAACGTAGGGCTGCTAGGTTTGTTTATAATGACTATTCCCTACATAGTAGTGTGACTGAAATGTTAAATGACCTAGGGTGGGATAGTCTCAAAAACAGGCGTACTGCCAGCAGGCTAGCAATTCTTCACAAAGCCAGATTGGGCCTCCTAGCCTTGCCAATCAACAACCTGCAACCAGTCCGGCGGCCCTCTAGGCATCACCATTCTAATAGCTTTACAAATATACCAACCAATAAGGACTGCTACAAATACAGTTTCTTTCCTCGGACCATCAGAGACTGGAACCTACTCCCCCAGAACATTACAGATCTCGAGGACCCCAAGCAGTTCAAGAGCGCAGCCTTGAGGACCCTCAGACGGGACGACTAACTACATGCGCACACTCAACCCTGCACGTTTGACTCCACCAGAAGTGTTGTGCAGTATTCTTCCAGGTCCAGATCCAGATCCACCTCCAACATTAAAATTGTGATCCACTTCCCTGGGGTGTGAGTTAGTTAGTCCTAATTAATCATAGATGTTAAACTCATACCTCCCAAGCGACCTGCATTTCGCGGGTTTGACCTGGATTTGGACACCCAAACCCGCTGACCCGCCCAGCCCTCTGAAAAACCAGCATTTCAAATCTCCAAAGTATTCTTACTAAGAAAACCACAAAAATTAGAAAATGATTCAGCTTACCGATGACTACAAATTCAGTAAATCTTATCTCACAGCACATTCGCTGCTATACAATGCATAGGCCTAGGTACAGGTATGTACGGTAAGCTTGCTGTCGCAACATCATTATTGGCTAACCTTCGCAACAGGTATGGAATATATTCCTGTCACTTCCTAAATAGTGTAATAACGTTGTTCAAAGCCGCGTTCAACAGCGAAAATAAATAACCACTTCGCGGGTTATAGGCGGGGTTTGTTTCAGAGTCCCCGAACGTTCTTAACCGTCTTGACACTCCACAGTTCTTGACGTTCTTGGCTAGGCCTATATGTTTTCATGGCTGGAATGCCATGAGAGATGTATACGAAGACGGCCCGTGACACACAGAGTTTACATTTGAAAACTGCGCCGGTACTGCACCAACATTTACCCCAAATATACCTATTAAATATTGTGATTAGGAGAGGTTTTAGTCATTGCGCATTTGTGATTATCTGCATAATATTATTTTGGAAAATCTCTCATACAATATTTTTCTAGGTTACCACAAAATATTTTCCTTTATACCTAAATCTATTTCCCTTTTTAACTTGAAAGTTGTTCGGTAATTGTTGGTGGTTTTATACTTTTTATATTTTCAACGTTTAATTCTGTTTTGATTTTGTGATTGTTTAATTGTGTTTTTTTGTATGTATCTGCTTTTTGTAGCGTTTTTATTTTTTATATTTGTTTTGCTGCAGGACGTCAAATTTCCACCTGATCGTGGACGATTTAATTTATCTTTATCTTATCTTTATTTAAAGGCCCAATTCTCTCATCCCAAACAGTGTCAATTCTCCTAACCTTCTTAATTAAGCCCCTCCCACAAATGTCTGAAATTCACCCTCATCCAGACACAATCTCATTTTATTGCTTCAGGGTGAATACAGAAAGCTCAATGTATATAATCATAACACTATCAGAACAGTTTGTGCTGTGTAATATAAGTTTTGGTACTCTGAATTGTTTGAATTAGCAGTCAATCAAATAGCTGAGCCAATTGAGGGTTTCTGTTACCCTATACTAGTGTGACCTAACGACACTGTGTTGACCGATTTGCCAAAAAAGTGTCACCATTTTGCGTGTAGACACTTCTAAAATTCAAAAATTTTTGATAAGGGGAGGGGTTGAACACCCCTCCCCTTATTATACCCCTCCCCCAGCCCAGCGATCCACCAATGGACAGATCAGTTGGACCCGCATCTAGCCTAGCCTCTCAGAATTTGGGAGGTAGGCCTAGCCTAGGCCTACTTGTAAAACTGTGAGTGTGACTTTGTCTCACGAAACTGGTCAGCTGGTGTTATAATACCCCTCGTTGGGGCATTGCCGAGTTCCCACAAGGGAGGATCAAAGAAAAACAAACATTTTTACAGTTTTAGTAGCCTAGGCCTAGGCCTATACCACACTATAGATAGTGGGCGAGTTGCAAAGCTGTAGTGACAAAGGTAGTAACAGTCATAGCTAGCCTAACGCTATGTGCAGTTATAAGAAGTAACGTTACACCTACGCGTCTACTATAACACTAGGCTGTAATATTATGAGGCAGAAAGTTAGCCCACCAGGAACTTGCAAAATCTAGCTTAGGCCTAGGTCTTAGTCGGTTCCTTCGAACTGAAAATTTTATATATTTATTTCCGATGAGCTCTACCTTATTTGTTTATTTCACCATATTATCAACAACTCAAGTCTCACGTAAACAAGTAAGGTCAGAGCCTAGCGGTTGCTATGTCGTTGCGATCCTGGCGTCTGCTGAATCAAAATAAATAGTTTTAATAGCAACAGTCACATGACAATCAATACAACTTTTAATTGGACAACCGTTATAGGTACCTATTATCCTGCTCTGTGATTCAGAGCCATATATTACACGGCTCTGGTTCAATTTTGGTAACTGCGCCGATCCTATTTATTTCGGCCTACAGGATGCGTAATTTAACCAGTCAAAGGCGTAAAACCACTGATCTACATACCTGGATGTAAGGCGTGCACATAATTAGAGAGTTAACTGCTTATCGAAAGACTGTAGCAATCGGAGGTCGTGCGGTGGCCATTTTGCAGGTGCAGCGGCACAAACTTCACTGATTCGTATATAGGGCCTAGCCGTCGGTATGTGCACTGAGTGACAACGGACAAACTATTAAACCAGCTGAATTTCTTGATTTTCTGATTGAAACATATAAATTTTATGCAACCTAAATTGAAGACAACAGAAATGCCAAGATTATATCATGTTCTGCTTTTAGTTTCAATTATATGCAGCAACAGATTGCAAGTATAAATGAAGTTAGAAACAAGTTCACCTTGAAGAGCCACCCTCATCTGGAAATTATCTCCGTCTAGAGGTTGGCTTACAGCTAGAAGGCCAAATGCCCTTGATGATCATATTCCGCTGCAATTTGTCTTTAAAAGTATTGATGTTGCGTGCCTTATATCCACTTCTTCGGTTAATTGCTCCACTGCTTCCAAATCCTATTAAAATAAGTGTTGCGTCTAGTTTCCAGTCTGGCATATTTTAGTCTCAGTGAGTTTCCCCTTGTCGTCTCATTTCCAATAACTTCAATTAGCCCCTCCAAATCTATTGTACTTGTTTTGATTTATGATATTAAAAAAAGTGACCAGATCCTGTCTAGCATGTCTCGGTTCTAATGACATTATCGTTTGTTTTTCATTCCAGCTAGGAATCAGCCTGGTCATTCTCCTTTGGACACTTTCCATTAAATTAATGTCTTTTCTTAAATTCGGTCTCCAAAACTCTATGACATAGTCTAGGTGGGGTCTGACTAATGACTTGTACAATTTTATGAGCACTTCCCTGTCAAAATTAACAAAATTCCTCCTAATGATTCCAAAACTCTATTTGCTTTTTGCACAGATTCTGCACATTGCTTCCTGAATTTCATAGTTGTGCTTATATATACCCCCAGATCTTCCTCTCTCTCCTTACTTTGTAAATTATTGCCATCTATTACATCGGTGAATCTTAGGTTGTTGTATCCAAAATGTAATACTGAACATCAGTCTTGCGCGATCCAGACATTTCCCAAACTGCAGGGGGGGGGGGGGCTGAACTTAGAGAAAACGGGTAATGGAGGACGTACCAGTGGGGTACGCAGGATTTCTCTGAAGGGGGGCATGCAGTGTGATCAGTGATCACCGCCCTGGGGGAGGGGTGTTCCTCCCCCCCTTTAAAATTTTTGGCGTTTTCAAGGGGCCTAGATGCAAAATGGTGCAATATTTTCGACTTTGACGGTGGTTCATGAGGAAAACTGAAACTTCTGTGTCTTTACATGCAGTCTTATTCCATTTACGCTACCTTTTGAAGTAAACTTGTCATTAAATTTGCTTACTTTTAGGAGTCAAAATAAAAGAGCATCGATCGGTATAGGCGAACGGGAGCATTTTAGTTTGCGGTTTTTTTCTTGGCCACAAAACGTTATTCTACCATAAAAATTATCTAAGCGGAGCGTCATCATTGGTTGGCGCTCTGGGCAGAAAATTTTTTGAAAAATCAGACCCTCGGATAGCCGGAAATAGCATATTCCAGACTCATATACGAAGAATCTAAGCGGTCGCTATCTTCGCTTTATAAAATGATCACTTCAAAATAAGTTCGCGAACTGCAAAGTGATTAGAAAGTTATTAAAAACAAACTTTGGCACGAAAAATCTTACTTTGCCCGAAAGACTATCTAAGTGGAGCGCCACTATTTATGGAGGGGGGGGGGGGGCGTAAAGGAAACTTTGAAAACGATCGCGACCCCTCAGATGGCCGAAAATTGCGTTTTCATGCTTGTAAAGAGTATCTAAACATAGAGTCTATAAGTGTAATTTTTGTTTGAAAAAAAAGGGAACATGCTAAGTGATCAGAAAATTACTACCACTACTATTTTAAACGGTCTTGATTCTTCAAGAGGAAACTAAACAACGGAATTGAAAATATTCTAATGCTTTTCTATTGTTACTCTTGGCTTAATTAAAGATCCGCTGATTTGATGAAATTATCTGTGACTGCTTGAACCCATGTCTGTTAATGATTTACCCCTGACATCTCTTGCGTGATAAATGGCAAACTATTTTTCACCGCAACTGAACACCCTCCGCTCCCTGTCCATGTCTTGTACGTCTATGCCAGCTCGGGAAGGAGTCTAAGGGAAGGGCCCCTCCCTTTTGACTATTCACCCGGACTTAATATCATACGAGGTTCGTTTATTTGGATTTGGGTTGCGAGGGAAAGGATTAGCCTGAAATAGCCCCCTTGAATATTCTCGTAGATAAGCATTATGCTTATTTTAGTGTATTTGCTATTGTTGATGTGACGAAAAAGGGGGGTGGGGTGGGGGCTGAGGCCGTAAAATCCCCCCCCCTCTTGGATCCTCGCCTGACGCCAGTGTGCTGGTTTGATGGTAGGACTACCGTAATTGGAAGTACTTCAAGTTCATGCTTTTACTGACAACTTGACAAGGCACCCCACAGTCTCCCACTACTGAAGTTTCCTCTACACAGTCTGCCCAGTAACAAATCAAAGACACCCAGTTACAAAGACACTCCTGACAAACTCGCCTCCTGACAAAGTCTAACCTGTAGTGAAAAAGTGCCTCTGCCGGACAAGCCAGGTTTCCCCGACGGAGGCTAAGTCATTACGACAAGATTATATTGTTCTTGGCCTCCCAAAGACTCACCCCCCCCCCCCCAGAAAAAATAGCCATTTCACTGGTAACATTCTCATAAGGAAATTTTATTGGACCCATTTCAGAACCCCTAAGGGTATATAAGGTTTGGCACCCACGAAATTGATAAGAGACCCATGGGTAGCCCCTTAACATCCAAGTGACGCATATGAGAAACTAGTTTTAAGGCTCATTCAGACAACTGATTGTGTGTGAGAGAATATATAGATCAACTTCAATCCATATCCGTCGTGCATGTGGGCTACCCATATGAGCCCCTCATCAATCTCGGTTAATTCCCCCACCTGCATGGGCTTACCCATAAGGGTTAGTTAGATAAGATTTAACGACATACCACCACGAATGTGTTATAAATACGTCATAGGTCAAATGCGGTGCAAGTCCTCCCGTTAAGTCGCCTTTTGAGACAGGCGGGTGAATACCGTGGGCATATTCTACAACACCCAGCACACGGATGTTACCCAAGGGACCAGTTTGACAGCACATTTTAACATTTTACTTTACGGACCGTCGACTTAGCTTTATCAGGACTGAGACGATTTTGTTAGGGACAACTTTTTTATAGGTGGATTTTGTGTGGACGACTATGCGTGCTTGAATTTATAGGGTGAGAATTGACACCCCCCACCACCACCACCACCATCTTTTATTGAACTTGCACTTCGTTTTAACTGTGAACTTATTGAAGAGGACTGACTCAGACGCCCTAGCCACTCAGTCAAGTTGATCCTCAATCCAACACGAACTGTCCTAAGTGAAAGTTTTGCGCTCAGTATAACATGATCTTGTTCAGTTTTTAAAGTAATTGACATTTTCTGTTGAAAATGGGCACATTCCATAACATATTTGGCGTTATTTCAAGCCAAAACGTCAAATTATCAAGCCATCATATCAAATTGCCTATCCAACTGTGTGGAGAGTGGCGCTGTTGTGCGACGCTTTTGCCACACGAAATATGGCGGCTATGTTGCTTCAATTTTTGGGCACCACCTTACATCCAGGTATGTAGATCAGTAGCGGACCACTAACTCCAACACTGGTATCTAAAAAAATGTTTACTGACAGATGACGTGCTTAAAGAATTTATGGGATGTTGTCTCTGATCGACTGAGTTACTCATAAAATATGATCAATGTTTCATTTGGATTTTGTAGACAATGAGTTGGAAATACAGATTGTGCAAAATTCAAGGCAATTTGACCAATTTCAGTGGCATTTTATACATTCTATAAATGGATAGAGCACGTACCGTGTAAGTACTGTCCGTAGATTGTGGCCACCGACTGTGACGAAAAAGGCGCACCAAGATCATAGCCGTAAAGCTACATATCGTCTGATTTGACGACGAATCTGCTATATTTTAAACAAAAGTCAAACTTGAATGGGAAACAATATATTACTGCAATATGTGAAATGATTTTGAACTTACCTTATCATAGTTCGAAAATATTTCAACTTTCTTGAAAATCTGTGGGTTTACTTGAAGTCCAAACTTTCACACAAAACCATAGCAGAAAGCCATCTTGGTGCGGTTTATCTCACATGTACGCTAGCGACAATATACCGTGCAGTATGCTTTGTCAATATGTAAGAACATTTAGGAAGTCCGTGGGTATTGAAGTAGCCCACTTTAGTGTGCAAGTCAAAGGGACATACAATAAGTGGTCTTGCTATGTACAGAAAATTTTTAAAAAATGCGACACCTCACAACTCCCAGTACGCGGGGTCGGTGTAAGGTTTCATGTTGGGGGGGGGGGGGCTCATGATTCAAACTTTCGGCGATTGGTTGGATCTTTTTTCAACTGCCATGAGAGAAGGAAGCACCAGGCGCAGATGCTGAAATACTGATATCAGCTTGAAAAAAAAAAACAAACGAGAAGTTGTGTAATGAATTTAAAAACAAAACGATAAATAAATCAATCAATCAATCAATCAATCAATAAATGAATAAATGAATAAATGAATAAATGAATAAATGAATAAATGAATAAATGAATAAATGAATAAATGAATAAATGAATAAATGAATAAATGAATAAATGAATAAATGAATAAATGAATAAATGAATAAATGAATAAATGAATGAATGAATGAATGAATGAATAAATGAATGAATGAATAAATGAATGAATGAATGAATGAATAAATGAATAAATAAATAAATAAATAAATAAATAAAAGTCCAAGCCATCTTTCATTTTGTAGTTGTTAAGTCATGAGAACCTGCATTCAAAATAGCTGGTATATACCCCAATTAACTTTTTCAGGAATATTACAAAACGATTGGCTTTGACGCAAAAAGGAAACATGTAGGTTTAACTGGTCGAGGAAATGAATTGACATGAAATCCATGTTGTATGCAGGGAGGGTGGGTGATTGGGCCTTAAATTCGTTCCCCGGCCAGCATAGACATACGGGACTGGGCAGGAGTGGAAGTCAGGGGCGGAGGGCAATAGTTTGCCATATGTCATGGAAAAGATGTAAGGAGTAAAATCATTTATAGTCGAGAACTCGGGCAGTCATAACTCGATAATTTCATAAATTCAGCGGATCTTGAATTTAGCCGAGAGTCACAATAGAGAAACATAAGCATATTTTCAATTCAGTTGTATTATTTCTCCCCGAAAAGATTCAAGACCATTTCATCAAATGGCAGTGGTACATTTCATGTGGTAGTTTCCTGATCACCGTAGAAAGTTGCTGGTCTGTTATTATTGCAAAGGAAAGCTTAAAATAAAGATCATTTAGATTTTCTTAACAAGCATAAAAACACAATTTTCGGCCGCAGGGGTGGCTCCAGCGGGGGGGGGGGGGGCATGGCCCCCCGTCGGGGAAGACTGGCCCCCGTCTGGGAAGGTCGAAGGTTTCGTCGGGGAGGCCTAAAATAATAAAAAAAAAATTAATATAAAAAACCTACCAGGACTGAAGTTACTGCATGGGTGAACATATTTTTTTGTTTTGAAATGATATTTTAATATATATCGGAATTGATTTTCAATCACTTCTTCTTTGCTCCGTTCTACCATATTCCATGTTCCCGTGTCCTATCTCCTCTCCCGTCGGGAAAGAACGGCAATTTCCTCCAGGAGGCCTAAAATGAACGTAAAGGACTTAAAGTTACTGGATGGATGATTATGAAATGTTTTTTTTTTTCCTTTTTGAACTACTCTATTCTTTTGTAACGCTATTTTAATGCCTATCTGAATCTGTTTTAATCATTTAATCAATCCTTACTAGCTCTGCCATCCCTCATCCCATCTTCAACCCGCAACGTCATGCCCCGTCGGGGAAGGCTGCCGGCCTTTCCCCTGTTGTTGAAAAAACCCGATTTCGTCGAGGAGCCTTCATCTTCATGCCCATGGTAAACTGATAAAAGATGCTGGTCTGATAAACTTCAGTCACCCGAAAGTTCTTCTTGATTTTGCTCACTAGAAGACCATATTCTTCAATTTAACTCACAATTCCGAATTTTCTTGACAAAAACAGACGAAAGATTGATCATGTGCATGCAGTGCCCGATGGTCTGCCATCTGGCCTGCCCCGACAGCCGAATTCTAGCAACGGTAATGAAAATCGAACAGCCCTTTTTCAGTTACACTTACTGATAAACAGTAGTGTGAGAATGTCTCCCCATAAGTCTGACTGAAAAACTTATTTGAAGGTACCTTGTAATATAGTCTGAAATTCGGGCAGTCACGTAAAAAAATCATTTATTTAGTGAACCTTGCAATTATAGTAATTCCGTTGCATAGTCCCCTCCCCAGAAAAGAGACAAGACCATTACATTTACTTGTAGCAGTACCTTTTATCTGATACTTTTCTGATCATTTAGCAATTTGGTTTTTTTTCTATTGAAGTGAAACTTCCATTTCATAGGAAAGCTCAAAATAACGACTGCTTCATTTCTAGTTACAAGTCTGGGAAATACCATTCCGGCTAGGCTGAGGGGTTAGATATTTTAACAATTTTCTGTAACCCCAATAAAAATACAGATCACCCTCTACTTGATTTTTTCACATGAGAAGGTAAGATTCTTCCATAAAACGCCCAAACTGTCACAAGCTTTACAATTTTTTCCCCAATATCTGCTTCATATTGTTAAAAGTGACAAAATTTGCCATTTTCGATGGATACTCCATACACTAATAAATAACCTAAGCCAACTCTGTTTATCACCCAACATACTGCCTAATTTTGCTCTTGAAAGGCATATTACTTAAAAAAGCCAAATATTCATTACAACCTTATAAAAAAAACAAATTTTCTTTCATTAAATTCCAAAATTTTTCCAATTTAGCCCTTAAAAAAAAAAGCCCTTACTTTTCAAATCGTCGTTCAAAAAGGGAAAAACTTTCGGGGCAAACTTGTAGTATCGTCTCGATTTAAGGCGCAACCTCAAAAGATTTTCAGTTGTCGCCTACATAACATTTTTTATTTTTGCCATATGAAGGAAAAATTCTTCAATAGAGACCCAAAATTCTTCATGGTACTAACAAAAGCCAAATTTCTTTCGAAAACTCCAGATTTTTAAGTATATGTTAAAAAGAAAGCCCAAAATTTCGGCGCGCTACGCGCGCCTAAAATTCTACCAAGTCACGTCCCACCGGGATAAATATCACCTTTGTCGGGGCCTTGAAATTCCGCCCTCCTGTCGGGGAGCTTGGCCACCCTGTCGGGGAAATCCTGGCGCCACCCCTGTTTCGACCATGGTGAGTGGTTGCGATTTCCAAAATTTTCTGTTCGTTCCGCGCCAAGAAATGGTGGGGCTCCGCTCAGATAGTCTTTCGGGCAAATTACATTTTCGGGTCAAAGTATTTTTTGACAACTTTCTGATCCCTTTGCAGTTTGCCAACTTATTTTGAAGTGAACATTTTATTGCAAACGACAAAAAAATAGCGACTGCTTAGATTATAAATCTAGGAAATGCTAATTCCGGTCATCTGATTGGCCAATTTTTCTGTATGCAAAATTTTCTGTATCTCTCTGGACCAGTGGATGGTGACGCTTCGCTTAGAAATTTTTTCGAGCAGGATTTCGTTTTTCGGGCAAGAAATGCCCAAAACTGAAATGCTCCCGTACGCAAATGCAGTTCACTGATACTCTTTCATTTTGACTCATGTAAGTTTGCAAATTTAGAAACAAATGTTACTTCAAAAAGATAGCTTGGCATGGCATTAAATGCATGTAAAGACACAAAATTTTCAGTTTTATCCACATTAACCAACACAATTCAACTTTCAAGACTTGTAAACCTTACACCATTTTGCATCTAGGCCAATTGAAAAGGGAAAAATTTCAAAGGGGGGGGGGAGGGGGACCCCTCTCTTTAGACCCCTTCTTATGTCGACTATTACTCAACATAATGCATGCCCCCTAGCTTTCAGAGAAAACCTTCTAAAGCCACTTTCCATAATTACGTTATTGCGTTTTTATGGCAACAACGTTTATTAAGAACATCGACAGTAATTTCAGCTTATTCTCGTGTTAGGTTGAGGGCAGAGGAGATCCCTTTTAAAAAGCCTAGTGTGACCATTGACCGTTGAAGATTCGAGTCATATGTACGGCTATGTTGAACTTGAATTTAAGAGGAGCGCCGCCATTTGTTTCATAAGGACGCCCACGACATTCGAAAAACTGCGACCTCTCATACAGTCGGAAATGACATTTCTTAGGTTTGTAAGTAGAAACCTAAGTTGCCATTTTACTGTGGCTACGATGTTTTGGACACGGTAACGAGTTTTAAAACTCTGTGTAATTACAACGAATGCGTTTACACCTTCAAGTTCCAGAAATTTTAGAGGCAGTGGGGCAGAATGACAAAATATGCATTCAGAATCTTTATGGAGAAAGTTAAGTTCCACAACAACTTCCGCACAGTCTGCAAATCACGAGGTGACGAGACGAATCGTCTTTCTAATTTATTCATGAAAAAGCCATTAACTTTTACTTAACTGCTAACGTCTGTTTAAGTTGTTACCAGAAGGTATATTAATATGTGACAACATTGAGTAAGGTTTGAACCGCTCCGAGCACTCGAAAATTTTGGGCAGCTTAATGACCATTTGTCTCGTGGGAGAAGATGGCTAAAACTGATTCTTGGTGGAAAACCCATCTCAGTCTATCTCTATAGAGATAAAGCTTAATGTGTCTTTGTAAATACTGGAAATCCATGACAGCATGCGCCCTCATTTACAATACCTCCAGCTCTAGCATTGTAAAATCCACTATGTTGAAAATTCTGATTACGATTCGGAAATGGTCCAGCTAAAGAATAAAATTATAAGCTGACGACTCAAGTACACTATGCCTGTATGCAAAGTGCACAAAAATATTTATTGGGAAATTGGGAAATTATTTTAATAGAAAACAATACAAATGCTTCTTTCGTCGGTGCCCTGTAGACAAAGGATGGAAATGAACCTTAAATCTTAGATAAAAGTTTTAAGCATCGGTTTTTTGTGTAATTTTATTTTGTTCTTGATGATCATTATAAGTGCTCATCATTACGAATGACGCCCCACGGGCTTTTCGAACTGTTGTACAAGAAATCATTCATGAAAAATGTTGTACACAGACTCTAAGCCAAGACATATTCAGTTGCTCAGAATGATTGCCAATTTCAATGTGAATTTGCCGCCTGGTCACCCGATAGAGCTTTCAATATTCATTGAAGATGATTAAAAAAACCAAAGAAAGGGGGTGAATTGCCTTTACGTTTAGCGATTTTGAAAGCTGAACTCCTTCAGACACCCTTTAAACTAAAGGGATGCGAAAACTCAAACATTATCGGGCTGATACTGTGATGCATAATTTAAGAAAGATATGTTGAAGAATATTCACAAGAAACACAGCAATGAGAATAAAACGCGGGGAGCGCGCGAAAATTCTAACAATCGGTGATGGATTCCCTACAAACAGGCTTTATGGTGCTACCTCAAATATTGAAACACGAGACTTAATTGATCTAGTTTGAAAAGTTGATGTATACTCAGTCAAAAAACGAACCGTATCTAGTATGACAAATTTCCAACTGGAGTTTCCGATTTTCCAACTATCATCGCTCTGACGTGAGACACCCCACCCTGGCAGCAACGAGACGAACTTGCCTCAGATAGCCGTAAATTGGGTCCTTTAAGGTTGAAAGTCGAATCAAAGCCGTCATCATTTTGTAATCCTGTCCGACTGTTGAAAGACTATCTAAGCGTAGAGCCGCACCGTCATCGGTCCTCAAACAGTCGGAAATGATATTCTCCAGGCCTTTAAGTACAATCCAAGCAGTTTTTGTAATCCTGCCCAATAGACTAACTAAGTGGAGAGCAACCACCAGCTCCTGCGTGGCGCACAGAAATTTAAAAGTCGTTATTCTGAGCTTTTTTTTTTTTGAATGAAATAAAAAAAATCAAAAATAGTGCACAATGATCGAAAATTTGCATAATAAGCTGCAAGGACATACTTGGTATGAAGTAGGGACAAAGTCAAGCCATCGTCTCCCTTAATTCAAGGAAGGGATACATGGGAACTGGTGTCATTAAGAAATATGAAACGTGACAAGAAGACCTTTGCCTGGTGTTTTTCAGCCAAAATTTTGGTCCTTGAATATACCTTGTACGTACACCCTCATGTCTGACTGTGTAATGTGACAGAGTTTAAAGCATCCCAACACTATCGCCCGATTATTCTAATATTTCGAGCAAAGATTTATTCAAGGACGTGAAAAATGAGGCTGAGGAAAAATTATCTTTTCCGCTCTCCTATAGTGTTGTAAATTTTTGTATTTTTTCACTTTTCATGAAATTTGACTTTGACAGAGCTACCCTTTAATATATCGAGCAAAATTTTTTTTATTAAAGAATAGTACAAAGCCAAATTTATTTTTGATATGTTAAAGAGGAACATATTCTAAGCATTCTGGTGAAAGCTTTATTCATTTCCCATGTTCGGTTCTCACGATATTAGCGATTGAATGTGGCAAATTTTCTACATTAAACGAACTTGGAGCAAGCAGGCGTGATGTCATGGCGTCACATTGTCGGCCACTGTTTTGTATTTATTTATAATTTACCACCAATTTTATGCGACAAAACTTTTATATATAAATACCATTGGTGTATCCTGAGCAAAGGGATTTTAAGAACTTCACTTGCCTTAGAAGCAAGATAACATCCCTAATCAATTCAAGGTCAAACTAACAGGAAGAAAAATAATAATAATAAAAAAAACATTGGCTAATACAGTGAATCCATGACATCACACCTGCTTGCTTCAAGTTCACTTTTCATTGGAAAGGTATCAACTTCAATTGCGAATATCTTGAGAACCAAACATGGGAAATGAATAAAACTTTTACCAGAATGCTTAAAATATGTTCCTCTTCATACTGAACATAAATTTGGTTCTTGATTATTCTTTTAAAGCCCAGTTCTCTCACCCCAAACAGTACCAATCCTCCTAACATTCTTTATAAGCCCCTCTCACAATTGTCTGAAATTCATCCTCATCCAGGTACAATCTCAGTTTATTGCGTCAAGGTGAGTAAAGAAAAACTCAATTTATATAATCAAAACACTCTCAGTACCGTTCCTGCTGTGTAGTTTAAGCTTTGGTACTCTGCATTGTTTGAATTAGCTGTCAATCAAAGAGCCAAGCCAATTGAGAATTTTGGTACCCCGTACTGACCAAAATTGTAGTTTGGGGTGAGAGGTCTGGCCCTTTAAAGAATTTGTACGTAGTAGACCAGTTCGGGCATCAATTTATGCAAGACTATGGAAAGGGGCCGAGAAAATAAGTTGACCGAATGCTTCCCCGAAATTTTGTGTTTGCTTTCATTTTTCATGATTTGTTAGGACTATATTGCCCTTGCTATATGAAACTCTTTATTTTTCAGACAAATGTTTGAAAGAACCTGGCCATTCGACGGATTCGGGGACTACTGTAGGTTTCACAAGACTATCGGAGTGAGGCTCGGGAACAGTTTGATTTTTCATGAGATTGTCAACCTGATAACGATACATTTTTATCTTTCGGAAATTATTTAAAACGAATTCGGGTACGCGTAGAAGACTGTAACAAAACCATAGTAAAGACTTTTACCATGAGGGGAAGCAAGCAACCCGCATATTTCACTTTTTTAAACTGTGGAAATTACTATAAATGGCACGCAGTTTGCAGGTTATTAATTCGCCAGAATTTTGACATCATCTTTTAAACAAATATTTCAAAGTATGTGACTTTTAATACATGAAAGTTAAGATTCTGAGTTTTGTGCGTATATTTCAAAAGTTTGGGATTAGTTGAAGGATCTTATCTTCCTGTTCCCAGATTGCACGGATCGTTGTTATCGTATGCTCCCCGTCGGCATGGCAAAAATTCCCAAAACTTTTTTTTATATTTTAGACAAATGTTTGAAGATCAACAGTTTATATTGGAGAAAGAAAATTTGTACATTTATGAGAGTAAACAAAGGAAAACAGTATTGTAGTTGCCCGGTATCACTTCTTAATCTGCTGTGACAAAACATGATTAAAATTGGTCCTTTAGTCCGTAAAGTACACCTCATAGGCTATTAGCACTAGGCTACATGAATATTGCTTAAACGCCAATTAGGGGAAATTGGAAACAGATGGGGGAAGGGGAGAGTGGGGGGGGGGGGGTGCCGGCAACCAATTCCACTGCGTGGAACAGTCTAGTTTCTAAAATAAAATTTGAGACTGTCACGTATGCAAGAATAAAACATGCAGTAGGGACTTATGTAGAAGTGCACCAATTGTCCAGAACAGTACGGTAACTTGGGAAATCAGATTTTTTTATTACTCATTTGGTTAGCCAGTTTCTACCCAACTGGTTTAAGCAGGACGGCAAGGCCCCTTTCAATGCATTTGTGGCTCACTGGCTTGTTCTCCCTACTCCATTGCTTATGCTGAGAACAAAACACAATAACAGTAGGTTCTACTTTTGGTCTTCGATGGGACCCCCTAATTTGACATTCTGGTGCTGCCACTGATAAGGAGGGGTTTTAACTGCGCCGAATGCGGTGTCTTCCACGGGAGTGTCAAAATTGATATTTTGATCTCATAGCTTGCATTTTAATCTGCCGTAAAGAGGGGCTGGTGATAATTTATTTTCGTATAGGTTGTTCTGGACAGTAATTAATACGCTTAATACGCTAAATGTTGCACGTTTGTTGTGCCCTTTTAGCCTATGCGGCGGAGGATTACCGCACTCGCTTATTGTTGTGGAACAATCCAAGCACCAGTTAATTTTAAGAACAAAGGTTTTGTCAGAAGGTGTGAGAAGGCTGGATACTTCTGTGAATGGGAATAGTAAGTTGAAATGCTCATCTTATAGACTCCTCAACTGAAGGCCTTCCAAGATAAAAAAAATCACCAGACAAATGTATTTATCATTTTACCAAATATATTTGAATCAAAATATAGGTCCATGTTTTGAAATACACCCGTAACAATGGATCGAGACTGCAAATCAGAGGAAGGCAACTGGTTCATATCTTCCAATGGTTGTCTATTTCATGCAGTTTTTTAAGTCCCAAATAATCCATCGATGAGCAACCCTGTTTCATGCACTTGCAGATAAAAGAATACAATACAATACAATAAACAAAGTTTAAACCCAGAACCTGAATATTTAAAAAAGAGGGAACAATAAGTACAGCATGCAATGTACCCTTTAAAAAAAGCAAATGCTCCTCGAACTGTTGCTCTGAAAATATGTCAAAGACATTACTGCTCAGTAAATACACTGCAGTTTGATTTTTTCTTTCTCTGTTTTTGGCTTCCTTGCTTGTAAGATCAAATGATAACATAACTACTTAAAGGGGATTAGAAGTGGTTTTCACAACTTTTTTCACAGCTTTCACTCTGCACAACATTTGAACGTTCACTGAAAACTATCAAAAATGACCTGTGATCAGTCTTACGCCATAATAGGTTACACTGTAGAGGAGACTGTCTACTTTTTCATCAGTGCTGATTTTTGTTACCCGACAAATATTCAGAAATGTTCTTTTAACAGTAATTAACACAATCCTAATGTTTTTATAACTTGAAAGACCTCTTCAATGCTTCTAAATTATTGCAAACAATCGGTTCAGAAAGGGAATTATGAGGTGCTGAACCAAAGGTTAATATTCTCCGTCAAAGTTTTATTTACCTCTCTAAATTAATTCTTAGAATTCAATCTGCATAGCCAAGAACCACAAGGGCTAAAAGACTTTTTTAGAGGAGTATTTGTCGGACATAAGTTGTTGTACTTTAGTTTAAGCTCAAGCTTTGAAACTCAAATACTGTAGTCCTGTAAAATACTTTCATGATGGAAATATGGTTGACCATCTCCAACAATCCAAAAGAGTGAACAATAATTCTAAAAAGTTACAGCTCACCAGGTTGTAAGGGTGGTACTATACAAAAGGCGCAGAGCCAGGTATACCTGCAGTATGAGTTTAAGGAGCTGGAAGTTCCTTTTGGGAAAAAGCCCTTACTGAAATCAACTACCACTTAAAGTCTAAAGTCTGTCCAAAGGTTGGGTTTTAGACTGTTTAGTTTCAGGCAATTTGAGTATTAAAGGGCTAATTCATGTCATGTTAAACCTAACCTCATCCCAACTGTCATTACAATTGTCCATAACATCCCCCACTGTTGTTACCATTGTCAATGTGGGACATACAAATGGAGCTTAGCATGCAGTGTGTGTGGGGGAGGGTTCCCTTGTTTCCTCAGTACGTGCATACAACACAATCTGAGTGTCTAGCCAACTCGAACAAAAATAGGGGTGCAAGTCCCACTTAATGGCAGGTAAAAATGCAACTTTTCACACCAAAAAGGCATGTTAGACACAATCCACTGCATTAACACCACATTTCAGATCCCTTCTTATAAAATGGTTGGATTAAGAAAGGATGATTTCAAAAAATTTTCATGTAAATTCAAATTTTGGAATATATGTGTTGTAGGTGCATAATTGGTTTGTTTATCCCAAGGATTTGGAGGATGTACACATTTGAACAGCCACTTAAACGAATACCCAAATTACTTATTCATGAAATCTTTATAGGTATGTAAATAGAGTTTGCATTTCCAACTGTTCATATCATCCCCAGCCCTTAGATCCTCCTGATGAAATGCCAAAAATCCTTGGTCATTTGTGGAAGCAGAAACCTTTGAGAAAGAAATTGTCACCAAGAAGGCTTTGAAAGCCTTTGGTAATGGGACCATTTGCAGAATATTTTATGAATTTAAAACAAGCTAATGTGCATCAAATGGCAAGAAAGCAACAATGATAACCACAAGACTTATGAAAACAATCAAGGAGGATTATAACACTAAGTCAAATTTGTATTCTATGGATTTCTACATCCCATTGTACTGCTATTGACCCAAGCACAAACTCATGTTGCTGTTTAAAAGTTTTATGACATTTAAAATTAACTACTCCAATTTTTCTAGAAAACATGCAAAATTTCCAGAAATTGTTAATTTCACACAATTCTGGACACGTAATGCAGAAATGCCAATGGAATGCACACATTTATACTTGGATTAATAAAGATCAGTCATTATAAAAATATTTTTCAAAAATGTTCATTTATGGATGTCAAACATCATAAGAATATAGCGTAATATCAGATTCTTTAAATGTTTAATACATGATCTTCCATGCAAGGAGGCAGTTGATGTAAACAAATTCTTATAACCACAACAGAAAAACTCAGAAATCATTATTTGAGAATACCTAAATTAACAAATATGCATCATGATGGCAGTTTGAGGTAAAAAAAAAAGATCGTTGTAAAAACAAATTTCACTTGAAACAAAGACATAATTTAAGTAAAAAAATAGCTGGCTGTGATTTAATGCTGGACACATTACAATTGTTTCATGCAACTTCAGAAAAGGTATATCCCATAGAAGTAAATGAATATTCATAGGTTTACATACTACAATGAGACATGACCTTCCATGAAGTTTGCAGTCAGTAACAATAATTATACACATAGTGTAAAGTGCATTATTATGTAAAACGGAATCCAGCAAAATGAAAGAATTCTTTCTGCAGAGGTAATGACAATGTCTTGGAATCAGGGTGATGAAGAGAAAAATCTTGCATATTAATAAGGCCATATGTTTTTGACAAAGATGTCTCATATGTACAGCATAATAACAGTTTTAAGTCTTAAATAAGTTAATACTGTGCTTAATGCACCTCATCAGGACTGGTTAAAGTGATTATTCAGTTATAACATAGAAGACCATTTGAAATAACTCCTGTTTATGATCATTTTGTGTAAAGAACATTCATTATTAACCTGCATGCTGTATGTTGTTCTTTTCCATATATACATATCCAGTGAGTATGGAGGAAGACAACAGAGAGAGAGAAAGACTATATAAATCGCCCTGAATTGGAAGAGCATAGAGTTAATTTTAAATGTGCTAATATGCATGGCACAGATGGAATATATGTCATTACTACAGGTATGGCAAGTGGGAAAAAGATCCATCACATTGTTCAACAAATTATTTGAGAAAATGTTCATTTCTGACAAAAATTTTGCTTTCTTCCTTGAAATTCTTATGATCAAAAAGGATTAGTGATGGTACTGCCAAAATGACAATGAGTGGAAACACTGTTGGGATGACCTTGCTACCTTTACAATGCCGGCCATCATTCATGCAAAAACATTTCATTGTTATTTGACATCCTCCATATTATTCCTTTACATCAGTTGTTTTCCTTAAAGAGAAAATTTGCTTAAAATCTGATAGAAATGTATAGACTTGAAGAATATTTCTTGCAGAGTACTTATTTAAATTCTGTGATCAAAATTAAATCATATAATTTTTATGTTTATTGCCAGTTGCTTTTACATTTTGTCATTGGTGGAAATGAACCTTGATTCTTAGCAAGTATAAAAAATAGCTTTTGTCTTGGGATTTCTCAGTACAGAATGGAGATCATCATCATTCTAAGGGTTTAGTCAAAAGAGACTTAACAATAGAAATAAAGAGACCTGTCAATAAAATAGCTGCACCTGAAAAGAAGTAAATTATTTTCAAGCACATATTTTCGAAAAAACAAAAGCTCAATGTATTTTCTCCCTAACAACTCCCTCTACATCAGTCTCAAAGTATGACAGCCTTTACTTCCCACAAATACTACCAGAGTCACTGTTGCAACATGTGATAATGCTATGAGCTGAAAAATGAAAGACAAAAATCTGTCTGTGAGGTGAGGTGATTATCTCTTAAAAAAAAGAATTGCCTATCTACCATTCTATAAATTCTATACCATAAAATACAGGTTTGAGCTAGTCATCTGTAGGTACATAATGAGTGATGCATATGCGTGAAAAAAAGGTCACAAAGACTTATAAAAGATGCCTTTCCTTATGTCCATGATGGATAATCCTTTTTTTGTGTCTGTCATGTGTATTCGTTTAGGAAAAGTTGAGAACCTCTCCTATGCATATGCACACCACACAGACAGGGAATCTTCAGAAATTGGACATCAGATAAGAGGATTCCTGGGAGTTTTTCTCGAAAAAGATGTTGTCTAAACCAAACTTTTTAACAATTTGTTTGTAAAGCACTTTGACAATTTCAGCCCTGCAGTCCAGGACTGGATTCACTGTTTATCATTTCACTTCTTGGATTTTTCTTTTGCCCTTTGATAACTGATGGCTAAATTTGTTAATAGCTTTTCCTTCTCTTCCTAATGAAAACTTATCAATTTTGACAGAATAGGAGGAATAACAAAGGTTGTCTGATCAGGTATTTCCTATCCCAATCAGTGAAAAGACAGAAATCGGCTGCACTGGGGATTATAAACACATGCACAGAGCATGTCATATTTTGTTATGCCTCTTAGGATGGGACTTGAACGAATGTGCATAATGTTCACACAAAGCATATGCATTATGTACCTATGGATATCTAGCTGTAATACAAGTTTCTGAAAAATATTCTCTGCCCAAACAAACTTGGCTCCTTTTACATTAAATTATTTGTTATTACAACTTTTGGGGCACTCAAGCAAGGTTAGAAAGTTACTCCCTACATATACCATACTGTAGAACTCTAATATATTTAATTTCTTATTTATCATTTCAGTTTAAGGATAAAGTGATAACAGTTTATGACACAGATGCCAAGTTTTCTTGATACCTGTGCTATTATCACATTGGCAGAACAAACTGCTATAATAGTCTTCAAACATGACAACATCATGAAATACAAACAGAAACAACTGCCCAAAAAGGCATTCCTCATATCTTGAGTCGTCATACTTTCGTGCAACTATTTAATGCTCAATGAAACAAGGCAGCAACTAATACATACTGTCTCAGACTGTTTCTATTAAATTTATCACTGCTGACTTAAAGGGGGAGTGCACTCACCCCAATTTAGATTGGCATAGTAGACTATTATATTTTATGAATGGCATTTTAGAATCATGTGACAATATTTTTTCCACTCCATTCTTAAACTTTTAAGGACTTGTGGCATGATTTACTGCAAACATGCAATATTTATGTCCTGAAATATCATGGAAGATACTGAAAACAGCAATAAGAGAAAATATTTGAGATTTACTACTTCTGCTTTGAAATAAGACTGGTTCAAGACTGCTTTTACCCTTTCAAACTGAAGTTGTTATAAATATTACATAGCAACACAGGTTGTTGTCAGAGGGATTTGATACAAGTATAAACAGCTTAAAATACTTCACATGCATGTGCTAATAATACACAAAAAATGAGAATATCATTAAGAGCCTAACAAAAGGAAAAATTATAGTAATCAACAAAATGTCAAACACCATCAGAAATATTCTGTTCTAATAATCGATGATACTTAAATCCTACAAACTGCAGAAAAATTCCATCAGTCTGTGTAGCCACTCTTCTGAGAGGAAACTATGTGAACAGTTTAATTTATGTTTATTCAAAAGGGTCTTATATTGGAAAACTTTCTCTTTGCAATGGCAGCCAGGCTATAGCATGCAATTACAAAAAAGGCATTAAAAAACATATTGAATGACAAACTACGAAAATATGACTAGGCATTTGATCTCTCCCAAAAGTTGTGCATGTTAATTGATGAGATATCATTTTATGCCTTTTGTAAGGAAACTGGGTAACTACTACCTAATTTATCTCCCATTTTGTGTACAAATATATCAATGTCATAATCCCCTATTTCAATAGAGTTCTTTCCATGTTGTCCAGCATAGAACATAATAGTGTAGAGTGCCACCTCAAATTCAGGACTGGTACCAATGAATGAACTACCTACTGGTTTGACATCACTCTTCCAACTAAACTGGATGCTAATTAGCTGAGACATGTTGTCAGCATTATCTTTTGGTGATCTCTGTTAAAAGAAATAAATAAATCTTAATATTTGGTGTTTGAAGTCACAAAGTTATAAAACTGCCTTGAACATATTACCTCTGTACAGAGAGTACTTGCCTAAGAGGTATTCAGTATAAGTGTTTAAATTTAAAATTACAACCAATGACTAATCAAGAATGGCTGGAATAAATTTTTTTCCAGGAAGGTAATTGCAATATATCTCAAATTCCTTCTAGATCTGTGATCATGCAGCAATTAATCACTTCAGGATTGCAAATCCAATTAAACATTTAGTAAAATGCTCATTGACATTTATCACATCTGGTTTCCTTCCTACTTTCAAACTATCCACACTACATTTTTCTGCTACAGTATTAGAGGTATCCAACCCGTTGACCCATAAAGTCAGTTGTGTCGAAACATCCTTAACACCTGCGTACATGTGTACCACAGACTTTCTATATACATGGACATAGCATACTGCACTAACGTCCTATGGTTACATTGTCCCTACGTATGTCTGAGGATAGGCTTGGCATGATGGCTGCCTGCTATGGTTTTGTGTGCCAAACTTTGGACTAGTACTAGTTGGAATCAACAGATTTTGCAAGAAACTTCAATCTTTTTCAAAACTTGCCAACATTGACATCTCAGAAAACGGAATGTATGTAAGCAAGTGATCCACTGCGAGAGGTGACGGCACAAGTACTGACCTCAATGGGTGGGGTCTTGGGAATAAAACTCCTCCTTTCTTCCCTTATATGTTCACAACACATGTGGAAATCATGAGCAAAGATTGCAAGAATTCACTTTGTTTTTGTTAGCCTATTGCTATGGGAGTTTCTGATCACTAGTGTTAGTATATTTTTAATAGAGGCTTTGCAATTGCGTCACGGAGCCGCCATGCTGGAGGACATTCACGCCAAATACACGTGGTTTTGTGCCGAACGCACTGCAAAGTGTGCACTGTGATATGCACGGTGTGTACAAATTCAACGAGCAAGCGCGTCCCGTATGGTTTACTACGTAGTTACATGTACTCCAACATGGCCGCCGGAGAGTATTATGACGTCATGTGAAAAGCCTCTATACTAGGAGTAAAAAAATCATAACTTCCTAATTTTTTAGATCAGAAAATGGAACAGTTCTCTTTATTTGGAACAGTCAGCAGGAATGTGTCACACCCATTAGTGATATAAAGTAGCACATCTCAAAAGTTCTTGGAAGTCTCTTAGTCAAAGAATTCATTTTTGTCACTGTAGAAACTATGGTCAAGCCATGTGCATGTGATGTAAATGCGCCTGTTGTTCATGTACTGTACCTGGTAATGTTGGACAATTCTAATTATGTGACCTGCCATTATACAGCACAGTCATTTAAGTATTACATACCCTTCCTTTTGGACGAATCCATCCTTTGTAATCAATGTTTCCCCGCTTTTCCTCCAGATAGAACTGAATCCAATTATGGAAACCAATAACATCTTTTTGGCCACCAGGTGGACCCCTGCACTCACCAACAAAGACATGTTCAAAGCCAGATGAATCAGCTTCTCTTTAGTAACAAAAAATTACAATGACAATAATCAGAATAATAAATATGACAATAACCATGAGAAAAACCTACCCTTTACTCATTTGAAACATTTGAAGTACCCAAGCAGAAAGAAGATAAATATGGACAGCCATTGCTGCTTTTGTGTTCAATTTCATAGAAGAATGCAATTACAATGCCTCTATTGTGCTGGTCAAAATGATGCCATGACATCCCATATGTTCTCATTAAAATGTAGCATGGTGAAAAATAGTTTTGTGCTTCCTCAGATTATCTTTAACCTCCTCCAGCAACAGTAGGGTTCATCTTCTGACCATTATATGTCCACATATCATATCTGAAATCTATTTAAATTTCTTACCTTGATATCCTGTGAGACCATAACACATTAACAAACCAAACATCAAATCTACCCAAGTTTCCCATATTGAGATATTGCATTAACATGGTTTTCAGAGTTTGACCCCTAGTGACTCTACATGACCTTTGACCTCCACCAAAAACAAATGGAACCATCTTCTCAAGATAAACACATCCATGAACTAAATATCAAATCCATCCCAACTTCTTATCCTGAGGTATTCTCTTGACAAGTTTTTCAGACTTTGACTCCTGGTAACCCTAGATGATCTTTGACCTTCACCAAAGACAAAAAGGACCATCTTCCACCCATAACACACATGAAATACTGTACATACAAGTTTTCTATTCTTAGATATCATTGAAAAGGATTTCTGACTTTGACCCCTGGTGAGCCCAAATGGCCTCTGACCTCTACCACAAACAATAGGGACCATTCAATATAATGCATTAACATATACCAAGTGTGAAATCTACCCAAGTTTCCTATCTTTAGATATCAAGTAAACAAAGTTTTCTGACTTGAACAAAGCGTTCAGGCGTTGCCCCCTGGTGACCCCAAATTACCTTTGACCTTTACCTTAAACAATAGCATTCTTCCTCTTTAATGTGTAGTATGATATTCTTGTCTTGGGGCAGCTTGCCAACAAGCAAAGTGTCACAAAGACACACACAAGCCATGACTGCATTGGTTTCTCTTATCATTGAAACCCAAAGAGTCAAACAAGTACCAAATCAGTCTGGTTTACTCATATTTATTCATTTTGTTACACCATACATGACCTGACCAAACTTATGACTTTAATTACTTGCAAAAAACTTACTTAAATCTTGAACTGTTTCACAAACGCACAGTAATAAATACTATTGCAGATATCTTTATTGGCAAATTTTCTTAAAATGCTGGTACTTTTTGACCATTATGCCTATGCTGGAGGAAAACTTTAATGCAACACCTAGTCAATCAGGGCTGTTAGTCCCACTATTCTATTACTTTACATAAATCAACAGTTTAGTAGTGTTAGTGTAATTACAACAACACTCAATTTTTACATATTCAGGGTTTTCCCTGGGCCTTTTGAAAGTCACGCCCCGCGACGTTCAAGCTTCAAAATCAAGGAGGCCGCGACGTTCAAAACACGGCTGGGATGTTCAAAACTGCTGCCAGCTAGCTTCCATAATTTTTCTTCTCTCTGTCAACAATTGCTTTTGTTGTTAATACAATAAATGACAAAATCATTGACTTATTTGTAAAACTGCAACTAACTTTTTTAGCTTCCATGCACATAACACTGCATGCGAGTTGGAGCTCTGTATGTATAGCCCATAGGGCCTACGTACTACTGAACAAGTAACAACACAGTATTATTAAGTAGCCTGCACTTGCCCTCGTAGGCTCGAATCAGGAAACTGTTGTGCTCACTCCGGAGCACAGTAGCTACGTGGCACAACACGACTTGCACGACCAAAACACAAACGCCTGTTTTTGCAGGTTAGAGGCGGGGCTAATGTCTCAGATTTGGGAAATTATCAATCAAACAAACGAACCATATCATTGTATCTTTATGATGAAATCCCATATATTTCCTGTTACTTCGTTCTTAAATCTCACGCCACAATTCAGAAAATCGGAAAATGAAGTTGTGCGAACGTACACTGCAGTCTTAACCCCCAGTAAATACTCCATCTCTGACCTGTTTTGCCCGACTACAATAAAAGTTTTAGAAATTTGATCGTAGCACAAATGCAATGGGAGTATTAGAATTCTATGGAAAGACGGTTGGTTTCTACACGTTATTCCTACACAGTAAAACTGCATGGACGATATCCCGAGTATGATTCGCTGATTAAAAGCAATAACGAACCAATCATGATGTTTCTTACGTAAAGGTAACTTAAAATAAGTGCAATGCACCTTATGTGTTTGATGTCATGTGTATGATGTCATAGAACCCTTGCTTTCCCGAATCCCGACAACGAAAAAGATCGGTATGCACACAATCTATGATTGTTTGCAGCCACGTGCTCCATTGCTTTTATAAATTCTGGCATTCAGTCAGTCATTACCACCCATTATTTGCAAACTGAAAACACAGCAAAAATATACTTCAAACTTGCCTTTAGTTTTGTAAACTTCGTCCTTTAACTTCCCGCCTAAACGGGATGCATTGATAGTCACAAACGTAAAATTTTATCCCTGCCATGGAAGTGATCGTTTGATATTTTCTGATATAACCCTGGAACATGGAATTAGATTTAGAATTCCATTCAATGTGTTTTCCTTGCTTTCTTGCAGAAAGCACCGCGTACGTTGCTGTGCAAACTGTTATGCACAAAACACATTGTACAGACTATCGAGCTGCAGTGTTTCGCCTTTTTTTCAAATCCCCAAGCTTACCATACATGTCTGTGCATGTTTTGTACACTTAGGTCCTAGAATCTTGTGCATATTTGGTGGTTATTATCTTGCATAAATTAAGTTATTTCTAGCATTCCTTCCGTAATGTTATTTACAGTAGGACTTATGCAATGTTGTACGTCATTGCAAACAAAACCAGTGATGCATGTGGTCTCATGCAGCAAAATTCTTGGCCCACGCATGCAGTAGACTCTCGTGCGTATCCGCTTTTTCCGCCAAACAAGGCATCATGTTTTGCTTGGTGACATCATATGCATACGATCCATTTCAAAATTTAAATTGGTCCCTGCATCGTGATTGGTTCAATTGCGTTGATTCTAGCAAGCCAATCACAACTCGCGCCTTCGCCTATGTGATTTAGTGTGTGAAAATACTCAGTCTCGAGACTAGTATTCCTGTTGACTTTGTGTTACGACGATCGCACTTCCCATGCTTACATAGCCAGCTAGCGAAGCAGGGCGAGCCCTGTGCCAAATTCACCATGAAATGGCATCACAAATCTCTGCGTATGTGGATTTTTCGGGGATCTGACTTACGTGCATTTCAGTTGCAGATTCTTTTCAAACGAGACGTAAGTTTTGGACAAGAACTGCTTAAAATATACGGGGATATTTGTATCCGAAAGGAACCATAAGATACGCTGATTGGGGGCAATTGTTTTGCTTCCCAGAACTGCTAAGATTATCATGAATGGTTTGCTCTACATGTGCTTCGTTGAAGCAGGAGAGTAGCTACAGTACATTAATGCAACTACAACCCAGTAAAAGAATGCAAATGTTTCGACATGATTGGGGGATGAAAAATAGAATGAGCATGATGTTGGCCTAAGAACTAAATTATTAAAGGACATGTGACATCGACTGCAAACAAACCTACTGTATTAACGGTTGATTTTTATCCCCACTTTTGAAGTGAAAATATTACACCTACAAAAAAGAAATCCCGTTCGTGAAACAAACGGAAATTTTCCCAATATTTTCTAGCCTGAACTTGTAATATTGCAAGCCGGCCCAATTATGCCGACCCAATTATGTCAATTTTGTTGAGCTACGGGCGCGGCCAACCAGGGATAAAAATCATCCGGTGCCAGCGCTAAATAAAAGCCATGCCGATAAAGCAAAACTTTTGAAGCAGAAATTAAGTGATATAAAGCCAACGTGACAGCTATCAGTACAGTAGATCAAAATTTGTACGAATGTGAGTTTCAGTGCTAATATTTTTGGGTCCAGTTACAGAAATTGTGTTGACTAATTTGCCTTAAAAGTGTCACCATTTTGCGTCTAGCGACTTGCATAAGTCACAAAATTTCCAAAAGGGGAGGGGCACACCCCCTCCCCTTATACCTCTTCCCCAGGCCGGCGATCCACCTATGGACGCATCAGATGCGCGACATTCAATTCTAAACCCAGGGAAAATCCTGATATTGTGTCTATTTCTCAAATATTAGTAACAGACTTCAGTATTGAAAACTGAACTGATGCTGTAGAAATACTGGCATTGTTGCATTATCTTTACAACACTGGTAAAAACATAATTCTGAGAAAAGTTGCAGTAATGATTTCTCATATGTAAAGTTTACAAACTACTATTAGCCATATGACAAGTAGTAAAAAAAAAAAAAAACAAAAACAAAAAAAAACAAAAAAAAAAACAGTAGGAAGGGTGGCATAATAAAACTTCATACCTCATTCCCCTTGTTCGTCTGTAAAGTTTAAACCATAGATCATAGAGTAGTTGCTTAAAAGCTCCAGTATCCTTGGGAGCTAGGTTCTTTTCATAAAGATATTTATGACATCTCTTCATAACCTAGAAGGAACCATAGCCAAATTACACTGCGTTAGAATAAAGATGACTACTACTGTATGTCATTGTATTATATTTGCTATATTCAAAAACAGAATGCAAACAGTGAATCAAATTTTCAATGAATTGTTCTAACCTTCACTTTTCCAAAAAAAAAAAAAAAAATTAATATTATGAATATTTTCTGAAAACTTTGGTTTTAATTGATGTGATGCATCCAAGAATACCATGAATGAGGCCATCATGCTCGCTGTTTCTCTTTTTGATCTAAAACCGACCAACCATCAGGATTCTAGTCATAAATCAGCTTGGTCCAAGCAGTAAATAAAGAAATTATATCTGCAATACTTGCTAGTGACAGTACCTAACAAAAGTAGAAGATGCAATAGTTGCTAGTGACAAGAAATTTTGTTTTAGATGGCTTCCAACTTTGACTGCCACTGAGCAATCACTTTCACAAACCAGAAGACCAAAGGCCTTACTGATGAATAAACATCTGACACAACTACTTCTGACCTGGCTCGCAGAGAGTTAAGAATTAATGGACACTGCTCCATCAAATTTGAAGTGATGAAAATTAGCATTCTGGAAACCTTGGGATTTCAATCCCTAGCTGGGTCAAAACAAGCCAAATTTGATTTAAATGGTTGAGTGGATGGTAACTTTAAAGGTTGTGTGACATGACTGCTGCAAAAAGCATTTAAAAACCAAGGAAATAGCCATAACTCCCATAAAAAAATGTCCACTTTTTTTCTTATTTCTTTAATAATAAAAAGAAATAAGATTTCTTTAATAAATATAAGCTCAATGCACAAATTTTGAGATGTCACGAGAGGGACATGCCATATATGCCTTAATACTATTCCTTTGCTTTTTACCATCTTTATTTCAAGGACAGACACAACATTAGTTTGTCCTGAGAAAGGATTTTTCAGTATTTTGCAAGTTTAAATTGTATCCTTGAAATCATTAGTATAAAAAACAAAACCATAAACTATCTGATGATTTAGGCAAAAGATAATTAATATAGAGTTAATACAAAGGTAAGGTTGTACCTTATTGCATTTGTTTTTGGAAATTTAATCCTTTTTAAAACCAATATTTATTGGCGAAGGGTGATAGATAATTAAAAGTAAGGCAGTATGGTAACCTTTTTTTCACATAATAAGTTTCCCTAAGATAGAAATTCAGTTCCTTGTAGCTCAAGAATAGTTTGTTCAACTTCACCCAAACTTTCAACTTTTCAAAAGATGCAACTTCCATAACTCTTCTTGTGCATAATATTTTGAGGAGATACTTTAACGCTACTATTGGGGTTTATTGTTGAGACCAAATGATTTGATAATGACTAGAGCTATTTTCTTTCAATGCTATTTTGGAGCATTTTCAATGCAATGTTTTCCTTTTAATAACTGCCCTTCAAAGACTGAGGTCTTACAGAATGATAAACTAAAATGGTTATGTCTCAGCTTTTGGGCACAAAATGTAAGAGTAAGATCAAATTATATTCCATGCAGTCACTGAAAAACCACATTGAAAAGATATTCTCTTTTTGACCTCTATGTGTGCTCCTCAAGAATTTAGAGATGCATTCAATGCAGGGCACAAACATGCCACTGTGGAGATTCTTACATAATTTCTTTCTTGAGATATCTTGGTTATCGGGTATAAAGTGAGGCGTGACATGCCAGACTGTATTCACAAGTCCCAAAAGGTGAATTTTCAAGACAAGAATTGTATTTTTCAAAACCATACCCAGACAAGCCAATGAAGTCTCAAAACACATCTTCAACCCTTATTACCCATTCCAAATACTTGCATTATACAATAGTATACAGCTGCAATCCTTCAAACTAATTCTTTACATTCATTTGTTGTTGTATCTGGTCAGAATTACTGCAAGTCCTGACCTATTAAACGGATCCCCCTTGAACTAACATCTGGGTAGATTTCTGAATCTGGAAGAAGTTCCCAACTATGAAGAATATTAGAAACCTTAAAAGCATCCTGATAAAAACTCAAGTACAATAGGCCTAGGCTATAACTATGCCCATCTCACCCTTTAGCCTTGTTGTTACCTACAGTATCAACCCTCTGTCAGAAGTACGAAATATGTATATTGCAGAGCATGAAAGATGAATTGAAATTGTCCAATTAACATCTTCACAGGAAACTCCTGAGCTGAGATATAAAATGATGTTCTTTATTCACTTAATTCAAAATGGTACCTTGTACAATACTTTGTTAATGTCATTCTTAAAGGGGCTCATTCAGTTGGTTCATGAAATTCAACAAATGTTTCCAAACCTGTTTAGGTTTTCTTGACATACCAGTGACAAATGCTCCTACCATCCTTCCTGTCATAAAAGGTGACTAAAAGGGACAGACTTGGACTGTTTTATCTAGATGAAACTATTTAAGACGTTCATGTTGGTGTGTTGTTAAATCTCATCCAACTAATTCCTTTGTACCTTGACATATTATGTTAACAAGCTTTTCAGAATGGACATCTGGCAACCCCTGATGACTTTTGATCTCCTCTAAAAACTTAAGGATCATCTGCTCAGCATCAAGTATTCACAAGCCAAGTACAGTAAGGAGTACTGATACAGGATTTGAAGGGTATCTTCTACAATATCTTAATTTTTCTTGCTTGAAAGGATCCTTGTGAATGGTCACAGGTAGAGGCCTGTAACATCTAATGCTGCTGAGCTGCCTACCCCAAATGAAGTTTAAGTGAAATTTACATAATAAACATTGTTAACTCTAGTCTATAACAGACTTTGAAAACAGACATGATGTTAACTATTAATAGCAAACCTTGGTTTTCATAATTTCATCCAGAAAGGTTCTGTTTTCCCTCTCCTCCTCTGGAGTGACTTCTTCTGCAATTCCTGTCTCTGATGCGTAGTTATCAAGCAGGGCTATGAAAGCTAAAAAGTAACAAAACATTACAAAGCAATTGCACAGAAAAACTGAGATCAAGCTGTAATGTTTAAGAATACTTGCATCAGCTAAAACTGGAAGTACTCAAATTGCTATATATATATACAGTATTTGTGGGGACCTGCATGGGGTGTGGGTGTCTCACCCATCCCCCAAAATTCATCAGAGTGACAATAGTTGGAATATCTGAAATTCCAGTTGGAATTTTCTCATACTCGCTCTAACACATTTTTTTCTGATTGGGCACATACGTACTTTTCCAAGTAGATCAAGGGCTATAGACTTTAACAAGCATCATAAAGCCCTATTTTTGCAAGTTTTTCATACTTTGCCAAATTTTCGTGCTCTCCACACACTTCAGTTTCATCCCTTTAGTAATTATCAGCAGCATTTCAACCAAATCTAAACTATGCATTCAATACTGGTTGATTGTTAGTCTGGATATGGCACAGCCCCAGCTTGATTTCCAGTTTTCCACCAGGGGCATGTAAGCTATATTTCTGTACAGATAGGGTAAGGTGGGGTTACAGGGATTTTGCGACCAAGAATCACCTTTGAAAAACAGTTCTCTCACAAATCGTTATTTAATTAATGAAATTTTCATGCGCTTGCAAGCTTCTGGTACTCAGCAGAGGTTTAAAGGTTGATTTCTAACCAATTGGTATAAGGCAGGCCGGCCGGCCACAGACTTTTTTCGGCATGCTTCTGACCTTACTTGATGTTGTTATACAGATCAATATTCCTCCTGATATAACAACTCACACAGACTCATAGCAGCAAAAGTTAATAGTATTTTACAAATTCAGAGCACAGATTACCTAGTCACCAGGTGGTTTGCAGATGGGTTTTGTTGTGGAATTCAACTGATTGAAGATTCTGAAACTGGCAACTTTCTGCTATTGGTGCGCAAGCATAGACTATTGGTCTTGCTTGTTAAAACATGCCATCAAATGTAGAAAATTTTGCATTCCATCACTTTTCCAAAAGGCCGAAATTTTCCAACAGGAAGGATATCCAGGGAGAGTGTCCCCTTCCCTTGACCTCTCCCTATGACAGAGATCTATCAGTCATTGCACCCCTCTATTGAAACTCCATGCAAACACATGACAGGAATAGGTCAGGTGGGCGAAATCCACCCATGATTACTCTATTGGTCTTCTGACAGACTTAAGTCTGTTAAAGTCTGTGTGGGTGTTTAGATACTGTACGTTGAGTACCAATTCTCAAGTCCTTGCGTAGCTAGAGTGAAACACTACTGTACCATCTCATCTCTTGCAGAATTTTTCCTTTTCTTTCAATGTGATGAATATGAAAAACAAATTTTAATATACTGTAATGGTACAGTAGCTTATGGTGCTAATCTTTTTTAAAGACACAAAAAAAGGTAGGGAAGTGAAACCCCTGTGAAACTCCTTCCCTTATTCACTAAACTCCTAGACTTTTTGTCTTGATTTCAAGCTGACATCAATATTTCACTGCATTTGATAGACCATAAAAGTTTCTGCCAAAAGGGGGCATATAGGCCTGGGAAATGCCATTTCTGGCTATCTGAGGTCTCGTAATTTTTCAAAATTTTCTGAAGGCTCTGTGCCAACCAATGGTGGTGTTCTTGATGTTTTGAGGCCTTAAGTTTTAAGATTTTCAAAGGTGTGCTAGTTAGTTTAGTGGGATAGTTTTACGGCCCAGTTTCCAACCTATTGCTTTAAGTCAAGCTGACCTTTTACCAGTTGTGGCTCACTGGCTTGTTTTCCCTACTCCATTGCTTAAGCAGAGAATCACAGACAACCACAGAATGTTCCATTTTTAGAGTCTTTGGTATGACTTCACCTGGGAATAGAACCTGGGCCTTCTGAGTGAGAGGAGATGCTCCAACTGTTAGACTAAACACGCGGTCCTGGTGTGCTACAAAGCATGCGATTTCAATAAACTTTAATAGATTAAAAAGAGTTCGCATTCTTTTCTTAGGTGTGCAAAAATCACACCTCTAACACTGATCTGATGTGAGTGATGGTATGGGATCACACTATCATATGCCTAAAAATTCAAGGCCTGTGTTTTACATACATATTCATACCTTTAAAAGTTGGTAACTTCTTCAGCTTATCTTCATTGACTCGGGTAAATAAAGGGTCTTTGGCATGATCTTCCCTTCCTTCTTTATAGACTTTAGTTTCTCCTTGAAGATCTAACACATAATCCTTTCCTGGTTTCAGTCTGTTTTTGTCTAAATCCCATAGTTCATTACATATCTTGGACAATTCTGGATTTGGTTGAAAACTGCATGTACCATAAGAAGGACCATAAAAGAAAGCAGAATATTATTCCTGTGATGTACAGATATCACTTAAAGTGTACCTCAAGCCAAAAATTCAAAGATATATACTACAGAGCATGAAAATGAATTCGTCCAATTCCTATCTTCATAGGACATTCTTGAGCCAAGATATAAAATGTTGAAGTTTATTCACTCAATTTAAAATGATACTTTGTGCAAAAATTTGTGATTTGTTGTACGAGTCATTCTACAGTAATATTATGATTGTATGTCTACTGAAGGTGCAACAAAAATGAAAAAAAAAAAAAAAAATGACTACAGTTTTACGTCACAATTGTATGTCATGCATCCCCATAGATCCTACAAAATCTAAAATTTAACAATAGATACTGTACAGAACCTTCAATTCTGAATTTGCAGAGCAGCAAATAACTACCCTAAGCTGCATTGAACATTTTGGGCTAAAAATGTTCTTTGACTTCCACCAACAATGATACAGTCCATCTATTAGTATGGGTAATGTACAGGCCAAGTATGAGATCCCTCACTGTTACAGTACCCTCCTTTAGATATTGTGTTTACAAGGTTTTGATCATCTGACCTCTGGCGACCCCAAATGATCTTTGACTTCCATCAAAAACAACAGGCTTCATCTACTTGGTATGACCAATGCACATGCTAAGTGTGAGATATCCCTTATTTATCCAACTTGAGATATCATGTTGACAAGAAATTCCCCCAAATTCCTCAAGTATTAAAGATTTGACCTCTGGTGACCCCAAATGACCTTTGACTGTACCAAAATCAAAAGGGATCAATATACTCAATACTGAAAACCCTCAGACTAAATAAAAGCATAGTGACATGTACCCTTCTTGAGATATCTTGTTTACAATGTTTTAAAATTTTGACCCAGATGATGACCCCACATGACCTTTGACCTCCACCAAAAACACGAGGGATGATCTACTCAATATGGCCAACTTACACACCAAATTTGCAATCACTCACACTTAGCCTTCTTGAGATATGTTCACAAGCGTCTCACACACACCACCACCACTACATAGATTCCTTGCCTGCCTTTGGCAAGAAATCAAAAATGCTCAAAAACAAATGAGGTTTTTATTGAAGAATCTGTCATTTCTATTAGTAACATCAAGAAGTTTTTTCAGTCCTGACAACAGGAGATTGTTGAATAATAATATTTTACCATGAGATCTGAATGTTTCACACCATGTCACCTTTTCATTTATGCAGCGGTGTACAGTTTAGGTTCATATTCTACATTCTCTGTACTTCTGTAGTCCATTCTATATTTACACTACAATGATAGGATATGGGCAATTACACGGTAAACCAACACAGAATGATCCTATTGGGGTTTTCGAAACAAAAATTGATGTTTTCACTGTTCTGTTAGTATAGATTATTTGAAGCAGAGAGATAGCGTAAGCAATTTCAACTTGCTACCTGGATGTTAAAAATTTATTGACACTCTATGGGAAAATAACAGTTGAACATTGACATACACCTAGAAAAAAATATAATGGTCGAACAATTTGACATTCATCACATGAAAGGCAATTTTTCAGCATGTTTATAGTCTACCGAGTCTTTGCTATTTTATTAGCATAGCCTTTGTTAATGCCTAACACACACCAAAGTTTGAGTTTATATTTGATGCATGTTAGGCTCACCAGACCATGAAATAGGTAGCGGTGGAACAGTATGTCAAAATTGTTCGACCCTTACAAATTTACCACAAAAAATGACAAAACTCAAAATGTCTATAGCATATGTGGTTCCTTTTCTGCATGTAGGCTATATATTAAGTTTAAAGGAGCTTATAAAACTCACACAAACTTTATGTTACAATGCACGTATGGGAGTACGGAGGCACTTCTGACAAAGTTTGACATAAAGATGCATCACCATGTTTCAATGTCAAACTTTTTAAGATTTGACACCACAGCTCCATGTACAGAAACAAATGATATCTTCAGTGAACATTTACAAACCACCTTAGGTTGAGAATTTTGAGGACACAGGAAGGGTCATTTACAGTTATAAGCATTTTGAGTTTTTTAAGTTTTTGTGGTAAGTATATAATGGGCAAACATTTTTGACGTACAGTTACCATTACCTATACCATGCTCTCATGAGCTCAATATGCATCAAATGTTTCTTTTTCTTTGGTGTGTGTTAGGCATGAACTTACACTATCCTAATACTGTAAAATACCTAAGCTAAGACAAAGAATATCATTAACAGTTTGAAAAATTTTCTATCATGAAATGTTTGTCAAAATGTTTGAATGTTACACTTCTTCTTGATGTATGTCAATGTTCAATCATTATTTTCCCATAGGATCTCAATGCGGCTATATTTTCAGCATTGAAGGAAGGAGTTGAAATTGTTTTACGCTTTCTCTCTGATTCAAATAATTCATACTGCAAATAGTGGAACAATGAAATATCAATGTTTCTATGAAAAACCTCCTCTCTGATCATTATGTGTTGGTTTAAGGGTTGTAGACTTACCTTACTGATGGTTGCTGGGGGGCGAGAACAACAATGGGTCTATTCAGAGTGTGTATCAAGTGTGTGGGCTGGCTCTCCTCTTCACAGCCACAGCATATGCAAAAGGGGAGTGGCTTAAAACTACCCTTCAGTGACTCTGTGGGCAGTCAAGGCTCATCTTTCAGCAATGGTTGCCATGTCCTTTTGCTATGGTAACAAAAGGAGCTGCTCAGATAGAAAACCTTGAATGGATTAATGATTAACTGTGCCTTATTTGGGATGCAGTTTCAGTCAGTGTAGCTCTTTCACTGAATTCAACCACCCATGGAGAGCTACTTCTTTTCATACCAGTCTGCCACTCAAAGCAGTTACTAAGGAAAGCTTTTGTTAGTGAAAACTCATAGCTCTCCTGCTAGCTCATTAAGCTGTGTATGGACTGGGCTGTGTTCACTGAAGAGTGCACAAGCTGAACAATGGCTTGCAGTTTTGCCCCGTCAAGAAACCAGGGGAAGAATTAGAGACAGTCCCTTACTGCATAATTGCCCATATACTGTACATGAATTACTATTATGGCTGCCAATGCAGAAAACAAACTCCACACTTACCTACTTTGAGCCATCTTTCTTACTCAAGACTGAAACCTGCAATACAATGTAAATATCACAGGACTGAAATATATACCATCATATTAATCAAACAGGTAGATGATGTTAGATGCCATCAACTCATGTCTGACCTTGCAACTTCTAATAAATAAATATATATGGTTAACATTCATCTATCAGATGTCTCTCCCCAACATAAGATGTCTTATGGTATCTGATAAATTTGGCAGTACTGCAGCTTGATAATTCTGTCACTCTCAGTTCTTCCAAAGAAAGCAGGAAAAAAGTTAGTTTTATACCTGCTTGCGAGTCAAATTTCCCACAGTTTTTAAATGATGTCAGGCACTGAAACTTCCTCGGAAGAGCCAAAATTTCCCTCAATACACAATGATTTCCCTGCTGTAACCTTCCCAAATTGCAAGTTAACAGTACTTCTTTGCTCATTTTGGGTCAGAATTAAAACACATCACAAAAAGTAAGTGTTACCTTATTGTTAACCCTTGCATCTGGCAATAGACATCTTTGCTTTGCAACATACTAAATGATAGTGAGAAAATTCACAATACTTCATCACGCTGGATGAAATAAACTGGAAGTTTTACATCAATGCAGTTTGGTATACAACATCGGTATCCTTGTCAAAGGACTCACCCTTGACAGTCCACCATATACACAGTCCCGACCAGAAGTCTTATAGCCTGCGTTTGAGTACCTACAACAGATCAACCATATGGGTACCTACTTTTTTTTCATTTAAAAGGGCAATCAGATTTTGGTAGTGTCACTGAGACAATTACCCTTTTGATATAGCACCCCAATTTCATGTTCTGAACTAATTGTTTGCCAGGAATAAACAGACATTGACAGATCTTTTAGGTGTGAAAAAACCTTAATTATTGTGCTAGCTGCTGTTGGATGAGTAACTATAATGCTTAAATAAAAGACGAGACAGCCTCCTCCAACATGAATATCCATGCGCAAATACAGTATGTTAACGCTTTGCCAGCTAAGCACAAACATTTACGTGTTTCAGATATTTCTGCAGTCTGCTAACCACGCACATTTACATGCTTTTTGAACTCATTTTTGAAAGTCTCAGCCCTTCATGGAAATATCACAAAAACCCTCGATCTAACTACCATATGAAAGTTAACCCAACAAGCTAGCAAATGGTGGGCGCTATTACACAACAGTTGACTGTATAGGGTACACTTGCTTTTAAAACAAAATGGCAGTGCCTACCAAAATGAATGCAAAAGTTTAAAGATCAGTAAATTTCCTAGAGATTCAGAAGATGAAGAGAGAGATGAAAGTGAGGAAAATGTGCGATTTGTTCGATATAACCGTGGAGATTTGGAGGAAGTTGAAGGTCAAAAATAAAGATAATCATACCAGTTTATCAAAGTCTGCGGAGCACTTGCACTAACATTTGGCCTAACGTTAGTGCTACTACACTCCAGCATATACACTGTAGGCCCAACAATAACGGTCTGTGGAAATTGCTTCAGTGCCAAGCATACACAAACACAATATAGCATTAGCTGGCAAAGGGTTAAGTAAAGACTCTTTACATAATTGCCATTACGCCATTACATGATTGGTTGGCACAGAGTATATGAGCAGAAACATATCCGTGCATATTACTCTAGGTTCTGCCAGTACAACGATCTCACCATTGTGCTCAGAATGTTGATGAATTAGAACATGCATTGTTACAAAAACCTTATCAACTTTGTTGATGAGCAACCATGACACCATTTCATTGTAAACATGAATGAGTCTACACTGCACATACTGTAAGAAAATGTTCCTGCAACTGAACCACATAAGGAAGAGGTATAGCATACAGACAGTATGATACAGTAACATACAGTATGGAGCACGCAAAGAAAATGACATTCTTTTGGGACATTTAAAGGGGAAGTTTAAGCAAAAGTTTAATTTTCATATGTGAAAGAGAAACTAAATCTACACAGTGTGGTGAAACTCCCATCTACATGGAACATGCATTTCTCAAGATAACAGTAAACATAGTTACTACAGTAGATTTGTGTTCCAAATAAGCTTAAAGGCAGCAGAGGTTATAACACTTCCTCACATTCACAAGGAATCCTTTGTTTCCCTTTGTTTTTTCAGACTGTTGTGTTGACCTTGAAGTTAATGGGAATAAGACCTCCCTGTGTAAAATGCGAAGTTTGTCGATCATATTCAATCATATTCTGATAATATTGTATTTTTGAAGAGGGAATTGGCTGTAAATTTTAAAGAAAAACAGAGGACTATCCATTAATGTGTGGATATGATGTCATACAGTATGTGTTTGCTTCAAGTTCACTTTTTGTTGAAAATGTGACAACTTTACCTGTTCATATCTGGAGAACCACACACTGGATTTCAATGCAAATTTTATTGAAAGGCTAACCATGAGTACTATACCCCTCTAAGATATCAAAACTTAAAGTGCCCATAAACCCTTCTTTTAATTGTTGGCTAAATTGTATTCTTTTTGTTTATAAATGCAGCTATACACCAAGGCAGTGTGCAATCATTTCCAAACAGACAAGCAAAATTTTCTATCTTGGAGTATCTACTCCGTCAGACTGCTTCAGAGTAATTTTACCTGTCTATAAACAGTTTTGTTGTGAATATCAAGAAAGGCTCCAATTGTACACACTACTGATAGCAGTTGAGTTTGCAATTGAGTTGAGTTTATCATCATAGATGCATCTGTTTTCTATTATCATATACCTAGCATAAAATAGTAGCTTAACATAATCTTTAACTTTTTTAAAATTAGGAGTTTCTCTAATAAATTGGAGTAGGTCACAGCTCCAAGTGCTTGTTAATGAACTTGGTACCAGTTACTCAAAAAAAAAATTCTCAGTGAGACAGGAAAGAATTTTGAGAGTGCAATGAATCAAGACCGAGGCAAACTGGTCATGAGGCCAAAACCAGTCTCAAGTACTACACTGCCCCAAAGCATTTCTAAGGGGAATACATTTTTAGATGGGTTTTTAGCATTTACTGTAACTGCATGATGACACTTTTTTTGAATGCTTCTGTCTTTCCCATCCCCAGCCATGAGTGCTTTGATATCCAGCAGTAACTTCCTTTTTCATGGCTTCTTTTCATCACCTTTCATCTTTTCCCTTTTACATTTTCTTTCCTTTTGCCATCTTGATTTTACTTTGGAGTTTGAGTTTTTCTTCCTTTAGGGACAGTTGGGCACATTGTTCAAGCCCAAGTGCATTTCATGCAATGTAGGTGGGAGATCTTCTGCATGGACTCACAAATTTGGCCAGTGTGGCAGACTACTGTACCAACTAGCCTTTTGTGGGCACATGAAATACCAGATGGAGTGAGCACTGATTCCTTCATGGTGTACAGTAGCGGTCACCAAATTATATTCTCTGTACACTGGTAGGCAATTTGGTCAACTCCCACGAATATGTTCACCTACAGCAAGGTACACTGTGCATCACCTGTACATGGGTTGCCAATGAATGATGTATGCATCATGTACCTGTATACAGTACACAATATATACAGTACCCCAGTCTGTATTTCATGCACTACTGTACTATACAAAGATCTTCAGCGTGAGCACTGACTATGTGCTAAAGCGTTTTACCAGTGTGTCGATTGGTGGCAAAACGGTTGGCTCTGTGTTTTTTGCAAACATAAAAAATCTTTCTTGGTACACATCTATTTGCTTTGGTGTTTCAGCATGCACGAAAATGTGATTAATAAGCAAATTAGTCAACTCCGGACAAGACTTTGATGCATACTTCCGTGCTGTACCTGTACACGTCCTGCCCATAAATGTTTTATGCATCCTGTACATGTATAGCTATGTGTGTACAATTGCCTATGGATTGCTACTACTGTATCTACAGTACAGTACTTCTAGCATGTGTACAATATTTACCTGCACGTATACTGCCAACTGTACTGTATGGTGATTATGCAATGCAACAGGCACATGTATGCTGTACATGAACACATACAGATTATTGTACTATACTGTATATTGCAATAATTGCATTGTATATCTGCATACTGTAAAATCCTGGTGTATGATCACATAGACATCAGAATGCACTCTGGGATATATTGTACAATTTCTACACATGTATGCATTGCCAATGTATGGTAACTGTTTATGCACCATAGTGCTACATCACTCTTATGCCATACTGTATCTCAAGTACTGTACTTTCAACTGGATGCTGTTGTGCATTCCAAACTTCAAATCAAAACTGAATTATGAAACGTTGCCACAAGGGATTATCTGCATGGTCAAGGGGTTTGAGTGTCCGACATGTAACCAGAAGGTCTGCCATACTGTAGTTCTGGATAAACTCCTGGCTGGGTCAACTGAAGACTACAAAAAATGGAGCCTCCTGCCATTGTGCTTGGTGATCCACATAAGTGATGGAGTATGCAGAAAACAAGCCAGTGAGCTCCAAATGGGAAAAAGGGTGACCCGACTTTTTAAATTGGTTAGAAATTGAAAAGTCACCAGATACCTACAGTATTACCTCACTAAATGCCCAATAAAGGATAGATACATTTCAAAGGAGGGAAAAGTAATTCTCACATCAAAAGTCATCGCTCCTTAGAGTTTCAGACATACAGTAAAAATCTACTGTACAGTAGTTATGTTAATACATAGTGAACCAATGTATTGTGAAAAAAATACTTTCAGCATCTTTTAATTCCAAGCGATACAACCACTTGTGGGAATAGAAGGCACAGTTGTCCACTTTAAAGATGATCTCCCCTAGCTTGAGTCACCCCCAGCAATTTTAATGAAACACTGTGTTGGCTTCAGACAGTGAACAATACTGTACATTCTCAGTAATTAGGAGTACCTGTGTACCAATACCACCATTAAGGAATTCAACAAACCATAGTATATGGCAACACTAAAATGCACGATCCTACACTACAGTAGTTTTGCAAAGGTTACATTTGCATGACTCAATAGGTTTTCCCGTTCGCAAAACCAAAAAGGGAGCCACAACTCCCCAGAGAATTATTGCCCAATCAGTGTATTACCTTTCATTAATAACCTTCTTGAAAACACTATTGCAAAACATCTTTGAATTTCATTTAAAGATAACAAGACACTATTTGACCACCAATTTGGCTTCGAGAAGTGTCATGATACTAGCCACGCACTCCTTAAAAACCACAAATTGTGTATACCCAATAACCCAACCTGACCTAAGGCCTATACTGTACTGACAGTAGATCTAAAAAAGTGTTTGACACTGTTGACTGCAGAATTCTCCTTGCAAAGTTGTACAGTTATGGAGTTTGTGGTAAAGCTTTTCATGTTATCTCTTTTCCTTACATTTTTGGAAGGAAGCAACTCATGCAAGTTAACAGTGTGTTATCTAATTATACAAGTATAAATATTAGTGTCCCCCACCGTTCTGGTCTTGGACATTTATTTTTCTTGATAAATGATATGCATAATGTGTAGTCCTCAATAAATCTGTTAGACTTTTTGCTGATGACACCAATGTTCTCATTCCTGGTAATGACTGCAATAAGCTTGTTTGTAAGGCATAAGCCATTTTAATTAAGGGAGCTCAAAACTTGGTTTGACTCCAACAAAGTTACTCTCTACTGTACCTTCTATTGGCGAAACTACTTTTTCGATCTTTCATTCTAATGAAAGTGGTGCCCAGGCATTCCTGTCCCGGTCATTTCACATCAAGTGACTGCCTGTGCTAAATAATGTACTATACTGTAGTTGTACTGATTGACAACAAGCTCTCGTTCCAAAATCATATTGATGACCTGTGCAATAGCCTCATTAAATGCAGCAGCATTTTCTACTGCCTTTGGACCTTGCCTCCCCTCTCAGCTGCTATGTAACTCTTAATTATTCTCTCATTTACTCCAAAATATCTTATGGAATAGGAATCTTTGGAATAGTTGGTGCCTCTTTTTCGAGACCCCTTCAAGTCTTACAGAAGAGAACTCTTAAAACCATTACTTTTTCGCAATGTTCAGCATTTACCTGTACAAGTAATCTTGGGATTCTCAAGGTCGGTGACATTCACACCCTCTAACGATGTGAACATTTGTATTCAAATATATACAGTAAATTTATAGTATAAAATGTCAGAGGTACTGTATTTTATAAAAATAATTGTTAACCCCAGAAGGTCCTCATACCTGTATACATTCCAAGCCCCACTAAAAATAATGCACTCATTCCAGTTATCAATTTACCAGGCACAATTCTAAACATGGGAAACTACTGCATAGTAGGGCTACTGGTTTGTTACAAAATTTAGATTGATCCTCCAAATAATATTAAACTTTCTAGATCTATGCAACTTTCAAATCTCATTAAATAGACAATTATTCTACCTACAGTAAGCTTCATGCAAAATTGGACCCCTCTCCTTATTAGCCTAGCCTAGGCCGGATTACCTTAGTTTCCGCTCTCGTCACTTTCTGCCCATCAAAAACAGTGTTTTCCGCCCCTTTTATTTTTAGCAAAAAACATATTTTTGGAGGCAGAATTTAATGGTATGGAATGTCATATCAGTGGTACTTGTGTCAATTGAAGATTGTATCAACTTTTCCTTTAAAGTGTACCTCAAGTCAAAAAATTCAAAAATATATATTGAAGAGCATGAATAAACTTCAACATTTTGTATCTGAGCTCAGGAATGTCCTATGAAGATGGGAGTTGGGTTGCCAAAATCCATTTTTCATGCTCTTTAATATAGGGCCTATATATTTTTGAATTTTTTGACTTTAAGTTTACTTTAAGTTTTAAACATCATCCATGTTTTTTGCTATTCAGTGTCATACTCATTACTGCTGTGCTGACATCTTTCCAAGCAACATTCTCGCTGTAGACTTAAGTATACTAATAAGTACTTACGTACAGGTACAGGATACGATATTTAGTGCTGTGAACAATTTCACACATTCTGCATAAGTCTGCCTATAGACACACAGACTACTTATAGGTAAAAAAATAGAAGTAAGTCCTTGACTTTACTTGACGTTCATAAAATCATCATACAATTCATTCTTTTCGATGAGAATGCTGAAAAAGTTTTTGGCCTAAGTCTATCCACAAATTTTATGGTTGTCTTGTACTTGGATCTGAAATTTAAAATTAAGTTATTTTTAACACATGTACTGTAAGTTCAAACATTACTTTCCACTCCAGGTATGTGTATTTTGGGAGGGGGGGGGAACTAATTGGGTTTAAGTATACCCACAGTAATAGGCTTAGGGTTATATACATGAATTGTAAAGAGGTAAGCTTCACGTATGCATAGTACTGTAAATGGGGTTGGGTAACCTACCCATAGTATGGGTTATAGGGACCAGTCTGAAGCAGGTACAGGATTCAGCCTCACATTGGAATTTTGAATGTGAGGCTGAATCCTGTGCTCCACAAATGTGAGACTGAACTTTTTTTTTTTTCGTGTAAATACGGCAAACATTTGCCCTCTTCCAATCAATACAGTAAACTCCCGTATGAAAGGGATTGCTGATCCAAATTACTCAACATAGGGGCAAGATCTGATGCAACCTCACTAAGGACCCATGGATGGTCATTATCTGGTACAACTGCCTTGTTTCTAAATTTAGGCCTTTCAGGAGCTTCTCAACTCCAAAAGTGGATATGTTGATATCAGTAATTCTACTACAATTAGGTCTGCGAAATGGAATATACAGTAACGTTAAAGCAAGGTTTTGGTAAATAACTCGCAAACTGGGCATTGAAGGCACAGGCCTTATCCAGGTCAGTAATAGCTAGCCATTGATGTATTTACAGTAGTATGGGAGACATAGACTTCTTTTTGATTCTGGAGCGCAATTCAGCCCATTTGCTATGGAGGTCGGGATTTTTATAGTTTTCTTATAAATAGCATGCAACCTATCCCTTCTTCTGGAGGTTACATAATTGTCATTAACCCAAGGGAGAGACAATTTAGTCCTTGTCTTTTTAGAGGAAACATTTTTCTGAACAGTTCTATCAAGAGAGGACGAAATTAACTGCCGGTTTTCCTCCACAGAAAGGCTATTCTGCCCCTCATTAAAATAACCTACAGCAAACTACGGATGTCGCTCCTCAAAGTCTCATAATCCCCCTTAGAAAATTGCCAAAGGAGCCTATGGGGTTGCCTAGTGATTGGAAAAAGACATCTAAATCTACAGCATACAGCCTCATATACTTTAGCTAACAGAGTCCAAGGGAGAGCCTCAGTAAATTGACTGGGCGAATTGGAGATTACTAGGTCAAGGTAATTCAGAGCTAAGAGTGTTTTCAGAGCTAAGAAAAGTAAATGTCATGTTTCATCATGTTTCTAAAAAACTTCTCACTTAAGTCCTGTTTGCTGATGACACATATACTGTATCTTTATCAGCAACTCTAATCCGCAACATCTGGAACAGCTAGTGTGTCTCGCACTCAAACTTTATTTTAAGTGGTTTGCTGTAAATAAGCTCTCATTAAATGTTGAGAAAAATAATTATATGGTCTCCAATAACAGGGAAAACTATAATTCTAATGTTTCTATTGATGGAAGATGCTTGCAGCTAGTAAATTGTGTTAAATTCCTAGGAGTGTACATCGATTTGAAGCTCACATGGAGCGATCATATTTGTAAGATCTCATCTCAAATTTCCAAAGTAGTTGGCAACTTGGTATACTCTGACGACTGAAGTATTTACTCCCTAGAAATGCTCTTCAAATTATCTATCTTACTTTAATCTATCCACACCTTAGCTATTGTTCGGTTATTTAGTCTGCTGCCAGTCATTCCCAACTGAACAAGTTAAATGTATTATAAAAAGGAAAGCTCTATTAGGCATAGGCTATCAGTTCCAAACCATGTGATCACACAAACGATTTATTCAAGTCACTACACCTTCTGAAACTCTGTGACGTAATAAACATGTGCATTGCTACTTTTACTTAGAGTACTGTACCACTCTCTTAAAGGCATCATACCCCATCACTTTCTTAACTTCTTTACACACAAATCTTCAATCCATGATCACAATACCCATCAATCTACATTCCTGCCTCAGGACACTATTCAGACTTCTTCACAACAAAGTTCTCTTGGTAAGAGTGCTACAGTATCAAGCTGTGGAATTCTCTTCCACATGCCATTACAGATATAAAGCCTAGTAAATCTTTTAGGAGAAACTTCTCTCAATATTTAATTGAAACCTATTAAGTAGACTTACGTAGGCTATTTTAATTGTGATGCTTGATCTTGTGCTCCACTGGACTGAAACCGTGTTATGCTGTTATACTCAGGTGGGTTGGGGGGAGAGGGTTGTGGGGGGTGGGGTATGGTGTTTTCTTTTGTAACCCTTTGTTTTACTGGTTTAGGTTTCTCCGAGGGTTGGTCTGTTATTTCTTCCGTCTCTTATTTGTTGAATTTTTGTTACTGCTTTTGTAGGTTGCTTTGTTTTTTGCCATGCTAGGGAGTCCATATTCAAAGCCCAACAGGGTTTTTCATGTACTTCCCTTCACCTCATATATATTAGCCCTTATAATATATTATATTATAATATTATAACATTTGCCAGTTTAGAACATATTTTGTTCTGAAAGCCTTATGACAGGATTTTTTGTGTTAGCGGGGCAAGGGCTGTGATGTGGAGTGTAATGAGCTTAGGCCTTGTAACGTAACACACAGCCCTGTTCAAGGGCTACATGTATATATGCCTCTAGTATTAAGTTTCATCTAACATTTGCAATTATTTTCTATTTATGCATGAAGTGATAAATCAAATAGATGAAACAAAACAAAACAAATTCTCACTTCTACTGTAACAGGAAAGTTTACAAGTTGCTCTGCTGCAAAATCATTAAACAGGCCTATCCAGGAACAATTTCCTGAACTGCTGGTCAACACAATCTGTAATGCGTCCTGTTCATTTAACCAATGCATCTAACCCTCTTTGTCTATAAATTAAAGGCCCAATTTTCAGAGTTGTATTCAAGTCACTTTTCTCCAAGTCAAGTCACAAGTCATTCATTGACAAGTCAAGTCAAGTCACAAGTCATCCAATTCCTGGGTCAAGTCAAGTCACAAGTCACTTAATTTTTTGGCAAGTCAAGTCAAGTCACAAGTCAAATCGTTGCAAGTCAAGTCATGTCACAAGTCATCCATTTTCCGGGTCAAGTCAAGTCACAAGTCATTTTAGCTCAACTTGAATACAATAACATGCTGTTCATGCTGTTTTTATATCTAATCCTGACACAGGATCCCAATCAATGTTCCAGAGATGATGACTGGTGTCTTCCCCAGTCATTATCGACCAACCAGATGGCTTCATTTGGCCCATGTGACACCTCATTTGCACACTCGTGTGAGGAGCAGATAAGCAGGGATGTTCCACTTTTAACCATGATGTTTTACCGACAGGTGCAGGTTTACACCAATTTCCGCAAGGATGTTCCATTTTTCGAAGAAAGAAGTATTTTTTCAGAACTGAGGAAGGGTTTAGGAGGGCACTGTTGGGGTCACTAATTCAGTAATTCACTGTGTGGACGGTTACCAATGGTTATGAAAATCGTTGCATATAACGATATACATCTTGCCTTCATTTGCTCCAACTTTCATCTTGTTTTTCCAATTGCATCACTGCTAAATTATTCAGCTTAGTTCGGCTGATTTTGACAGGCAGAAGTACTATTAAAGTGTGATGTGTCATGACTTTTGGAAACCAATATCTTCACAATATATTCAACCTAGTGTCTGAAAATCACCATTTGTGGTGAAATGCACCCTGTCTTCCAGAATATGGCATAAAAATGCCCTAACTCTTGAATTTGAAATCAGATTTATCCACCACACAGTGGCGGAGCTAGGGATTTTGGGTAGAGGGGGCGAAATAGTCTGCAGGGGCACTTCGAAGGAGTAATTTCCCTGAGCCTCAGCAATACTGAAGTCATGGCTTTTCAGACTTTCCCTTTGATTTTCCACACCTGGTACCACACTTTGCCATTTCTCCTCAGCAAGTTTTGCTATTAAAACATGTTTAAATTTTTTATCCATGGGCCTCCGCAGTAGGAAATGCGGAGGGTGTGGACCAAATTCTTTTAGGGGGAATCTCCGTACTGCCATGAGTTGGCGCGGAGCGCAAGAAAATGTTGGCCCCAAATGCCTCTCAGATTGCTGGAAATGGCATTTCTAAAGCCTATTTACCGTATATAAAGCTCTCAGTGAACTGTTAAGAAATGTTGATGTTAATTTTTCTTCCTCTCTTTCTTTAGGTTTTCTTCATTTTTTTTCTCAGGTTTTTTATTTTCCGGGGAGGGCAAGTTCCACCTTGCCCCTAACTGCGGACGCCCATGTTTCTATCCCTCTCCTCCACATTCTAGTATGAAGGCGGTCATTATATTTTGTGTTATTGTCAGGTTTCGATCTAAGATTTTAATGTAATAATGGGCTACTTTAGATAGATAAAGATTTAACCTGCTAGAGCCAAATGGCAAGCAATCTAACAGGGGAAAAAAGTTATGGAAATTAATCATCGTTAGGTGTACATTTTTGGTATCTGGAAATCAAAATAAGTACACGGAGAAACAGTAATTGACGTAATTTACATCATGTGACCACTCTGAAATAGCCATGAATTAAGTACATTGGAAGAAATAGCCAAGACAAAGGGTCTGCTTGGCTCTCTAGATACCGAATTCATAATAAATAGAAGGAGCTCAAACCTATACCTTATCAGATGTAATTTTCTGGCTTTTGAGACCTCGAAAGTACAGAAATCAGCATATTCGTGGGATTATCGTGCAGTGTCAGAAATAGCAAATTTATCATGAGAATGGTCACTTGAAGTAAAGCAATGGAAACTGCTCATTAAAACTTTTAAACCATTACCACTATGATAACAGTTTTATTTTATTTTAACCTGAATGTTGTCTTCAAATGATTTTGGAAAATGTTGTGAACACTACATACCGGCTATACTGTAGTGTGTGTGTATTGAGTAACTAGGCGGTACAGTGGTATACCACTGTACCGCCTAGTTACTCAATACACATAAGAAAATGGGGTGGGTCACTTTATTATATAGCAAAGAGAGAGATCTTCTTCAAGTTGTTATTGTGCCATTATACATCAGTTACTTGAACGATAGCTACAAGTGTATTCATTTCAACTAGCTGTAACTTAAGATACCTCTCTGACGTGGACCTTCAGAAACGGGTATTCAACTACAGGCCTGTAACCGAGCCGCCTTTCTCTCTAGCTCTGCATGCTGCAATACTGTGTACTGCTCACCATCAGCTGTATACGTCTGCACTGTACTAGTACATGATATGTACAAAGCAAGTGCATGCAAAAACATAGTGTCATCATATCTTCTGAAGCTAGAACATGATTCAGCCTCACATTCCACAAGTGTGCTATGGGAAACAGGTCTGAAGCTAGCACAATTGATTCAACCCTACATATTTCACTGACAAACTGACTGCAATGCGGCTTCGAGAAACTTGCACACAATTTCCGCAAGTAAACTTGTTTGAATTTGTTTTACTCATTCAAATATCTGAAGATTGTATACCCTGTTTTGCGGAGATCTGTTTGTAATGTTCTAACAGAATCAGATCTAAGTTCTCCCTTAATGAAGGCATATGGAGCATTGTAAATTAAAGTGTATGTGTTTGGAAGCCAGGGGTGACGCCAGGATTTGCCCGACAGGGGGGCCAAGCTCCCCGACAGGGGGCCAGAATTTCATGGCCCCGACAAAAGCGATGTTATGTTCCGGTGGAACGTGACTTGGCAGAATTTGAGCTTTCTATTTAAAAAATACTTAAAAATCTGGAATTTATTTGGAGTAAAAATTAAATCTTTTGTAAAAATTTGGCCTTTGTTGTATTTTGGGTGTTTATAGAAAAATCTGTCCTTTTTAAGGGAAAATCAAAAACGTTATATGGGCGACAGCTGAAATTCTTTTGGGGTTACGAACGAAACTGAATCGTACAAGACCAATACGAACTAAGGCTTCGAGACGAGACTAGAAGTTAATTGCCCGGAAAGTGTTCGCCTTTTTGAACGAATCTTTGTCGGAAAATGAAGAGCTTATTATGAAGGAGAAATTGTGGACTTTAATTTGGTTTTTGGTAAGGTTGTCATGAAAAATTGGGTTTCTTTTATTAAGTGATATGCCTTTCAGGAGCAAAATTAGGTAGTATGCCGGGTGATTAACAGAGTTGGCTTTGCTTATTTATTGTACGGAGTATCCATCGAAATTGGAAAATTTTGCCACTTTTAACAATCTAAAGCTAATATTGGAGAAAAATTGAAATCTTACAACAGTTTGGGGGTTTTATGGAGGAATCTGGCGTTCTCATGAGGAAAATTAAGTAGGGGGTGATCTGTAGTTTTGTTGAGGTTACTGAATATTATCATGCAGATTTAGGCCCTCGCCGGACCATACTGGAGCATTCTCCCGAGGAAAAAAATGGCTTCCCATATATTTGAGATTTTATACTTTATTTATTGTCATAGGCGTGCGGGAGCGTGTCAGTTTGGGAGGGGGTAAAATTGCCTTTTGCCGAAAAAATGTAATCCTGCCCGAAAGATTATCTTAGTCGAGCGCACAGAATTTTTTGAAAAATTGAAAACCTCCGGACAGCAGGAAATGGCATTTTCTGGGCTCGTAACTAGAATTAAAGAAGTCCTTTCTTTCAGATTTCTTTCGCAATAAAATTATTTTCACTTTATAATACTGCCCCAAAACGAAGAATAATTTACAAACAGGTACTGTTCTGTTCAGTTATCTATTCGACTAAAACACTATCTATGCGGAGCGCCACCATCAGTTGGCACGGAGAGTACAGAAAATTTGTTAAAAAATCTAACCCCTAGAAAAGCCGGAATGGCATTTCCCAGACTTGTAACCAGAAATGAAGCAGTCGCTATTTTTAGCTTTCTTTCCTTTTAAATAAAAGTTTCAATAGAGAAAAAACCCCAACTTGCTAATGATTAGAAAAGAACCAGATAAAAGGTACTGCTACAGTTAGATGTAATGACCTTGTCTCTTTTCGGGGGGGGGGGGGGACTATGAAACGGAATTGAAAACATACTATAGTGTTTTTGAAGAATCTTCGTTGAATTCGATTGCAAGGTCCACTAAATAGATGAAATTTTTAACGTGACTGCCCGAACTCAAGACTATAAATGGTTTTACTCCCAACGTATTTGAAAATATGTCACGTTACAAGGTGCCTTCAAATAAATTCTCAGTCAGGCTTATGGGGAGAGTTTCTCACACCAGTGTTGATCATTATGTGTGCTGAAAACGACATGGCCGATATTCATTACTTTGTGAGAATTCGGCTGTTGGGGCAGGCCAGATGGCAGACCGTTGGGTACTGCACGCACATGAACAACCTCTCGTCCGTTTTTTAAGGAAAATTCGGAATTGTGAGTTTCCTTGAAGAATATGGTCTTCTAGTAAACAAGATCAAGAAGGTCTTCGGAGTGACTGCAGACCCATATCTTTTATCATGGGTCTGAAGATGAAGGCTCCCCGACGGAATTGGATTTTCTCAACAATAGGGGGCGGGTAGCCCGTCCCCGACGGAGGTATGGCCTTGCGCGCACCGATTGAAGATGGGATGAAGGATATAAGAGCTAGCAAGAAGTGATGGGCTCATTGAGTTGATATCGATGACTTAATGGGAGTGATAAAGGGTCACTATGACATGACAATGCTTATAGATAGCATAATAAGTCAGGTTTCATTTCCAATAGTTATGGGAAAAGCCGAAATTTTGAATTTTGTAATGTCCTGACTTGTAACGGTTTTGTGCACAAATGAAAAAGTGTCTGGTCACGAATTTTTGAAAAGCGAATTGAACCGTTAAGTGCTCATTCATAAAACAGTTATTTGTTTGTAGGATATGGGGATTGTCTAAGATTGACCATTTGTCATTGGTATGTGAAGAAAACTTAACGGGTTTGCAAAAATTTGTGGAATTTTATGAACCAACTCAATATGCATTAAAATAGCGTTACAAATAGTTCAAAAAGAAAAAAATCATGGTCATCTATCCAGTAACTTCAGTCCTTTACGTTTTTCATGTTTAGGCCTCCCCGAAAAATTGTTGTCCTTCTCCGACGGGGGAAGAGATAGGACAAGGTACATAGAATGAGGTTTAACAGAGTTAAGAAGACATTTAAAGTCTATTCCGATATGTATTAAAATAGATTTACAAAACAAAAAATATGTTCTAGTTCGCTCATCCAGTAACTTCAGTCATGGTGGGTTTTTTTTATTATTATTTTTTTTTTAAGGCGTCCCCAACAAAACCGCCTACCTTCCCCGAAGGGGGGGGGGCAGTGTTCCCCGACGGGGGGTCATGCCCCCGCTGGCGCCACCCCTGGTGGATGCTACTAAAGTTATTTTGGACGCAAGTTGTTCCCCTTGTTTGACCACATGGACGTTAATCATGGAGAAGGGGACGCACGAGGAGGTTGTTAGTCCTGCAAATTTTGCAAATTTGATTCCACCCCCTCCCCCTTATATCCCAATAGCCTAGGGACGGGTGTAGATGAGTCTTTCCCACAAACTATACATTTATGGAAGATATTATTTCGGGAGTTCTGATTTATACTTGTGTTGGGTGTTGGCTAATTCACACCTAGTGGCGGAGCTAGGGATTTCGGTCAGAGGGGGCGAAAATGGTCTGCAGGGGCGCTTCGATGAAGCCATGAGCCTCAGCACGATCGAAGCCACGGCTTTTCAGACTTTCCATTTGGTTTTCCGCACCTGGTAGAAGACTACTTTGACATGTCTCTTCAGCATTTTTTTCTATAAAACATGCTTAAGTTTTCTATCCATGGGCCTCCGCGGATTAAAATTCGGGGGGGGGGGGGGTAGGGGCAAATTCTTCAAAGGGGAAGCGCTCCGCGCCAACTCATCGGAGCGCAAGAAAATTTTGGCCCAAAATGCCCCTCAAATCGCTGGAAATGACATTTCTAAAGCATATTTACCGCATATAGGCCTAAATAGGGAAACACTGAGTGAACTGTTAAGAAATTTTGATGTTAATTTTTGTTTGTCTTTTTCTTTATGTTTTCTTCGTTTCTTCAGGTTTTTTACTTTCCAGGGGGAGGGCATGTTCCCCCCTTGCCCCAACCTGCGGACGCGAATGTTTCTGTCCACCTCTTTCACATTCTAGTATGAAGGCAGTCATTATCTTTTGTGTGTTATTGTTAGGTCTAGATTTAAGTTTTATAATGTTTAGATGGGCTACTTTGTGAAGATACTGTAAAGGTTCAACCCGCTTGAGCTAAATAGCAATCAATCTTACAGAGGGAAAAAGTTATGGAAATTAAACAGGGTTAGGTGTACATTTTTTGCATTTGGAAATCAAAATAAGTACACGAAGAAACATTAATTGATGTAATTTACATCATGTGACCACTCTGAAATAGCCATTAATTAAGTACATTACAAGAAGTGGCCAGGACAAAAGGTCTGATTGGCTCTGTAGATACCGAATTCGTAATGAATAAGAGTAACTTAAACGTAAGCTTATTTGATGCAATTTTCTGGCTTTGGAGACCACGGAAGTACAGAAATAAGCATTTTCATGGGATTATCGTGAAGTGTCAGAGATAGCCATTTATCATGAAAATGGTCACTAATTGAAGAAACTAGCAAAATGCAAACTGGTCATTAAAGCTCTTAAACCATTACCACTATGATAATAGTTTTATTTTAACCTCAATGTTATCTCCAAATGATTTTGAAAAATGTTGTGGAAGCTATCTTGGTATCTTTATAAACTCTTTTTATTGTCTATGTGGACAATTATCCCCGACAACAAGAGTGCTATTTGCCCTACAATTATCGTTGCGCCCTTTGCAACATCTTTTATTGGACGGGAGGGTTAATTTAATGTCAGTCTGTGTATTTTGTAAGCTTATAAACACGCTTGGCGTGGAAGCAATGAACTTAGAACAGCGACAACCTTCATTAGTGCGTATAAAGCAAGAAGATACGTTTCGGCAAAACCTATCCCTTTGTTACAGAAGTTGACTCTTTTTAACAGAATAAATTGCAGGTAGTACAGTTACTGGTGGCTGTTGAACATTTTGTTTTCTTGGCCTTAAAATAACGCTATTAAATTATGTCTCTTGTCAAAATGGTCAAAGAGTAAAGTATGTTAAAAGCCTAAAAAGGGCGCCGACAGACGATTTTGGTCCGTCGCATGGGCGTCCGCAGGTATGGGCAAGGGGGAGGGCACTTGCCCCCCCCCCCGGAAAATCAAAAATTTGAAAAAACGTATAAAAATCAAAGCAAAAACCCGAACAAAACGTGTTTTCCAAGGTTCTATGCGAAAAATAGGCTTTAGAAATGCCATTTCCGGCGATCTGGGAGGCATTTGGGGCTGAAATTTTCGCATGCTTTGTGTCAATTCTTGGTGACTTGGAGGTTTTGCCCCTCCCTAGAGATTTTTCCCCTCTGACTTTTTTTGCGGACGCCCATGGTCCGTGGGGGGGGGGGGGGGTGGGCGACCGCCTCTGACCATATGGCAGCTCCGCCACTGGTTCGAGACAGCAAACAAGAATCAAAAGGGGAAGGGATTCCCTTCCCTATACACCTCTCCCAGGTTGTCAAGAATGCCGACGATAAGTCTGCTTTGACCCTCTACACCAAAACTGGCTACGCCTAGATCAGTGTTTTATATATTTTTCTATTTTGCAATTTGCTTTTCTTTTATTGAAAAGGTTCATTGAGTTGATATTGATAACATACTGAAATTGCTTAAGGATACTACCACATGAAAATGCTTATGATTAGCATGATTAGTTTAGTTTCATATCTAATAGTTGCGAAAAATTTAAAATTCAAAATTAAATGGTGTCCTGACTTGCAACTGCTTTGTGCATAATTTAAAAAAAGTGTCTGATCACGAATTTTCGAAAACCGAATTTAGTCGTTAAGAACTCACTCATAAAATAGTATTTGTATGTTGGATATGGGAATTGTCAAAGTTAGGACATTTGGTATGTGAAGAAAACTTAACAACTTTAGGAAAAAATTGGTGGAGTTCATGAACCAACTCAATGAGCCGTGAGTGAAACATTTGATTTCAAATGAAGACAAAAATGAAGACTGCTTAGATTCTACTTACAAGTCTGGGGTAGGTTTTACCATTTTTGCCGGCTATTTCAGGGGTCGCCATGATTTTCAAAAGTTTCTGTTTGCTCGGCGCCAACTCGTGGTGACGTTCCGCTTAGATAGTTTTTCGGGCAAGATTTCCTAGGATACAGATCAAATCCGGCCATTTTAGTTCCCCGTGTTCCTGTTAAAGGCTCGAATGTTGAGGTATTTAAAGACGAGTGATTTGAGCTTATTACCAAGTCACAAATGCTCTGTTTTTCCAATGAGTAGCATAGTGGTGTACACAGGGAGTTGTTATTTGGAAGGAGATGCAACGCAAATTTGAATTTATACCAATAATTTCAGACCCACTTAAAGGAATGACTTAAAGTTGCATAATTGCCGCAAAGGTGTTTCCTTCCTTTATACTCGCTGTACCGCTTCAATATCTTTCCTGGAACACCATCTCATCATCAAGGCAACTAATCGTTAGACAAGTGGCTCATGCAGAACAATACTTTGATAAAGTTTAAGAGCAGATGCAATCAAACTCGAATCGACTGTTGTACTGAAATAAATGAATTTATTTAGCCCTTCCCTTAACAAGACATTACATGCAAATAAGCTGCGTAGGCAGAAGTCTAATTTGTTTAGCAAACAGGTTAGATAAATTTCCAGAAATAGCCAAACATAAATTCTTGTTTCAATTTTTACATACAAACTAAATGATATTTTTTTCATATGCGACACCGAGCGACACTTAATTTACTGTTATTTAATTCCCTCAGGCTGACGACTGGCAATATACCCCCGACATGTTTTTTGCACTGCCACAGCATTATAATGCTGTGGCAGTGCAAAAAACATGTCGGGGGTAGCAGATAAGAAATACCTTGTGTGTGTATTTCCCAATGCCGTATAAGCATAATACAAATGCGAAGAAGGATACAAGAGACAGATTACTGTGTGACCTTGACTGCGTAAACCTCATTTCAAAGCGTTGCAGCTCCAGCCAAATCACAGCTCCCCGGTGTGTATATGGACATTGTCACTGAGATGGTTTTCATGCTTGCCTGTGCAATATTTCCCCGCGTAGTGGAATATGCTTTCTCAGCTTCTCGGTCTCCAGGGATACAATTGAACAAGGAATATGCCGTGCAGCCTGATTCGCAGGTTAAGACGATGGCGTCAGTCCCGTAATAGCCCTAGCTCTCTTCTCAGGGGTAGCGTCAGGATTTGCCCGACAGGGGGGCCAGAATTTCCAGGCCCCGACAAAAGTGATATTATGTCCCGTGGGAGGTGAATAGGCAGAATTTGAGGCGCGCGGAGCGCGCCGAAATTTTTTGCCTTCTTTTTAACAAATACTTACAAATTTGGAGTTTATTTGAAGAAAAAATTTAGAATTTTGAAAGATATTTGGCTATTGGTAATACCATTAAAAATTTGGGGTGTCTATTGAAGAATCTGTCCTTCATATAGCAAAAATAGAAATCACATATGCGACAGCTGAAATTCTTTTGGGGTTACGCATTAAATCTTTCTAGGCCTACGTACTAAGGCTTCAAGACGAGGCCGGAGGTTTGATCGGAAAGTTTTTCCCTTTTTCAAGTTGAACGAAGATTTGAAAATTAAGAGATTATTATATTGGAGAACTTTTGGAATTTCATGTAAGAAAATTTGGTGATTTGGTAAGGTTATAATGATTTTTTATTAAGAGATATGCCTTTCAAGAGCAAAATTAGGTAGTATGCTGGGTGATTAACAGAGATGGCTTTGGTAATTTATTGTACGGAGTATCCATCGAAATTGAAAATTTTGCCACTTCCAACAATCTGAAGCTTAATAGTATATAATATTGGAGAAACATTGTAACTAAATGACGGTTTGGGGGTTTTATGAAGATCTGACCTTCTCATGAGAAAAGTCAAGTAGGGGTGATCTGTAGTTTTGTTGGGGTCACTGAATATCATCATGCATATTCAGGCCGTCGGACCATATTGGAACATCCTCCCATGGAAAAAGTTTGGCTTCTCATACGGTATATCTGAAGTTCTATATTTTACTTATTGTCATAGGTGTACGGGAGCGTTTCAGTTTGGGAGGGGACAGAATTGTTTTTTGTGCGAAAAATGTAATCCTGCCTGAAATTCTATCTAAGTCGATCGCACAGAAATTTTTGAAAAGTTAAGACCCCCAGACAGCAGGAAATGGCATTTTACGGGCTCGTAACTAGAATTAAAGAAGGCATTACTTTGAGCTTTCTTTCGCAATAAAATTTTCACCTCATAATACTGCCCCAAAACGAAGAATCATTTATAAACATGTATTTTTCTGTTAAGTAATCTGTTCGACCAAAACACTCTCTATGCGGAGCGTAGCCATCAGTTGGCGAGGAGCGTACAGAAAATTGTTAAAAAATCTAACCTCTTAGATAGCCGGAATGGCATTTCCCAGACTTGTTACTAGAAATGAAGCAGTCGTTATTTTGAACTTTTCTTTGAAGTTTTGGTTTTGGTTTTTTTTTCAATAGAAAAAAACCCAACTTGCTTAATGATCAGAAAAGTACCAGATAACAGGTACTGCTACAATTAGATGTAATGGTCTTGTCTCTTTTCGGGGGAAACTATGCAACGGAATTGAAAACATACTATAATGTTTTTGACTATATTAAGAACCTTGGTTGAATTCAATTACAAGGTCAACTAAATAGATGATTTTTTTTACGTGACTGCCCGAACTCCAGACTATAAATGGTTTTACGTCCAACGAATTTGAAAATTTGTCACGTTATAAGGTGCCTTCAAATAAATTTTCAGTCAGACTTATGAGAAGACATTCTCACACTACTGTTGATCATTAAGTGTAGCTGAAAACGGCATGGCAGTGGTGGTTCGGGCAAGCCGGATGGCAGACCTATGGGCACTGCATGCACATGAACAATCTCTCGTCCGTTTTTGTAAGGAGAATTCGGAATTATGAGTTTCCTCAAAGAATATGATCTTCTAGTAAGCAAAATCAAGAAGATCGTCTGGGTGACTAAAATTTATCAGGCCCCCATCTTTTATCGTGGGTCTGTAGATGAAGGCCCCCCGACGAAATTGGAAGTTCTCAACAACAGGAGGAGGGTAGCCCGTCCCCGACGGGTGCATGACCTTGCGCGCACGGATTGAAGAAAGGATGAGGGATAGCAATTGATAAAAAACCGATTCAGATTTGCCTTAAAAAAAGCGTGAAAAATTCATAAAGAAAAAAACATGGTCATCCATCCAGCAACTTCAGTCCTTTACGTTTTTCATGATCAGGCCTCCTCGAAAAAATTGCCGTCCTTCCCCAATGGGGGAGGAGATAGGACAAGGTACACGGAATGAGGTATAACAGAGCTACGAAGAAGTGATGTAAAATCGATTCCGATACTATTAAAATAGCATTACAAAACCAAAAACATGTTCTGGATGGCCCATCGAGTAACTTCATTCCTTGTAGGGTTTTTATTATTTTTTATTTTTAGGTCTCCCTGACGAAACCCCCGACGGGGGGGGGGGGGCAGTGTTCCCCGATGGGGGGCATGCCCCCCTCTGACGCCACTCTTGTCTCTTGTACGGCGTAGAAAGCCAATGAATCAAGGGATGGGCTGCAAATGATAAGCCATGCTCACTGCCGGAAAAAAAAACACTGTGAAAAAAACAACAACAGTGTTCTAGTGCAACACTCACACATAGGCCTATGTCGTTCAGCTGCTTCTTAGCTAGCTACACCCAATGTGGCCATTACTACACTAGATTTTGAAACTGGGCCGTAAAACTCCCAATTATACTAGATTTGATGATCACGGACGCTCCTGCGCCAGGTAAGGTATTATTGGGAGAAATATGTGGATTTCTTTTATCACAAAATAGGAGTTTACAAGGATGTTTTGTACGACAAAGGGAGGGTTTTTAGGTGCTTGCACAGCAGTAGAAAGTGACACCACCTAAACTTACAACAATATCCAAAAGGTGTTAGTTAGATAGATATAGTTTTACCACCCAGATTCCTACTGGTTCAAGTCGAGCCGGCCACGGCCTTTTCTCCGGTTGTGGCTCACTGGCTTGTTTTTCCTACTCCATTGCTTACGCGGAGCATCACACACAACGGCAGTAGGTTCAATTTGGTATGGAACGACCTGAGAATAGAACCCGGGCCTTCCGCGTGAAAGGCGGATGCTCTTACCGCATCTCACCCGGAAGGCCAAAAGAGGAGGATTGTGAGCAAACACATTTGCCTCAGCAAAACAAAAAGCTGTGCTCATGTGCATGTCGTACATGGAACAAAATAACCTTTATGCACAATGACCCTTCAAAAGTATCTAATTAAGCAGGTGGAATTTATAAGACAAGTAGTTAAACAAATGTTCAATTAAGTACGCTTCTACCGTTCTACGGATATGAACTAAGCCTGTTTCGAGAATTGCAAGAAAAAATTAGCTTATCAAGCTTTATGTTTTCCTAATTTTTAATAACAGTGTTAGTTCATCCAATTGATTTAAAATGTTTCATCCCTGCAGCCATATACCGTCCAAATAAAGCAAATGGCTTTCAGAGACAATGAGTATCAAGAATTCGAAGTAGCTGTACATGTTTCAAGCAAGAAATGGCTCCAATTCTATTATCATTCACAGCTCATCCTCGAATATATCACGTTAAGTCTTTATTTTGATTGCTCAGGTAAACAAGGTGTTACAGCCATAAAGTATAAACAGTTAAGATGTCGTTAAAGGGTAGCCAAAGTAGTTGTAAGTCAAATCAACTAAGAAATCTCTCTGAAGTTTTATCTGGTAAAACAAATAGGTAAAACCTAGTTAAAGCTGCTACCCGCTTGGTTTCATGTTTGCACACTTCGATGATACTAGTGTTAGACATGCCAAATCAGTAATGCGTTAATCGCATCAAAACATTAACAAAGAACCTACTTAGACCCAGGGAAAATATTACGAAAGGTGCCAGATTGCATCCGTGCTTACCAAAGGTAGTCTACCACGGTACTCTACAGAACAGGGTATGAATTACAAAACAGCTGTGTTACTTGAAGAAAGTGGTTCCATTCTAAAGAAATCGAAGGTCTGTCGCTGATACTTCACGATGAATAACTTCCAGCTCAATATAGATCTGTATTGTTTCATTTTTCTCATGTTCACTGCTTCTGAGAAGTTAGTCTCTGGATTTGACGTAACATGTAAGTACAGCTGTACCACCCATGGATAATTATCAATGTTTTATTGGTAATAATCTGATAATATGAATTCACTTGGAATTTGGATGTCACATATAGCCCATCTCATATATTTTTGAATTCTCAGTTCACACAATGCATTCTTATACTTTTAAGCTATAGATAATGCCACTGCTATTAAATGTTTTTGTTAAGAAATTGTATTTTGTGATATTTTCTTTTTGAACGCCGACGGTGGATAACAGCAAATTCTCTGCCTTGTATTTAGTGGCATGGGCTTCGGTATGAAAACCTAACATAGGAATAGTAGTCAAGATATCTCTGAAAGAATTACCGTATTTCCTAAGTCTATCGGTTGATAACACTTGAAGAAAATTAGTAAATAAAGGCTTTAAATTGATACTTCCAATTGTAATTTTATGGTTACAGAAATTTTGTGTGCACCTAACACAAGGAGTCAGGTTACCGGATAATTATCAGAGACAAGCCGCATAAAATCACCTGTAACGAGTTGTTACACATCTTCCTGTTCGAAAGAGATTGGATAAATGTATAGTCATGCATGATCTCAACAAAGCTCCATGTAGAACCCACTGGTCTTCCACAGAGGTCATATGCAGTGCACACAACTCTAATACATGTCCATGAAAAATAATTAAGAGACCTAAATCAAAGAGTAAAATAAATAATTGAAAAGAAATTTGAGCCAAACTGCTGAAGTTTCCATTCTGTTAAAGTGTTAAATAAGCAAGGCTTGTTTCTGAATCAATAATTGCCTACACTAGGCCTATAAAACTGATGAACCATGAAACATTTGCCAGCTTTTGTTGACATGTGAGTCATGAACAAAACATAGTTCATGTAAAAGAGGCAGGTTAAAAGCTTTAAATTAGTTAAAGATAGGGGAGTACCGGTACTTACATATACATACATACATATATATATATATATATATATATATATATATATATATATATATATATATATATATATATATATATATATATATATATATATATATATATATATATATATATATATATATATATATATATATATATATATATAGCACATTGAAATTCTGATCATAAAATTGTTCAATGAACCTGTAAGGGACATACGTAGTAATGATTTGTTCACACCTTTGAAATTCTCTAACCGCCCCTTCACACCAGTAGTCATAGCGCCATCATGAATGTGTAAATTTCCTTACCTGTTTTCAAAAAAATAAAGAATGGTCAGCTAGAATTCAAAGTTCCAGAGAAACTGGGAAGTGCCCTTTCCGACAATCTAGCTGATAGGTAGTTTTAGTCAAAATTTTTTCTGTACTCTTCGCGCCAACCGATGACAGCGCTCCGCTTAGATAGTGTTGTTAGGTTGGCCCCAACACTTTAACACATTGCTCCAGTCCCAAAAATGGGAGAGTCTAGTTACGCCACTGCCCAAAGATTTCAATTTAAGATAGAATACTTCCTCGTAGTGCTTTGAAAAAATTACTACTTAATTTTATCACAGCGTTTATATCGCCTTGACAATGAGGAGCCCAGTCTATCAAAACTGAAGTAGTCCTCCTTTTGAATCTATGGGTAAGGCCTACGCCTTTGAAGGAATCCGGCGTAAGCAAAGGAAAAGGGAAAAGTCCAGTGAGCCACAACTGGAAAAACAGGCCATGGTCGGCGAGGCTTAGATTAAACTAATTGGTTAGAAACTGGGCCGAAAACTCCATCTAACTAACTAAATAATTAAAGGAATTCTGTGGGTACCTCTCGAAGCCCTTTTCTAAGTTAACAAATACACTGCAAAAAAAGAAATGTAATTTTACAGTGAAAACACTGGCAGCTATGATTCAAGGAAGCGAACGTTATTTTACAGTTTTTATCTACACAGCTATATCTTACAGCGACCCTACCTATGTAACCATTTTATCCCTAAATACGATACTTGAATGAATTTTTAAGCCCAAGCGACACATTTAGAAAATTGTTTCAAAGTACAGAAGTCATTTTTCAATACTATGTAAACACCCCAGCAATCAACAAAATCTTAGGATTATGTAATCATTTTTCCAAGCATTTCAAACAGCCGGAAACAAAAAGTTACAGGTGACAAAACAACAGAATTTCCACACAACTCCCTCCAAATGTGACAGAAACTCAAATTTCTTCGAAAGAATCCCAAATTTCCCGTAATAGACTATTAAAAATTGCTTTAAATTCACAGAATAAAACGTAAAGTTTCACAGAGAGATTACAGAAAAGTTCTCAGATTGGCAAATAAAATTTTGCCAGTATTTTTCTGTAATCTGATTATATGTCCCATCTCTTTAATTTTGTTTTGTCAATGTACAGCCACATTATTTTAACAGTGTACAGGCTCCATATTTACAATTCTTTTTAAAAAGGCAAAAAATAAGGCAAATGGAAGCAGAACCATTTTTGTACCCCCCTTGGGCATATTTTTAGTATTTTCTTAAAGTTAATTTTGACGATGTTACTAGTATTTCTTTATCTTTGTGCAGGATATAGACCTTTCAAGTACTACTTCCAGCGATCTGTGAGGTATTTTAACCACCATCTTTAGCCCCACCCTTCATTCTAACTAATGACCCAAACAATATTTAGTCCTTCGTCCCAAATCCTGCACTGTTCAAAAGTAGCACTTCTTTTACTTAAAATTTTCTGTTTAAGGCGTAGGACACATATACTGTTATTTAACCGTCGTTCGTTATTTTTCCAACGTAAAAATTTGGTATTTAATGAGATGGTTCGCTTATTAAAAAAATATGTTTCCAAAACAAATTTTACTGTCAATATGTGTACTACAACAGATATGTCTTTCAAATTACATTACGATTTTTACAGGTAATACATTATCATAAAGTGGGTGTGGCTTATTTATTGCTATAAATTCTTAAAAACGTTCATTGCATTCCATAATATCTTTGTATATCTGACCTCACTAAAATTAAATTATGTACTTATTTATAGTGCCTCTAAAGGTCTACAACTTTGCGGTATTTATTTTAAAAATAATAATTTCATTATATCTATAACTTATAGGTTCAAATCATATTGCTTCAAGGACTTCGGTCTAATCTGACTGATGCGCACCGTTTTGCAAGGTGTTTCTTGATTGGCTGTTACCACTGTATTGTATTGTTTGTTAGGGTTACGACTTACGAGTTAGGGCTATGAATAGGTGGTTGGGAAATTTCTTGTTAAACAGTGCGCATCGCCCCACCTAATCAACATGAGTGACGTATTGCATTTATTCGAGCGATTTCAAAACCGTTGAAAGGTCTCTACCTTGCTTCTTTTTCTGCATATGACCGTAAAGCAACTATGTTTGGTGCCTTCAAACACTGTATCAAAAATTTGAAATAATGTTCAAAACCCTTAAAATCATTTTTCTGCCAATAAAAAAATACGGAATATTCTTGAAAAACGATTTATTGAAAAAATGTTAAAGAAAAAACATTTTTATCTTTTAAAGGCTTAACAGTTCGTCCGTAAAAACTGAAAAATAACAGGAAACAATTGGATCTTTTCCAATCATTTTTTTTAATTTACAGATAATTTTTTACAGTGCGCCACTGCTGAAAACATGGTCTCGTTGTATGCAAGACAGCAAGTAATATAAAAGTACTTCACTTAATGACTTAAAATTTTTAACCGAATGAATGTATTTTTGAACCATTGTATCATTTCTGGTAATAGACGATTTCGAAATATATATCTGCGCATGCGTTCGTGACCTTTCTGTTCAGGTCAACTGATAACAAAACATATGAGCGCCGCACCGGCCGAGCATGGGAACTGTTTTGCGTGTGTTTACATCCCGCCATCGGCTGAAAACACACGAAGAAGTTACCCTTGGACCTTTGACTCATTGCGCAATACTTTTCATGAAGAAACTTCGAACTGGTCTATTGGGCAGGGGTTTTCTGAAAAATAACCGTCGGCTTATGGTCGCCGTCAGCGTAGATGGTCCCTTTTGGAAATCGGAATTTCGATCACTGCATGTTACGCCCTCATTTTTACAACCCCGGGCACGCCCTGGACAAGTTTCTTAACCCTTTACGGTTGTTTGTGTCCTTTTGGACCCAGACGGAGAGCGCGCCTGTCACCAATCTTTACTGTTTCACGCGGAGCTCGAAACTGCGAGTAGCTACCCAAAAATTCGGCCACAACAACGAGAGAGACAATAGTTTAAGGTCACGGGGTCAATAGCCTACAAAAGCTGATGCGGGCGTGCTACGTCCGCTTTTCCGCCCACTCCCGAGGCAAGCAAATATGCCCCGACTGGAGCACAACGGTAAAGAGTTAAGACAATTACTGTTACGCAAAGGGATTTTCCTGAGACAAAATTTCATTGACATTAAAATGTGCAGAAAAATTTCCTTATTTAGGAGGTAAAAACCGCATCTCAGTGGCATGTAACGTTTGAAAGTTCATAATTTTCAAAATAATTAAATATTTCATAGTATTTAGCGAATTATGGGAAAGCTGTGATGTCATTGCGGCACAATAATTTGACATTGCATTCAATTTATTTTGTATTTTGATTCCGTTGCAGGGACTTTATGAAACTGTATGTGCTGTATCCTACATATGGTGTAGATTACGGCTGGATGTACAGGACAAAATATACAAACATTCCAACATATAAAATTTCAGGGACAAACAGGACATTTTATTGTAAACAAACAAAAAGAATCTGACATGTGTGCCTACATTACATTACAGTTTGTGATTTTGTTCAGAGTGGAGGTATTTTTTGACAAAAGTTACCAATTTTTAAAGTTAGATATCTCGAGTTTGAAAAAGGGCATTGCAACAGGTTTTGAGGAAATGGTGGGGAATATATTTGTCTTTTTGTAGAACGAAATCAATAGTCACTTGAATGTGCTTTAAATTACGAATAACGTTATTTTCACAGCTGGATATAGGCTGTTTAATATACTTAACGTAGGGTGTCCGGATCCAACCGAATATGAATATTCAACGTACAGCTATGCGGAATCATCAGACTCATACGTCGTATACGAATGCACCGAAGGTTATTTTATGGAAGGTTCTAGTCAGTACGTTGTGCACGTCTGCAACCAGGATGGACAGTGGGAGGGCCCAACACCAAACTGCACTGGTATGGAAGAGTTCTCACGTTTCCTTTTCAATATTTTTTTTTTTTTTTTTTTTGGGGGGGGGGGGTTTGTTCTACTTTTTGAGAGTCTTTCTTTTACTGCTCGTACAAACCTATTCACCACCACTTTTCAGTAAGAATAATATTCAAGGCTTGGTTCTACTCTGATACAAGGTCTTAAGGCATTGAGCTTGGTCAGTCGTTAACTGGTTTTTTTTTGAGGACGTAAAGTTTCCTTGGGAAGTGAGTAAATATTTGTTTTCACTCTTCGTCGGAGAGTCGGTGACGTTAGAAAACAGTTTTAGATTCTGATGGAGTTATTGAAATTTTTGGTGTCACAGAAGTCTCAAGTAAGGAAAACCTGGACAAAAGATCGGTGCCTTAATACATAGGCGGCGGAAGATTTTTTTTATTGGGGGACCACAATAATTGTGGTCCGACATAATTGTGACGCTGTAAGGCGTCCGGTTGTGCGCGTTGCGCAAAACCCCATCGGCGTGGGGTCCAGGCGCAAAGCCACGGTATGGGTCCAGGGTCGGGGCAAAGCCCCCGAAACTCAGCGAATTAAGTGATTTGAGACGTTCCGAAATGGTCGAAAATCATATTCAAATTAAGGATTCTAAACTATGAATTCAATTCAGGAGTGGGGTGAGGTAAGGGACGAGAATGGAATCGGGAAGTACTATGACATTTGATTAAGGAGAAACGTACCTCGCCGTAATTTTAGGGGGCAAAGCCAGAATGTTGAAGCTACTCAAAATTGAACATGTGATTGATAATTTGATACAGGGCATTTTTAAGAGATCCAAAGTGTTTTGGGGCATTTTATCAATAGGGAGTTGTATTGGAAATGCCGGGGCAATATGCGTCGGGTCCAGGGGCACGCAACAGGGCCTCGGAAGCTCTGACATTTTAGGCTTTTTAGGTGACCCCAATATAAGCAAAAATGTACCTTTGTATAGGTTTAGTAATAATCCTAAAAGGAACATTATTACTGGGGCAAATGTGTGTCATTGGGGCCAATAAGGGGACTGGGGACATGCCACATTGCTCGGTATGTTTAAAAGGCCCCGCTTAGAGAAAAAAAGAAAATTTGAAAAAGAAATAAAGCTAGCAACGAGTTTTGTTTTAACTGTTTGGAGGGCGAAAATAAACTCTCCTAAAGGTTATCGTTAATGTGGGGTCCCGGGAGCTTTGCGACTTTTGCACTCTTAAAAGCAATAATTGAGCCAAAGAATTGCCGAAATGTAATAAAAGCAACTTAAATTTGTTTAATTACTTTTGAAAAATTTATTTTGCTATATTCAGTTATTGGGGGTCATGCCCCAAAAAGTCTGATAAAAAAATATTGGGGGGCATGCCTCCTTCCCCCGCTTCCGTCGCCTGTGTAATATATACCTCCCTTTAAACCCTTCCTTTTCAAAGTTATTACCTTTTACCGGAATTAACATCATCCAAAATAAGCTAGTAGAGTATGGCAAAGTATACCAACAGATATTAAAAGACGAGGCACATTAATAGTACAGAAACCAAAGTAAACCATCAAATAATTTTAAAAAGGACCCTCAGACAGGACTCTGCTTCTGGCTTTGTGTCTTCGGCACTCGCAAAAAAGGACCTAGCCAGGGAGAATTTAAGAAAATACCTCCATGTTAAAGTTTTCTTTCCCAGCAATTTGATATTTTCCCGAACGTCAATGATCATCTCTGCGTTCACAAACAGCCTTCAATCATTCGTCACAAAACATGCATGTCACGCCTTCATTCATACTTTGGTTTTGTATCCTATATTAGCAAAAACACATTTTTAATGTTTTTGAAATTTCAAAACAGCAAAAATAAAAAAGAATTCACAATATTTTACATTTACCACTTTAAATACTTGCAATTATTCACTTCCTAGGCAAATTTTAGCGTCATGTTCATTTGTTAGGGTGTTTTGATGGGATTTAACGACATACAAACACGAAGGTGTTGTAATGTGTCGGCACGGTAAGGTCCAAATACTGTTTCCAATACTCTTCGATTTCGGTTTTAAATTCGGTTCAAATATTGACCTTACCATTCCTTCGCCTCTTATAACAGACAAGGGATACCTTGCGCATTTAACTCCCAGCCTACGGGGCACCATTTGTGTCTTTCCCCACTATCATGCATTTGCGTCATAACATTAGTGATGCCATAGTCTTTGCGAGATTACGAAAATAGTCAATTGTGATATTTGAGGTAACAGTTAGCGAGGTGGAATTCGATGTCATTTGAAGATCACCAACTACTCAGTTCTAATGATATTAATAGTTAAGGTTCAAGGACTTCACTACGTGGTCCTCATGGGAAGGTTACTTATGTACCTCGAAAGGAGCTTTGTGGTGGCTCCTAGGCCCATATCCCTTCAAACATTCCCGAGTTTTAGCATTTGTATTTGCTTGGGTTCCCCCTTTTATTTCAGACATGAGATCTTTCTCGCCTCTTCTTTAAAGCCCAGGTCACACTACAGCGATATCAGATCGGATTACTGTCCGATTTTTGGGAGTTTTAGTTAAAATCTCCTCCATCCATTGTCGGAGAGAACCAAAAATTTGCCATCCTGTGTAAATATATCACCGGTATGAGAGGACCACGGAAATGAAATGTAAACTACTTATTTTGTGACGTCACATTGACAAATAGCTTTTATCGGACTACACGTATCCGATAAAATCTGTCTGTGGATGTGACGCCATGGAATAATTGGTATAACTTAGGATTTCGTAATCCTGCGATACAATTCGTATTTCTTCACAGGTTGGCCAGATTTTGTTTCTTTTCGATCAAAGATTTGGGAGATATTAATTAAAACTCACAAAAATCGGAACAAAATCCGATTCGATATCGATGTAGTGTGACCTGGCCTTAAAAGTTTGAAAATTCATACCATTGAATGAATCCTTAAGCTTTGAAAGTATAGTAAACCTCACTGCATATGTCGTCACGCTGGAGGCAAATACGTATCATCTCATACCACACATCGAAAAGTTTCGATCATAAACCTCACAAATGTGTTACAATGTGTGGGGGCATGGTGCATTACTCGGTTTTTTGCTTAAATGTCGTACTCGGGATTGTGTTTTAAGGTCTGGCTAATCTTGAGTTTTGATGTTCATACTATTACACACCTAGTGGATACTTTTTCATTGGGCACACCTTTTAATGTTGTCGCAAAATTATGGGAATTGATGTCTATAAGCAAAAATGTGCTCCCCCCCCCAATTTATATTAATTTAAAGGATTAATACTTCTAGCCACAAATATATCGAAATGGCTAAACGCGTTTCTGGTAGTTGCATGTCATAGGTAGCAGGAGGAAAAAAAGTTGGTTTTATTTGGGTCTATAATTTTGTCGTAAACCGCGTTTTTTGTGACATGAAATGACGCATATTTTGGGGAAATTCCCCCAAATTATGAAGTCACAAAATTTTGAAATAGTCAAAAATCATGTATTTCAAATGAACATTGGCGTTTCATAGGTTGCTTCCACCTAGACATATCATTTCGAAGCATAACTGATTAAGCTTACCTTAATTGTTCTTAGAAATTTTGACTTAAAATGAGAGAAAATGGTCGTTTTTGTGCAAAACTTGTCGATACCACGCATGAAGACAGCTGATTTATTTACCGGAAAGGGGTACTCGCATAATTCTACAGAGGCTTTTCATATGGCGTTATGATACTCCCGGCTGCCATGTTAGGGTACATGTGACTACGTTGTAGACTATACTCGATCCGCTTGTCCGATGAATGTGGGCACACCACTCTTACTACAGTTCGCACTGTGTAGTGCCTTCAACGAAAAGTCACGTATACGTGGCATGCCGTATCATCCAGCATGGCGGGTCCGTGACGTAATTTCAAGCATCTATATGCACACGATTGAAGCGTGTGTGGAGTGATCTTCATTGCTGGCCTCCAAAATGACTTCACTTAATGACAATGCATAAGGTCTACTACAGTCATTTTAAAAAGTTGACCACATTTTGAAAGAAAAGGTAAATCTTACACTTTTTCCGCTTTATCTTAAATGCAATCAACTAACTCTCACCACAAACTACAAATTTTTGTAGTGGTGAAATTATCAATTGACACAGCACAGCTCTTTGATTGACAGCAAGTTGAAAAAATGCTAAGTACTGTCTTGATTACATACTGGTGTCTTGTATACTTACTCTGAAGCAATAAACTGATCCATGATCGGTCTTACGTCGTGTTTGGTTACAGTTAGTGAAAGCTGTCTAGTCTTGCATCTGTGTGGATTTTTGTACCCAACTAATTTTCAGAAATGTTCATTCAGCAATTTCTTCTAGCTAACATGAAACACCTCTTTGATGTATTTACAGGCTATTTCTTTCACTTGATCAATAAATATTTCGCACCGCACTGTTATAAACGTACCTTTTATGACATCACAACTATTAACCAGCAATTGTTTAACTCTTTGTCAACATAGCCGTTGAATGTTCAGATCCATCCAAACCAGCTTTTGGAAGTTATCAGTCCACAGCTTCTCCGCCTTATAAGTTTGGTGACGTCATTTCTTACACATGCAACGATAACTACGACGTCGTCGGAAATAGTTCAAAGGTCAGTTGCTCTTCTCGAGGAACGTGGGATCCCGCACCACCAACATGTCAATGTAAGAATGGTCGAAGTATCTCCACTTTGTCAAAATTTACACTATTTAGGTAATAGTTTTATGTAGTGGTTGATAGGTAGCAAAGCTAAAATAGAAATACTAAATACAACTGATTTCGGAGTTAGTATAAATATCTATTAATATAACTATCAGTCTTTACTGATGTCAATAATGATAACTGAAGAAACCATACACTCTTAAAATATTGAGCAAATTTGTTGACCAACTTTTAACCAACACTGGGAAAACATGTGTCCGCCCAACTGTTGGGCAAATATTGACCAATCTCGGTTGGTTAATAGCTTTACCTATTGTTAGGCCATTTGTTTTACCCAATATGTAGTAATGTGAAAATTATCCAACTGACCAGTTAGGCGAAATATTACCAATTATTGGTAAAACTGTCAGTTTCTCCTTACCCAGAAGTTGGGTGTTGTTTCTTTGTTTTACCGATTATTGTGAAACGCACACTTGAATATTTCAGAAAAGATACCTTCTACAAGTCTTAAAAATGACGGGCATTGATAATGCTAGCAACTAAATAGCTGTAGGATTTCAATTGGCAGTTAATAGTCGGGTATTACATACATTCAGGGACATTTGTTTGTTATTATGAAATATCAAACATGCACGTTTCTTCAAAATATTTCATTCTCTCCCTTTTTATGCTGTATTGTACGCATGATTTGCTACAAGAATTCATCATCGGCAGCTCCAGTTATTTCATTTCATATTGGACCTGCATTAAGTGATAAACAAAAATTTCGTTAGAGAAATTCAGGTGCTACTTTCGGATGGAAGGTATATTACCTGTTGTTCCAATAAATTTCATATCATTTATACATCTACTTTCCTCCTACTGTCTTAGAAAAATTGCCACGGTGTACGTGAAAGTTCTGCAAATATTTTCTGTACCTGTAAACAATTAGCACCTATATTAAAAATCATTAATTGGCGGTACGTTTAACCAACGTTGGGTAAAGAAGTCCACATGATCATGTAACCAACGTTGGCCATTAAGTTTCTCGGTTATTTTTCCCAATATTGGGCAAACTTTAACCGAACTCTACATTGCCCAGAAAATTTTACTCAACTTTTTAAGACTTTATACGAGTAAAAGAAACTTTCAAATGGAGACAAAAAAGGTGATCAAACTACAGACGAATCCGAATATTCAAGTGATGGTCGGGCATAACTGCGGTCCATCAGCTTTTATCTTGAAATTCTTTCCTTCACTGTATCATGAATGCTTGTACACTAATAGTCCAAGATTCCCTCCATTTCACTGAACAGCTGAATATTAGGACTTAGAGTTGTATATAGACAACAAAGTAAAGACGATTTAAGACCGAGGGCTACTTTTTGGAAAGTCTTCCCGACCCTCTAGCAAAGGGCCGTTTGGCGAAACCAAACTATAAACTGTTTCCAGTAGAAGCTATTACGTCCACTGAAGGACAACACTTGACCAACCTCATGGCCCTCATACCATTTACATCATTGGTCTGTCATGTATTGTTCCATTCTAGACTGGATGAAAAGAATATACATGATCTTAGCCAAAAGAAGAAGCGATTAAAGACCGAAGGGGTTTTCTTTTTAAACGATTAAAGACCGAAGGACCCCCACTCATGGCCGCCTTCATGCATTGATCGCTGATCGGAGTCATCTATCCAAACCATGCTATCTGAACGTATCTAATTCCCAAAGAGTGATATTGTGGAAGTATCTATTATTCACTCTACTTGATTGAGAATGACTCCTTTTCGATTGAATTTTCAATAAGAAATTTAAATTGATCTCTAATTTCACCTTAAATGTTTTCGATAGTATGCGGTGTGGTAAAGAAGGGCACCCACTTTCGCCCTTCTATTAGAGGGTGACGTCTGGATTGTATTTCTTTTGTTTTGGTTTTACCGAAATATGCGTCATAATTAAGGAAGAACAATTTTTATGCCTTTTCATGTTAATCAAGGAGTTATTCCTTTGTTTTGCTTTCAATAATCGCTTTTAGCGACTGACAAACAACTGTTCTCATCGGAAAGCTATTTTGCTGAGGAGGCAAAGCTAAGTTATCGGAGATCATAAAACCCAGTCCACTGTTAAAAGCATTATTAAAATTTTTAATGCTAGGTCAGTTGTTCAAATTATCACGTTCAAGTTTTGTTTATTATATATATATATATATAATTAGTTGACAAATAACCTCAAACAAAAGATTATAAAACGCAGAACACTCCTATAGGTATATGCTGCCAAAAAGTACGTTTTGTGCAAAGGACGCGCTTGAAATAACTTCCGTCCAACAACTCGAAGGTTTTCTCTGTAAGAATATTGACTAACTCATCGGAGATTTCCAACAATAACATAAAACATTCGTTGACCTCCTCTTAATTCGTTCAAATCTCAACTGCATGATATTGTGAAACATTATATCTAGGCAATGGCAATGGTAACTTTATTGCAAGAAAACTTTATTGCAATAAGATATGGCAAACGTGAATTACTGTACAATAAGTTTATGAGAAGAAAGCTGCATGTGATGGACTTATGATACCAGAAATTTATTTGCCGGGGACTGAGAGAAGAAAAGTGCCTTCAAACGGTTTCCTCGAGGCAGTTCAGCTCAAATCAAGGCCGTTGAAAAAGGGGATATCATGAAGGGCGAAATAATAGGAATGAAGGGAAGGAGATTATTAAGACTAGGCTCAGAGAGACTGACAGGTTTGCCCAATTGTCTTAACACCCGTGACAGTTACAAGTTCAAATTAGTGTTCAACTGATAAACGCAACAAAAAGTTCTGGAACAGTTCTTTTAAGTAATTCCCATCCATCCTTTCACCTGTAACATCACATGCAGATGATACCCTAGGCATAAAATTTACCTACGACAGAGCAAGAGTGCTCGATACCAATATACAGTAGTGCTTTGTAGTATATACACAAACAACTGGAAGCTGGAACCATGGGTATCAAGCTATGCGATCATCAGCCAACTGACCAACTTGAACATGAACAACACAATTTATTCCCCTTTCTGATTGGTACAGTTCGGTGCCTTGCATCCATGGCGACAAGTCGAAACGCGCCCAGACTTACTGATAATGTCCTATGCATAGATACCGTTCTCCAGAGAATCAGTAGTGGCACACTTCTACGAATAAAAGGTACTGTTAAACTTAGGTTGATTTCTGCAAGGCATGTATTTCTGGCAAGAGTCTGGAAAACTTCGGACAGCTGGTCTTAAAAGAAGGATTTAAACTCATTTCAAGTTTTGATATGTCAACGTGGCACTTATTCTAAGGATTTTGGTGGTAAAATTTGCTTTGAAATCAAATGTGTGGTTCTCAAGATATGAGCAAGTAAAGTTGTCACATTTTCAACAAACAGTGAACTTGGAGCAAGTACTTACGACGTCATATCCCCACATTAATGGACAGTCTTTTTGTTTCGTTTTAAGCCTATTTTCTCCTCAACAGTCCCATATTATCAAAATGTGATTTCATAAGTGGCATGAGACTCTTTTAAAAATTGCAATCTCTTTGGGGAGGTCCTATTTCTATTAAAGTCAAGGTCAACACAACAGTCTGAAACACAAATGGAAACAAAGCAATCGTTGTCAATGTGAGGAAGTGATATATATAATCTCTGCTTCAGTCAGTATCAGTTTGGAACGCAAATTTAGTAACTTCGCTTGCTGATTTCTCGAGAAATACATGCCCGATTCGAATGAAAATTTCCCCACACTCAGTAGATTTAGTTCTTATTTAACACCTAAAAATTAATTTTTTGCTTAAACGTCCCCTTTTAACAAAGCTGACATGTTCTAATCACACAGAAATAGCCTAACCTTGCTCGAGTTCTTTTAAAATAAATGTCCGAAAAATAAGGCAGCTGCATAGTTGAAACTTTAAATTTTCATGAGAAACCAAAATGAACACAGAAATTCACTACACATTAGGACGGTCAGCCCATGGGAAAATAATTTTGACCCAGTCTCACTCAGGTACTCCATAGCCTGGACGAGGGACGCATTGCCCGAAATGGTAGAATATATGTGAAATTTGAAAACAGCCTGGAATGTCTGCAATTTCCAGATCACAGGGCTTATTTTGCTTGAAAGGTGTAAGAGGGAGCGTACATTTTGATTTAACAATGTTCTGATCATTTTGTAATTTGTCCATTTTTTTTATTAAAGGGAACATTTTATTGCAAAACGACATGTAAAATAAATTTTATTTAGGTTTTGCCAGGCCAGGCCTTGAAAATGCCACGATCGGTTGTATAAGCCAGGGTTCCTATTTTTCAATTTTTTTTAGATTCTCTACTCCAACTTATGACATCGTTCCGCTTGGATAATCCGTCGGCCAGGATTAGTTTTTTGGTGACCAGAATTCCACCCAACTGAAACCCTTCCATTGTTGCCCTAAACAGGGCACACTGTTTAACAATATAACAATTGTATTCTTTGTCAGAGATGGGGATTAGGTTAGGGATTAGCTCAATTGTTAGCCAGTTAGAAAATTCTTGTAAAGCAGTGCGCATCGGCCCATCGTCCTTATGGCTTACCTTCACATAGGCGTGTTTGGTCTAACGGCAAGAGCATCCGCCTCTTACCAAGGTCCGGATTCTATTCCCAGGTCGAGTCATACTAAAGACTCTAAAAAGTAACCTACTGCCGTTGTGCGTGATGCTCCTCGTTAGCAATGAGTAGGGAAAAGGCCAGTGAGCCACAACTGAAAAAAGGCCGTGGCCGGCTCGACTTTAACCAATAGGTTGGGAACTGGGCTCCATCTAACTAACTAACCTTCAAGTATAGCTTTTCCATAACCTGAATAAACCTATGTCCCTGAATAATATGTCGAGTTTCTGAAATCGGGGAAGGGGAGGGGGGCGTTCCACCGTGAAAATGTATTCGTTCTGTCCCTCCCCCCGACAAGTGACTCCAGATATGATACATTTCATGCGACCTGATGGTGTGTGATACGTGACGGATTAAACATGATCTGGAGTATTTCAGTTAGGTCAAAGTACGCAACTCCAAGTTGGGGATTTGTTTGAGTTTGTCTGACCTATAATATCAGCTTTTAAACAGTGCGCACTTTTTAACAAGGACCTTCTTGAATGGCTGTTGCTTTTGTATAGTATCAACGGTGATCTTTGTCAGAGTTGGGGATTAAGTTAGGGATTAGCTCAATTGTTAGCCAGTTAGAAAAAAATCTTGTAAAGCAGTGGGTATCGACGCCATCGTCCTTAAGGCTTACCTTCAAATAGGCGTGTCTGGTCTAACGGCAAGAGTATCCGCCGCTCACGCGGAAGGCCCGGCTTCTATTTCCAGGTAGAGTCATACCAAAGACTCTTAAAATGGAACCTAGTGCCGTTGTACGTGATGCTTCGTGTAAGCAATGGAGTAGGGAAAACAAGCCAGGGAGACACCTACAACTGTAAAAATGGCCCTGACCGGCTCGGCTTGAACCAATAGGTCGGAGCTGGGCCGTGAAACTCTAACTCACTAACTAACTTAACTTCAAATAGCTTTTCCATAACCTGAATAAACCTTCGTCCCTGAATAATATGTTGAGTTTTTAAAAACGGCAAAGGGGGCGTTCCACTTTGACTCCAGATAGCCCAGCCGACATGTGACTCCAGATAGCCCATGATCCATAACATTCGACCTGATGGTGTGTGATACGTGACGGATTAAACATGATCTGGAGTATTTCAGTTAGGTTAAAGTACGTAATTCCAAGCATTTGTTTGGGAAGGTCTGACCTATAATTTCAGTTTGTAAGAATGACAGAACAGATGTGTATTAACTCAATGGGAACTTTGTTCTCTTGCAGTTTCATGCGATCAACCCGAAGATAGGTACAAACCTCACATCTGTTACAGTCCGTATATTAACTTCCAAAATTGGAATGCAGCAAAGACAATGTGTGAGGAAAAGGGTGGACACCTTGCTTTTATAAAGGACAATGAAACGCAACAGTTTATCAAGAATAGGATTGATTTAATGAATGACCATCAGGACTTCTGGATTGGAGCACGTGGTGAGTTTTGGTACAATTTCACAGAAGTAATAAGTTTAGTGGGGATGCTGTTGGGAAAATAACCACAGCAGCATTATCTCTTGATTCAAATTTGTCAAATCCGATCAAGGACCTTTTCATCTCCCTACTCTGACCCGGGAGCTGTGACCAGCTCCCTAGTCAGACATCCTTTTGGTGTGTTAGTATTCTTAATAAAAGGAATATCCTTACTCAGTCAACTTAGTATAATTTTCTTCTTTATTTTGAATATTTCTTCTACCTTTTAAATTCAATATTGACTTAACATATACACCATAAACTAGATCCCGATGTCACTTTTAACGGCATAAACAAGCCCATATGCAGGAGGGGGAGGGGGTCGTACGAGCCCAGCAGCAAGATCTGAACTGTCGGTCTCGTAAATAATTTTGTAAAATATGATTAGACCTTCCGTATATATTTTTACCACAATTAACGACTAGTGGCCCATGAAAACCTTTCTGTAAAAGTTTGATTAGCTTCATGAGCAGGATCATAATGAATTTCCGACTCATTCTATCCAAGGAGACTAGCATGGGGCCATGGTCTCTCGACGACTCCCACAGGGGAGCATTTGTTAAATCATGAGTAATACGGAAAAACCCTAACAGGAACCTTTTTCCGAGTCAACGTCGAAATCATAGTCGAAACTTTATATTTAGCTAAATGACCCACCAGGTCTATCTAAGCCACACCCGTCATAAACTTGACTAAAATTTGAGTCTCGACTTTTTATTCACGAATTGCAATCAAAATGATGTAGTTGATTTTTTAAAATACAACCTCAAAATGTAAAAAAAATAAAAATTTTCTACATATCCTACATCTTAATAGCGTCTAGATTAAAATTGAAACCTCCAGCCATCTATGTACCATAAGACGTCACTGCAGATAACCAAACGGTCCAACTCAGTTTCCTGAAAGCTGAAGAAATCAATATAAGAAGATCTGTAAACTGCTTTGACAAAATTCGAACCAGTAAATCCAGACCTCCAGAATTGGAGAGAGTGAAAGTATGCAGACAGAGTTCTGGTAGTAGCAAGAAAATACCCCATTGGAGAAAGACCCTGTCACCGTTGAAAATGTGTTACCCTGATACTAATTCAACTGTTCATAAATTGTCGAAATCCTAACCCTCCTTGTGCCTTTTGCCACAAAAACTGCACACGATCTGGACCGATGTCAGCCACCCTTTACATAAACTCCGATCAACTTATATCGTAGTGGCAGACTTAGACTTCCAAGCTTTGGCACTTAAACTCGGCACCCCTTATCGTTCATTCAGGCTATTCGCTGTTACAATTGTAGTTTTAAACGGCAGTTGTACTTCATCTGTCTGCTGCTTTTTGCTCCTTTTAATGTTTTTTGTTACCTGTTTTAACCTTTTCAATGTTTTAAGTGTTTCATTGTTTTAAGTCTTTGTTTTAGTGTTTGTTTTTCTTTCATTTTATTCATGTTAATTGTTTTTATATGTAGCGAAATTGGCAATTTACAGTTGATGGATTAATAAAGTCATATTCTATTCTATTCTCTATTCTATTCTAAATGCTTAACCAAAATTTAAAAGGTTGTTCTCTAAAGTCGAACAAACAATTACTTCACTTCGTTCAACCAGAGAGTTTTCTGTCAAAGAGAGACAACTAACTCCCCGGTTCAACCATGTTTGAGGACAGAGTAGCGGGGAAGCTATCCTTTTTCAACCATGCACATGGAGGTCATCTGCCAAACTCAGACCATGTCATTGAACAAGTACTTGGAGATTAAAGTTTAGTTTCGTGGTTTGGACTGGACATATTAATGATTGATAGCTATCTACTCATTAAAAATTAAAAAATTGTAGAGGAAAATAATTTTTCACAACCTATGAAAAAATGGTTCGAGAAAGATCATCTGAACTTCTTCCTTCAAATATTTGATATTTTTATCATGAATTATATCGAGGAAATTTCTTAGAACCATTTTACACTTTTTAACACTCTAATTTTTATGTGGTGGCATTCAGATAAGACAAATCTTTGAAAGGGCATAGGAACTGAAACTGAATACATCCATGGATCACTGTACCACTTGTTTGGCCCTACCAAACTCGGATCTTGGATCCTCCAGTGATCATGGTTCGACGCACGTGTCTTCAGCATTTACTGGTCAAAGTTCCGCTAAAGGCAAATTTGAATCTCTACACAGAGAAAATTGTAAAGGGGCAGTTGGCGGAGCTGTCATGTTGTCGGGGGTGGCCCCCTTGACGGACCACAATCGCCTGGCGGCGCCCTTTTTAGGTTTTTAACATACCCTACTCTTGCACTATTATTGGCAAAAGATTTAAGTAAATAGCGTTGTTTTAAGGCCCAGATAACAAAATGCTCAAACGGCCAACAGTAACTGTACTATTTGCACTCTATTCTTATGAAAAGGGTCATCTTCTGTAATATAGGGATAGGTCTCGCCGAAACGTATCTTCATCCTTTATACGCACTAATGAATGTTGTTGCTGTGCAAAGATAACTGCTTCCACACTAGGCGTGATTATAAGCTTTCAAAATACACAAAATGACAATAAATTCACTCTCCCGGCCCAAAAAGATGTTGTAAATGGCGCAACAATAATTGTAGCGCAAATAGCCCTCTTGTTGTCGTGGATAATTGTTAACATAGACAATAAAAAGAGTTTATAAAGATACCAAAATAGCTTCCAAAGCATTTTTCAAAATCATATGAAGAGAACATTCAGGTAAAAATAAAATAAAACTGTTATCATAGTGGTAACGGTTAAAGAGCTTTAACAAGCAGTTTCAACTTTGCTTTTCTTCAAGTGACCATTCTCATGATAAATGGCTATTTCCGACACTGCACGATAATCCCATGAAAATGCTAATTTGTGTACTTCCGTGGTCTCAAAAGCCAGAAAATTGCATCAAATAAGCTTAGGTTTATGCTACTTTTATTTATTATGAATTCGGTATCTAAGAGCCAAGCAGTCCTCTTGCCTTGGCTATTTGTTCCAATGTATTTAATTAATGGCTATTTCAGAGCGGTCACATGATGTAAACTACGTCAATTAATCGTGTACTTATCTTGATTTCCAGATGCCAGAAGTGTACACCTAACGGTGATTAATTTCCATAACTTTTTCCCTCTGTAATTTTGTTTGCTATTTAGCTCCAGAAGGTTTAATCTTTATCTTCACAAAGTATCCCATTATTACATTAAAATTTGAAATCGAAACCTGACAATAACACAAAAAATAAACTGCTTTCATATTAGAATGTGAAAGATAGGGATAGAAACATGTGCGTCCGTAGGTAGGGGCAAGGGGAGAACTTGCCCTTCCCCTGGAAAATAAAAACACCTGAACAAACGAAGAAAATAAAAGAAAAAAATCAATATCAATTTTTCCTAACAGTTCAATCAATATTTTCCCTATGTACATGCTGTTAAAAGGCTTTACAAATGTCATTTTCAGCGATTCCAGAGGCATTTTGGGCCATAATTTTCCTGCGTTCCGCGCCAACTCATGGTGGCGCGAAGCTTTCCCCTAATAGAATTTAGTACCCCCCCCCCCCCCGAATTTGGTTCCAAAGAGGCCAATGGATAGAAAATTTAAACATGTTTTAATAGAAAAACTTGCTAAGGAGAAATGGCAAATTAGTCTTTTACCTGGTGCGGAAAACCAAATGGAAATTTTGAAAAGCCGTGGCTTCTATCGTCATGAGGCTCAGGGTATTGACTCCTTCGAAGCGCCCCTGCAGACCATTTTCGCCCCCTCTGACCGAAATCCCTAGCTCCGCCACTGTATAGGAGCCTACGCTTCATTCTGATCGTGGTCATTTTTGTATTAAAGTTACAAAGTTTAACTAAAAGAGATATAATAACAGTTTCATATAAAACCCAAGTTATTGATTTCATAATATTTTAAACCAGTTGCGTAGTGAGACATTTTCCAGTGGGCAAGCACACAAATTTTCCGATTTTTTTTAGTGTGAACATCATTTCCCTGTGGATGTAATTTGTGCGCCGAAACTTTTGCCCTTTTTAGCAAACTTTTGAAAATATGGAGCTTGTATTGGAGAAAATTTTCGATTATGGGTTTCCTACATAAGGGAATGGGAAAAGTTCTGGAATTGCTGAACAATCTGTACTTCGTATTGGCAAGTCTGACAAGTCTTAGATTGCACAGCGACCAAAGGTCATAGTTACTATGTGCTTTTATAGGGGATAAATTGGAATATGATAAAAGAAAGTTCATGAAAATAGAACTGTAGTTGCCGATATCAGTTGATGATCTGGTGATGTTGTCATTTCCAGAGTTCGGAAAAGGTTACCAAATGGATTTATAAGCGAACATGGCTGCATCAGTAACTGTAAATTGATGCGCGCGAAGGCAGCGAAAAAATCACATTTTTGAATCAATCAAATACAAAATGCAACTTTATTTGGAGAGAATTCGGAATTTCACGAATAAAGTGTTAGTAAAATCACACTGTAGTTGACTGGTATGACAATTGACAAATTTCCGAATAATTCACATTTTAGAGCCGGGGGGAATCGCCCCTTGCCCCCTGTACCTTCGCCACTGTTTTAAACGATCTGAAAGTGGAACTTCTTAAATTTGAGTAGAATCTTATCAATATGGGCACGAAAAGAGATCTTGCCAAAACTTGAATAGGTTCTGATAAAAAATTAAACGTTTTCTAGTCAATTTTGAATCAAGTCTTGTCAACTATTTGACAAGATTCTGGTTCGTCCCACAATCGAGATGTATTTTAAAGAAAATGTTGCAATCACATTAAATTCCATCAGTTAAATTTAAAAACTTAAGTCTCATTTCATTTATTGAATGTCTCATAAATTGAAAATAAAAGTGTTCGCAGATGTGGCTTCTCATTTTTTCATTTTAACTTGTGACTTTCAATGTTAACATAATGACTTCCAATCATCTCTTGGTATTAAATTTCAAGAAAGGACACTAACAGTTAATATACAGAAACCAATGATTAAATAATAAGATCAAATGAAACAATTTAATAGTTGGATAGTAAACAGCCAAAATTATGAGATGAGTACTGAAAATCAGAAATTGTAATGTTCAAGTATAACGTTTTCATTCATAATAAAGGCAAAACCTATGTTTTTATAGTAAACGGTGATGACGCGACGGTGAATTTTATTTAATTTTTTTTTTCATCACAAATAACAATAACAAATAACAGTAACAAATTGTGCGATAGGGAGTACATTAGAAACTCTCTATGGTTTATTGAGAAAGGTTACTCGTTGTGAAAAACAAAGAACACAGTTACACAGAAAGAAAATAAACGCTACACAATATAAAACTAACATATTAGTACATCTGCCCTCGTCGGGACCCCCTAGAACCCCCGAAATCCCACAGAACAGAACCAACCTGCCACCCCGATTGAGAGTCATGACTAAGATTGAAACTCGCAATACGACTGCTTGATGCACATATGGTTTATTATAAATAGTGACTTCATTTTGGCATAAAAACTAAACATTATTGCATTTCGCTGACACTGTTACCACTAATTAATTCCCACGTGAAAGTCACTTGCTCAATCAGTTCAGTTAATTTCTAATTAGATCGTTAATTCCATTCCTCTCGCTAGAGCTTGCAATATCTTATGAATCTTTCACATTAAAACAAGTAGCGGGTGACATAAGTCATGCTAAAATGCCTTATGAGAAAATGGTAATAATTTTATTTCTAGGAGAGCGGTTTCAGGAAATTTGACATTCTGCACTGCACTTCGTGTAGGTAAGGGTTAACCTTCCTTCATTTGTCCTTTTTAAACCAGTCGAGTAGAAAATGTAGATTTGGGGCCGTTGTCGTTTAAGGATAAATTTACTAACTTATGATACCGGTTATCAATAACTGAATCCCTAAAGCCCTAAAAAGAATGCATTCAATACAATTCCGATGACAACAACCAATCAAGAAAATACTTCTTAAATACGCGCATGATATCATCTGTAATTTTCTGACCGTAGCAACTATCATGAATCTGTTCTTGTACGTGTTTTCCGGGTCGGGATGCTGCGTTTGAAGCACGTGATTTGTATATACTTGCTCTTCGTGTTGTTTGTAAATATTAACAGATGATTTTATCACCATCAACGGTCTCCTGGATTTAATGAATCAACCTCTTGAAGCCAGCAATGTTCACGGGTGTGTACTCATGAATGCTGCCCAAGCCTTCACGTTGGTTCCAACACCATGTGACAGCCTCACAGAATATGGACACAAGAACTCCTTCGTTTGTCAGGTTGAGGGTGAGTTATCGAAATTTCTGACGTATTTGGTGTTTGTTGCAAATAAAGTGGAGGGGCGGCAATCTGATTACGGAGTTGTAGCGGATCCCTGATCTGATTCATATACTAGGGGCAACTTCACGAAAGGAAAACCGGTAATCACGAAATCTGATTGGGAGCGGCTGAAGAAGAAGGGTGATGCTTGTAGTCAATAATGACTCCATGTTACAATCACTGTTTACAGGGAATGTTGTCTAAAGCCTGACACAGGCACAAGGAAGAAAATTTTTCTGTTGCAAGGATTTTTAATGCAAATTCCAATACGGTGTGGAGCTTTGAACAGATTATTGAAAGACAGAACCGGTCTTCAAATCAGTTGTTTACTACACTTGGTGTACAGTAAAAGTAAATAAAGGTAGACGAAACACTTTCTGACGTTACACTTAGTCGGTGAAATTTGCATATTTTTTTAGGGAAGGCCCGAAATCATCATTCGTGATTCCATGCGCAACATTTTTTTATGAGTGGCTTTATCACTTTATACCTGGTGTGAATATTTTTAAGTTGGTTCTTATGACTAAGCTAGGCCGATAGCTGCTGTTTTACTCATCCAATATGGATGGCACAGCTTCATCTGTAGCGGGCAGTCGCTCGCCACCTGGATTTAAATATTATTGCTTCTAAAAAGCAATAAGAGAAGTATCATTGTACCTTTTTGTTTTCCTTACTCTCACCCGATGGTGGGGGAAATCCCCTTCCACTGCCACTGAATGTGGTCGTATAGAAGCACTTAACATTATTAGACATTATGTTGTGTATATGAAAGAAAGAATCCTCCTAACATTAGCAAAAAGAGAATTTTTTTATCGACTTAATACCTTGTTTCGGTAAAACAGCGCACACACGCTATAGACCTACTCATGATAGGCTAATTGTGAAACCTTTGTACGACAAACATATCTGAAATTCAATTCATGTTTAACATTTTAAACCAAATGGATTTAAAAAAGGGCGCGCAGTATAGCGTCCGAATTCTTTTTGGTTTGTAATTTTACAACAAAATGCTGCAAAATTTAAAAGAATACGTGACACATTAAGCTGCAATACACAGTACCTGCCTATTCCCCCAGTTTATCAAGTGGCACCCTTTGGTAACTCATTCCGTTACGGTTATGAGGGGCTGCATGTCCAAGTGGTTGGAACATCCGACTTGGAGACAGGAGGTCTGGAGATCGAGTCCTGGTCGGGTCATATCGGAGACTTTAAAAAGTGGAACCTAAGTCATTTTGTTTGGTGCTACGCATGAGCAATGGCAGTGAGACAAAAAAGCAGTGGCTTGCCCGACTCAAGCGAGTTGGTTAGAAACTGGTCCGTAAAACTAATCTTCTCATCCAGACTCCTGTCTAATTCTCTTGTCAGCCAATGTGTGAACCATTTCGTTGAATTTCTTGTTTAATAGGTACATGTGACGTAATAGGCAGTGAAAATGTTGCCAAGATTGACTATGGTAACCATTGTTTGGTCTTTGTACAAACAAATGGAGTTAACTGGTACAATGCTTCATCTCAATGTAAAAACATGGCCGGCGACATTCACAGCTTCTTAGCTGAGATATATTCTGAACAGATGCAAAAGGAAATTATGTTACATTTGAAAAGGTTAAACGTATCCAACTGGTGGATGGGAAGAACCCGACTGGATGTACATATCGAAGGAGACCGAGATTGGCACTGGATTGATGGTAAGTTAAAAAGTTTTTAGGGAGAAAGCAAGCCTCACAACCTAACTTCTTTTCTTCTGTACTGAAAATATTTATTTGCAGAAATTGACTGGCTTAGAAATGGCAAACAGAAGGCAAGATGGCAGGGAAATTTGATACTTGAAAATGAAAATTTTTTATGTACTCATTTGATGAGTGAGACGTCTCTTTTAGGTGGGTCAAGAGTACTCTGATTTTATCCCCCTCTTTCCAGCGGTTGGATCATATTTTGTCCACCGCAGAGACCAGACTGCATGAACCTTATTTTTACAACAGTTAAGTGCCGTTCTGGAGGGAAGGTGCTAGCGGAGGTTTGCCCGCCTTCCACTTTGACATTTTTGTTTTGCTCTCTCGCAGGGCTTACATTCGAAATGGTGTACCTTTTTATACCAGTCCCATTTGCTGAAAACGTGCTCATTTTCATTCTGTCAAAGAAGAATGCGTCCTTTTTGACAAAAATAGATATATGGTATGAAAGCCTTCGTGTAAATAATACATATGTCTATTACAAATGCTTTGAATCGCAGTGGGTTTTTTTTCAAGAGCATGTCACGGTATCTTCGACAGGGGTCCAAGCTCCCGACGGGCCCTGCAACTCCAATTCCCGACACTGGCAATGAGTTGAATAAAAGGTAAAGATGGCACAGTTTGGGTCGCGTCAAACACCCGCTATTGTTTCCTCTCTCAGAGAGTATTGAGCTGATAATTGGAGGAAATTCTGTTTCCTCAAATTTCTGTTTTATACATATATTTAAAAAGTGGGAACTTACATTGGACAAAGTTCGTAATTTAATGAAAAGAAGTGTGGGTTTCTGTCAAGGGCAAACACTATCATGGGACAAGTTTTGGGAGTGTGAAACGGAGGAAATTTCTCAAAGGATGAGGTTTCGGTTTTTTTAGGCTGCAAGATCGAAATGATATGTGCCTCCAGTCAAACGTTGTGCAAGAGTTAACATCTCTCTTTTGTTTTTGTTTGTGCCATTAATTTTCAAGTTTGGGTCATGGGGTTCACCCCCCATCCTGGGCAATAGTTCCTGGTTTCTTTAGGGCGAATGAAAAGATGGTATTTTGTTGAAGAAGTGCCTTTCAAAATCAAATTTACTTTAAGCCTTTTTGCAACTGAAGATCGATTAGGTTACATATTTTATCTCACGGAAATTGGCAGGAAAGAGAGGAAAGAAGGGGGGGGGGGGATGGAACAAAATCGGGAGACTTCTTTAGTTTTGCCCCCCCCCCCCCACGGACGACTAGGACTGGTTACTCCCCTGGTCAAAAACATAAGAATGAAACATCTGAAGGGAACAGACAAGGGGGAACAACATCTGACGCTTAAGACACAGGACAGTTGTCATGTGTTTAAAAAGTGCTTCACGTTAAGTCACCATTCGTTATTTACGATCACTGCCAAAAAGCAGTGTTACATTCAAACGTGGGCTGTCATTTGCTTCTCAGATAAGCTACACTATATGTGTCTTACACTATATTGCCCGTAAATGAGCGGGACTTGTGACGTCAGTGAAAACATTTCGTATGAATTTTTAAAGATAGGTTCGTCTGGCACTCACTGCAATTTTGTATAGTAATGCTTTAACTTCAGTTTATACTTCATTTTCCAACTTCTTGATATAAATTTCTTGTTTGATGTTTTTGTTACACTCATAGTGATATGAAAATTAACTCTATTTGAATGACAGCAAGAGCTCCATACGACATTAAACTTGATGTTCAATGAGCATGAGTTTAGTTTTAAAGTAACGTATTTTAGATGGTGACTCATACAGATACACGAGTAGAGGGATTTACATTCTGGGGAAGTAATCAGCCAGATAATACGGGTCATCACTGCTTGAGAATTTTGAAGCAAGATTCGACGTGGGACGATGCGTCGTGTGATGACGGTGATAACTATTTTATCTGTCAGATTGGTGAGTTCACATACTGAAACGGGCCAATATTAGGAGCGGTCCGCAGGCTACAAGTTTAATTAGATGTACTCCGAATAACACATTTTGATTTTATTTACCTGGCTTTAATAATAAAGTTTGATGAGGAATAATCGATGGAGATTTTATGGGGAAAAGTTGAAGGATACAAGACATGTATTACCAGATGTTATCTGAAAACAAATTCTTATTTGTAGACTTATTCTTACGAGGCCACTGATTGTACATATTGAACATATTGTACCCGTTGAGAAAATAAGTGTTTCATAAATCCCACATGAGATGTTGATCCCACAGAACACACAGTCGGACAGTCTAAGTACCTAGTCATAAATCTAATTCAACAGGTGCACAGGTATTGCGATCTTTTGTCTACTTTTCCTCTTCCAGTTAAAATGTTCATTTAAACTCGAATTTGACACAATTTACATCAAGAAAGACGTAAATTTGCCATAGAATCTGAATTTATTGGTGAAATTATTTCTAAATGCATCGTTTAGAAGAAAATACTGTATCAAAATATTCCCAGTACATGCAACCGTTAGAAGTCGATAAAATAAACTAGCAATGGAGGACGAATCTCCAAATTCGTTGCCACACTCTCCCAATTCATTGCCAATTCAGACGACCTTCAGTTCACTGGTAGGATAGCATGCAAGCTGAATTCTGTAGAACGCATGATACCACTAAATATTACACTAAGTCCATTAAAATTGAAATGTTCCACGTTACGTGTCTGACAACTAGTATGCCATCCAAAATAGTCATAGGTGTTATAACAATTGACGTATACAACCTCCTATATCATATATTACATAAGTACAGAATAAAATAAATAAAGGTTTTTGACAACCCATCTTTGTCTACAAATGTATATATAAATATACCACTAAATCATACCTTAGACGGACATTCGTTAAAATGAAACCTTAAAAGGACATATCCTCCATTCATATTTTTGCATATATTTGCATATACTTGTCATTGAAATTTATAATTAAAATACCATTAGAGTCTTGCATAACGGTCATAACTTACAGTAATTGTCTTTTAAGTAAATTGCCTATGTAGAACATTAAATTAAATAAACAAAATATCACATGTTATATGTATTTGAATATTCAATACGTGCGTGTCCCTTAAAGGACATTTTTAACAATATAACTAATATTCCAGTGGTGTACTATATGCAGTTCGTTTTGTGCACGGTTTTCACACGGTAAACCAATGAGAACGGCCACACAACTATTTCATAGGTATCGAAATTTTTGAACTAGCATGTGCACAAGAGGACAAATTTTGATGCAACCATTAGCTGGACTACAAAATGTCTGCCTAAAGTATGAAGTTCACCTGAGGTACTGTTTTAGACGACTTTATGTCAACCGTAGGTAGGACTTGGGCAAATATACATACATATATATATATATATATATATATATATATATATATATATATATATATATATATATATATATATATATATATATATATATATATATATATATATATATATATATATATATATATATATATATATATATATATAATTGTGGAATAAGGGGAAATTTTTGGGCAAAAAATCAACGTTAGGGGGAAATTACCTGTAGGGGGAAAATTTACGTTCCCCTTTACGTTTTCACACACTGTTTTAATGAGAATACGTTAGTGTATAGTAAAATACATATGGGGGTACGTAATATACCTAATTACTTCAATGATGACCAAATTACGGACGCCTATCTGTTAACACGTACAACTAATGCACTTTTGAATTTACGTACATGTATATGTTTTTCCTTAAAGGAGAAATATACAGTAATGTATTTTATTGTGTTTCATTTCGCCTAAACGTATCAAGATATACAAATTTCCCCCTAATGTTCAATCTAGTGGTGTATATATATATATATACACTCTAAAATCAAAAGAGTGAACTTAGTCACTCTTTGATCGAGTGAAAAGTATAAATTCACTCCATAAGAGTGATAATTCACTCCAAGAGGAGTGAAGTTCACTCCAAAAAGAGTGAAGTTTCCCTCTTCCTCTAGTGAATTTCACTCTTTTTGGAGCGAACTTCACTCTTTTTGGAGGGAACTTCACTCCTCTTGGAGTGAATTATCACTCTGATGGAGTGAATCTACACTTTTCACTCGATCAAAGAGCGACTAAGTTCACTCTTTTGATTTTAGTGTATATATATATATATATATATATATATATATATATATATATATATATATATATATATATATATATATATATATATATATATATATATATAAATATATATATATAACAATAAACGATAACAATGAAAAACAAAGTCAAAATTGACAAAAGGAGTACGATTCAGTATTTATTTAATTAAACTTGGAAATTTTCAACTTCTCCTGAAGCCTTCGTCGGCCAAGACAGACATACGACTAACACATGAAAAAGTTAATTTAAATTAACTGCACAGCCTAAACTGGACCAGTTGCGTGCAAACATGCAAAAGTTGAACAATAAACATTGTAGTGAGTGTCACGGTAGAGTAGACCCAGACAGACTCAAGCTCGCTAGCAGTCCTACATGCAAGAGTGAATTGGAAGTAAACACACAAAAAATGTTGAATGGACAAAAGACATCAATTGGTCAAGAATCATTGTAGAACGTGTAATGGTTGAGTAGGCCCAAATCTCTATTGAGACCCTCAGTGTGTGTATTCAATTTAAGGATAAAGATTATTTCTGTACTTTTAAGGTGACGAGGAGATTGAAAGTTTGAACCAAGCAGCACACATTTCAAATTTCGGAGGGAATGATCGGTCCGCCCGAAGTGTTCGGCAACTGGGAAACCGCGTGCATTGTCGCGGATAGACTTCTTGTGGTTGTTAAATCTAGACCGAAACTTAGTGCTAGTTTCTCCAACAGCGTTAATTTAAATTTACTTTTTCATGTGTTAGTCGTATGTCTGTCTTGGCCGACGAAGGTTTCAGGAGAAGTTGAAAATTTCCAAGTTTAATTAAATAAATACTGAATCGTACTACTTTTGTCAATTTTGACTTTGTTTTTCATTGTTATCGTTTATTGTTATTCTTTCGGAGTACACGCGGACATTTCAATTCTTTTATATATATATATATATATATGTATATATATATATATATATATATATATATATATATATACATATATATATATATATATATATATATATATATATATATATATATATATATATATATACACACATATATATATATATATATATAACGCTAATTCCCACCTTAGGGGGAAATTGTTATATCTGCGCGTACATAGGGCGAAAAAATAACAATGAAATACATAAGGAAAAGCATTCGCCCTAACGTCTAAAAGTATAAACAACGTTATTTCAATGGCCAGTCATCCGTTCGTGCTAACAGCTAGGTGTCCGTAAATTTGACAACTTTGAAGTAATTGTATCTACTTTGTAAATCTAGGAGGGCGCCCTTGTCCGTTTACGTATTCCTATAGAAAAAGTGTGTAGAAACGTTACGGCGAAACGTATATTTCGTCCCAAAAAATTTTTCCCCTTAAGGTCGACTTTTCAACAACAACATTCCCCCTAAGTGCCGAATTAGTGAAACATATATATATATATATATACCCAATTGCGGATTATAAGGGAAAGTTTTTTAATTACCGTTAGGGGGAAATCTACGTTACCCTTTACGTTTTCACACACTGTTTCAATGAGAATACGTTAGTGTATATTAAAATACATATGGGGGTACGTAAAATACCTGATTACTTCAATGTTGACCAAATTATAGATGCCTAACTGTTAACACGTTCATCTAATGGACGATTGAATTAACGTACATGTATATGTTTTTCCTCAAAGACGAAATACACGGTTATGTATTTTCTTGTCTTTCATTTCGCCTAAACGTATCAAGATATACAAATTTCCCCTTAATGTTCAATCTCTTGTACGTGTTAACAGAAAGGCGTCCGTAATTTGGTCAACATTGAAGTAATTCGGTATATTACGTACCCCCATATGTGTTTTACTATACACTAACGTTTTCCCATTAAAACAGTTTGCGAAAACGTAAAGGGGAAAGTGAATTTTCCCCCTAACGTCGATCTTCTGCATAAATAACTTCCCCTTATTCCACAATTAGGTATATATATATATATATATATATATATATATATATATATATATATATATATATATATATATATATATATATATATATATATATATATATATATATATATATAACGCTAATTCCCACCTTAGGGGGAAATTGTTATATCTGCGCGTACATAGGGCGAAAAATAACAATGAAATACATTAGAAAAAGTATTCGCCCTAACCTCTAAAAATATAAACAACGTTATTTCAATGGCCAGCCATCCGTTCGTGTTAACAGCTAGGTGTCCGTAAATTTGACAACTTTGAAGTAATTGTATCTTCTTTGTAATTCTAGGAGGGCGTTCTTGTCCGTTTACGTATTCCTATAGAAAAGGTGTGTAGAAACGTTACGGCGAAACTTATATTTCGCCCCTTTAGGTCGACTTTTCAACAACAACTTTCCCCCTAAGTTCCGAATTAGTGAAATATATTTATATATATATATACATATATATATATATATATATATATATATATATATACATATATATATATACATATATATATATTTACGTTTTTATAATTACATATATATATATATATATATATATATATTCATCTCACGCGGAGGACCCTGTGTGTGGGTGTGTGAGTGCATCGATTACTGTGTGACACTTGTGAAATGCGTTGTTAACAGAGTGCTGAATTTTAGAATACCATATGTAATATGATGTTAGTTTCAGGAGGCGATGTTCTGTGTGATTTCCCGGGAGCAATACTAAATGGAAACATATCGCTCACAAATGACAGCTATGAAGTAAATTATACTATCAACTTTGAATGCAATGATGGCTACCTTTTAAGTGGAAACTCGGCCTTGACATGCCAAGATGATGGAACGTGGAACGGAGACGTCCCTACTTGCAAATGTAAGTGGGTTTTAAATGTTAGAATTTGCAACTAGAATGAATAAACCTAAGACGAAATATCAAGATTATTAAAGTTTTCTGACAGAGGCCTCGCCTGGGCCAGAGCGGTTCAATGATGCCGATCTATAGCTCCTAAAATACCCTAAATGTTTTAACACATATTCTATTACAAATGGCAGCTCATGTGGCACCCAATTGCATATGAAGAAAACCCGAATTTCTTAAATGTTCAGAGGAGAATGAAAGGACACCACTATCCTTCAGATCCTTTATTTAAGGTATAGAGATAATACACATGACGTCAGCGCGTATCAATTTGGCAACTTGATGGAACTGATCATGCGCAGTACGCGTGTTACCAATGCACCCTAGAGCACCTTAGTAGTCAGTTACAATTGTTGTTCAATGGACGCCTGGATGGAAAACAGGAGGACGCGCAACGCAGTGACGTCGGTGCATAACATCTATAAGAGTCGAGGAGTAACTTCTGGAAGTTGCATGAAAGTTATTCGAGATAACCTTACAGGTTTTTTCCTCAATGGTAGGTTTTATCCACGAAGATTTAAAATGTTCTTTTCCATAGGAATCAATTAACCAGTTACTTTAGACAAATAAATTTATTTCTACAGCATCCTCCTCAATGAAAAAAATAAAAATTTATGAATGCATGTATATAAAAATGCAATCACCAGTTATGAAAAGTGATGAAGGTGAGTTTTAAGTTTGGGTTAATACAAGGGTCCTTTTAAAGACTCTATTTGTTTCCTTCAAGTTTCAACTAATCCGTGCAATGATAATCCCCCAGAAGTAAAAGATGCAAGCTACGACATCTTATCTAAGGAATATGGTGGATTGGTTCTCTATACCTGCAATAATGGATTCCAACTCCAAGGTTCTCCTGAGATCACCTGCACAGAAAACAGTTTATGGAGTGATCCTATGGCTAATTGCACAGGTGAGAAATGTTTCTTAAAACCAACACTCTCTCAATTGCTAATTTTCTCCGTTATCTCCAGTTCAGCATATCTCCCTTATACGAATAAATGCGGGAAACGTTTTACGCGACAACCTAAACAAATATCACTGCTAATGACTAATGTATACTTGTACATTTTAGTTGGTCTTCTTTCATTCAATAAAAGTAGACGTGTTATGGAAAGGCTTTTCAATCATTTCAATAAACAAACCCATTTCAAACGGAAAAACAAAAGCGCAGAGAGTTGTATTTTACTAACCTTATCTCCTTTATAGTTAATCTACACTCTAAAAATAGTTGGGTAAAAAGCGTTGGGCAAAACGTAAAATGCCCAACATCGCAAATTATTGCCCAACAAATGGGTAAACAACTGCACCCATTGTGTTGGACAAATTAAGGTTGGGTAAAATCCAGGTATTGCTAAAAGATGTTGGACAAGTTTTTAAATACACAATAGTTGGGTAAAATTTAATTGACCAATCAGATGATTAGTAAAAAATCAGTTAAGTTTTACAGATAATTGATAATTTTTGTAATGAAAGTGGTTAATAATAAGATCTCATGGTCAAGGCGTCGATTTGGGGGGGGGGGAGGGAACATCCCCCCCCCCCCCCCGACTTTTTTGAGTGGGGGAACCATAACGTAAAAATCCCCCCACTTTTTGTGACGTGAAACTTAAAAATTAGGCACTACCAAAAAGACTTTACATGTAGGTTATGAAAGGTGTCCTCTACCGATTGCGATCGAATAGCTTTCTGTATCAATAATTCCACTTGTTTACTTTGCAAATCCCCAAAATTTTCGCGCGGTCCACGCTCTTGCAGTCTCATTGATGTTCTTTTTTCACTTGCATATCAAACATACGTTATTCATCGGTCTCTATGATTATGTCGATTGGTCGTGTGCATAGGGCAGCAGGTGTGGTTATGGAGGAGTACAATATTTAGGAATATGAAGAAGATGAATCGTCCTCTACTATGTTATAATGAAATCTGTTGTCTAAATTGGACAAACACATTTTAAGGAAACTGAAAATGTCTCGGTTAACAGTCTGCATGCAACGTTTTTAGAAAAATGTATGATTTCTAATGCAAAATTTCGACACGCTCACATCATTCCTTTGTATAGCGACTCGATCATTTCGTATTTAAACCATTATCAGCGAAGTAAAATTACACTGACGTTTGCTAGATAAGAGACTTCATTCAGGAATTACAGGTGCCCTCCATCATGTCTGCAGATAATGTATGAAGTGTCGTTTGAAAAAAAAAATGTTTTTTGTATCAACAATCTTACACCGGTAGGCCTATGCAACGATGTCTCAGTAGCACCGTACCAGTAGGTACCATTCCCCCACCTTTCGATCTATGATATTCCCGTAGTAGAATGAAGTGCGCTTTTGATCAAGTAATGGATTTATTTTACCTTCTTCCCATTACAAATGGTTCCTTTCTATTAGAACTTTTTCACAAATCTTTCGCAAACTATGACAATTTTCGTTATGATTCTAATTACTTATGGAGTACACCCGGTCTTTAAATTAACGGTATAGAATTTGGAAAGAATTCGGAAATTTGCTATTTGTGAAACCAGTCTGCTGTGTGGTTTTGACAACTCATGAAATTCCGAAACCTCCCCATTAAAAGGTCCATATTTGTCATTATTTGTCTCAAAGAAGCAAAATTTGCAGCGCGCTTCGCTCGCCACGAACGATTCCTTAACAGAAGCGCTCGCTCATGCCTTGAGTAAAATTTTCCCAGCTCTGAACTTTGTAAGTGAAAAAAAACGGAAATTTGCCAAATGTGACACCAGATCATCAAGTGGCATCCGTAAATACAGTGCTTTTTTCATGAATTTATTTTCATAAAATTCAAAATTTTCTCCACTATAAGCTCTTGACTCAAAAAAATTCTTCAGAAATCCTCATTTCGTAGGGGTTGGATAACATTATGTAGCAACAACGATCTTTGGTCGCCGTTCAATCTCAGCTTTGCCAATAGAAAATGTAAATTCTTCAGTAATCCCCCAACTTTTCAATTTTTCTTACGGGAAACCCAGAATCCAAAATTTTCAGCAATAAAAGCTCCATATTTTCAAATATTTGAAAAATGGAAAAATTTTCAGCGCGGGTCGCGAGCAGCAAATTACGGCCCTAGTAGAATGTTCACAGTCAAAAAATCGTTAAATCTGGATGCTTGCCCATCCTCCCTTCCCGAAAAGAAAATATCTAGCGACGCCGCTGTACACACCTTACCAGGACAGGTGAAAAAACTAGGCCAGATGTCCCCCAACTTTGGAAACCAAATCGACGCCCCTGCTCATGGTTGAATAAAGTTGGATATTGTAAATAAAAAGCTATCAGCAGAATAGCATTAAAATCTGGACAAAATTACTTAAAGAGTAATGGTCGTATGGAAAAAAATTCACTATTACGTAAACAATGGGAGAAGAAATACAAAGTTCACGATTGAGTTTGTAATTTCAAACTACATACTTCACTGTTTATTAAAAACGTGCATCGTCGCTGCTGCCCTCAACAACTCTTGAATCGCAAACGGTGTAAGTAGTCGGGTACTTTGTTAAATCTTCTTCTTGACCAAATCATATAATCATATATCAGGTTATACTGAAATCCAAACAAGCACCCAATAACACAGCTGTTGGGCAAACGTGTTGGTACAAATTTAACCATTTGTTGGGCAAAATTAATTGGGTGAAATGGTTGGGTAGTTTCTTTTGCCCAACTGAGTGAAACACTTAACCAACTGAGTTGGGCAGTTTTTTCACCCAATGCCGATCAGGAGGCATAAGGAACCAATGGTTGGGGTAATCATTTTTTAGAGTGTAGATCTACACCAGGTGTCGCTGGTCATACATATATAGGTAATACGATTTTCGAAAAAGAAAGTCATTGAAATGAGAAGATTAGTATTAAAAGGCAAACAATGCAATTAAAAAAAGTGTAGCTTGTACAGTCAATTCCACTAAACTAAGCAAACCTATATGTAATCTCTTCGTAAAAAAGTATTCAGTTATTTAATAATTTAATATGGTTTATCAATATAACTATAGCTAGTACTAGTTTCGAAAAAGGATGGTATTTAGGAATTCAAAAATATTCTAAACCTTTTCTTATTCCACTCTATAAACATGTTTAAGCAATAAACACAAGTGTCTGATTCCTAAATATTCCTTTTACAAATACGTTTAATTAATAAATGTGCAGTGTTAAAAAGCTACACGTGTTTAAAATTTCGAAGATTAAAAAATGCGGTAAAATAAGAGCTTCATTGCCAAATACTTTTTCAAACAGTTTATTCTCATGTATGACAAGGCATAATAAAAATTTGCCTATAATTCTGGATTCTCCTTTAGACATTGACGAATGGCCTGTGTTGGGTCCCTGTATAATTTCATTATTCTTTTCAAATAAAAGTTTAGTAACTTGGTAACTAGTATAGTGTCATTTTCCAATAAAATACACAAACCAGTTTCCAAAATAGTCATTCACTTATTAAAATAGGGATTTTAAATCTACGGCTTACTTTTGCTACCGTTTAGACATTGACGAATGTATTGTATTGAGTCCATGTGAGAACAATGGCACTTGTACCAATTATGACGGAGGATATAATTGTACCTGCGATGATGGATGGGAAGGTGAAAACTGCCAGACAGGTAAGAGATCTCAACAAAAGGTCTATTTATTTTAACAAAGTATTTTTAAAATTCTTCTATGATGTATTTTAATACAAGTTTGACAATATCAAAGATATGAAGAAAACTTTTTTATTAACTCCGAAAAACGTCAATGAATGTAAGTTTAACCCTTGTTGAAGTGAAGGCGTTTGTAAATAGTTCAACGGAGGGTACAACTGTCAATGCAAGAAGGACTGGACAAAATAAAAAAAATGTCAAACAAGTTTGTATAAACAATATCAAGCTTTTAAATCCAAGATTTCGAGTAATTTATTTAATCTTTAAATATATTTAGCTTTTCTTTTCAAATAAGAGTTAAGTAAGTTAATAAAAATAGTGTCGTTTTCCAATAAAATACCCATACCGGTACCAGTTTCAACAATAGTCATTCTCATATTAAAATAGGGATTTCTAATCTGCGGCTTACTTTTGCTACCGTTTAGACATCGACGAATGTACTGTATTGAGACCATGTGAGAACAATGGCAATTGTACCAATTATGAGGGAGGATATAAATGTGCCTGCGAAAATGGATGGGAAGGTGAAAACTGCCAGACAGGTAAGAGATCTCAACAAAAGGTCTATTTAATTTAACAATTTTTTTTTTTTAATTTCTTCTTTGATATATTTTGCTACACGTTTGAAAAGAATCAAAGATTACAAGGAATTCACCTTATAATTCCGCGAAAGGTCAATAAATGTAACTTTAAACCTTGTATAGGCGATGGGGTTTGTCACAAGTTCTAAAGAGAATACAACTGTGAATGCAAAAAGGGTTGGAAAAATTCAAAAGAGGTCAGGCAGCTTTGAGAAAACAATATCAAACAGGAATATCCAAGTTTTTGTGTAATTAATTTAATCTTCAAATATGGATTTCATTTCTGTCATCAAAAAGAGTATAGTATTTTAGGAACTAGAATAATGTTCTTTCCTTTTCCAAGAAAAAAAAAACCTGCCAGTTTCCAAAATTGACATTGACATATTATGAAGGTATTTCTAATCTGCGGCTTACTTTTGCTACCGTTCAGACATCGACGAATGCAATGTTTTGAGTCCTTGTGAAAACAATGGCAATTGTACCAATTATGACGGAGGATATAATTGTACCTGCGATGATGGATGGGAAGGTGAAAACTGTCAGACAGGTAAGAGATCTCAACAAAAGGTGTATTTAATTTAACAAAGTATTTTTTAATTTCTTCCATGATATATTTTGCTACACGTTTGAAAAGAATCAAAGTTTATAAGGAATTTACCTTTTAATTCCGCAAAAGGTCAACAAATGTAACTTTAAACCTTGTATAGGCGATGGGGTTTGTCACAAGTTCTTAAGAGAATACAACTGTGAAAGCAAAAATGGTTGGAAAAATTCAAAAGAGGTCAGGCAGCTTTGAGAAAACAATATCAAACAGTAAAATCCAAGTTTTTATATAATTTAATCTTCAAATAGGGATTTCATTTCTCTCATCAAAGTGAGTTTAGTATTTTAGGAACTAGAATAATGTTGTTTCCTTTTCCAACAACAAAAATCCTACAAGTTTCCAAAATTGACATTGACATGTTATGAAGGTATTTCTAATCTGCGGTTACTTTTGCTACCGTTTAGACATCGACGAATGCAATGTTTTGAGTCCCTGTGAAAACAATGGCAATTGTACCAATTATGACGGAGGATATAATTGTACCTGCGATGATGGATGGGAAGGTGAAAACTGCCGGACAGGTAAGGGATCTCAATATAAGGTCTATTTCATTTAACAAAGTATTTAAAAATTCTTCTATGATGTATTTTAATGCAAGTTTGACAATATCAAATAACAGAAGAAAACTTTTTTTATTAACTCCGAAAACGTCAATGAATGTTAGTTTAACCCTGGTGAAAGCGAAGGCGTTTGTTAGTAGTTCAAGGAAGGATACAACTGTCAATGCAAGAAGGACTGGAATAAATAAAAAAAAATGTCAAACAAGTTTGAATAAACAATATCAAGCTTTTAAATCCAAGATTTCAAGTAATTTATTTAATCTTTTAAATATACATTTCACTTGTCTTTTCAAATAAGAGTTCAGTAAGTTAGGAAATAGAATATTTTCCAATAAAATACACATACCAGTTTCCAAAATAGTCATTCACATCTTAAAGTAGGGATTTCTAATCTACGGCTTACTTTTGCTACCGTTTAGACATCGACGAATGTACTGTATTGAGACCATGTGAAAACAATGGCAATTGTACCAATTATGACGGAGGATATAATTGTACCTGCGAAGATGGATGGGAAGGTGAAAACTGCCAGACAGGTAAGAGATCTCAACAAAAGGTCTATTTAATTTAACAAAGTATTTTTTTAATTTCTCTATGATATATCTTGCTACACGTTTGAAAGGAATCAAAGATTACAAGGAATTTACCTTTTATTTCCGCAAAAGGTCAATAAATGTAACTTTAAACCTTGTATAGGCGATGGGGTTTGTCACAAGTTCTAAAGAGAATACAACTGTGAAAGAAAAAAGGGTTGGAAAAATTCAAAAGAGGTCAGGTTACTTTGAGAAAACAATATCAAACAGTAAAATCCAAGTTTTTTTGTAATTTATTTAATCTTTTAAATAGATATTTCACTTGTCTTTTCAAATAAGGGCTTAGTAAGTTAGGAACTAGAATAGTGTCATTTTCCAATACAATACACATACCAGTTTCCAAAATAGTCATTCACATGTTGTAGAAGGGATTTCTAATCTGCGGCTAACTTTTGCTACCGTCTAGACATCGACGAATGCAATGTTTTGAGTGCCTGTGAAAACAATGGCAATTGTACCAATTATGACGGAGGATATAATTGTACCTGCGAAGATGGATGGGAAGGTGAAAACTGCCAGACAGGTAAGAGATCTCAACAAAAAGTCTATTTAATTTAAAAAGTATTTTTAATTTCTCTATGATATATTTTGCTACACGTTTGAAAAGAATCAAAGATTACAAGGAATTTACCTTTTAATTCCGCAAAATGTCAATAAATGTAACTTTAAACTTTGTATAGGCGATGGGGTTTGTCACAAGTTCTAAAGAGAATACAACTAACTGAAAAAGGAAAAGGGTTGGAAAAATTCAAAAGAGGTGAGACAGCTTTGAGAAAACAATATCAAACAGTAACATCCAAGTGTTATGTAATTTATACAACCTTCAAATAAAGATTTTATTTCTCTTCTCAAAAAGAGTTTAGTATTTTTTGAACTTGAATAATGTTGTTTCTTTTTTCAAGAAAAAAAAACCTGTCAGTTTCCAAAAATTGACATTGACATGCTATGAAGGTATTTCTAATCTGCGGCTTACTTTTGCTACCGTTTAGACATCGACGAATGCAATGTTTTGAGTCCCTGTGAAAACAATGGCAATTGCACCAATTATGACGGAGGATATAATTGTACCTGCGAAGATGGATGGGAAGGTGAAAACTGCCAGACAGGTAAGAGATCTCAACAAAAGGTCTATTTAATTTAACAAAGTATTTTTTAATTTCTTCCATGATATATTTTGCTACACGTTTGAAAAGAATCAAAGATTACAAGGAATTTACCTTTTATTTCCGTAAAAGGTCAATAAATGTAACTTTAAACCTTGTATAGGCGATGGGGTTTGTCACAAGTTCTAAAGAGAATACAACTGTGAAAGCAAACAGGGGTTGGAAAAATTCAAAAGAGGTCAGACAGCTTTGAGAAAACAATATCAAACAGTAAAATCCAAATTTTTATCTAATTTATTAAATCTTCAAATATAGATTTTATTTCTCTTCTCAAAAGAGTTTAGTATTTTAGGAACTTGAATAATGTTGTTTCTTTTTTCAAGAAAAAAAACACTACCAGTTTCCAAAATTAACATTGACATGTTATGAAGGTATTTCTAATCTGCGGCTTACTTTTGCTACCGTTTAGACATCGACGAATGCAATGTTTTGAGTCCCTGTGAAAACAATGGCAATTGTACCAATTATGACGGAGGATATAATTGTACCTGCGAAGATGGATGGGAAGGTGAAAACTGCCAGACAGGTAAGAGATCTCAACAAAAGGTCTATTTAATTTAACAAAGTATTTTTCATTTCTTCCATGATATATTTTGCTACACGTTTGAAAAGAATCAAAGTTTATAAGGAATTTACCTTTTAATTCCGAAAGGCGACAGTGAATGTAAGTTTATGCTTTGTGGAAGCGATGACGTTTGTTACAAGTTCAACGGAGAAATAACTGTTAAAGCAAAAATGGGTTGGAAAAATTAAAAAAAAAAGGTCAGATAGATTTGAAATAACAATATCACCCTGTTTAATTCAAGTTATTCTGAAAATTATTTATTCGTTAAATACAGATTTCGTTTGTATTTTTAAAAAGATTGTAGTAACTTAAGAACTAGAATAATGTTATTTTCCCAAGAAAACACACATACCAGTTTTTAAATTAGCCATTGATATATTCAAAAAGTTATTTAAAATCAGCGGTTTATTTTTGCTACCGTTTAGACATCGACGAATGTTTTGTATTGAGACCATGTGAGAACAATGGCAATTGTACCAATTATGACGGAGGATATAATTGTACCTGCGAAGATGAATGGGAAGGTGAAAACTGCCAGACAGGTAAGAGATCTCAACAAAAGGTCTATTTAATTTAACAAAGTATTTTTTAATTTCTTCCATGATATATTTTGCTACACGTTTGAAAAGAATCTAAGATTACAAGGAATTAACTTTTATTTCCGCAAAAAGACAATAAATGTAACTTTAAACCTTGTGGAGGCGATGGGGTTTGTCACAAGTTCTAAAGAGAATACAACTGTGAAAGCAAAAAGGGTTGGAAAAATTCAAAAGAGGTCAGACAACTTTGAGAAAACAATATCAAACAGTAAAATCCAAGCTTTTTTGTAATTTATTTAATCTTCAAATATGGATTTCATTTCTCTTCTCAAAAAGAGTTTAGTATTTTAGGAACTTGAATAATGTTGTTTCTTTTTTCAAGAAGAAAAAAACCTACCAGTTTCAAAAATTGACATTTACATGTTACGAAGGTATTTCTAATCTGCGGCTTACTTTTGCTACCGTTTAGACATCGACGAATGCAATGTTTTGAGTCCCTGTGAAAACAATGGCAATTGTACCAATTATAACGGAGGATATAAATGTACTTGCGAAGATGGATGGGAAGGTGAAAACTGCCAGACAGGTAAGAGATCTCAACAAAAGGTCTATTTAATTTAACAAAGTATTTTTTAATTTCTTCCATGATATATTTTGCTACACGTTTGAAAAGAATCAAAGATTACAAGGAATTTACTTTTAAATTCCGAAAAGGTCAATAAATGTAACTTTAAACCTTGTGGAGGCGATGGGGTTTGTCACAAGTTCTAAAGAGAATACAACTGTGAAAGCAAAAAGGTTGGAAAAATTCAAAAGAGGTCAGATAGCTTTGAGAAAACAATATCAAACAGTAAAATCCAAGCTTTTTTGTAATTTATTTAATCTTCAAATACAGATTTCATTTCTCTTCTCAAAAAGAGTGTAGTATTTTAGGAACTAGAATAATGTTGTTTCCTTTTCCAATAAAATACACATACCAGTTTCCAAAATAGTCATTGACATATTAAAATAGGGATTTCCAATCTGCGGCTTACTTTTGCTACCGTTTAGACATCGACGAATGTATTGTATTGAGACCATGTGAGAACAATGGCAATTGTACCAATTATGAAGGAGGATATAATTGTACCTGCGAAGATGGATGGGAAGGTGAAAACTGCCAGACAGGTAAGAGATCTCAACAAAAGGTCTATTTAATTTAACAAGTATTTTTTAATTTCTTCCATGATATATTTTGCTACACGTTTAAAAAGAATCAAAGATTACAAGGAATTCACCTTATAATTTCGCAAAAAGTCAATAAATGTAACTTTAAACCTTGTGGAGGCGATGGCGTTTGTCACAAGTTCTAAAGAGAATACAACTGTGTAAGCAAAAAGGGTTGGAAAAATTCAAAAGAGGTCAGGTTACTTTGAGAAAACAATATCAAACAGGAATATCCAAGTTTTTGTGTAATTAATTTAATCTTCAAATATGGATTTCATTTCTCTCATCAAAAAGAGTATAGTATTTTAGGAACTAGAATAATGTTCTTTCCTTTTTCAACAAAAAAATACTACAAGTTTCAAAAATTGACATTGACATGTTATGAAGGTATTTCTAATCTGCGGCTTACTTTTGCTACCGTTCAGACATCGACGAATGCAATGTTTTGAGTCCCTGTGAAAACAATGGCAATTGTACCAATTATGACGGAGGATATAATTGTACCTGCGAAGATGGATGGGAAGGTGAAAACTGCCAGACAGGTAAGAGATCTCAACAAAAGGTCTATTTAATTTAACAAAGTATTTTTTAATTTCTTCCATGATATATTTTGCTACACGTTTGAAAAGAATCAAAGATTACAAGGAATTTACCTTTTAATTCCGCAAAAGGTCAATTAATGTAACTTTAAACCTTGTGGAGGCGATGGGGTTTGTCACAAGTTCTAAAGAGAATACAACTGTGAAAGCAAAAAGGGTTAGAAAAATTCAAAAGAGGTCAGGCAGCTTTGAGAAAACAATATCAAACAGTAAAATCCAAGCTTTTTTGTAATTTATTTAATCTTCAAATATGGATTTCATTTCTCTTCTCAAAAAGAGTTTCGTATTTTAGGAACTTGAATAACGTTGTTTCCTTTTTCAAGAAAAAAATCCTACCAGTTTCCAAAATTGACACTGACATGTTAAGAAGGTATTTCTAATCTGCGGCTTACTTTTGCTACCGTTTAGACATCGACGAATGCAATGTTTTGAGTCCCTGTGAAAACAATGGCAATTGTACCAATTATGACGGAGGATATAATTGTACCTGCGAAGATGGATGGGAAGGTGAAAACTGCCAGACAGGTAAGAGATCTCAACAAAAGGTCTATTTAATTTAACAAAGTATTTTTTAATTTCTTCCATGATATATTTTGCTACACGTTTGAAAAGAATCAAAGATTACAAGGAATTTACCTTTTAATTCCGCAAAAGGTCAATTAATGTAACTTTAAACCTTGTGGAGGCGATGGGGTTTGTCACAAGTTCTAAAGAGAATACAACTGTGAAAGCAAAAAGGGTTAGAAAAATTCAAAAGAGGTCAGGCAGCTTTGAGAAAACAATATCAAACAGTAAAATCCAAGCTATTTGGAATTTATTTAATCTTCAAATATGGATTTCATTTCTCTTCTCAAAAAGAGTTTAGTATTTTAGGAACTAGAATAATGTTCTTTCCTTTTCAAGAAAAAAAACCTACCAGTTTCAAAAATTGACATTGACATGTTATGAAGGTATTTCTAATCTGCGGCTTACTTTTGCTACCGTTTAGACATCGACGAATGCAATGTTTTGAGTCCCTGTGAAAACAATGGCAATTGTACCAATTATGACGGAGGATATAATTGTACCTGCGATGATGGATGGAAAGGTGAAAACTGCCAGACAGGTAAGAGATCTCAACAAAAGATCTATTTAATTTAAAAAGTATTTTTCATTTCTTCCATGATATATTTTGCTGCACGTTTGAAAAGAATCAAAAGATTACAAGGAATTTACCTTTTAATTCCGCAAAAGGTCAACAAATGTAACTTTAAACCTTGTATAGGCGATGGGGTTTGTCACAAGTTCTTAAGAGAATACAACTGTGAAAGCAAAAATGGTTGGAAAAATTCAAAAGAGGTCAGGCAGCTTTGAGAAAACAATATCAATCAGCAAAATCCAAGCTATTTGGAATTTATTTAATCTTCAAATATGGTTTTCATTTCTCTCCTCACAAAGAGTTTAGTATTTTAGGAACTTGAATAATGTTGTTTCTTTTTTCAAGAAGAAAAACACCTACCAGTTTCAAAAATTGACATTTACATGTTACGAAGGTATTTCTAATCTGCGGCTTACTTTTGCTACCGTTTAGACATCGACGAATGCAATGTTTTGAGTCCCTGTGAAAACAATGGCAATTGTACCAATTATAACGGAGGATATAAATGTACTTGCGAAGATGGATGGGAAGGTGAAAACTGCCAGACAGGTAAGAGATCTCAACAAAAGGTCTATTTAATTTAACAATTTTTTTTTTTTAATTTCTTCTTTGATATATTTTGCTACACGTTTGAAAAGAATCAAAGATTACAAGGAATTCACCTTATAATTCCGCGAAAGGTCAATAAATGTAACTTTAAACCTTGTATAGGCGATGGGGTTTGTCACAAGTTCTAAAGAGAATACAACTGTGAAAGCAAAAAGGGTTGGAAAAATTCAAAAGAGGTCAGGCAGCTTTGAGAAAACAATATCAAACAGTAAAATGCAAGTTTTTATCTAATTTATTTTATCTTCAAATATGGATTTCATTTCTCTCATCAAAAAGAGTTTAGTATTTTAGAAACTAGAATAATGTTGTTGTTTTTTGCAAGAAAAAAATCCTACCAGTTTCTAAAATTGACATTGACATGTTGTGAAGATATTTCTAATCTGCGGTTACTTTTGCTACCGTTTAGACATCGACGAATGCAATGTTTTGAGTCCCTGTGAAAACAATGGCAATTGTACCAATTATGACGGAGGATATAATTGTACCTGCGAAGATGGATGGGAAGGTGAAAACTGCCAGACAGGTAAGAGATCTCAACAAAAGGTCTATTTAATTTAACAAAGTATTTTTTAATTTCTTCCATGATATATTTTGCTACACGTTTGAAAAGAATCAAAGATTACAAGGAATTTACCTTTTAATTCCGCAAAAGGTCAATTAATGTAACTTTAAACCTTGTGGAGGCGATGGGGTTTGTCACAAGTTCTAAAGAGAATACAACTGTGAAAGCAAAAAGGGTTGGAAAAATTCAAAAGAGGTCAGGCAGCTTTGAGAAAACAATATCAAACAGTAAAATGCAAGTTTTTATCTAATTTATTTTATCTTCAAATATGGATTTCATTTCTCTTATCAAAAAGAGTATAGTATTTTAGGAACTAGAATAATGTTCTTTCCTTTTTCAAGAAAAAAAAAAAACCTGCCAGTTTCCAAAATTGACATTGACATATTATGAAGGTATTTCTAATCTGCGGCTTACTTTTGCTACCGTTCAGACATCGACGAATGCAATGTTTTGAGTCCTTGTGAAAACAATGGCAATTGTACCAATTATGACGGAGGATATAATTGTACCTGCGATGATGGATGGGAAGGTGAAAACTGTCAGACAGGTAAGAGATCTCAACAAAAGGTGTATTTAATTTAACAAAGTATTTTTTAATTTCTTCCATGATATATTTTGCTACACGTTTGAAAAGAATCAAAGTTTATAAGGAATTTACTTTTAAATTCCGAAAGGCGACAATGAATGTAAGTTTAAGCCTTGTGGAAGCGATGGCGTTTGTTACAACTTCTAAAGAGAATACAACTGTGAAAGCAAAAAGGGTTGGAAAAATTCAAAAGAGGTCAGACAGCTTTGAGAAAACAATATCAAACAGGAATATCCAAGTTTTTGTGTAATTAATTTAATCTTCAAATATGGATTTCATTTCTGTCATCAAAAAGAGTATAGTATTTTAGGAACTAGAATAATGTTGTTTCTTTTTTCAAGAAAAAAAAAACCTGTACCAGTTTCCAAAATTGACATTGACATGTTATGAAGGTATTTCTAATCTGCGGCTTACTTTTGCTACCGTTTAGACATCGACGAATGCAATGTTTTGAGTCCATGTGAGAACAATGGCAATTGTACCAATTATGAGGGAGGATATAAATGTGCCTGCGAAAATGGATGGGAAGGTGAAAACTGCCAGACAGGTAAGAGATCTCAACAAAAGGTCTATTTAATTTAACAATTTTTTTTTTAATTTCTTCGATGATCTATTTTGCTACACGTTTGAAAAGAATCAAAGATTACAAGGAATTTACCTTTTATTTCCGTAAAAGGTCAATAAATGTAACTTTACACCTTGTATAGGCGATGGGGTTTGTCACAAGTTCTAAAGAGAATACAACTGTGAAAGAAAAAAGGGTTGGAAAAATTCAAAAGAGGTCAGGTAACTATGAGAAAACAATATCAAACAGTAAAATCCAAGCCTTTTTGTAATTTATTTAATCTTCAAATATGGATTTCATTTCTCTTCTCAAAAAGAGTTTCGTATTTAAGGAACTAGAATAACGTTGTTTCCTTTTTCATGAAAAAAATCCTACCAGTTTCCAAAATTGACACTGACATGTTAAGAAGGTATTTCTAATCTGCGGCTTACTTTTGCTACCGTTTAGACATCGACGAATGCAATGTTTTGAGTCCCTGTGAAAACAATGGCAATTGTACCAATTATGACGGAGGATATAATTGTACCTGCGAAGATGGATGGGAAGGTGAAAACTGCCAGACAGGTAAGAGATCTCAACAAAAGGTCTATTTAATTTAACAAAGTATTTTTTAATTTCTTCCATGATATATTTTGCTACACGTTTGAAAAGAATCAAAGATTACAAGGAATTTACCTTTTAATTTCGCAAAAGGTCAATAAATGTAACTTTAAACCTTGTGGAGGCGATGGGGTTTGTCACAAGTTCTAAAGAGAATACAACTGTGAAAGCAAAAAGGGTTGGAAAAATTCAAAAGAGGTCAGGCAGCTTTGAGAAAACAATATCAAACAGTAAAATCCAAGCTTTTTTGTAATTTATTTAATCTTCAAATATGGATTTCATTTCTCTTCTCAAAAAGAGTTTCGTATTTTAGGAACTAGGATAATGTTGTTTCCTTTTTCAAGAAAAAAACCCTACCAGTTTCCAAAATTGACATTAACATGTTATGAAGGTATTTCTAATCTGCGGCTTACTTTTGCTACCGTTTAGACATCGACGAATGCAATGTTTTGAGTCCCTGTGAAAACAATGGCAATTGTACCAATTATGACGGAGGATATAATTGTACCTGCGAAGATGGATGGGAAGGTGAAAACTGCCAGACAGGTAAGAGATCTCAACAAAAGGTCTATTTAATTTAACAAAGTATTTTTTAATTCTTCTATGATATATCTTGCTACACGTTTGAAAAGAATCAAAGATTACAAGGAATTTACCTTTTAATTCCGCAAAAGGTCAATAAATGTAACTTTAAACCTTGTGGAGGCGATGGGGTTTGTCACAAGTTCTAAAGAGAATACAACTGTGAAAGCAAAAAGGGTTGGAAAAATGCAAAAGAGGTCAGGCAGCTTTGAGAAAACAATATCAAACAGTAAAATCCAAGCTTTTTTGTAATTTATTTAATCTTCAAATATGGATTTCATTTCTCTTCTCAAAAAGAGTTTAGTATTTTAGGAACTTGAATAATGTTGTTTCTTTTTTCAAGAAGAAAAAAACCTACCAGTTTCAAAAATTGACATTTACATGTTACGAAGGTATTTCTAATCTGCGGCTTACTTTTGCTACCGTTTAGACATCGACGAATGCAATGTTTTGAGTCCCTGTGAAAACAATGGCAATTGTACCAATTATAACGGAGGATATAAATGTACTTGCGAAGATGGATGGGAAGGTGAAAACTGCCAGACAGGTAAGAGATCTCAACAAAAGGTCTATTTAATTTAACAAGATTTTTTTAATTTCTTCGATGATCTATTTTGCTACACGTTTGAAAAGAATCAAAGATTACAAGGAATTTACCTTTTATTTCCGTAAAAGGTCAATAAATGTAACTTTACACCTTGTATAGGCGATGGGGTTTGTCACAAGTTCTAAAGAGAATACAACTGTGAAAGAAAAAAGGGTTGGAAAAATTCAAAAGAGGTCAGGTAACTATGAGAAAACAATATCAAACAGTAAAATCCAAGCCTTTTTGTAATTTATTTAATCTTCAAATATGGATTTCATTTCTCTTCTCAAAAAGAGTTTCGTATTTAAGGAACTAGAATAACGTTGTTTCCTTTTTCATGAAAAAAAACCCTACCAGTTTCCAAAATTGACATTAACATGTTATGAAGGTATTTCTAATCTGCGGCTTACTTTTGCTACCGTTTAGACATCGACGAATGCAATGTTTTGAGTCCCTGTGAAAACAATGGCAATTGTACCAATTATGACGGAGGATATAATTGTACCTGCGAAGATGGATGGGAAGGTGAAAACTGCCAGACAGGTAAGAGATCTCAACAAAAGTTCTTTTTCATTTAACAAGTATTTTTTAATTTTTCTATGATATATCTTGCTACACGTTTGAAAAGAATCAAAGATTACAAGGAATTTACCTTTTAATTCCGCAAAAGGTCAATAAATGTAACTTTAAACCTTGTGGAGGCGATGGGGTTTGTCACAAGTTCTAAAGAGAATACAACTGTGAAAGCAAAAAGGGTTGGAAAAATGCAAAAGAGGTCAGGCAGCTTTGAGAAAACAATATCAAACAGTAAAATCCAAGCTTTTTTGTAATTTATTTAATCTTCAGATATGGATTTCATTTCTCTTCTCAAAAAGAGTTTAGTATTTTAGGAACTAGAATAACGTTGTTTCCTCTTTCAAGAAAAAAAACCTACCAGTTTCCAAAATTGACATTGACATGTTATGAAGGTATTTCTAATCTGCGGCTTACTTTTGCTACCGTTTAGACATCGACGAATGCAATGTTTTGAGTCCCTGTGAAAACAATGGCAATTGTACCAATTATGACGGAGGATATAATTGTACCTGCGAAGATGGATGGGAAGGTGAAAACTGCCAGACAGGTAAGAGATCTCAACAAAAGTTCTTTTTCATTTAACAAGTATTTTTTAATTTTTCTATGATATATCTTGCTACACGTTTGAAAAGAATCAAAGATTACAAGGAATTTACCTTTTAATTCCGCAAAAGGTCAATAAATGTAACTTTAAACCTTGTATAGGCGATGGGGTTTGTCACAAGTTCTAAAGAGAATACAACTGTGAAAGCAAAAAGGTTTGGAAAAATGCAAAAGAGGTCAGGCAGCTTTGAGAAACCAATATCAAACAGTAAAATCCAAGCTTTTTTGTAATTTATTTAATCTTCAAATATGCATTTCATTTCTCTTCTCAAAAAGAGTTTAGTATTTTAGGAACTAGAATAACGTTGTTTCCTCTTTCAAGAAAAAAATCCTACCAGTTTCCAAAATTGACACTGACATGCTATGAAGGTATTTCTAATCTGCGGCTTACTTTTGCTACCGTTTAGACATCGACGAATGCAATGTTTTGAGTCCCTGTGAAAACAATGGCAATTGTACCAATTATGACGGAGGATATAATTGTACCTGCGAAGATGGATGGGAAGGTGAAAACTGCCAGACAGGTAAGAGATCTCAACAAAAGGTCTATTTGATTTAACAAGTATTTTTTTAATTTTTTTATGATATATTTTGCTACACGTTTGAAAAGAATCAAAGATTACAAGGAATTCACCTTATAATTCCGCGAAAGGTCAATAAATGTAACTTTAAACCTTGTATAGGCGATGGGGTTTGTCACAAGTTCTAAAGAGAATACAACTGTGAATGCAAAAAGGGTTGGAAAAATTCAAAAGAGGTCAGGCAGCTTTGAGAAAACAATATCAAACAGGAATATCCAAGTTTTTGTGTAATTAATTTAATCTTCAAATATGGATTTCATTTCTCTCATCAAAAAGAGTATAGTATTTTAGGAACTAGAATAATGTTCTTTCCTTTTTCAACAAAAAAATACTACAAGTTTCAAAAATTGACATTGACATGTTATGAAGGTATTTCTAATCTGCGGCTTACTTTTGCTACCGTTCAGACATCGACGAATGCAATGTTTTGAGTCCTTGTGAAAACAATGGCAATTGTACCAATTATGACGGAGGATATAATTGTACCTGCGATGATGGATGGGAAGGTGAAAACTGTCAGACAGGTAAGAGATCTCAACAAAAGGTGTATTTAATTTAACAAAGTATTTTTTAATTTCTTCCATGATATATTTTGCTACACGTTTGAAAAGAATCATAGATTACAAGGAATTTACCTTTTAATTCCGCAAAAGGTCAATTAATGTAACTTTAAACCTTGTGGAGGCGATGGGGTTTGTCACAAGTTCTAAAGAGAATACAACTGTGAAAGCAAAAAGGGTTAGAAAAATTCAAAAGAGGTCAGGCAGCTTTGAGAAAACAATATCAAACAGTAAAATCCAAGCTTTTTTGTAATTTATTTAATCTTCAAATATGGATTTCATTTCTCTCATCAAAAAGAGTTTAGTATTTTAGGAACTAGAATAATGTTGTTGTCTTTTTCAAGAAAAAAACCTACCAGTTTCTAAAATTGACATTGACATGTTGTGAAGATATTTCTAATCTGCGGCTTACTTTTGCTACCGTTTAGACATCGACGAATGCAATGTTTTGAGTCCCTGTGAGAACAATGGCAATTGTACCAATTATGAGGGAGGATATAAATGTGCCTGCGAAGATGGATGGGAAGGTGAAAACTGCCAGACAGGTAAGAGATCTCAACAAAAGGTCTATTTGATTTAACAAGTATTTTTTTAATTTCTCTATGATATATTTTGCTACACGTTTGAAAAGAATCAAAGATTACAAGGAATTCACCTTATAATTCCGCGAAAGGTCAATAAATGTAACTTTAAACCTTGTATAGGCGATGGGGTTTTTCACAAGTTCTAAAGAGAATACAACTGTGAAAGCAAAAAGGGTTGGAAAAATTCAAAAGAGGTCAGGCAGCTTTGAGAAAACAATATCAAACAGTAAAATGCAAGTTTTTATCTAATTTATTTTATCTTCAAATATGGATTTCATTTCTCTTATCAAAAAGAGTATAGTATTTTAGGAACTAGAATAATGTTCTTTCCTTTTTCAAGAAAAAAAAAAATCCTACAAGTTTCAAAAATTGACATTGACATGTTATGAAGGTATTTCTAATCTGCGGCTTACTTTTGCTACCGTTTAGACATCGACGAATGCAATGTTTTGAGTCCCTGTGAAAACAATGGCAATTGTACCAATTATGACGGAGGATATAATTGTACCTGCGAAGATGGATGGGAAGGTGAAAACTGCCAGACAGGTAAGAGATCTCAACAAAAGGTCTATTTAATTTAACAAAGTATTTTTAATTTTTCTATGATATATCTTGCTACACGTTTGAAAAGAATCAAAGATTTCAAGGAATTTACTTTTAATTCCGCAAAAGGTCAATAAATGTAACTTTAAACCTTGTGGAGGCGATGGGGTTTGTCACAAGTTCTAAAGAGAATACAACTGTGAAAGCAAAAAAGGTTGGAAAAATTCAAAAGAGGTCAGGCAGCTTTGAGAAACCAATATCAAACAGTAAAATCCAAGCTTTTTTGTAATTTATTTAATCTTCAAATATGGATTTCATTTCTCTTCTCAAAAAGAGTTTAGTATTTTAGGAACTAGAATAACGTTGTTTCCTCTTTCAAGAAAAAAATCCTACCAGTTTCCAAAATTGACACTGACATGCTATGAAGGTATTTCTAATCTGCGGCTTACTTTTGCTACCGTTTAGACATCGACGAATGCAATGTTTTGAGTCCCTGTGAAAACAATGGCAATTGTACCAATTATGACGGAGGATATAATTGTACCTGCGAAGATGGATGGGAAGGTGAAAACTGCCAGACAGGTAAGAGATCTCAACAAAAGGTCTATTTAATTTAAAAAGTATTTTTAATTTCTCTATGATATATTTTGCTACACGTTTGAAAAGAATCAAAGATTACAAGGAATTTACCTTTTAATTCCGCAAAATGTCAATAAATGTAACTTTAAACTTTGTGGAGGCGATGGGGTTTGTCACAAGTTCTAAAGAGAATACAACTAACTGAAAAAGGAAAAGGGTTGGAAAAATTCAAAAGAGGTGAGACAGCTTTGAGAAAACAATATCAAACAGTAACATCCAAGTGTTATGTAATTTATACAACCTTCAAATAAAGATTTTATTTCTCTTCTCAAAAAGAGTTTCGTATTTTAGGAACTAGGATAATGTTGTTTCCTTTTTCAAGAAAAAAATCCTACCAGTTTCCAAAATTGACATTGACATGTTATGAAGGTATTTCTAATCTGCGGCTTACTTTTGCTACCGTTTAGACATCGACGAATGCAATGTTTTGAGTCCCTGTGAAAACAATGGCAATTGTACCAATTATGACGGAGGATATAATTGTACCTGCGAAGATGGATGGGAAGGTGAAAACTGCCAGACAGGTAAGAGATCTCAACAAAAGGTCTATTTAATTTAAAAAGTATTTTTAATTTCTCTATGATATATCTTGCTACACGTTTGAAAAGAATCAAAGATTACAAGGAATTTACCTTTTAATTCCGCAAAAGGTCAATAAATGTAACTTTAAACCTTGTGGAGGCGATGGGGTTTGTCACAAGTTCTAAAGAGAATACAACTGTGAAAGCAAAAAAGGTTGGAAAAATTCAAAAGAGGTCAGGCAGCTTTGAGAAACCAATATCAAACAGTAAAATCCAAGCTTTTTTGTAATTTATTTAATCTTCAAATATGGATTTCATTTCTCTTCTCAAAAAGAGTTTAGTATTTTAGGAACTAGAATAACGTTGTTTCCTCTTTCAAGAAAAAAAACCTACCAGTTTCCAAAATTGACATTGACATGTTATGAAGGTATTTCTAATCTGCGGCTTACTTTTGCTACCGTTTAGACATCGACGAATGCAATGTTTTGAGTCCCTGTGAAAACAATGGCAATTGTACCAATTATGACGGAGGATATAATTGTACCTGCGAAGATGGATGGGAAGGTGAAAACTGCCAGACAGGTAAGAGATCTCAACAAAAGGTCTATTTAATTTAACAAGTATTTTTTTAATTTCTCTATGATATATCTTGCTACACGTTTGAAAGGAATCAAAGATTACAAGGAATTTACCTTTTATTTCCGCAAAAGGTCAATAAATGTAACTTTAAACCTTGTATAGGCGATGGGGTTTGTCACAAGTTCTAAAGAGAATACAACTGTGAAAGAAAAAAGGGTTGGAAAAATTCAAAAGAGGTCAGGTTACTTTGAGAAAACAATATCAAACAGTAAAATCCAAGTTTCTATGTAATTTATTAAATCTTCAAATATGGATTTCATTTCTCTTCTCAAAAAGAGTTTAGTATTTTAGGAACTAGAATAACGTTGTTTCCTTTTTCAAGAAAAAAATCCTACCAGTTTCCAAAATTGACACTGACATGTTATGAAGGTATTTCTAATCTGCGGCTTACTTTTGCTACCGTTTAGACATCGACGAATGCAATGTTTTGAGTCCCTGTGAAAACAATGGCAATTGTACCAATTATGACGGAGGATATAATTGTACCTGTGAAGATGGATGGGAAGGTGAAAACTGCCAGACAGGTAAGAGATCTCAACAAAAGGTCTTTTTAATTTAACAAAGTATTTTTAATTTCTCTATGATATATCTTGCTACACGTTTGAAAAGAATCAAAGATTACAAGGAATTTACCTTTTAATTCCGCAAAAGGTCAATAAATGTAACTTTAAACCTTGTGGAGGCGATGGGGTTTGTCACAAGTTCTAAAGAGAATACAACTGTGAAAGCAAAAAGGGTTGGAAAAATGCAAAAGAGGTCAGGCAGCTTTGAGAAAACAATATCAAACAGTAAAATCCAAGCTTTTTTGTAATTTATTTAATCTTCAAATATGGATTTCATTTCTCTTCTCAAAAAGAGTTTCGTATTTTAGAAACTAGAATAATGTTGTTGTTTTTTGAAGAAAAAAATCCTACCAGTTTCCAAAATTGACATTGACATGTTATGAAGGTATTTCTAATCTGCGGCTTACTTTTGCTACCGTTTAGACATCGACGAATGCAATGTTTTGAGTCCCTGTGAAAACAATGGCAATTGTACCAATTATGACGGAGGATATAATTGTACCTGCGAAGATGGATGGGAAGGTGAAAACTGCCAGACAGGTAAGAGATCTCAACAAAAGTTCTTTTTCATTTAACAAGTATTTTTTAATTTTTCTATGATATATCTTGCTACACGTTTGAAAAGAATCAAAGATTACAAGGAATTTACCTTTTAATTCCGCAAAAGGTCAATAAATGTAACTTTAAACCTTGTATAGGCGATGGGGTTTGTCACAAGTTCTAAAGAGAATACAACTGTGAAAGCAAAAAAGGTTGGAAAAATTCAAAAGAGGTCAGGCAGCTTTGAGAAACCAATATCAAACAGTAAAATCCAAGCTTTTTTGTAATTTATTTAATCTTCAAATATGCATTTCATTTCTCTTCTCAAAAAGAGTTTAGTATTTTAGGAACTAGAATAACGTTGTTTCCTCTTTCAAGAAAAAAATCCTACCAGTTTCCAAAATTGACACTGACATGCTATGAAGGTATTTCTAATCTGCGGCTTACTTTTGCTACCGTTTAGACATCGACGAATGCAATGTTTTGAGTCCCTGTGAAAACAATGGCAATTGTACCAATTATGACGGAGGATATAATTGTACCTGCGAAGATGGATGGGAAGGTGAAAACTGCCAGACAGGTAAGAGATCTCAACAAAAGGTCTATTTAATTTAAAAAAGTATTTTTCATTTCTTCTATGATATATCTTGCTACACGTTTGAAAAGAATCAAAGATTACAAGGAATTTACCTTTTAATTCCGCAAAAGGTCAATAAATGTAACTTTAAACCTTGTGGAGGCGATGGGGTTTGTCACAAGTTCTAAAGAGAATACAACTGTGAAAGCAAAAAGGGTTGGAAAAATGCAAAAGAGGTCAGGCAGCTTTGAGAAAACAATATCAAACAGTAAAATCCAAGCTTTTTTGTAATTTATTTAATCTTCAAATATGGATTTCATTTCTCTTCTCAAAAAGAGTTTCGTATTTTAGGAACTAGGATAATGTTGTTTCCTTTTTCAAGAAAAAAATCCTACCAGTTTCCAAAATTGACATTGACATGTTATGAAGGTATTTCTAATCTGCGGCTTACTTTTGCTACCGTTTAGACATCGACGAATGCAATGTTTTGAGTCCCTGTGAAAACAATGGCAATTGTACCAATTATGACGGAGGATATAATTGTACCTGCGAAGATGGATGGGAAGGTGAAAACTGCCAGACAGGTAAGAGATCTCAACAAAAGGTCTATTTAATTTAACAAAGTATTTTTTAATTTCTTCCATGATATATCTTGCTACACGTTTGAAAAGAATCAAAGATTACAAGGAATTTGCCTTTTAATTCCGCAAAAGGTCAATAAATGTAACTTTAAACCTTGTGAAGGCGATGGGGTTTGTCACAAGTTCTAAAGAGAATACAACTGTGAAAGCAAAAAGGGTTGGAAAAATGCAAAAGAGGTCAGGCAGCTTTGAGAAAACAATATCAAACAGTAAAATCCAAGCTTTTTTGTAATTTATTTAATCTTCAAATATGGATTCCATTTCTCTTCTCAAAAAGAGTTTAGTATTTTAGGAACTAGGATAATGTTGTTTCCTTTTTCAAGAAAAAAACCCTACCAGTTTCCAAAATTCACATTGACATGTTATGAAGGTATTTCTAATCTGCGGCTTACTTTTGCTACCGTTTAGACATCGACGAATGCAATGTTTTGAGTCCCTGTGAAAACAATGGCAATTGTACCAATTATGACGGAGGATATAATTGTACCTGCGAAGATGGATGGGAAGGTGAAAACTGCCAGACAGGTAAGAGATCTCAACAAAAGGTCTATTTAATTTAAAAAGTATTTTTAATTTCTCTATGATATATCTTGCTACACGTTTGAAAAGAATCAAAGATTACAAGGAATTTGCCTTTTAATTCCGCAAAAGGTCAATAAATGTAACTTTAAACCTTGTGAAGGCGATGGGGTTTGTCACAAGTTCTAAAGAGAATACAACTGTGAAAGCAAAAAGGGTTGGAAAAATGCAAAAGAGGTCAGGCAGCTTTGAGAAAACAATATCAAACAGTAAAATCCAAGCTTTTTTGTAATTTATTTAATCTTCAAATATGGATTTCATTTCTCTTCTCAAAAAGAGTTTCGTATTTTAGGAACTAGGATAATGTTGTTTCCTTTTTCATGAAAAAAATCCTACCAGTTTCCAAAACTGACATTGACATGTTATGAAGGTATTTCTAATCTGCGGCTTACTTTTGCTACCGTTTAGACATCGACGAATGCAATGTTTTGAGTCCCTGTGAAAACAATGGCAATTGTACCAATTATGACGGAGGATATAATTGTACCTGCGAAGATGGATGGGAAGGTGAAAACTGCCAGACAGGTAAGAGATCTCAACAAAAGGTCTATTTAATTTAAAAAGTATTTTTAATTTCTCTATGATATATCTTGCTACACGTTTGAAAAGAATCAAAGATTACAAGGAATTTACCTTTTAATTCCGCAAAAGGTCAATAAATGTAACTTTAAACCTTGTGGAGGCGATGGGGTTTGTCACAAGTTCTAAAGAGAATACAACTGTGAAAGCAAAAAGGGTTGGAAAAATGCAAAAGAGGTCAGGCAGCTTTGAGAAAACAATATCAAACAGTAAAATCCAAGCTTTTTTGTAATTTATTTAATCTTCAAATATGGATTTCATTTCTCTTCTCAAAAAGAGTTTAGTATTTTAGGAACTAGAATAACGTTGTTTCCTTTTTCAAGAAAAAATCCTACCAGTTTCCAAAATTGACATTGACATGTTATGAAGGTATTTCTAATCTGCGGCTTACTTTTGCTACCGTTTAGACATCGACGAATGCAATGTTTTGAGTCCCTGTGAAAACAATGGCAATTGTACCAATTATGACGGAGGATATAATTGTACCTGCGAAGATGGATGGGAAGGTGAAAACTGCCAGACAGGTAAGAGATCTCAACAAAAGGTCTATTTAATTTAACAAGTATTTTTAATTTTTCTATGATATATCTTGCTACACGTTTGAAAAGAATCAAAGATTACAAGGAATTTACCTTTTAATTCCGCAAAAGGTCAATAAATGTAACTTTAAACCTTGTGGAGGCGATGGGGTTTGTCACAAGTTCTAAAGAGAATACAACTGTGAAAGCAAAAAGGGTTGGAAAAATGCAAAAGAGGTCAGGCAGCTTTGAGAAAACAATATCAAACAGTAAAATCCAAGCTTTTTTGTAATTTATTTAATCTTCAAATATGGATTTCATTTCTCTTCTCAAAAAGAGTTTAGTATTTTAGGAACTAGAATAACGTTGTTTCCTCTTTCAAGAAAAAAATCCTACCAGTTTCCAAAATTGACATTGACATGTTATGAAGGTATTTCTAATCTGCGGCTTACTTTTGCTACCGTTTAGACATCGACGAATGCAATGTTTTGAGTCCCTGTGAAAACAATGGCAATTGTACCAATTATGACGGAGGATATAATTGTACCTGCGAAGATGGATGGGAAGGTGAAAACTGCCAGACAGGTAAGAGATCTCAACAAAAGGTCTATTTAATTTAAAAAGTATTTTTAATTTCTCTATGATATATCTTGCTACACGTTTGAAAAGAATCAAAGATTACAAGGAATTTACCTTTTAATTCCGCAAAAGGTCAATAAATGTAACTTTAAACCTTGTGGAGGCGATGGGGTTTGTCACAAGTTCTAAAGAGAATACAACTGTGAAAGCAAAAAGGGTTGGAAAAATGCAAAAGAGGTCAGGCAGCTTTGAGAAAACAATATCAAACAGTAAAATCCAAGCTTTTTTGTAATTTATTTAATCTTCAAATATGGATTTCATTTCTCTTCTCAAAAAGAGTTTAGTATTTTAGGAACTAGAATAATGTTGTTTCCTTTTTCAAGAAAAAATCCTACCAGTTTCCAAAATTGACATTGACATGTTATGAAGGTATTTCTAATCTGCGGCTTACTTTTGCTACCGTTTAGACATCGACGAATGCAATGTTTTGAGTCCCTGTGAAAACAATGGCAATTGTACCAATTATGACGGAGGATATAATTGTACCTGCGAAGATGGATGGGAAGGTGAAAACTGCCAGACAGGTAAGAGATCTCAACAAAAGGTCTATTTAATTTAACAAGTATTTTTTTAATTTTTCTATGATATATCTTGCTACACGTTTGAAAAGAATCAAAGATTACAAGGAATTTACCTTTTAATTCCGCAAAAGGTCAATAAATGTAACTTTAAACCTTGTGGAGGCGATGGGGTTTGTCACAAGTTCTAAAGAGAATACAACTGTGAAAGCAAAAAGGGTTGGAAAAATGCAAAAGAGGTCAGGCAGCTTTGAGAAAACAATATCAAACAGTAAAATCCAAGCTTTTTTGTAATTTATTTAATCTTCAGATATGGATTTCATTTCTCTTCTCAAAAAGAGTTTAGTATTTTAGGAACTAGAATAACGTTGTTTCCTCTTTCAAGAAAAAAATCCTACCAGTTTCCAAAATTGACATTGACATGTTATGAAGGTATTTCTAATCTGCGGCTTACTTTTGCTACCGTTTAGACATCGACGAATGCAATGTTTTGAGTCCCTGTGAAAACAATGGCAATTGTACCAATTATGACGGAGGATATAATTGTACCTGCGAAGATGGATGGGAAGGTGAAAACTGCCAGACAGGTAAGAGATCTCAACAAAAGTTCTTTTTCATTTAACAAGTATTTTTTAATTTTTCTATGATATATCTTGCTACACGTTTGAAAAGAATCAAAGATTACAAGGAATTTACCTTTTAATTCCGCAAAAGGTCAATAAATGTAACTTTAAACCTTGTGGAGGTGATGGGGTTTGTCACAAGTTCTAAAGAGAATACAACTGTGAAAGCAAAAAGGTTTGGAAAAATGCAAAAGAGGTCAGGCAGCTTTGAGAAAACAATATCAAACAGTAAAATCCAAGCTTTTTTGTAATTTATTTAATCTTCAAATATGGATTTCATTTCTCTTCTCAAAAAGAGTTTCGTATTTTAGGAACTAGGATAATGTTGTTTCCTTTTTCAAGAAAAAAACCCTACCAGTTTCCAAAATTGACATTGACATGTTATGAAGGTATTTCTAATCTGCGGCTTACTTTTGCTACCGTTTAGACATCGACGAATGCAATGTTTTGAGTCCCTGTGAAAACAATGGCAATTGTACCAATTATGACGGAGGATATAATTGTACCTGCGAAGATGGATGGGAAGGTGAAAACTGCCAGACAGGTAAGAGATCTCAACAAAAGGTCTATTTAATTTAAAAAGTATTTTTAATTTCTCTATGATATATCTTGCTACACGTTTGAAAAGAATCAAAGATTACAAGGAATTTACCTTTTAATTCCGCAAAAGGTCAATAAATGTAACTTTAAACCTTGTGGAGGCGATGGGGTTTGTCACAAGTTCTAAAGAGAATACAACTGTGAAAGCAAAAAGGTTTGGAAAAATGCAAAAGAGGTCAGGCAGCTTTGAGAAAACAATATCAAACAGTTAAATCCAAGCTTTTTTGTAATTTATTTAATCTTCAAATATGGATTTCATTTCTCTTCTCAAAAAGAGTTTAGTATTTTAGAAACTTGAAATAACGTTGTTTTCTCTTTCAAGAAAAAAATCCTACCAGTTTCCAAAATTGACACTGACATGTTATGAAGGTATTTCTAATCTGCGGCTTACTTTTGCTACCGTTTAGACATCGACGAATGCAATGTTTTGAGTCCCTGTGAAAACAATGGCAATTGTACCAATTATGACGGAGGATATAATTGTACCTGCGAAGATGGATGGGAAGGTGAAAACTGCCAGACAGGTAAGAGATCTCAACAAAAGTTCTTTTTCATTTAACAAGTATTTTTTAATTTTTCTATGATATATCGTGCTACACGTTTGAAAAGAATCAAAGATTACAAGGAATTTACTTTTAATTCCGCAAAAGGTCAATAAATGTAACTTTAAACCTTGTATAGGCGATGGGGTTTGTCACAAGTTCTAAAGAGAATACAACTGTGAAAGCAAAAAAGGTTGGAAAAATTCAAAAGAGGTCAGGCAGCTTTGAGAAACCAATATCAAACAGTAAAATCCAAGCTTTTTTGTAATTTATTTAATCTTCAAATATGCATTTCATTTCTCTTCTCAAAAAGAGTTTAGTATTTTAGGAACTAGAATAACGTTGTTTCCTCTTTCAAGAAAAAAATCCTACCAGTTTCCAAAATTGACACTGACATGCTATGAAGGTATTTCTAATCTGCGGCTTACTTTTGCTACCGTTTAGACATCGACGAATGCAATGTTTTGAGTCCCTGTGAAAACAATGGCAATTGTACCAATTATGACGGAGGATATAATTGTACCTGCGAAGATGGATGGGAAGGTGAAAACTGCCAGACAGGTAAGAGATCTCAACAAAAGGTCTATTTAATTTAAAAAGTATTTTTAATTTTTCTATGATATATCTTGCTACACGTTTGAAAAGAATCAAAGATTACAAGGAATTTACCTTTTAATTCCGCAAAAGGTCAATAAATGTAACTTTAAACCTTGTGGAGGCGATGGGGTTTGTCACAAGTTCTAAAGAGAATACAACTGTGAAAGCAAAAAGGGTTGGAAAAATGCAAAAGAGGTCAGGCAGCTTTGAGAAAACAATATCAAACAGTAAAATCCAAGCTTTTTTGTAATTTATTTAATCTTCAAATATGGATTTCATTTCTCTTCTCAAAAAGAGTTTAGTATTTTAGGAACTTGAAATAACGTTGTTTTCTCTTTCAAGAAAAAAATCCTACCAGTTTCCAAAATTGACATTGACATGTTATGAAGGTATTTCTAATCTGCGGCTTACTTTTGCTACCGTTTAGACATCGACGAATGCAATGTTTTGAGTCCCTGTGAAAACAATGGCAATTGTACCAATTATGACGGAGGATATAATTGTACCTGCGAAGATGGATGGGAAGGTGAAAACTGCCAGACAGGTAAGAGATCTCAACAAAAGGTCTATTTAATTTAAAAAGTATTTTTAATTTCTCTATGATATATCTTGCTACACGTTTGAAAAGAATCAAAGATTACAAGGAATTTACCTTTTAATTCCGCAAGAGGTCAATAAATGTAACTTTAAACCTTGTGAAGGCGATGGGGTTTGTCACAAGTTCTAAAGAGAATACAACTGTGAAAGCAAAAAGGGTTGGAAAAATGCAAAAGAGGTCAGGCAGCTTTGAGAAAACAATATCAAACAGTAAAATCCAAGCTTTTTTGTAATTTATTTAATCTTCAAATATGGATTCCATTTCTCTTCTCAAAAAGAGTTTAGTATTTTAGGAACTAGGATAATGTTGTTTCCTTTTTCAAGAAAAAAATCCTACCAGTTTCCAAAATTGACATTGACATGTTATGAAGGTATTTCTAATCTGCGGCTTACTTTTGCTACCGTTTAGACATCGACGAATGCAATGTTTTGAGTCCCTGTGAAAACAATGGCAATTGTACCAATTATGACGGAGGATATAATTGTACCTGCGAAGATGGATGGGAAGGTGAAAACTGCCAGACAGGTAAGAGATCTCAACAAAAGGTCTATTTAATTTAAAAAGTATTTTTAATTTTTCTATGATATATCTTGCTACACGTTTGAAAAGAATCAAAGATTACAAGGAATTTACCTTTTAATTCCGCAAAAGGTCAATAAATGTAACTTTAAACCTTGTGGAGGCGATGGGGTTTGTCACAAGTTCTAAAGAGAATACAACTGTGAAAGCAAAAAGGGTTGGAAAAATGCAAAAGAGGTCAGGCAGCTTTGAGAAAACAATATCAAACAGTAAAATCCAAGCTTTTTTGTAATTTATTTAATCTTCAAATATGGATTTCATTTCTCTTCTCAAAAAGAGTTTAGTATTTTAGGAACTTGAAATAACGTTGTTTTCTCTTTCAAGAAAAAAATCCTACCAGTTTCCAAAATTGACATTGACATGTTATGAAGGTATTTCTAATCTGCGGCTTACTTTTGCTACCGTTTAGACATCGACGAATGCAATGTTTTGAGTCCCTGTGAAAACAATGGCAATTGTACCAATTATGACGGAGGATATAATTGTACCTGCGAAGATGGATGGGAAGGTGAAAACTGCCAGACAGGTAAGAGATCTCAACAAAAGGTCTATTTAATTTAAAAAGTATTTTTAATTTCTCTATGATATATCTTGCTACACGTTTGAAAAGAATCAAAGATTACAAGGAATTTGCCTTTTAATTCCGCAAAAGGTCAATAAATGTAACTTTAAACCTTGTGAAGGCGATGGGGTTTGTCACAAGTTCTAAAGAGAATACAACTGTGAAAGCAAAAAGGGTTGGAAAAATGCAAAAGAGGTCAGGCAGCTTTGAGAAAACAATATCAAACAGTAAAATCCAAGCTTTTTTGTAATTTATTTAATCTTCAAATATGGATTCCATTTCTCTTCTCAAAAAGAGTTTAGTATTTTAGGAACTAGGATAATGTTGTTTCCTTTTTCAAGAAAAAAATCCTACCAGTTTCCAAAATTCACATTGACATGTTATGAAGGTATTTCTAATCTGCGGCTTACTTTTGCTACCGTTTAGACATCGACGAATGCAATGTTTTGAGTCCCTGTGAAAACAATGGCAATTGTACCAATTATGACGGAGGATATAATTGTACCTGCGAAGATGGATGGGAAGGTGAAAACTGCCAGACAGGTAAGAGATCTCAACAAAAGGTCTATTTAATTTAAAAAGTATTTTTAATTTTTCTATGATATATCTTGCTACACGTTTGAAAAGAATCAAAGATTACAAGGAATTTACCTTTTAATTCCGCAAAAGGTCAATAAATGTAACTTTAAACCTTGTGGAGGCGATGGGGTTTGTCACAAGTTCTAAAGAGAATACAACTGTGAAAGCAAAAAGGGTTGGAAAAATGCAAAAGAGGTCAGGCAGCTTTGAGAAAACAATATCAAACAGTAAAATCCAAGCTTTTTTGTAATTTATTTAATCTTCAAATATGGATTTCATTTCTCTTCTCAAAAAGAGTTTCGTATTTTAGGAACTAGGATAATGTTGTTTCCTTTTTCAAGAAAAAAATCCTACCAGTTTCCAAAATTGACATTGACATGTTATGAAGGTATTTCTAATCTGCGGCTTACTTTTGCTACCGTTTAGACATCGACGAATGCAATGTTTTGAGTCCCTGTGAAAACAATGGCAATTGTACCAATTATGACGGAGGATATAATTGTACCTGCGAAGATGGATGGGAAGGTGAAAACTGCCAGACAGGTAAGAGATCTCAACAAAAGGTCTATTTAATTTAAAAAGTATTTTTAATTTCTCTATGATATATCTTGCTACACGTTTGAAAAGAATCAAAGATTACAAGGAATTTACCTTTTAATTCCGCAAGAGGTCAATAAATGTAACTTTAAACCTTGTGAAGGCGATGGGGTTTGTCACAAGTTCTAAAGAGAATACAACTGTGAAAGCAAAAAGGGTTGGAAAAATGCAAAAGAGGTCAGGCAGCTTTGAGAAAACAATATCAAACAGTAAAATCCAAGCTTTTTTGTAATTTATTTAATCTTCAAATATGGATTCCATTTCTCTTCTCAAAAAGAGTTTAGTATTTTAGGAACTAGGATAATGTTGTTTCCTTTTTCAAGAAAAAAATCCTACCAGTTTCCAAAATTGACATTGACATGTTATGAAGGTATTTCTAATCTGCGGCTTACTTTTGCTACCGTTTAGACATCGACGAATGCAATGTTTTGAGTCCCTGTGAAAACAATGGCAATTGTACCAATTATGACGGAGGATATAATTGTACCTGCGAAGATGGATGGGAAGGTGAAAACTGCCAGACAGGTAAGAGATCTCAACAAAAGGTCTATTTAATTTAAAAAGTATTTTTAATTTTTCTATGATATATCTTGCTACACGTTTGAAAAGAATCAAAGATTACAAGGAATTTACCTTTTAATTCCGCAAAAGGTCAATAAATGTAACTTTAAACCTTGTGGAGGCGATGGGGTTTGTCACAAGTTCTAAAGAGAATACAACTGTGAAAGCAAAAAGGGTTGGAAAAATGCAAAAGAGGTCAGGCAGCTTTGAGAAAACAATATCAAACAGTAAAATCCAAGCTATTTGGAATTTATTTAATCTTCAAATATGGATTTCATTTCTCTTCTCAAAAAGAGTTTAGTATTTTAGGAACTTGAAATAACGTTGTTTTCTCTTTCAAGAAAAAAATCCTACCAGTTTCCAAAATTGACATTGACATGTTATGAAGGTATTTCTAATCTGCGGCTTACTTTTGCTACCGTTTAGACATCGACGAATGCAATGTTTTGAGTCCCTGTGAAAACAATGGCAATTGTACCAATTATGACGGAGGATATAATTGTACCTGCGAAGATGGATGGGAAGGTGAAAACTGCCAGACAGGTAAGAGATCTCAACAAAAGGTCTATTTAATTTAAAAAGTATTTTTAATTTCTCTATGATATATCTTGCTACACGTTTGAAAAGAATCAAAGATTACAAGGAATTTACCTTTTAATTCCGCAAAAGGTCAATAAATGTAACTTTAAACCTTGTGGAGGTGATGGGGTTTGTCACAAGTTCTAAAGAGAATACAACTGTGAAAGCAAAAAGGTTTGGAAAAATGCAAAAGAGGTCAGGCAGCTTTGAGAAAACAATATCAAACAGTAAAATCCAAGCTTTTTTGTAATTTATTTAATCTTCAAATATGGATTTCATTTCTCTTCTCAAAAAGAGTTTCGTATTTTAGGAACTAGGATAATGTTGTTTCCTTTTTCACGAAAAAAAACCCTACCAGTTTCCAAAATTGACATTGACATGTTATGAAGGTATTTCTAATCTGCGGCTTACTTTTGCTACCGTTTAGACATCGACGAATGCAATGTTTTGAGTCCCTGTGAAAACAATGGCAATTGTACCAATTATGACGGAGGATATAATTGTACCTGCGAAGATGGATGGGAAGGTGAAAACTGCCAGACAGGTAAGAGATCTCAACAAAAGGTCTATTTAATTTAAAAAGTATTTTTAATTTCTCTATGATATATCTTGCTACACGTTTGAAAAGAATCAAAGATTACAAGGAATTTACCTTTTAATTCCGCAAAAGGTCAATAAATGTAACTTTAAACCTTGTGGAGGCGATGGGGTTTGTCACAAGTTCTAAAGAGAATACAACTGTGAAAGCAAAAAGGGTTGGAAAAATGCAAAAGAGGTCAGGCAGCTTTGAGAAAACAATATCAAACAGTTAAATCCAAGCTTTTTTGTAATTTATTTAATCTTCAAATATGGATTTCATTTCTCTTCTCAAAAAGAGTTTAGTATTTTAGAAACTTGAAATAACGTTGTTTTCTCTTTCAAGAAAAAAATCCTACCAGTTTCCAAAATTGACATTGACATGTTATGAAGGTATTTCTAATCTGCGGCTTACTTTTGCTACCGTTTAGACATCGACGAATGCAATGTTTTGAGTCCCTGTGAAAACAATGGCAATTGTACCAATTATGACGGAGGATATAATTGTACCTGCGAAGATGGATGGGAAGGTGAAAACTGCCAGACAGGTAAGAGATCTCAACAAAAGGTCTTTTTCATTTAACAAGTATTTTTTAATTTTTCTATGATATATCTTGCTACACGTTTGAAAAGAATCAAAGATTACAAGGAATTTACTTTTAATTCCGCAAAAGGTCAATAAATGTAACTTTAAACCTTGTATAGGCGATGGGGTTTGTCACAAGTTTTTAAGAGAATACAACTGTGAAAGCAAAAAAGGTTGGAAAAATTCAAAAGAGGTCAGGCAGCTTTGAGAAAACAATATCAAACAGTAAAATCCAAGCTTTTTTGTAATTTATTTAATCTGCAAATATGGATTTCATTTCTCTTCTCAAAAAGAGGTTAGTATTTCAGGAACTATAATAACGTTGTTTCCTCTTTCAAGAAAAAAAATCCTACCAGTTTCCAAAATTGACACTGACATGTTATGAAGGTATTTCTAATCTGCGGCTTACTTTTGCTACCGTTTAGACATCGACGAATGCAATGTTTTGAGTCCCTGTGAAAACAATGGCAATTGTACCAATTATGACGGAGGATATAATTGTACCTGCGAAGATGGATGGGAAGGTGAAAACTGCCAGACAGGTAAGAGATCTCAACAAAAGGTCTATTTAATTTAAAAAGTATTTTTAATTTCTCTATGATATATCTTGCTACACGTTTGAAAAGAATCAAAGATTACAAGGAATTTACCTTTTAATTCCGCAAAAGGTCAATAAATGTAACTTTAAACCTTGTGGAGGCGATGGGGTTTGTCACAAGTTCTAAAGAGAATACAACTGTGAAAGCAAAAAGGGTTGGAAAAATGCAAAAGAGGTCAGGCAGCTTTGAGAAAACAATATCAAACAGTAAAATCCAAGCTTTTTTGTAATTTATTTAATCTTCAAATATGGATTTCATTTCTCTTCTCAAAAAGAGTTTCGTATTTTAGGAACTAGGATAATGTTGTTTCCTTTTTCAAGAAAAAAATCCTACCAGTTTCCAAAATTGACATTGACATGTTATGAAGGTATTTCTAATCTGCGGCTTACTTTTGCTACCGTTTAGACATCGACGAATGCAATGTTTTGAGTCCCTGTGAAAACAATGGCAATTGTACCAATTATGACGGAGGATATAATTGTACCTGCGAAGATGGATGGGAAGGTGAAAACTGCCAGACAGGTAAGAGATCTCAACAAAAGTTCTTTTTCATTTAACAAGTATTTTTTAATTTTTCTATGATATATCTTGCTACACGTTTGAAAAGAATCAAAGATTACAAGGAATTTACTTTTAATTCCGCAAAAGGTCAATAAATGTAACTTTAAACCTTGTATAGGCGATGGGGTTTGTCACAAGTTCTTAAGAGAATACAACTGTGAAAGCAAAAAGGGTTGGAAAAATTCAAAAGAGGTCAGGCAGCTTTGAGAAAACAATATCAAACAGTAAAATCCAAGCTTTTTTCTAATTTATTTAATCTTCAAATATAGATTTCATTTCTCTTCTCAAAAAGAGGTTAGTATTTCAGGAACTATAATAACGTTGTTTCCTCTTTCAAGAAAAAAAATCCTACCAGTTTCCAAAATTGACACTGACATGTTATGAAGGTATTTCTAATCTGCGGCTTACTTTTGCTACCGTTTAGACATCGACGAATGCAATGTTTTGAGTCCCTGTGAAAACAATGGCAATTGTACCAATTATGACGGAGGATATAATTGTACCTGCGAAGATGGATGGGAAGGTGAAAACTGCCAGACAGGTAAAAGATCTCAACAAAAGGTCTATTTAATTTAAAAAGTATTTTTAATTTCTCTATGATATATCTTGCTACACGTTTGAAAAGAATCAAAGATTACAAGGAATTTACCTTTTAATTCCGCAAAAGGTCAATAAATGTAACTTTAAACCTTGTATAGGCGATGGGGTTTGTCACAAGTTCTAAAGAGAATACAACTGTGAAAGCAAAAAGGGTTGGAAAAATGCAAAAGAGGTCACGCAGCTTTGAGAAAACAATATCAAACAGTAAAATCCAAGTTTTTATGTAATTTATTTAATCTTCAAGTATGTATTTCTTTTCTCTTCTCAAAAAGAGTTTAGTATTTTATTAACTTGAATAATGTTGTTTCTTTTTTCAAGAAAAAAAATCCTACCAGTTTCCAAAATTGACATTGACATGTTATGAAGGTATTTCTAATCTGCGGCTTACTTTTGCTACCGTTCAGACATCGACGAATGCAATGTTTTGAGTCCTTGTGAAAACAATGGCAATTGTACCAATTATGACGGAGGATATAATTGTACCTGCGATGATGGATGGGAAGGTGAAAACTGTCAGACAGGTAAGAGATCTCAACAAAAGGTGTATTTAATTTAACAAAGTATTTTTTAATTTCTTCCATGATATATTTTGCTACACGTTTGAAAAGAATCAAAGTTTATAAGGAATTTACTTTTAAATTCCGAAAGGCGACAATGAATGTAAGTTTAAGCCTTGTGGAAGCGATGGCGTTTGTTACAACTTCGACGGAGAAATAACTGTTAAAGCAAAGATAGGTTGGAAAAATTAGAAAAAGGTCAGATAGATTTGAAATAACAATATCAAACTGTTAAATTCAAGTTTTTATGAAAATTATTTTTTCGTTAAATACAGATTTCGTTTGTATTTTTAAAAAGAGTGTAGTAACTTAAGAACTAGAATAATGTTATTTTTCCAAGAAAATACACATACCAGTTTTTAAATTAGTCATTGATATATTCAAAAAGGTATTTAAAATCAGCGGTTTATTTTTGCTCCTGTTTAGACATCGACGAATGTATTGTATTAATTCCATGTGAGAATAATGGCACTTGTACCAATTATGACGGAGGATATAATTGTACCTGCGATGATGGATGGGAAGGTGAAAAGTGCCAGACAGGTAAGAGATCTCAACAAAAGGTCTATTTATTTTAACAAGGTATTTTTAAAATTCTTCTATGATGTATTTTAATACAAGTTTGACAATATCAAAGATATGAAGAAAACTGTTTCGTTAACTCCGAAAACGTCAATGAATGTTAGTTTAACCCTGGTGGAAGCGAAGGCGTTTGTTAGTAGTTCAAGGAAGGATACAACTGTCAATGCAAGAAGGACTGGACAAAATAAAAAAAATGTCAAACAAGTTTGTATAAACAATATCAAGCTTTTAAATCCAAGATTTCGAGTAATTTATTTAATCTTTAAATATGTATTGAATTTTTCTTTTCCAATAGGAGTTTTGTAAGTTAGGAACTAGAATAGTGTCATTTTCTAATAAAATACACAAACCAGTTTCAAAAATAGTCATTCACTTATTAAAATGGGGATTTTAAATCTACGGCTTACTTTTGCTACCGTTTAGACATCGACGAATGTACTGTATTGAGACCATGTGAGAACAATGGCAATTGTACCAATTATGACGGAGGATATAATTGTACCTGCGATGATGGATGGGAAGGTGAAAACTGCCAGACAGGTAAGAGATCTCAATAAAAGGTCTATTTAATTTAACAAAGTATTTTTAAAATTTTTCTGTGATGTATTTTAATACAAGTTTGACAACATCAAATATATGAAGAAAACTCTTTTATTAACTCCGAAAAACGTCAATGAATGTACCTTCAACCCTCGTGGAAGCGAAGGCGTTTGCAAATAGTTCAACGGAGGATACAACTGTCAATGCAAGGAGGACTGGAAAAAAAAAAATATGTCAAACAAGTATTTTTCAATTTCTTCCATGATATATTTTGCTACACGTTTGAAAAGAATCATAGATTACAAGGAATTTACTTTTCCTTTAAATAGAAAGGTGAAAACGGGTAAAATCTCTATCCCAAAACATTTCTTTGTTTTTGTCTAATCAACATAAATTCTTTATACTTTCCTTTTACGTTTATTAACAACCGCGAAGTTAAACACCTAATATCTACCAGTATTAGATTCTGTATTTTTCCCTCAAAATACCAATAATGAATAAAACTACAGAGCAGGACCACGGCGCTTAGTGACTAGTCTTCGTTTAACCTCTTCTTTTAGTGCTGATGTCGTGTATTTACTTGCAATGTCAACCCACTTAGACTATTGCTGTGGGTGCTGTGAAATGTTGGAATAAAAGCTTCTTTAAGAATTCAAGCTCAATGAAATAAAGACTCATATGGCTGGAAAGTTTTCAAATAATTTAGAGTTATCTTACTTAAACGGTTCTTGAATAAACCATGTCTGCTGAAGGAAGAAATATAACAGTGAATTTTATTGCTTACCTTTTAAATTCGACCTCCATGGTTTTAAAATTTTCTTTTACACAAAAGTTTAAGTAGTTGAGTAGAAGGTATCATTTTCACCAAAATATGACATTAAAATGATCGAGTACGAACTTCAGTAACTTTGGTTGTCAGCAATTACTGCTGCCAAACGTTTTGTCGACGGGGAACCATAGTCAGCTTCATAGTGTAACTTCAAAGTGTAACTTGTTTGATTTATTTATTTATTTTTTTTTTGTGGTCCCCCCCCCCCCCTCATCCGATATCAGTCTCCCAAGGTTAAACGATCTCTATTTAAAAAAGAAGGCAAAGGTTTCAATACAAAGCCTCAATTTAAAGCACGGATTCTGTTTGTTATTTAATGATTTCACTCTACCTTGCTCATTAGAAAAATATTAACCTAAGATGCAGCCTACACCTTCTTTACCAAATTTAATAGTTACATCTTCAATCGCGGAGTGTTTCTCTTTCCAAGTACTGACAATAAACCGTTCGAGAGACTGTCGCATAAAAGTTAATTGAGGATGGATTCATTTTTTTTAATTAAAGGTGGCGCTTTTCCAGGTGATCCAGAAGGTTTCTCGATTTTTCGTAAGTAATTGTTTTTTATCTATGATTATATGTTCCGTTTATATTTAAATAGGATCCCTTCTAATCAAGCACAGTATGTTGTTTGTTAAATAAAATCAAACGTTACATTTTCCCTCAACGGCACATGTGTGTCCGAAAATAGGCCTTCGTGATTATGGTACTTTTTTGATGTGATCTATGAGAAGCTGCAAAAATGAGAAATGATGAGCAGTTCTTTGAATGTTACTTTTGCAAAATTTCATTAATCCTTGATCAAAGAAAAGACGGACATTAAACTTGAAGCTTGTATGACTCAGTTCTGACATTAAAATCCTTACTTAATGGCTTGTTATTTATTCTTCATATTGAAACGACATCCTGTCATGAGACCATTAATCGTATAAATGTATAAGACCCGCAAAACATACGTCAAATGGACAAAAATAGGCCATGCTGAACATTCATTGATACTTGGTAATAATACTCAACTCCTATTAGTCCATTGTGGTCAGCTAACCGTGCGTTATCCTCCGATAAAACCCAAATGACCGCTCCTTACCCTTTACGGATAAAGAACAGACAATTCACCGGCGGATGAATGCAATAAAACCCTAATACAACAATACAGTACCATTAGCGTTACAGGCTTATATACAGCCAGTAGACAACGTTACGAAAAAGTCTATCTTTTCTTGTGGGAGTAAGCATGACGTTTCATGACGTCATAGCTCATTAATACGTAATTAGATAAAACTTACCATTTTTGAGGGCTTATATATCAGTTATTAGGTTGTTTTAAAGTAAACCAATGGTTGAATTTTACTGATAAGAAATATGAAAATCAAATTTTGCCAGTTACAGGTAACTTCAAGCATTGCAAAGTGCATTTTGGCCAAATTTTGGAAAAGTTACGTAGCTGCATCTGAACTGTTCAGAAAATTCGATTTTTGTTATTAAATCGCGCTATTTCCAATTTTACAAACTTGCATATTCGATGAAAAATTTCGGTACTAATTTAGAATCAGTGCCCGGAAGTGAGGTAAGTCTTCATAAAATCGTGATTTTGGCTGAATTTCACCCTAAACTCAACCCTAAACCTCAAAATAAGCAATGGTTTTGGGATACTTATTCTAGGTTGTAGCCTAAATGGCTTTTCAAACCCAAATTTGGTTAATTTTAACCACAAACTTAACCCTAACCTCCATCAATAACTTTGACTTGTGGGCACTGATTCTAAATTAGAGCCAAAATTTCTTAATCTACAATTTTAAATCAACTCCTTTTTAACCATTCTTTAACGAAGTCAAGTTCACGGCAAATGCAGGGCGATTGGTTGACCAGTGGCTTCGTGAACAACAACCTCCACACTGTTCTCCATTGTACTGCACGTACTGATTGTGCGAAATAATTCGATGCGTACAGTATATCACGAGTATACGTTGAGTTAACCGGTACCATAAGTCAGTCATTTTCGTAATAATCAAATGAGGGGATTACACTTGTTTCATGATCGACTAAAGGTGGCCCTTTGCTACGTAATATCCATTGTATAAAATAAATTTTAAAAGATATGTGATTTTATTTCATTCAAGGGGTACATTATAAATGTAAACATGCTAGTAAAGGTTCCATGGACTGAAGGCTTTGTTCAAAATAATGAACTAACAGCAAATATCATGATTTCTAGTAAGCAACTGGCAGAACTGTGTCATTGACTGATCTTTCCCAGTAGAGTAATTAGGCCCTGAGAGGTAGAACTCTCATGCCAGTTAGCATGTTTCCCCCTATTTATTTTTGGAGGGGGTATTGAGTGTGGTGGTTGGGTGCTTCGTGTGGAAAAGGGCTACACCAGACTCTCCTAGATTTCCTGTTAAATGGGAGATCACTTCATGCATAAGCATTTGGGAAGGATTTTCCAAATTGACACTGCAGACCTATATTTATATTGAAATTTACATCTCACTAAATAAACCTGGAGGAACATATCAATGCAAGCAAATGATGCACTTCATTTCTTGAATATGCGTGATGAAAAATTAGTCTTTGCCTCAGGATTTTTGTCTTAGGATTTGATGGGAAAACTATATTTCACTGACTGAGGCTGGGATATCAGGCTCTACCCCTCGATTTCTCAGTATGACATGTAATCCTGCTACTGCATAAATTAGAGTCTACTGAAAAGTACCAGCAGGGTAGTTAACTCCCTGTCAGTACACTGCTTTAAGGTTAACATTGACAAGTTCTTCCATGACTGGTAGAATCTGATTGTTTGGGGCTGTTGTCTAGGTTTGGTGGTTAAGTTGACTTTTGATAGTGTTTGGACTTCAGGGCATCTTATGGGACCTTGGTCCTCCTTTGCCCTTCAACCTGTTATGTTATTGTAATTGCTGCTAGATGTTCCCGTCAAAATTCTAGGCCTATACAGGACTGAACTGGGCAGCAACTAGCTGAGGGTGTGCAACACTTTCCCACAAATATATCCACATACCACTTAATTCATCAGACTGACTGTTGCAATGTGCAATGCTCAGTCCATGCGGAATGACTAGCAAAAATATGCAATTCAAGCGCACACTATTTTAGTTGCAACTCTCACATTTGCCCACAGATAAAGTTCGGATTTCTAAAAAATATTATCGTGAGTCATTTTATCATGGTAAGAAATAAACCCAACAATTACATGGCCTTTAGGCCTTGTGCTTATAGATCTTCAAGTTTCATATGCAACTTATTGGTAGAAATCATGACTTGAGAAAATCACCGAAATGTCGACGTCTGGGGGACTTACCTTAATTTATCGCATAAAGCAAGACTAACAAGAAATATTCTAGCAGCACATGAACTGAAAAATGGTACTAATCCAGTCCTCTGTTTATCCCCAGGCTACTGAAAAGTGAAGAGATTTAGCAATGCACTGTACCAAACAAACACACAGTGACACACAGCACTGCATGCACTGGGCCTGAACAATTAATTCCTGTGTAAATAGGCGCGTTGTTACAGACACTAGAAAGAATGACCATGCACCTTATAACCACTGGAACAACTGTTCTAAGGATTCCACAAAACTAGTAGTATAGCGAGGGCCTGTAGCTAGCTCAGATGAACATCATGTTTTGTTATGACTCAATCAGTGTTGTATTGGTTGGCATGTATAAAATTGCATACATAACGTGCGTTGCTGGCTCACCACTAACGTCCCATACAAACCTGTGCAAATGTACACGCAAAACTATCGAATTTCAAGTGAATTTTCTAGGCACCATTACACCATTGCATGATCATTTCCAATCCCAAAATTGATACCAATAGGAAGCTAAGACTCTTTTCTAACTGATTTTACCACGTTTATCTGTTTTTATTCTTTAACGAAGCCAAGTTCACGGCAAATATGCAGCAACTTTTTAAGCCTTGAAAAAGGCTACCTTATTTCGTTACCTGATTTTTCACTTACTACGATCAATCGAAAAATGTTCAAAGTCTTTCTAGGAAAATAAGACTTTCGAAATTCGAATTATCATGTTTTGGTACTTTGTTACGCCTTCTATTGCATTATTCATCAACGTAAACCTAAGGATACATCCAGTATTAGTTCCGCGAAATGTCATCAGTTGCTTCAATTTTGGGGGGCGGGCTACAAGAAAACTTGGTTTTCAGCTCATTAACTCGCCCGTTGTCCAATGGCTGTATAGCATTTGTATTACTATGTACGTATACAGACTGGACTATACCAAGGCTATATGATGATATGATTATGTGTACTGTTTGAATAGCACGGACATGATAAAGAGGGTGCTTCATGCTCTAGGCCTTCCTGCCCATATCAGTGAAGCCGTTGTAGGTTATACAGCTATGTTTCAGGGATAGTACGGGTTAAGTAAGCTCTTCTTACGTTTTAAACTTGAGAAAACAAAATTCAAAATGACACGTCACCAAAAAACAATAAGAAGTAGGCCTCGAGATTAGTGGCCGGAAAATGTTAAGTCCCCAAATATAAGTGTGTGGATTAATTAGTAACCTTAGTACTGACGTTATTCCGACTGTCACGTACATCATGGTAGCCCAACAAACATCAATACTGTAGCTAACAGTGTAACACTGGCATTGAAAGTTGAACTTGAAACAATCGTAGGCCTACTTCTAGTTCTGACGTTAGCCTAGAACCGTCTCAATATGACGGGGTCTTGACGGCTCTAAGGCTCTCCTGCAACGTTGAGTCTAGGTCAAACGTTACTGGCCTAGGCCTAAGTGATAGGTTAGCTTACCTTGTTCCTAGGAAATTCCACCTGTGGCTAGTTTAGATTGACCTATGACTTACATAGGCCTATGTACACAGACTAGACACAGTCGAGTAGGCCTAAGTAGTCAGAGCATTACTCATACGGCTCTCTATAAAGTAAGGAATTACCGCCGGTGTAACAGGAAATGATGTCCTCCTGGAAAATGTGTCCGGTGGGACCCAGTTTCCAAAAAATTGTGTCCGGTAGGACAATATTTTTGAGGAAATAGTGTCCTCCCGTCACAGGAAAATGTGTCCGCCGGACAAAATTTTACCGGGAAATAATGTCTGCATATAAGCAACAGTAAAATCTGTCCGCGCGAAACGCGGTTGGATTGAACATGCACAGCCTTGTGGGGTTGGAAGAAACTTTACAAATTTTCTTAATTTATTGCTGGAGAGCAGAAGTAAACTTCAGTGGACATCAAAGTGTACTGAGGCAGACCGTACGTCAAAGCATGGAAGTACTTCCAAGGCCAAAGTGAATGTTGCCTGCGTAGCAGACTGTAGGGCATATTCATTGTTCAGCAATATCCCCACCAAGTCTGCCAAAGTGAACACCAAACAGATTCTTTGGTTATTCATAGAAATATGTTGCCTCGAGACTGGATGAATATAGTTAATATTCACAAGCAGGCAACATCTGGTCCCGCTTAAATCATGCAGTAGCTAGCCCATGCCACCCACACAGTTGGGATGACATCGTAAAGCACACTTCCCGGTAGTACCCACTGGACAGTTGTTATGCAGTAGTGATCCGATCAGGTTTCAATCGAGTCCTTCAGTTTACAACAACAAGAATACACATACTCTCTCAAAACAATAGCATAAAAAATGAGGCAGGACATGAATAAGTCATATTATGGTAATGAAGTTTGCGTCTAAAATTGGACCCACTCAGGCCTCTTCGTTTTGGCGGACGGTGGTTTGTGAAGCCTTAAAGGGGGCGCGAACAAACCGAGCCCGCTCTGCGGGGTAAAGTGAATGGGGAGCCTACAAAAAAGTAGCAACCCAGCTTTTTTAAAATATGTCCATAAAATTCCGGAAAGGCCTGATCTTCTCTCCCTCAAACAGTTCCAATTCTCAAGACCTTTTTACTCAAGCTCCTCTTACAACTGTGAAAAATTTATCCTCATCATTCAGACACAACCTCAGTTTATTGTTTCAGAGTAAGTGCACAAGACCCCAATGTGTAATCGAAACACTCTGTGTATAGCAAAAGAATACGTGCAATGTCATTCTGCCATAACATTCCGTCACTGGTTTCGCACCTCTCCGCCATGGCCAAGGGTTTTCTTTATACTTCGCATTGGTTGAAATAGCTTTCAACTAAAGAGCTGAGCCAATTGTTGAAGGCAAGGCCCTGTTCTTTCAGTTCAAATAGTATACTTTGACCCTTAAAAATTATGCCCTTTCCTTCCTTCTGCACGAACTTCTTTTGACTGTAAATATTACTTTAGCCTTTCAAACTAATTTTGCAATTTTCGAATGTCACAACCGGTGCTTTTTGAGATTGATATAATTTAAACCTCAGCCCAAAAGGACACAATCAGTGGCGGAGCTAGGGGATTTCGGTCAGAGGGGGCGAAAATGGTCCGCAGGGGCGATTCGAACGAGTAAATACCCTTCGCCTCAGCACGATCGAACCCACGGCTTTTCAGACTTTCCATTTGATTTTCCGCACCTGTTAGAAAACTACTTTGCCATTTCTCCTCAGCAATTTTTCTATTAAAACGTGTTTAAATTTTCTATCCACGGGCCTCCGCAGAAGAAAATTCGGGGGGGGTGGACAAAATTCTTTTAGGGGGGAAAAGCGCCACTATGAGTTGGCGCGGAGCGTAAGAAAAATTTGGCCCAAATGCCTCTCAAATCGATCATTTTCGGCATCGGAAATGGCATTTCTAAAGCCTATTTACAGCATAAAAATAGGGGAAACACTGAGTGAACTGTTAAGAACTGTTGATGTTAATTTTCCTTTGTTTTTTTCTTTGTTTTCTTCGTTTTTTTCAGGTTTTTTTATTTTCCAGAGGAGGGCAAGTTCCCCCCTTGCCCCTACCTGCGGACACCAATGTTTCTATGCCCCTCTTTCTCATTCTAGTATTGAATGCGGTCATTATATTTTGTGTTATTGTCAGGTCTTGATTTAAGATTTTGATGTAATAATGGGCTACTTTGTAAAGATAAAGATTAAACCTGATAAAGCTAAATAGCAAGCAGTCTTACAAGGGGAAAAGTTATGGAAATTAATCACCGTTTGGTGTACATTTTTGGCATCTGAAAATTAAGATAAGTACACGAGGAAACATTAATTGACGTTACTTACATCATGTATCTATTCTGAAATAGCCATTAATTTAAGCACATGGGGAGAAATAGCAGAGAAAGAAATTGGCTCTCTATAGACACCGAATTCATAATAAATGAAAGTAGCCTAAACCTGGGCTTATTAGATGCAATTTTCTGGCTTTTGAGACCATGAAAGTACAGAAATAAGCAATTTCATGGGATTATCATGCAGTGTCAGAAATGGCCATTTTGAGAATGGACACTTGAAGAAAATCACAATGGAAACTGCTCATTAAAACTCTTAAACCATTACCACTATGATAACAGTTTTATTTTATTTTAACCTTAATGTTCTCTTGTTTTTGAAATGGTTTTGAAAAATGTTGTGGAAGCCATTTTGGTATCTTTATAAACTCTTTTTATTGTCTATGTTGACAATTTTTCCCGACAACAAGAGGGCTATTTGCGCTACAATTATTTTTGCGCCCTTTGTAACATCTTTTATTGGCCAGGAGGGTAAATTTAATGTCAGTCTGTGTATTTTGTAAGCTAATAACCACGCTTGCTGTGGAAGCAATTAACTTAGCACAGCGAAAACATTGATTAGTGCGTATAAAGCATGAAGATACATGTCGGCAAAACCTATCCCTATATTACAGAAGATGACCCTTTTCATCAGAATAAAGTGCAGATAGTACAGTTACTGCTGGCTATATGAGCATTTTGTTATCTGGGCCTGAAAACAAAGCTACTAAATTATGTCTTTTGCCAAAAATGGTGCAAAAGTGAAGTACATTAAAAAACCTGAAAAGGGCGCCAACAGACGATTTTGGTCCGTCAGAGGGGCGACCGCCCCCCCCCCCGACCATATGGCAGCTCCGCCACTGAACACAATCAAACATTTTCCTTTCTTACTGGCTCTCGGTCACAAGCATGGTGTCACATAAAGACGTTTTTAGCCTGCCGCACTGTTATAGGGAGCTACTTATTTTTGTAAAAAATTGCACTGATGATCTTTTTTAAGCAATGACCTACATACCTGGATTTAAGGCCGTGCCGAAAATTGAAGCAACCGAGCCAACGTATTGTGTGTGGCAAAAGCGTCGTGCAACAGAGCCTTTTACACACATTTTGAGAGGCAATTTGATAGGATGCTTTGCTAATTTGACGTTTTGGCTTGAAATAAGGTCAAATATGTTGTGGTATGTGTTCGTTTTTAACAGAAAATGTCAATTAATATTACTTTGAAAATTGAACAAGATCATGGGGGCAAAACTTTCACGTCTCAGTCCTCTTTCACAGTGCAATTTAGTTCAATAAAAGGTGGGGGCACATGTCAAGTCTCACCCTATACTCAAGCCCACAAAGTCGCCCCTAACAACTCCACCCCTCTGTTCATAGCGGCCAAACGCCTTCAAATATTCATTTTATGCATGAAAAGTGAACAGCTTCAACTCGATCCATAGGTAGAAGCGTTGAATAATAAAGTCAATAAACCACGCGACCTAACCAACTCTTTCTCAGAATTGAATTTTTACTGTCCAAGTGAAGACTAGTCGAATGCCGATGCTTCATTGTGGTCAATAACTCGTATATGGCACAGTGGGGGCAATGCAGTCACTCAAGTCGCCCCCTACAAAGCCACCCCTAAAGTGGCCCGCTTGGCTAACAAAGTTGCTCGTAACCAAGTTGTCTCTGACAAAATCGCCTCCTTACAAACTTGGTCGACGGTCCCCCAAAAAATGTTAAAAAAAAACTTACTATCAAACATACCCTGCCAACATTACCGGCTGGGTCCCGACTGGGCTCCAACTGGGCTGTTTGCTGGACCTCATTTGTGTTTGTCAGATGTTCCCATTGGGGGCCCAACTGGACTAGCCTTTACCAACTGAAGCTCAGCTGGGCCTAGCTTTAACAGGTGAAGTCCAGCTGGGCTCCGACTGGGCCTCAACTGGTAAAGGCTAGCCCAGTTGGGCCCAGAGTGGAAACACCTGACAAACATGAATGGATAACCCATTCAGCTGGGGCCCAGCAAGTAGCCCAGTCGGGGCGCAACCGGAAATGTTGACTGGGTAGGTAGTAAGTTAACTTATATGGGTCCCTTATGGGTAAGGTCCCCTGTGGACTGAGGGTTGTAGAATATGCCCACGATATTCCCGGCCTGTCGTAAGAGGCGACTAAACGTGCCGGGAGGACTTGTACCCCATTTGACGTATGTAACACTAAATATTTGTAACACATTCGTGTTGGTGTGTCGCTAATTCCTATCTACATATAACCTTTATGCATGGGTAAGCCCATACCGGTGGGGGCGTTTACCGAGATTGATAAGGGACACATATGGGTGAGCCCACATGCACATGGATATTAAAGGATTGAAGTTGACCCATATTCTCCCACACACTATCAGTTTCCGATATGGGTCATTTGGATTAATTAAAGGGGCTGCCCATGGGTCTCTATAATCCCGAGTGCAAAACCATATGGGCCCTCAAGGGTTATGAAATGGGTCTCGTAAGATTCCCTTAGTATGTGAATGTTACCGAATGTTACCGGTAAAATGGTTACTTTTTGCGGGGGGACTTTGAGAGACATAGAACAGTATAATTTTGTTGAAGGCGAGAGCCTTGGGTAATTAAACCTTGCCGGCTTGTCCGGCAAGGGACTTTTTTCAAGGTCAGACTCTTTTAGGAGGCAAATTTGTCAGGATTGACTTTGTAACCGGGATTCCTAATTTGCTATTGGGGAGACTGTGTAGAGGAGACTCCAGTTGTGGGAGGCTTTGCTTGGGTGCCTTGTAAAAGCATGAACTCGAAGTACTCCCATTTAGTATAGGCCTACGTACCGGCATCATGAAACCAGCACAGGCGTCAATGTTTCTAACTTCATATATTTGCAATTTGTTGCTGCATAATTGAAACTAAAAGCAGCACACGATCTCGGCATTTCTGTTGTCTTCCATTTAGATTGCATACAATGTATATATTTCAGTCAGAAAATCAAAAAATTTAGCTGGGTTAAAAGCTTGTCAGTTGTCACTGTACATACGGCTGAAGGTTTTTGCCACCTGCAAAATGGCACCTCAAGACTTCCGGTTGCTTCAAGTTGTCAAGCAGTTACGTGGCACGCACGCCTTACATCCATGTAGGTAGATCAGAGGTTTTTAGCCAGCTATGTGAAAGCCATAAAAATGCTTTTCTGTTCTCGTGATCGGCCTCAGTAGTGGAAGCACAGAATAACTTGAAGGCACTGTTTCAGTCGCGTCTCGCGCTCAGAGTCAGTCCTGGACCAGAAGCAGGCTCAGAGTCCCGAACCAAACGATGCATGTAACAAAAGTTTTCCAATGTAACAAAATTTTCCAATATTGGCTGTTAATCGCAAATATCGGAACTGGTCTGGTGCTGGCCCGCGACAACCCAAAGTCTTGATCAAGACCCTATAGTTTGTTCAACATTTGCTACTCTCTCTTGAATATCTTTAGAAACTCTCAGCTCCGTTTTTAGCCGGTGGAGCATTTTGCAGGTTTTCATTCAAAGCTCAAAAGGGCCGACATGGGGCCTTGGACCTAAAATTTCAGCATGCCATTCAGAGATCACTAACCAACCATCCTTGTTACAGACTGTCAACGCTTTTAAAAATAATTCAAAGGCAGGGTTAAGCATTTTATAATATTTCTCTTTTATTTAACAAAATGGACCTCTGGACCACATTTTGGGCCTTGGACCCAAACATCCTGTGCATAATGAAGGTAACAACAACCGAGTGTCAATAAAAACAAGCATCAAAGTTGTGCAAGACAACTTGCACAAGATGGGGCATAGTGCAGAATTTCATGAAAAGGGCCAAAAGGCCCAAATGAGGCCGTGAACCTAAAATTCTAGCATACCATTCAGTGATTACTAACCAAGCATCATTATTACAGACTTCCAACTCTTTTAACAATAATTCTAAGACAGGCTTAAACATTTTGTAATATTTCACATAATGGTCCATAGAGGCCATCCTGGGCCTTAGATCCGAAAATCATGAACACCCCAAAAAACCACTACCAGAGTACCATTACGACAAACCATCAACAATGTACAAGATTATCTGTAGGGGAAGAGAGTTTATGTATAAATTTCCTTAAACGGGCCATAAGGCCCACATGGGAACTTGGGACCAAAATTCCTGGGCACACCAGATAGTCCACTACTCACAAAATGTAATTTCCTAGTTTCAAACAAATCAATGAAAGCATGCCGTAATAAAAGCATTCTGAACAAATTGTGGACAGACAGACAGACAGACAGATAGAGTGATGGTTTCTGATCACAATAGCTCACACCGGCATGCTCGTATGAGCTTAAAGTCAAAAGAAGCACCTTTCTATGGCATTTTTAAAAATCCACAGCATTTTGGCGTCCCCCTCAGAGAGTTTTTTTGGTAAGTTTTGTTGCTCTGCCATTTACACAAATCTTCAAATTTTGGGGTCAATTAAGTTACATGAAGAGATATACCCAGAAGGTTAAAAGAAAACTTAATTCCATGACTCTTGAACCAAATATTTTACTTCAATGAACATTTGAATTTTTGGTGACCCCCCTGCTGTCATAGTTAATTCGGTAATTGGAAACAAAAATTTAATGAAATGGAGACATCTTGCTATATGTATTATTGCGAACAGTGGTTCATATTGTATTTGACTGTTTCCAGGTCAGCCTAACCTTTGAAAATCAAATTAGCACATTTCATGTTTAGAGTAATGGGTACACAAAATCTTTGTGTCCCCATCACACACAGTTCAAAAATAGAGTGGAATATCTTTCAAATATCAAATATTTCCAAAAAAGATAAAATATAATATATCAAATGACAAGTTTAACAGTCTTAAAGTCTCAAAGAGAAAAATTTGTATACTTATATACTTATATATAGCAGTATAGCCTGAAAGCAAACGCTGGTAGCCTAGTCTATCTCCTTATCCAGCCAATTGCATTCCTTGACGTGGGTTAAGTTAGTTGAAGTAGGCTCCTGAATGATGTTACGGAAGGCTTGTCTCTTTGAGGACTAGCCTCTGTACATGGTACTGGCTGGGTTTTCTCCTTGACACAAGGCTATCCAGATTCTCACACTGAGGTGTCCCTTCTGTCATAGCAACTTTAGTCCTGGCCAACTTCCATCTATTTTCAGTGTTTCAAGAGCTTGGTACCCACATGGTGGACTCCGGGTAGATGAGATCCATGTTTATCTTCTATCTACTGTAAGCTCATTACCAATTACGTATACTGCAAGATCCAGTTGTATCATGGGGAAAGAAACCACAGAGAAATTGTTGGGACCAAAGATCTGAAAAAAATGTGCAAAATTGACCTCTTTAAACATCAGTGATAGGGAAGTAAGTTAGATAAACTGTAAAAATAGCTCTTAAGATTTAACCACTGAAAAGTGAATCCACTGTTTTTGTACTTTTTGTAGTAAGCCTACGAATAGTTGGTGCTTACTTTGGGTATACGTATGGTTTAGGCTAGCCTATTTCCAGTGCAAAACAGTAAAAAAAAGAGGTTCATTTCTCAGTGATTGGCACTTGCAGAGCTGTCAATTTAAGCCTTCTTTTGGAGTGTAGAACATAGTCAGCATTTTTAAGCTTGCCTAATGCCTGTACAGGTTTATACATGACTGTCCCTCAGGTGATACTGGGCCTGAACTGCTGCACTACTTAGTACAGTAAAACCTAATTGGACTTAACGTATAGGCTACAGTAGGCCAATGTATAATATTGTGTGACAGTGTTACGCCTTCCCTTTACCGAACAAAATCAAACTCACAATAAGGCCTACTTCAGCTAAATTCTCACAATTAATTTCTGGAAAAGAAAATATGGACCTGAAATCATGATCAATTCACCATCACAAATGAACTCATCGGTACTGCAATATTAATCCAACAAATCATTTGCTCTCTAAACTCTTTGCCCACTACTCAGCATGCAGGTAAGTTTTGGGTCCTAGTAACATTGGTGTCAATATGCTCTGATACTATTTTTTGTCAACTGGCACACAGGTTACAAATCAAACTACTGTACTTTTACACAATAAATTTAGTTCATGCATTTTTCCTCTTTATTGTGAAAATCAGTTATCATAAATTCGTGACATTATCAACAAAACTGAAGAACAAAAAATGTTGAATCTGCCCTATCTACAGTAACTCCAGACATCAAGGAAATATTTTATCATTACTTTCCAAACATGACAAGAAATGGTGAAATGCGAGCTGAAAAGTGGACCAAAACGTGATAGCCATACAGGCATTAGTCGATATACTGTATCTGCTGCCATTCTCAGTCAATGGAAGTGGTCCTATTATGTCAACTCTCACCTGGTACAGATATTAAAGTGTACATGAATTGATGTTAATAGCGACATAGCATAAAGATTGACAGTGGAAATTTCTTACATGTGACAATATCATAGCATTGCATAAGGATCAGATAACTTATAAGAGCCAACAAAATATCAACTTTTCTTCCCGGCCTTCACAATGCTACATGTGCAGACAAGTGGTTGGTTGTTTAATAGTGAGGGAGGGGTTTGGGATATTCAGATTATGCCTTTAAACAAGCAATTGCACACATACTGTAGGCCAGCAATATTGCTGGTATATATCACACTTAATGTGTTCTTGCCCTAACTCATATTGCCATTCAATGAGCAGTGCCCACTCAATTTTCTGGGTGGGAAGGTCTGGGAGCTACAGTATGTCATGATTTTGCTTAATTTAACGTTTGCACCTGCAGATTATGGCCTTTGTGGTACTCATCAGGTCTTATCATATTTTACCTGATTTTTTTTACACTAATACTAATACCGGTTCTCGAGAAAATACCGGTACTTGAAAAAATACCTGTACTCTTTTATATTTGCTGACAAAAATAACTGTTAGGATGTGTGGATGATTAAAATATTTACACAAACATATAGGGCCTGCAAGGTTATAACCCAATCAAACACCCAGATGCATTAATGTGCAGCATAACATGGGGCCATGCTTGGCTTAGGTTCCTTCCCACCCGACTTCCCTACCCGAAAGTTGGGATCCGGTACTGCCTCAATACCGGTTCTGTATGTCTTACAATACCGGTACCATTATTTTCAAGGTACCGCCAAACCCTAGCGGTGACTGCTTAGTATTCGCAGTAGTACCTTCACCAAACAGCTCAAACAGCTTCAACAAACAGCTCATACAGTAAAGACGCGCTCATAGTTGGGACGCGCTTGTTGTGGACTGTCCATACATGTTCATAGCTGTTCTGTATAGTGCCTGAACTGCATCTTTCTTGCACAAAAACAGAACTGTTTTTACACACGGGCGTATGCACATGAACATATTGGCCAATGGTTTGCTCCGAATCTCTTCCATGGTCGGCGCCTTTCCCTCTGTATGTTGGACGAGTAGGGTCCGCTCTATAGTCCCCCGTCTCATTTGTTCCCCCTCTTCCGTCTCATTGGTCCAACAAGCTCATTAGTCCCCGGTCTCATTAGTCCCCGGTCATTATCCCCCGTCTCATTAGTCCCCTCTCTCGTTAATCCCCCGGGTTAGATTAAAGGCATATTTTCATCATCCCGACAGTTCCAATTCTCCCAACCTACTTACTTCTAGCCCCTCCCACATTTATCTAAAACTCATCTTTATCCATACACAATCCTAGTTTACTGCTTCATGGCTTATCCCAGTGGCCATACAAGTCCATAATGTGTAATCAAGACACTCTCAGTGCCCATACTGTGTAATTTAGCTTTGATGCATTGTTTGAATGTGATGCCAATCAAAGAGCTGTACCAATTGAGAGTTTTGATATATGTATACTGAAACTGTAGTTTGGGGTGACGAATGACTGCCCTTAAGGGTCCAAGGGACCAATGAGACGGGGGACTATTGAGACAGGGGTCTATAGACATTATCCCGGATGAGTATTGTGATGCAATTGTTTTCATGAAGTTGCTAAGATAAGATAACTTTACCGAGCATTACATTTGTTCCACATCTAATGTAGGCTAGAATGATGCACGTTCTTAAATAGGGTGGGGTCTGTGCCTCCAATTGCATCATAAAAGTCAGGTGACCTGTTGCGGCACTTTTCGAATTTTGATTTTGAACATTTTCCTTCAAATATTATTTATGCCAAATTGTACAGGATTCTAAAGGGATGTGAGATAATATTTGTATAGGCCTTACACTGTATCGAATTTTCCAATACACAAAAGTTTTTGTGGCTGTGTCATGCCCACTTTAAGGCTAGTAATGTTGACAAGTTCAAGTTCTTCCTTGACTGCTGTAGATTATAATTCAAGTACTGTAGGCCTAACGTTAGTTAGGAAGTGACTGGGTTAGTTGCATATTTTGGGGGTTTGGATTGAAGGACATCTTATTGGGTCTTAGCCTTTGCCCCACTAGGCTCTTTCATGTCTTGTTACGTTAACGGTAGGCTAAATACACTAACGTTGTGCACTGTTTTCTTTAGTTCACTGTTACTGTTAGTGTTACCCCAATCAGTTCCTTACGTTACACGCTAGGAACCTGCCTCACCCTCGCTGTGCAGTGTGCATCCCTTTGATGAAGGTCTGTTGATCTTCACTGAGAGTCATTAGTTTCATTCCATCCTTGAACGCTAGTTAGTTCACCACTTGGATCGAAATTAAAGACTTTTTTAACTTTTTGCTCGCTTCCTCACCACCCGCTTTTGGTTCGCGTTTCGACATTTTGCATTTCCCATACTGAACTACGGATGCCCCAGTTTAGCATTGCAAAAATCATTTGCGGATCAGTCACAACACTATTTCTAGCGGACAGTGACAAAAGTGGACAGCATTTATTAGGAGGATTTGTTTGTAAATATCGTCCGCATAATGCAGCTACAGTAAAATGTGTCTGGGGGGACACTATTTCCAGGTGTGATGGGAAAATCTGTCTTCCTGGACACTGTTTCCAGGGCTTAACCTGTAAATATTGTCTGGTGGGACACAAGACTACTTTTTCAGGGTTGATTTTCAGAAGATATCTTTGTTTCCACTTTTGATCACTGTCAGAGAACAATACAATTCCGATACAGTACATGTGTAAGGCGATAACTAAATTCTTTAAGACTATCCCGTTGTATATTTCATGCAAGTTAAGTGAAGTTTTGGTGATTTACGAAAGTGTTTTCTTTTTCGCCACCCTCAATGTAATCTATACAATGAGGAAAGGCAGTAAACTGTGTTCTGCCAAACCTGACTTCGTTGACATTTTTTCATGTTAAACGAGTAATACACTGACAAATACCCTAGCTCAAAATGTTAAACCCATTACAGTCACTCCTTTTTTACCTTTGAAGACAGTAATTATACGATTTGTATACTTGATGGTTCTTCAATGTATGCACTTTAACAGTATAAACTTCAGTGTATGCACTTCTACAGTGTATGGACTTTGTTTTGTGGAAGAGCTGCCAAGAAGACACTTTTTACACAGGAGGACAGTTGTTTTTGTTACACCGGCCCTGCATAGGCCTATATATGCTATACATTGCGCTGTATGTATGTAAGCTTTACACATACAAATGTACGTACATATTAAATTCCCTATCCGTATTACACAATAAAAGCGGCATTATGTTCGTGTACACATCAAGTTAAAAGCATAATCACGGTAGGTACAGTGCTTACTTAGGAGGCTAAGCAATATCATTGTCAATGTCATTTCCTTCTTCTTACCTCCCGAAGTGATCATTTTTGTCCTTTTTTAGACTGCTGAAGTTTTTTAAATAATGGTAATATTTCCAAAATCTAGTAACATTATTCTTTTATTCTATGGTTTATGGATATTGCTACAAAATCAATGTTGTACAATGGTATAGGGCCTACTTTGTTAATTGCGCGAGGACACTTCTTTGAACGGTTATAAGGGTTAAACTTTCCAGTCTCTCTCGTTTCAGTCTGTTTTAAGGGAAATCTTCAAGTTGTTGTGTACAGTGGCGTAGGAAGCAAAATGAAGGTGGGGGAGGGGGGCGGAAAAATTTTCAACCATGAACCTCACCCTACCCCATTGACCAAAAGGTACATTTTTTCGCTTTTTTCTACCAACAAGAACGATTCAAAAACAAAAAATATCCGATTTTTTCCTGAGTGTGAACACTGCTGTATTAGGAACGTGGTTTGAAAATTTGGGTCCTCTTACACATTCGTAAATGTGGAGATTGCATTGCAAAAATTAGTTTAGATTCAGGGTTTCCTTTAAGGAAATTTGAAAATTTTGGGGGCTATCGAAGAGTCTGCGTTTCCTATTAGCATATATCTGAGATAGCATGTCGACTGAAGATCGTTGTTGTTACATTATATTATCTAAGGAGTGCGAATTGAGGCTTCTCGGCAACAGCCAAGAGGCTCCGGAAACTTTGGTGTCATTTTAAGACAAAGTGTTAAAAAATAAAAGCCTACATTATTTGAAAATTTTTTAGGAAAACGACACTGTAGAGGCATTGAAAAGTTTGCAACTGACTGCTTTATGCCGAGCGACAACTTACTGCATTAAGGACTGCAATTTAGGCCGCGAGAAGCACGGCGAAAAATTTGCCTTTTTAAAACTAATAACTACAAATATGGAACTTTTATTAGGAAGAATCCGGAATTTTATGGAGGAAAAGTTGGGAAAACCGAACTGTATTTGATTTGTGTCTCAAATGGCAAATTTCAGAATTTTTCACTTTTTCGAGGCACGGGGCAATCGCCCCCTGCCTGCTGTAACTACATCACTGCTCGGTGACATTGCAAATTGAAAACATTTTGTCACTTCCATAACTAAAGAACACATCTACACAGATTACGGTACTCAACTGACGGGGTTGAAAGGTACTTGATGACAGGTGAGTATGAGGGCATATGAGTGCGGTACACCAATGGTTCCCTGCCTGAAATATGAAGTCTTGCTCGAAAGACTATTTTCAGTTGGTGCGGAGCGTACAGAAAATTTGGAAAACTCGCGACCTCTCAGACAGCCGGAAATAGCATGTTTCGGGCTTGTAAGTAGAAGCTAAGTGTTCCGATTTTTCCTACAAGTGTGAACACTACTGTGTCAGGGTCGAATTGCGGGGCGCAAAGCGCCTTGAAACTTTCGCCCCTTTTAAACAAATACATGTGGATATGGAGCTTTTACTGCAGAAAGCTTTGGATTCTGGGTTTCGGGATTACTGAAGAATTTGTACTTCCTTCATATATTGGTGGCAAATCTGCATAGGCGGCGGAAGATATATTTTATTGGGGGGGGGGCACAAGTTTCGGCAGCAAATATAATGGGAACGCCGTAAGGCGTCCGGTTTTGCGCGAAGCACAAAACCCCATCGGCGTGGGGAACAGGGGCCGCTTAAGGACCCCTGGTGGGGTTCAGGGGGAAAAGCCCTGGTAGTGGTCCATGTGGGGCTGGATACTTTTGTAGGGGGTGGCTGGAGTTTACTATCTAAGTGTAGCGCCACCATCAGTTGGCGCGGAGTGTACAAAGAAAATTTTGGATTTTAAAACCTCCCAGATGGCTGGAAATGGCATTTGCCAGGTTTATTTGTCTCTAATTCTAGTGAGAAAAATTTGTGATTTTTCTTAGATTAAAACACACTTTTGAGGCAATGATTAGCTCAGTTCATTATTCCACTAGACTATGTATCCTAGGATCGCAAATCTGGAATCCTGCTGTATGTTGCAAGCAGCTGCTCCAGTGCACACCTGAGTAAGGTATTTCCAGAGGCGTAGGGGAGTATTTCAGTTTGGGGGCAGAAGATTTTAACCCGAAATATTTAGTTCTGCCCACAAGACAGTCAAAGCGGAGGGCCACCACTGGTTGGCGCGGAGCGTCCAGAAAATTTGAAAATTCGTACCTCTCAGACAGTCAAAAATGACATTTTCCAGGCTTGTAAAAGGGATCCAAGCAGTCGCTTTTTAAGTTTCAATTGCAGATAAACGTACCTTCGTTCCAAACTAAAATTCAGACAGAAGGCTAAGTGGAGCGCCACCATTGGTTGGCAACAAGCGTACAAAACATTTCTAAATATCTGACCCCTCAGACAGTTGAGAATGGTATTTCCCGGGCTTATATGGGGATCTATAAGCAGTCGCTATTTTGAGTTTCCTTTTGTAAAAAATGATCACTAATTGAAACTTAAATTCTGCTATGAAGCGGTCTAAGTGGAGCACCACCATAAGTTGGGGCGAAACGTACAGGAAATTTTGAAAAATCTGACCACTTCAGACAGTCAAAAATGTCATTTCCTATGCTTATAGGGGGTCGTAGAAGTAGCTAATTGGAGGTTCTGTTTGCACAAAAAATGTTCACTTGAAACTAAAATGCTGCTAGGAAGACTATCTGCGCGGAGCTTCACCACTGGTTGGCGCGAAGGGAGCACAAAATTTTGAAAAATCGGACCCCTGAGACAGTCGAAAATGACATTTCCCAGGCTTATAGGGGGATCTAAAGAGTCCCTATGTGATCAGAAAATTACCACATAAAATGTATCACTACCAATCGATGAAATGGTCCCGGATATTTTCGAGGGACACTACAAACCGGAATTGAAAAGATGCTAATGAATTTTATTCTATTGCGACTCTTGGCTAAAGTCAATATATATTGAAAAAATGTGTGACCGAACTTCCGACTATATATGATTTTACTTTTGAAAAAAAAAATAGGCCTGTGGGGATCTTAGCAATCGCTTTTTTGATCAGAGAATCAGATAAAATGTACCACTACCGTTGGATGAAACGAAGTAGATGACACTTATTGACAGAATTGTCAAGTTACAAGGTGTGTTGAAATGAATTTTCGAGCAGACTTATACGGGAAGACATTCTCACCCTGAATCATTTAAGTATCGAAAAACAAATTACCAGATTCTCATAACCATTGCCCGTATTGGGCTCTAGAGCAGGATAGATGGCAAACTTTTGGGAACCTGAACACCATCCTGTCTATCCGTTGAATTAATTTGGCAATTGAAAACGCCCCAGCCTTCTTTTAACCTTTGCCTGAATATTTGACCATTTCGGGAAAATTTTTGCAAGACTACAGTGTGAAGTTGAGATGATGAAAACCCTTTTTTCACATTCTACCTAAATGTGTCGCAGATCTTTTTTTTTATTTTCCATGAAAATTGTGCTTTAAATATAACGGCTTCTGTTTTTCGGCAAAGATTTGAAGCTATTAAAACAATCGGCCATTTCGGGTATTGTGTTACACAAGATTTAAAAACAGTCTCAAGAATAATTGTTTCTTTTAAGCCACAGGCTTCCCAAATGTGTCGCGATTTCTTTTTGATCTCTTAACATTTCGTAACTATGTTACCCTTTTTATGATACTCTTCCATTTTCGGGCAAATGCTTGAAAGAATTTGGATATTCGACAATTGTGTTGTGATTATCTGTGAAGTAACGGTCAAAGGTTTTTGAGCTAAAAGACCCAAATATTCTACCCACCACACCAAGTATGATTTTGGAACGATTTTGTGCATCCCCAGGAATTAAGAAAATCCCTACATGAGGTAGAAACATGCCAGATGCTAGGAGTTCACTTTAATCCACACCAAGGTAGCCAATTTTAGTCACTCCAAATCTTTTAGAAAATTATCCATCCTGAAACCCGACGAGTGAAAAGTCAAGAGATTACGAAGATATGAAGCTTGTCACAGTCTTCTCTGAATTTATTCCGAAATTCAGAGTGAGGAACAATTGCAGAATACCTTGCAACTGTTTAAAGGGCGAAAATAAACTCTCTTGAAGGTTATCGTTAATGCGGAGGTCCAGGGGCGAAGCCCCGGGAAGCTTTGCAACTTTTGCTCTCTGAAAAGTAATATTTGAGCCAAAGAATAGCCGAAGTTTAATTAAAGGCACTTAAATTTGTTTAATTACTTTTGAACAATTTATTTTGCGACATTGAATTATTGGGGGGCCATGCCCCCCAATCTCATAAAAAATTATTGGGGGTCCAGGCCCCCTAGCCCCCCCCCCCTTCCGCCGCCTATGATCTAAGGACGATTGCACGACGACTGAATCGTTGTAACTACATAATGCTAAGGCCTACGAACTGACACTCTCCTTTAACATTTAAACAGTTTCCCAAACTTTGTTGATTTTTTTAGACAAAATATTTCAAAATCAAGAGCCTCGAGTCATTGAAGAAAATTTGTAATTCTATCAGTCTATGAAATACAGTTTACAAAAATAGCAATATAGCTGCCGGTGTCTCTTGATGATGTGGTATCACATATGGGACCGTGCATATCCGATTTTGTCATTTCCAGAACTCGGAAAAGTTTATCAAACTGAATTACGAGCAAGAACTAATACATGTTATATTGCATTTTGTGGCGCGCGAAGCGCCGGAAATTTTGCTTTTTAAGATTTTTTGTATTAAAAAAGGGGTTTCAGACCCGTGAAGTGGGGGGGGGGGGCATGCTTCCGTCCCCTCATTTTTCACTTGGGGGGGGCTCTCGCCCCAGCCCCCCCCCCCCCGCTTCCTACGCTTATGGTTGTGTATGAATGAACAAGGTTAATCAACACCTGAACCCTGGATCTGTGCATTGAGTGACGGATAATGCACTCGCGGGGGTTAATACTATCGCTGGATGCACTCGGGCGTAGCGTTCATCGATTGCATTAACCTGATCGTATGTTATCCTGTAGTTAATGCACGGCTCAACGTTGATTAACCTTTAATTGCTTAAGAAAAGTTCATTTTACTCTCACCAAATTCAGCACAAAACTTACAGTATTAAACTTACAGTAATGGAACTTATTTTCAAAAGAGATTGACTTTCTTCGAAATTTAAACAATATTTTTACCAATGTGAAGAGCACATGGTCTCTGAATCATTTGACAAAGAGCGAACGAAACGGTGTTTGTTTGTTTGACAAAAGAAAAAAAATCACACGTCAGTTTTGTTTTAGGTTTATTCTGTTTTATAATGCTGCACCCGGTCTTCTTTGGTTTATGGTTAAAACTGATATGTGCTTTAATTCATGTAGCAATGAATTCATGTAGCAATGACACCGTTAACGATATTTAATTTTATGTTATCTCACACTCATTCGAACTGGTCCCTTGTCTTACAGCAACTCTTGGTGCTATACTGGTGGCGCTCTTCATACTGGCTATCGCTCTCATTTTGTCTATACTTCTATATAATCCATCAAAGGAGAGGTAAGCAACGGGAGGGTTGTAATAAACCACTAGCTTCAATCATAAATGGCAGAATGTTGTCTGAGATTTACGTAAAATGCAAAAATATTTATGTAGGTTGATATTACAAAAGGGTTAAACGAAGTTACTATAATTCGTAATAAAACAAATAGTTTTTTTTTCTTACAAGCACTCTGCGGTGTACTGGTATAACTGCGATTTCTAATTTGATTTTGGCATGGTTTTATTGTCTCAGGGAGGATTTCCTAGAGGGTGCATCATCTGATAGAGATTCCGTCTTTGATTCATCGAATGAAGAGACGTATACAAATGAGTTTCCTCCTTGGAGATGCTTACCTCGACTATCATCCTCATCTGTCATAATGGATGGATATCTAACTGAAGAGAGGTTAAAAGATGAAGATTTCATCACGTCAGATGGAATCAAGACAAACGTGCAAAGACATAATTCAACAGACATATGACAGATTAGAGTCAAAGGCATGAGGGAACCAAAAATGACAATTCAAAAACGTTATTTCGCTTAACTGTATTTAGTGAACTTGAATGTGCCGGTTTGGCTAATTTAACCCATTAGATTAGATAAGACCTGCAATGTGAGTTTGAGACGAGTGTAAAGCCTCACCTAAACTGCAGGGGGCTTTGGGAAGAATAAACACTTAGTCTTTACCTGAAGATAATCGAGGTTAGATCGAAAATTTAAACAAAAAGGAAAGTACGATGAAATTGAGAGCCTTTTTCGTTTTTATTGGAGTAACGCTGTTTTATATTAGAGTCGGAATGGCTAGTACTACCCATCTACCAAGTAAACCAGAAAATTCGAGAGAAAAGATGATAAATTTGGAGAGAACCCTAACTCTTAAACCCCCCTATTTGGCAGAATAAATCATCACTGGTAGTAGCTTCAATTCCAGTGGCGTAGGAAGCAAAATGAAAGTGGGGGGGGGGGGGGAACAATTTTGGACCATGCACCTCACCCTAACGCATTGACCAAAAGGTACATTTTTTATGCTAAATTTTCTCGCTTTTTTCTACGAGCAAGAACAATTTAAAAAAAAATAATAAAAAAATATAAAAATAATTGTGAACACTACTGTATTAGGAACGTAACTTCCGGCGCCCGGGCGCGACGAATATTTGGGTCCTTTTACACATTTGTAAATATGGAGCTTGTATTGCAAAAAAGTAGTTTAGATTCTAGGTTTTCTGCAAGAAAATTTGAATATTTGGAGGCTATGGAAGAGTCTGCGTTTCCTATTAGCAGCTGAGATAGCATGTCGACTGAAGATCGTTGTTTGTACATTATGTTATCTAAGGAGTGTACATTGAGGCTCCTCGGCACCTTTCAAAGAGCTCCCGATATTTGTTGCCTTTTTAGACAAAATATTTAAAAGTTAAAAGCCTATATGGAAGAATATATGGAATAATAATTAAAATTATGGAGCTTTTATTAGGAAGAATTCGGAATTTTATGGAGGAAAAGTTGGGAAAACCGAACTGTATTTGACTGGTGCCTCAAATGACAAATTTCAAAATTTTTCATCTTTACGAGCCACGGGGCAATCGCCCTTTGCCTCCTTTAGCTAATAATAATAATAATAAACAGTTCTTATATAGCGCAAATTACACTTACACTACATCACTGCTCTGTAACATTGAACATTGACAACATTTTGTCACTTCAATAACTCAACAATCCATCTACACAGACTACGGTACTCAACCCTGATAGGGTTACAAGGTATCTGATGATAGGTGAGTATGAGGGCATTTGAGTACGGTAGGCCAATGGTTCCCTGCCTGAAAAATGAAGTCTTGATCGAAAGACTGTCTTCGGTTGTTGCGGAGCGTACAGAAAATTTAGAAAAATCGCTACCCCTCAGACAATCGGAAATGGCATGTCGCGGGCTTGTAAGTGGTAGCTAAATTTTCCAATTTTTCCTTCAAGTGTAAACACCACTGTGTCAGGGGCGTATTGCTCTTTTGAGGTTTTATCAAATAAAAAGGGATTTACTGACCCGTAAAGTTGGGGGGGGGGGGGGCGAAAGCCTGCTTCCCATTCTCAGTGCGCTACATGAAAAGCAACATCGATATGTGTAAGGTAGCTTGAAGATTTTTCTTCTTAAATGCTTCCAAGCCAGTGATCCACAACTGGAAAAAGGCCGTAGGCGGCTCTACTTGAACCAATAGGTTAGATAGTGGGCCGTAGAACTCTATCTATCCAATCAACCCAACCAACCCAGCCAAACAAACAAAAACAAAAACAAAAAAAACACACACAAACAACCAAACAAACAAACAACCAGAAAACCAACCCAACCAATCAAACCCAAACAAACACACAAACAACCAACCAAACGAACAAACAAACAACCAACCAAACACCCAACCAAACAACCATCTCTTCACCACTAGGAAGGTGTGAAAAAGATTAACATCATTCACAGATAGCATCATTTAGCGTCTAAGCGACGTAAAATTAATAAAACCTCTGAAACGGGAGAGTACACTCCTTCTCTAAAAAGCCTCTCTCCTAGTCTCTATGTAGTGAGAAAAGTGGATCCCCACTCAAGTGTGTTTGCAGGATTTTGCAAAAGAGTTCGATTAGATTTACTGATCTGGACGAAAGATTTTCTAACAGGGGTGCCACCATTGGTTGGCTCGGAACTTACTGAAATTGAAACAAGCCCTCAGAAAACCGGAAATGGCGTCTCCAAAAAATGTAAGTTAAACTCTTAGCAGACACTATTTTTGATTTTCGTTTGCAATAAAATGTTTAAAGGTGGGCATATTGAAAATATTAGAATTGAAAAAGATAAAAAAGAAGGGGTGTAGCCATTTTTTAAGCTGTAAAAGAGCAAAATCGACTCACAGTCTCCATTCTTGACCGCCCTCCTGTGAAAGGGGTATAACGGGATGGGTATCCCCCTCCATTGGAAATTTGTTTGCTGTCTCATTTCATATCATCTATTTGGTTGTCACAATGTTTGGGTAGTAATTGATAAAATATACAGAAAAAGAGATAGAACATTACATGATATTAAAATATTGTGAAGGGAAGCACTCTAAAAATCAGAGGGCTTGTCGAGTAAGGTGCTCTTAGGGAAAAGAGGAATAAAAATAATGCAAGCTGAGAAAGTACCTGAGAACAGGTGGTATCGAAACAAAAATCTTTCAACCGTCGATCTTAAATACCTGTCCTATTCAAGACCCTTGATTCCTCTCTTATACCCACCCATCCTATCTGACCCTTATCTGACGTACCCTAGCTCTACCCCACCTTCCCCTGCCTACACTGCACATTACCCTCACACTAACCCACCCCTCCCTGGACTCTTCAAGGAGAAAGATTCAAAGGGAATAACTACGGTGCTGCTATAATTTAAGTTATAAAAGAGCAACTTGAGTAGTTTGATGAGTTAACATTGATTGATCGATAAGTTATATATATGCAGGCGTTTACAAGGCGCTTAGTTACTAAACTGTCTGGTAAGGATTTCCAAGTGCTCGTGGCACGCAGAGCCGTCGGTAGGGTCTCATGTTTAAGGGGGAGGTAATGGTATAAAATTCCGGATAGCTGGATGTTTTCCAACTGAATGGAGGAGCCACCACGCCAGTTTTGGACAATATGAATCCATAAAGCATGAATGAATGGTGGGATAAGTCTTAAAAGATGAGGCTGAAAACTTTCTAAGCGGAGGGCCACCATTTTTGGAGGGTATATTAAATTTTGAAGAATCGCCACCCCTCAGAAAGCTGGAAATGGCAATTCCCATGCTTGTATAAGCAGAGCGTACTAGTACATCGCCATTTTTAGCAGGGGTGGAACAAATTGTGAACGTGAAACATTACAGATCTGAAACTTGGGAGATAAACCTTTGAAGACGGTGCCAACGACTCTCTAAGAGGAGCACAACCATTAGTTGGCGCGGAACGAACATAAAATTTTGAAAACTTGCTACCCACAGGTAGCCAGAAATGGCATATTCTAGGCTTGTATAAACCCTCTCTCTTTACAGAAATCAGTCAAGGATTGGATTATCATGAAAGATTGGCTTTGACAAAGAAAGGATACGTGTAAGTGTACTGGTCGAGAAAATAATTGCTAGTATTCATCTTCTTTACAAAAATTAAGAACACCAACAGTGAGTTACGCTGTAGGTTGTGGGCGCAGGATTCTTGCCAAAAATATGCAATCATTGCCTTGAAAGTCTAAGTGGAGCGCCACGATAGTTGACGCGAAGCGTACAAAAAAATTTGAAAAATTTCCTCTTAGAATTCTCGAAAAAAAAACGTTTTCGTTTTCCTGACTTGTAAGTAACTCCTGGGAGGATTTTAATTCTAAGCAGTCCGTTACTTTGATCTTTCGTTTGCAATAAAATTTTCACTTCAATAAAAAATGAACAAATTGCAAGACGATTAGAACATTACTAGATAAAATGTTATCCGACGCGGAAATTCAAAAATTTAAAAATAGGAGTACTTGGACGCCAATCGAAGGGAGAGAAAAGTTCCTGGATTGTTTTATTGGGGCTGAACAAAAAGATGTAGACTCATTTCAGCCTTCAAAATTTGTGAAAGATAACTTATCCAAAGAGGAGAGAGAAGCACTTCGTAACTTAAAATGTAATCAGAATATAGTCATCAAGCCGGAAGACAAAGGCCCAGCTTTCGTAATTCAAAATAGATCGGCCTATGTTCGTACCGCCATGATGGACTTGGACAACAAGAAGGTTTATAAGCATAACGATTACGACAAAACACCGGAAGCAGTGGAAAAAGTGAAGACAATTGTGGCTACCATGTTAAGTGAAGGTGATATTGACCATAGCACAGCTGAGTACCTTACGTCGGGAGAAGTGAAGACATCTCGTTATTACACTCTACCAAAAACCCACAAAGAAAAAGATGAGGAGGACAACCTGAAAACTAGACCGGTCATTTCTGGGAAGGGTTCTCCTATAGAAAGACTTTCGGAATTTGTTGACTTTCACATTAATCCTGAAATGAGGAATTTTGCTTCTTTTGTGAAGGACTCTAAGGATGTTATACTTAAAATTAATTCCATTAATAACAAAGGTCCGCTTGATGCTAATTGTGCCATGTTCACTATAGACGTTAAAGCGATGTATCCTAGTATGCCTCAACATTTGGGACTTGAAGGGGTCAGGCAAGTTTTGGAAGCAAGACACACCACGGTTCCCTCTAGTTTTGAGTTTGACTTTAATTCTGTTAACTTTCTCGATTTAAGTATTAGTCGTTCTAAGGAAGGCTTTTTAATTACGGATCTTTTTGTGAAGCCTACTTTTAAGAATCTTTACCTAAAATATGACTCTTACCATAGTAAGAGCACTCTATACAAGTTAGCTTATGGCCATGCCCTCCGGACCAAAGCCATTTGTTCCGAAGAAAGGGACCTTAATAGGAATCTTGGTATTCTCCAACAAAATTTAGTTAAACGTGGTTATCCCGCTTTTACAGTTAGGAATAAAATTTCCAAAGCTAGGAATGTTCCCCGATCTAATTTGCTTCACCCGGGACCTGAGACTAATAAAAAAGGAGATTGTTGCCCCTTTTGTTACTTCCCGGAACCCACGTCTGCCTCCTCTGGTCCAGATTTTGAAAAAACATTTCCCGATTTTACAGATGTCTGAAACCTTTCGTAACAAATTCCCGAGTCCCCCAGCTGTCATTTACAGACAGCCCCCTAACCTCAAGTCCTTGCTAGTTAGAGCCAAGTTACCCGACCATTCAACTAGTAGGACTATGGGGTGCTTTAAGACACATTTAGTTCGGTGTGTTACTTGTGCTTCTCTCAAAGAAACCAAATATATTCGGAGCTTCTCTACGGGTCAAAAGTTTAATTTGTTTCATTCAATTACTTGTTGTACTAAAGGCGTGGTGTATTTGGTGAACTGTCTTGACTGTAAAAAGCAATACGTGGGAGAAACAGGAGGAGAGCTTAGGATTAGACATCGTGGTCACAGGCAGGAATTTCGAAAAACGACTACCCCCTTGGGAAAACATTTTCAAAGCTGTAAAAATTTTGAGCTGATAGGGATAGAAAAAATCCACAACAATAGTAAGGCAATTGGGGAAGAAGTAGAACTAAAATGGATTTACCGTCTTAACACTTTCGCTCCAGTAGGTATAAATGTTAAGGATTTGACATATAACCTGTAAGCCCTCCTCTGTAGCTGTCTCTTTTGCTTGAAGGTTTTTGTCCGAGATTAAGCATCAGTTTGCATGTGTACGTGATCAAGAAAGGTTTACCCTTTCGAAACGTTGTACAATTTTACACTTTTAACTTTTTACGTTTTACCAGTGTCTTCATCAAACTACTTCGAGATTCACCTATCCTGTTTTACTTTTCAACATTATATATATATATATATATATATATATATATATATATATATATATACATATATATATATATGTATATAAATATATATATATATATATATATATATATATATATATATGTATATGTATATGTATATGTATGTATATATATATATATATATATATATATATATATAAGGAAGTATTGGTGTGACATTTCGACTTTCTGACATAGAAATTGAAGGAAGATGATAAGTAGCGGAAATAGTCGTATTTTTAAATTTTTTGTAGAATTTTTTCATCTAACATTGGCAACCTTTGCCTTATTATGAAAGACGTTACTACCGAAAGATGATGGAAAAATTGTGCTCCACCCAGGACTCGAACCCACGCAACCTCAGAACCCCCAGCCGGAAACTTACGCCCCGCCGACCGAGCTGCGTGAGCAGCTGTCGGAAGAACCGGTCGAATGAATTCAATTGGTACCGAGAGAGACAGTTTATCCATCATTGCGTCACAAGTATGCCCCGCCAAGCGTGGAAATGTAAGGAATCATGGTGTGACATTGCGATATATATATATATATAGGTAGAAAGCGAATTTTATACCGATCCAAGATAGAGTATAAACCCTTATCAAAGAAGGAACGGTTGAAGAAAAACACCAGAGAGAAAAATTGAGCCGCACGGGGGACCGAACCCACCATCCTCCGCTTTCCGGGCAGAGTCTATGACCACTACGCTAGAACAGCTCGTGATTCACAGAAACTACAACAGGCTATAAATACCCCGCGTGAATCATTTTTTTCTCTTTGTTACCATAGTACTCCCAAGCGGGATGAATAATCAGCAGTTCGAAGTTAGAATGTGTAGGTCGACCTACACATTCCAACTTCGATCTACCAACTTCGACCTACTATATATATATATATATATATAAATATATACCTTTATATATATATATATATATATATATATATATATATATATATATATATATATATATATATATATATATATATATATATATATATATATATATATATATATATATATATATATATATATATATATATATATATATATATATATATATAAACCAAATGGAAAAGCACCACACCAGTAAAAACATAAAACAAATAGTAAAAACTGGTAAAACAAGAGCATATATTTAGCTTTCAGGACCACCGGCCCCTTCCTCAGAAACGTGTTTAGACAACTAAAAGGCAAAACGAAAAACAGACACTATAAAACGGATGAAAGGCAAAAAGCACTTACTAGAAATCTAAAAACAAACCCAACCCAACACAAAAGATAAAATGTAAAAACTAGGAACCTAACAAAGGAGATAAAAGCTAAGTAGAAGCATGAGACATAAAAGGGGATAAAAAGGCGGCTACAGTCTACAAGCACGTCGTTTTTTGGCTTGACAGTTAAAACCGTCATTTATGTTGAGACCCTTTGGGTAGACACAATCCAAATTCCAAATCCACTCCCTCTCCTTTTTATCCAAAAGATTATCCCTATCCGAATTGCGAGAAGAATGCACTACATCTAAAATTTGAAAATAGAACTTGGTAGGTGAATGTGCCTTGAGATGCTTGTAAAGCTCTGTGCAATGTTTAAAATCAGAACCACCCTTAACACATTTTGAAAGATCTGACTTATGAGCATTCATACGGATTCTAAAGTTATTAGTTTGACCCACATACTGATAATTACAAGTCGGACAAAAGATACAATAAATAACCAATTTAGCATCACAAGAAGTATTAAAATTTCTGCACTTGAACTTCCTACCAGAAGAAGTACTGACAATAAAATTATTACAAATAAGCAGACCGCACAACTGACAGGGTTTGGTCTTGTTCTTATTACAAGGTGCACAGGGGGTCCCCCGACTGGGAGGAGTTTTAAGTTTAGCCCGGACTAATAATTTTTTGAGATTGGGGGGTTGACGGAAGCTAACAACAGGGGGGTGAGGAATAACACGCTTCATTAGTGAAGAACAATGGAGAAGAGACATATTTTTATGTAAAATGCCGCTAATATCAGGTAACCCCGGATGGTAGTCAACAGTAAAGTAAACCTTCTTGTATTCCTCTTCAGTACTAGCTGGGGGATGGGTGGGGCTGGTAAAATTGGAACGGGCCCTTTTAATCTGCTGCATAACTTTACGTCGATTATAGCCGCGTTTTACAAGGTATGTGGCAAGATCATTGCAACGACGAACTGCAGTTTGAGGGTTAGAACAGATTCTAAGGATCCTCATAGTTTGACTATACGCGATACTACGCTTAATATGACCAGGATGACAACTGTTAGACAAAAGAAATTGATGGGTGTCGGTCGGCTTAATATAAAGGTCAGTGCTGATTAAACCCGCTTCATTTTTAACAATAGTTACATCCAAGAAGTGAACAGTAGAAAAAGAAAAATCAAAAGTGAACTTTAAGTTGGGGTGCTGAGAATTAAGAACCTCCATAAACTCGAGAAATTTACCAGACCCCGCAGTCCAAACAACAAAGATATCATCAATAAACCTGAGCCACACGTCTGGTTTATAAGGAAAGGACGCAAGCGCTTGTTCCTCAAACACACTCATAAAAATATTAGCATAAGAGGGGGCCATTTTAGTACCTATGGCGGTACCTGAGGTTTGTAAAAAGAACTCTTCATTAAATTCAAAGACATTATTGTTTAGGACAAAATGAGCCATTTTACACACAGCACTAACAACCTGAGTTGGGAGTTGTCTATGGCTCAAGAAACTCCGAAGAGCTTCGAGCCCATCCTTATGAGGAATACTGGGGTAGAGAGACACCACATCTATGGTAGCGATGATAGCATCTTTGGGAAGGGGACCAAGCTTACGTAACTTATCAAGAAAGTCCATTGTATCCCGAACATAAGAAGGAACAGTAGGCACAAGGGGTTTAATAAAAAAAATCAACTAATTCTGAAATCCCCTCAGTGGCAGAACCACACCCAGAAATAACGGGCCTCCCGGGCACCCCATTTTTGTGGACCTTAGGTAAAAGATAGAATCTGGCAGCTCTAGAATCACTGGGGGTAGCAAACTCACACATATCATCAGAAATAGCATTCTGGCTAACCAAAGACTGGAGCATCAAGGATGCTTCATTTTCAACATTGCTAATAAAACTGCTGTCAACCCTTTTATATACAGAATCATCACCCAAATGACGATAGCCTTCTTTAACATACCTTTCTTTGTCCATAACGACAACCCCTGAACCTTTGTCAGCTTCCTTAATAACAAGTTCAATGTTATTTTGTAATTCTGTAATAACGGAACGTTCCTGAAAAGATAAATTACTGAAAAAACTGCGGCATGGCGCTTCCAATAATTCTTTTTCAACCACATCAATGAAGGCGTCAAGATGTTTGTCTCTGTTAATTGGAGGAATCCAGGATGACTTTTTACGAAATTTTAAGTCACCGACATCAGTGGAAGTTTCCCTGTCGTGGAAATACTCAGCTAAGCGTAACGAGCGTCCAAACCTCGATATACTTTCTTTGAGGGCGAGACGGTCAACATGAGGGGGCACCGGAGCAAACGTTAAGCCTTTCGCAAGAAGATCCAATTGGGCAAACGACAGCTCTTTAGAAGACAGATTAATAACTGTTGAATATTTGTCTCCCCTCAAAGTGACCGGTTCCATATCCCTGCTGAGGTAACCCGAACATTTTTCTACCGGCTGGATACTTGATTCTTCCAGGAGTGAATCAGTCGGACAATCAGGAACACTCCCGGTTACCCTGGTACTAGTATTATCAAAAGCTGTATTCAACCCAGAAAATGGGCTGGGATCATCTATATGATCAGCCGAATCGACAGGATCATCCGTATCGACAACTAAATCGGAATTGGAGGGTGCTAAATCCTCGTTACTATTTTTACGTCTGGATGAACGCCCTATGTTCTTTACAGAGTGGTGATTGCAGTCAACATTAGTCCGTGCAATATTAAGAACGGGTAGACTCGCTTTGTTTAAAACAGAGTCCAAAGGTTCGGGGTGTAAATCGTACTCAGTTGCTCCTTTCTGAGGCGAAAGCTCCCAGTGTCTATCAGTGAAACCCGACCCAATGTTATTAGGCGAGGCTGGGGAAACGGATTAAAATATATATAATAATATATATGAAGGCCTGTATATATATATATATATATATATATATATATATATATATATATATATATATATATATATATATATATATATATATATATATATATATATATATATATATATATATATATATATGTGTGTATATATATATACACATATATATATATATGTATGTATATGTATATATTTAGAAACATGACGGAGAAACTGTTAAACAACGGTGCTACAGAATTGAAAGGCTGATCTCCGAGGAGATACAAATAGCGGAAGGCTAGAATTTAGATAAATTAAACAGCCAAAAGGTTTGAAGTAGAGCTTTCGAGAAATACTACCTCTTTATCAATACTTGCTCAGATAATGACAAGGAGTGAGAAATTTGGAAGCTTTTAAAGGTGTAGACAATGGTCTCACCTCTATTGTGACAGGATAATCCTTCTTAACCCTTTACCGTTGTTTGGGTCCTTTTGGACCCATGCGGAGAGCTCGGCTCTCACACATCTTTACTGTTTCACGCGGAGCTCGAAACTGCGAGTAGCTACCCGAAAATTCGGCCACAACAGCGAGAGGGACAGTAGTTTAAGGTCACGGGGTCAATGGCCTACGGAAGCCGATACGGGGCAGGGCTACGTCCGCTTATCCGCCCTCTCCCGAGGCGCGCAAATATGCCCCGATCGGAGCACAACGGTAAAGGGTTAAGGCAATTAAGCAGGTTGATTGACGGGAGAGTCTGATCGGATTACTCGGGTGTAACCCATTAACACTCGGAAAATCCTCTTCAAAGCAATTAGAGAAATTGTTAGGCCGGAATGGCCTGATCGGATTATTTGGGTTTGTATCATCAGCAAGCTGGTAAATCGCTCCTGATGTTCAAGCCGAAAGGCGATGTGGTTTTGAGATTGAGTTCCCAGAAATTGTCTTTGCTTTTCTAGCTTTGTCGGTCCATGTATCGTTTTGTTCGATAGAAGGTACCCGTAAGTTTTTGATAGAATGATGAGGCAAATTGAAATGGTTTGCAACACACACACACATATATATATACATATATTTTTATATATATATATATATCTATATATATAATGAAGAGTGAAATATAAACATGTATATGCAAAGTGAAAATAATTTATAATATAAAGAATAAATCAAACTGAAAATCTGCCCGACGAAAAATTGACCGTCTCCACTGGGACTCGAACCCAGACCTTCTGCTCTACGTGCAGACGCCTTACCAGTTTGGCTATGAAGCCAGTCCTGGCTGTTCGAGTTCCCAGAAAGGAGTCAATGATTCGCCGAGAGGGCGCTACACAGAGTTGTGGACATATATCCATTTCAAACTCCGATCGGCCTTTTGACAGAGATCACTTCTGGAAACCAGATTGATGCAATCAGTTTGAATCACCGCATAATACATGGATCTCGCGAAGAGATACGAAACTGGGCTAAAATTTTGTTAATTTGATAACCATTTGTGAGAGAACTATGTACGCGAACAATCAACAATCAATTACAAGACTGAAGCATAGTTTAGACATTTTTGAGATGCTGCTGATAATTACTCTCCATCGGAAGCTGAAGCGCACAGGGAGGGTAAAAATTTTGACAATTTATTAAAGAATTGCGAAAATGAAGCTCTATGGTGCTAGTTAAAGTAAGAAACGTCTACGGCACTTGATCTTCTTGGAAAATTCGCATAGGTCCTGTCGGAAAAACCGAGTCGGAGAAAATTCCAACTGCAATTTCAGTTCTTTAAACTATCGTCCCTCTGAAGATTTTTTATTTTTTTTTGGGGGGGGGGGAGGGTCTTGACGGCCCTGGTGGCACGAAAGTATAAACCGGTCAAGAGAAATTTCTCTGATTACCTGGAAGACGAAGGCGATTGCTTTGCCGTGTGTTGAAATTGACATGTTTTGACTGACAAAAGAATATACTCAAGGGAAAATTCAAAGTTATTAACGAAGCGATAGGTGAATGTTGCTATGTTTACTTTGATAATGTCATTTAATTTTAGCAAATTCTAGTGGCGTAGCCACGGAGGGGTGGTTTAAGGGTTGAAAATCCGCCCATGACCCAACCTTGAAAAAAAAGTTGCCCATGACAAAATCATGGCTACGCTACTTGCAAGTTCACTGACTTGAATAGTACGCCACGTGGTCACATGGAGCAGCACTAGGAACACATCTAATGGTTCTCTTGAGCAGAACGCTTAACTTATTCAATGAAATATCATTTGAGTCAGACCAGAAAAAGACTACACTTAGAGAAGTTGGGCTAGACGTTAGACATAGTGAACAAAGATCATTTTAGGAAGGATGTGTTTTATTCTACCCATTATTCCTACTCCCTTTGCAACTTCTGAACAGAAATTTGAAATTCGGTGGCTCCAGGTAAGCAATGGAATCAAAAAAAAAAAAAACTCCTCAGCATTTAACAACTGAAGCAACACCGAGGTTATCCTTATTAACGACAATATTGAATTCACGTTTTTGACCAAGTGGCATATTGATGACCATAAAATTTGTGTAATCGACGTTTAAAGATAGGTCACAGGAAGCTAACCAATTAAAATCTAAACCTGAGTTTATTGTTCACAGTTTGCTCAAGATTTGTTGCTTTGAAAAATAGCTTGGTGTCAACGGCGAACATTATTAAACAGGAATTATTGGAAACAAGACGTTACATCGTTTGCGTAAATGGGAGTAAGGGTCCAACAAGAATAAAGCCTCGTAAAACGTCGCAAATAATGGGTTGCAAATTGGTTCCGTGGAATGACCAAACTGATTTTTAATGAGAACATCGTCTTTGTTAAGGAAGAACTGTATTTTGCTAAACGTTAGTGTCTCTAAAATTTTGGGAATGCAAGGAAGCACAGAGATCGTCGGTTGTTAATAGAGAATATGGACGGGTATTTACCGAAGTGATTCCTTACAGAAAAGAGCTAAAAGATGTCCGCTTTTGCATTTTCAGCTTTTTTCTTAGGATATTCAGCTTACAAGGTTGAAGGCTTCAATGAAAACTTTCCATACTTCCTACCTGGTAAAATCTTGTTTACTTGGTTTGTCGGTCTTTGACCACTGATGTCCCCAAGTGACTTTCGACTTCTACCCCCAAAATAAGTTTTCCTTTCTCAACATGGCAAATCTGTACACTTAAATTCATAAACTGTTTTGAGGTACCCTGTTTCAGGCCATTTGAGTATTTTTACCTATCTCTTACCTCTGGTGAACTTAAATAACCTTTGACCTCCACCAAAACAACGTTCTGCCTCCCAATATAATTTGTTAAGGTTAGGCAACTCCCTTGTTCCAGTGAACTGTGACTTTACCTAGAGAAAGTCTAAATCATTTGGCGTGCATCACCAGGTCATTTCCTGCAGTATACTAAATCCTTGAATTTCATGCTTAATATGGTGAACATGAATTTTAATCCATACTTCGTATCATGCACGAACATATGAAGAAGTTAAATAAATTTTCTCATCATTCTTTCAAAGTGAGAATACTGTAACTACTAATTGCATTTTGGCAGTGATTCATATTCATAATAATTGATATAAAATTTCCATGTTTGAGTTCCCATTTCACGGGCATTCAGGGAAAATCACACAGAGTGTAGATGCTAACCATAAAAGCGAAACATTGGAGCGCCTCTCGCTTATGTGCTAAGAGTAGGCCTATTTATTACCTAGAGGTAAAGGTCTAATACAACCAAAATCTGCGACATCATTTAGACACTTTTAGTAACTGAAGAAGAAGCATTCTCTCTCTCTCGTATTTCCTGAAGACTAAACGAACAGCGCCACTTTTGACGCCGAAATGAATGCCACTTTATCTTCATTTCTATAATGTCAGGGTTAGCGTTACAAAATGGTAGCATGTCGTCTGTTTCTGAGATTTAATTTGTACTTTCAAAGTTGCAAAATGACGTTAAGAGATAATCAGTTGCCTATAGCAGCATCGCTTACGCATAGACAGGGCAACGTACCGTATGTAGGTCTGCCCACCTTCGAAACATACTAGGAAAAAATAAAGGCCAATGTTCTCTTAAATAGATAAGATAGGGCTTAGTCATCTACGTCACTGAGTTGCGCTTCTCTCTGGTTTTCGATCATGGAGTCCGTTTTACAACAATTGTTACTAAGGTGCTGTTGTGCGCGCGTTTCGGTAACACCACGAGTACCTTTGATCTTTTCAATCCAGTTGAACCAGCTGACGTCACGTGTATACTCTCTATGGGCTCTTACCTTTAGTTTGTTACCGTTTCCTTAAACAACACGTCCGAGGCTAAGTGTTCCTAAAATGCTAAACGTAGCCCACATACTGAAAGAGTAGACAAAAACCCCACATGTTCACAGCGTTTATTTGAACGCGAACACTACCAGTGCTGTTAATTGTGTGTATAGACGGATCCGATTAGCGTTTGTTTTTAGTGACTGTAGGCCGCCATTAGTGGGGTCCATCAGCCTAAATTCGTCTTTATTTATTGTTTACATGAATTTCAAATTCTCATATTTAGTAAAACTAGAGAATTTAAGATAAAGATTAGTGAATAACCATCCATTACAGAGGTAAGCAAGGAAATCGAAAGATTTAAAGGTGACGGACCCCAGTTATGGCCGACTGAAATCAGACCACCACTTCCTGTCCGGATTCGTGTATAGGCTGTGTGAATGGTAAACAGCACGCGAGATTGAGCGGTACGTCAGACTTTATCCACACGTATGTTTTGTGTGTTGAGAACGCACGCGCGTGCGCTCACACTGAAAGTTATCAGTTTATGCATAGGGCGTAGACGCGCCGCACAGTAGTGTAGGTGCGCCCAAGAGAACACGCAATTCTTTTGGCGATATCTCTTAATTTGTGCACTTCATACGCAGGCAAACCGGATACGAAGGCCAACCAGATGAGTAGCATGTATGTCATCAAAAGTGCATACATGAAAGAAACGACTGGTTGTTCGAGAGACAACAAATTTGGACCGAACTTTTGCCTCCATGCATGGACATTCCGCCGTTTTGACCTTGGTTTCTAGTCAATAAATACTCTTAGCCCATGTGTTATCCACTGCCGCTGTCTATTGTAGTCGTGAGGATTTGTTTCCGCAAAGTGGTGATTAAAGGTAGGATTCCATAGGTACTGATGCGGATACGGAATGCGGTTGCGGCGTCCGGATGCGGTGTGCGGATGCAGACGGTTTTGATTCCATCAATGCGAATACGGATCCGGGAGTGGGCCGAAAAGCGGGCGTAGCACGCCCCGCATCAGCTTCCGTAGGCCATTGACCCCGTGACCTTAAACTATTGTCTCTCTCGTTGTTGTGGCCGAATTTTCGGGTAACTACTCGCAGTTTCGAGCTCCGAGTATAACAGTAAGATGGGTGACAGCCGAGCTCTCCGTATGGGTCCAAAAGGACCCAAACAAGGGTAAAGGGTTCAACGATGTCCTTCTTTATAGACTGACTGTAACCTTATTATCTCATCGCTCCGTGAGGAGGAGATATTGTAGTCACTTTGCCTACGGGGCTATATATGGCAATGCCAGCTTAAATCGCAATGGTTACCATGGTAACGGTAAATTGTCCCAGGTTACTAGTCTCGAGGTCTAACCCATGGTGAGGTACCCCGGGGTGACTGAAGGTCCAGGGCTGAGAGAGTGGTCAAAACCTGTCCTTGTGTGTGTGTTATTGTGTTGGTGGGTGAGTGTGTGTGTGTGTGTTTGTGTCAAATTTTGTTTTCCTAATATCTTGTAAACGGCTAAGCCGATTTTCTTCAAACTTGGTAGGATGGTACCTCAGGTAGAACAATTGCATTTTAATACTCAACCGGAAGTAAAAGTCAAAGTTTACAGGTCAAAGGTCAAATTTAGTAAAATCACATTTTCTGCTATAGGCTATTTCCAAAACGAAACGTTCTCCTGACACGAAACTTCTCACATATGATGATTGCATCTAGACCTACCAAAATATGTGGTTGCCATAGCAACAGAGGTCAAAGGTCAAGTGGTAGAGTGGAGCAAAAAAATTCAAATGATAATTTGTTCGTAAAACAACGTTTTTGTCCCTCAAACTCCTCCTAGTGGGCTGGACCGATTCTTTTCAAAATTGGTGGGTGGGTATCCCAGGGTGGGAACTTGTATCGCCCAGACCCTTCGGAAGAAAAAGTCCAAGGTCAAAAGTCACATTTTGAAAAAAAACATTTTTTTCTATTTTGTAGGCCTACTAAAACTTCAAAAGAAAACCTTCATTTTACATGAAACTTCACAAGTATGATACGGTAGACTAGTTCTACCAAAATATGTAGTTTCCATGGCAACCAAGGTCAAAGGTCACGTGACAGGGGTCAAATACTTTTCTTTTGGTATTCACTTTAACTCTTAACGGAAGCATCCCACAAATCTGAAAGTTTAAGTGTAATAGCCTAGGTATGATACTGTAAGTTGTACCGATATGTGTGGTTGTCATGGCAACCAAGGACACAGTTCACATTACAGATTGTCAAAGGTTAAAGTGGGCATGACACGGCCACAAAAACTTTTGTGTATTGCAAGGTTAGATATAGTATTTTACAAAAATCATCTCATACCCCATTAAAAACCCGTACATTTCGGTATAAATGATATTCGAAGGAAAACTGCGTTCGAAATCCAATTTCGAAAAATGCCGCAACAGCTCATCTGACTTTTATGACGCAATTGGCGGCACAAACCCCGCCCTACGGCGCACATCTAGATGTGGAACTAATGTAACGTTCGGTAAAGTTATCTTATCTTAGCAACCTCATGAAAACGATTGCATCACAATAAAGAGTCCAACATACAGAGCAAAAGTCGCGGACCATGGTGAGGATTCGGAGCAAATCATTGGCCAGTATGTTCGCGTGTATATGCGCGCGGGTAAAAATAGTTCTGTTTTTGTGAAAGAAAGACGAGGTTCTGTCGCTATAAAGAACATCTATGAATATGTATGGGCAGACCACAACAAGCGCGTCCCCACTACAAGCGCGTCTTTACTGTGTGAGCTGTTTGATGACGGTGCTATTGCGAATACTAAGCAGTCACCGCGCAATGCACAATTTACAATGTAGTCAGTGGCTACGCTCACGCTATCGGAGCACCGGTGTTTGCAATTATGTATGCGCTAACACGCGTTACCATGCACATGATTCGATGATTGTGAGCTCTCTGGTACAATGTTGCTAACCGTGCCTCCAATGACGTCACCATTTTGAGACGTCTAAAGCGTCCCCGAAAGCGTCATACTTTTATAATCGTTGCGTCCATATCTAATCGTATCAATTTAGTGTAACAGCCAAGCTCGTTGTTTTTTCATAGTGTTGCAAAGGGGATAACAGCATCTTAAAAAATAAATTTGTTCCAAAATCTTAGATAGGCCTACTGGATTAAAAGGGCAAGCGTTACAGAGATTGGGTAGCCTATTTCTCCAGTTCTTATATAATCCAGTGTCAGAATTTAAATATCCAAATGATGTTTTTTGGAATAAGGGGTGCGCCTAAAGTTCCAAGAACTTGATTGGTCTGTGCCATATTTTTTCCCCTCGCTATCTTACGAAAAAAACTTCCGTCCCTTGGAACGAAAAAATTTTCGCTTCCCTTGGACTTCAAGATTGTGGCATGGAGTTTTAGTATGGTAATTTTTGTCAATGACACTCTATTGTAGCATAAAATTCAGCAGAGATAAAACTTCTAGCTCATACATAGTTCAAGTTCTGTAACCAACTTGCGCACATGTTAGCGATGAGATATGCAACTCTGTGGATTGCCCTTTTGTGCATGGATAGGATACATGATGTAAGTTATTGATAGCAAAATACCCAAAAATCAGACATATATCTTATTCTGTGAACTCTGATAAATGCCCCCAAGCATAACCACAAAACTCTTAACGGATCCTTGCAAATAATCTCATAGCCCTGGAAAAGTGTTTTAATTAAAAGTATCGTTAAACTGGAAAATGTACGGAATAATATCACCTCACCTGTCTAAACTGTTTTAAGTTTTTCTGCAAAAATTATATGTTCGGCGACATTTTTATCTCATCGCTCCGTGAGGAGGATGAGATATTGTAGTCACTTTGCCTATGGGGCTATATATGGCAATGCCAGCTTAAATCGCAATGGTTGCCATGGTAACGGTAAATTTTCCCAGGTTACTAGTCTCGAGGTCTAACCCATGGTGAGGTACCCCGGGGTGACTGAAGGTCCAGGACTGAGAGAGGGGTCAAAACCTGTCCGTGTGTTATTGTGTTATTGTGTTGGTGGGTTAGTGTCTGTGTGTGTGTGTGGCTGTGTGTTTGTGTCCAATTTTGTTTTCCTAATATCTTGTAAACGGCTTGGCCGATTTTCTTCAAACTTGCTGGGATGGTACCTTAGGTGGAACAATTGCATTTTAATACAAACAACCGGAAGTAAAGGTCAAAGGTCAAATTTAGTAAAATCACATTTTCTGCTATATTTCCAAATAAAACGTTCTCCAGACACGAAACTTCACACATATGATGATTGCATCTAGACCTGCCAAAATATGTGGTTGCCATAGCATCAGAGATCAAAGGTCAAGTGGTAGAGTGGAACAAAAAAATTGCAAGTGATAATTTGTTCGTAAAACAACGTTTTTGTCCCTCAAACTCCTCCTAGTAGGCTGGACCTATTCTTTTCAAAATTAGTGGGTGGGTACCCCAGGGTAAGAACTTATGTCTCCCAGACCCTCAGAATTAAAGATCAAAGATCAGAGGTCAGAGGTCACATTTTGCAAAAAACACTTTTTTTACTATTTTGTACTAAAATTTAAAAAGAAAGCCATCATTTTACGTGAAACTTCACAAGTATGATACGGTAGACTAGTTCTACCAAAATATGTAGTTTCCATGGCAACCAAGGTCAAAGGTCACGTGACAGGGGGTCAAATACTTTTTTTGTATTCACTTTAACTCTTAACGGAAGCATCCCACAAATCTGAAAGTTTAAGTGTAATAGCCTAGGCATGATAAGTTGTACCCATATGTGTGGTTGCCATGGCAACCAAGGACATAGTTCACGTTACAGATTGTCAAAGGTTAAAGTGGGCATGACACGGCCACAAAAACTTTTGTGTATTGCAAGATTAGATATACAGAATTTAACAAAAATCATCTAACACCCCATTAAAAACCCGTACATTTCGGCATAAATGATATTCGAAGGAAAACTGCGTTCGAAATTCAATTTCGAAAAATGCCGCAATAGCTCACCTATTTTAATGACGCAATTGGCGGCACAACTGCGCCCTACGGCGCGCATCTAGATGTGGAACTAATTAAACACTCGGTAAAGTTACCTTATCTTAGCAACCTCATGAAAACGATTGCATCACAATACAGATTCCAGCATACAGAGCCAAAGGCGCGGACCACGATGGGGATTCGGAGCAAATCATTGGCCAATACGTTCGCGTGTATATGCGCGCGGGTAAAAATAGTTCTGTTTTTGTGCAAGAAAGACGCGGCTCGGGAACTATAAAGAACAGCTATGAATATGTATGGAGACTACAACAAGCGCGTCCCCACTACGAGCGCGTCTTTACTGTATGAGCTGTTTGGTGAAGATGCTATTGCGAATACTAAACAGTAAACGTGCAATGCACAATTCACAATGTCAGTGGTCACGCTCACTGCTATTGTAGCACCGGTACGTGTTTGAAATTATGTATGCGCTAACACTCGTTGCCATGCACATGATTCGATCATTGTGAGCTCTCTGGTACAGTGTTGCTAACCGTACCTCCAATGACGTCACCATTTTTGAGACGCGTTTACATACGTTTTTTCGCTTTCGAATTTCAAATGGGGTGAGCCTGGCCTGTAATTGGAAATTCAAAACGTCGTATTTCTGTATTTATGGACATAATTTAGTAGGGAAATCATTCACTTTATGTCAAGGTGTACCCAAAGAACAGTTACCGAGGAACTTACTTTGGCCGTGTCATGCCCACTTTAATGTTTTGTAACTAGCCTGTTTTTCATCAATTAATATAAATAAGCTACACTTCTAGTTTAGTACTTCGTAGTAGCAGTCTCGTCTTCACAACTCAAATTCTTTTTTCACTAGCTTGTATGCTGCAGTGAGATTTTTAAGTTCCTGCTCGCACTTCACTTTGATAGCCCTTATATCTAAAGTGTTCTTGTATGGTCTATGCAGACAGTTGTTTTCACTCCAAAGTTGCTATAACTGTTAGGCCTAGTAGTATGAAAGTTAAAGTCCAACCTAGGGCTAGACTTGAAATCTGAAGCTGGTCAACGGTATGTAGGCTAGGTCTGGGGCTGGACCTACGTCATTCATAGGCTTGAGTTATAACCCAAGATATGAAACTGTGGGTGATTAACATTAGGTTAGGCATAGGGCCTACCTATCTTACATGTTATAATAGTGCCCTTAAAACCTGGCAGTTCTGAAGCATCGCCAAAAAAAGGTACGTGACAATTTCCTTGCCACGTGCTAGGATTCGCCACAGGCCAGTACGCAGAAAAGGTTTGTGCGTCGGCCGAAAATCTTGTAACGCCACACGTTGAACATCGCGCACACCCCCAGTTTTTAATTGAGACGCACTTGATGTGCATATCCGTTCGACACACCTGAAGTTTGCCGCTGCGTCAAAATGGAGAATACGCCCAACTAGCGCCTGAATAATAACAATTACGAACTTGTCTAAAGCATCCTCGAAGGCGTCTTACTTTTATAATCATTGCGTTCATATCCAAATCAGTTTAGTGTAACAGCCAGGCTAGTTTTTTCATAGTGTTGCAAGGGGATAACAGCATCGTAAAAAATAAATTTGTTCCAAAATCTTAGATAGGCCTACTGGATTAAAGGAGCAAGCGTTACAAAGATTGGGTAGCCTATTTCTCCAGTTCTTACATAATCCGGTGTCAGAATTTAAATATCCAAATGATTTTGTTTGGAATAAGGGGTGCGCCTTTAGTTCCAAGAACTTGATTGGTCTGTGCCATATTCTTTCCCCTCGCTATCTTACGAAAAAAAGCTTTCGTCCCTTGGAACGAAAAAAAATCGCTTCCCTTGGACTTCAAATAGGAATTTCAAAGGATTGTGGCATGAAGCTTTAGTACATGGTAATTTTGTCAATGACATTCTATACTGTAGCATAAAAACAGCACAGATAAAACTTCTAGTGTATACGCATCCAATTCTCCTGGGTGGTATACATAGTTCAAGTTCTGTAACCAAATTGCGCACATGATAGCGATGAGATATGCATCTCCGTGGATTGCCCTCTTGTTAATTTTGTTAGGTGTCTCCTGCGTGGTCCGAATGTCTTGGCCACGGGTATGTTAGGGTGGATGGAGGGGCGAAGGCCACAGTCACAGGGGTGCGGGGTGATCCGTGAAGTGATACCATTTTTACCAGTGTCGGTATATTAACCATATGCTGTTGGTACATTTGGCTTATTTTTATCCCCTTACCTCACTCTTGACATCTTTGTTACGCTACTGCGCACAGCGCGCTGAATTTTGCGTTTCACAACAGCTCCATGAGAAAATATGCAACCAAGATACGCATGGAAGCAGCTTCAATTCCTAACAACACATACCTGTAAACGATAAAATAATTGCACAAAACTTTTAACTTTTACTGCTGCATTTTCCGGATGTTGGTTTTAGAAGGTATCAATAATAAACACAACCAAACGCCTAGCCAGGATTTGTCAAAGGAGGGGGGAAATCTCTCAGACGACTTTTGTATAGCATAGCTTTACAATGATAAGTGAATTGGCACTAGGCTTCCAAAAAAAAATTCAAAAATAGTTCTAAAATGGCTGCAAATTGCCATTTCCAGTCATGGAAGTTGTATTTAAGCGTAAAGGTAGGGCACGGAATGCTGGTAATATAACAAAAACACATTAACAAATACCAAAAATATGCTCAAGGGACGTTGCCAGCCTTGCCCTCTTGAGTCTGAAGCGAGAAAGATTTGGCAGCTTGAGAAACATTTGTGACAGAAAATTGTTAAAATTGATCCATGAATCGGTAAAGCACACCTCATATACTACAAAAATATATATTCCGGTCATTAACAAATCATTTACGGCATTTATCTTGTCCTGTTTCTAGAACTTTTTCAGAGTGCAAACCCTTTCCCGCAATAATGTGACAGGGCCTTATGCCCTTCGAGTGATTTGCCTCGCTGATATGCTAAGGAAGACACTGAGTTCCATTTCTAATGTTCTGTTTGTGACTGTTGATCCTAAGCAGAAATTTAGTAGAGGTCTATCAAACATGAAGTCCGTTTAATTCAGGTCGGACACTTCAATATGTACCGGTATACTCCTTTGGGGGAATCACTTTAATCAGTTAAATTATATCACATGCATTGCACCTAGAATTGCCACACTTGCGATTACCAGTGCGATGAAGTAGTTTGGGAATTTTACTATGAACTAAATATCTTTTCAGGGTCTTGGGTTGAGAGAAAGCCGGAAGAAGGGGGTTTCCGAAAAGCGGACGCATGATTACACTGTATCCTCAAGATTTTTTACTATCCCTTGACCATTTCATAAGAAGGAACTATAGGTGGGTGGTATACATGGACCATTGGTACTTTAATATTTCTTGCTATATATAACTCAAAATTTAGTGAGAAAAATTGTGTCACATGACTTCCAAGAACAAATCATGAAGCAAAGCGGATTTCTTAACCAATCCGATCTGGCCCATTTCCCTCTAATAATGCTAAATCAAGCATTATTAGTACTATCGTACAACAAAAATGACACCACCTGATTTATCGGTTACTGTTAAAGCTAAAAGAAGGTTAGTGTTTATTGACCCAGAGGCGTCAATCTGGTTTGTGGATTAAGGGGTGGGCAAAACTTTTCCAGCAGCCCTGAATCGTGCCCTCTGCCGGATTCTTCTATAAGCAATCCACCCTCACGAACGCGAGCGCACATGTGTACCCACACACAAACAAACAGGAATATACAGTCACATTGGCCAGCATATACACAAAACAAAATATAAACACAACAAAATAGAGAGATTACGAAATACATTATTAAATCAATACAAATGCAGTATCATTACATTACAAATGCAGTACGGCATTTTTTTATTATATGTTATTATATGTTTCTCCCTTTATTTTCATTGATGGACGTCCCCGTATTAACCTCCATACAACACAACAACAAAGTAATGGTGAACCAGTCTGATAGGAACTTGTTGCATTTTGTTGTGTCCTCGTAATTTCCTTACATATATGGAACTGTATCAAAAGAAGATTTTTAGAATGATTCCTGCAGGAAATGTGTAAACTGGAAACCGAGCCAAAAAGCATCGCACGACACATTACACCGGCAATTAACAAATTGTCAAGAACACCGGGTGCACGGACTCTCAATTGTGATATACTGGTCTGCACGAATACGAGAATAGTAAGTTGAATTGTACAGAAAACTGGATACAAATTAATATCTGAATTTGTGCATTGATATTACAGTATTAATTGAGATATCTGCATAGGAAACATTCATTGAGTCATAACTTCCCTTTAAAAACAGTCCACGTGTGTGATAGTATCGAAATTTTCTTAAATTCACTTTGTCGCGTGCAAAAAGTAATTTGTTGACTCAACCAGCTTCAGTGTTCTTATCAATATTCCGCAGAGACAGGGGTAGTAAGTATCAGCAATCACAAACCTCACATGGAGTCTTGAAAGAAGACTCTCTTAATTCTAAGTAAACAAAAAAATTTGTACCATGTTAAACAAGACAAAATCCTTTCAAAAAAGAGTGGAAACGTGCAGTGGTCTTGATTTTGCAAATTCTACAGTGTGAGTATTGCTGAGCCATTTCCTCTAGTTTGAACAACAATTTTGAACTCTGCTGTCAATACTGCTGTCAATATACTCCTGAGGTGGCGTCATTTTGACCGGGACATGAGAGGTTGATAACACGAAATCTTGACGTAAGCTGAAAATTTTCTAAAGTAATTTTTTTGGGTTTCTGTTGTGAAAATATCCAACAACTGTATATTTGTTTAAAAAAATTTGAAGGTATTTCAGAAATACTGGAGAAATTGCGAAATTTTCTTTGTTGAGGGGCTACAAACTTCGACCTTGCCGTCCGGAGGTTGGTCATTGTTTCCAACTGGAAACAACCGACGCAATAAGGGAATGGACGTTGTTAGATATTTTGTCAAGAAATGAAATAACAGAAAATTAAAGTATTGGGTGTACCGGCTGTGTCAAACTAGTAGTCTGAATCACTTCAAAATAAAAAGAAAAATCCAGGTAAGTATTGAAGCATTTCAATTTTACTCTTACATACAAAAGACAAGTTAAACGATGTTTAGTTCAGATTGTATTGTATGAACATGGATCTGTTATGAGTCCATATTATCCAACCATATTAACGCACGATATACTGGGGTGGTGATTCATGGATCCTGACAAAACCCTACTGGAATTATCCCCTTTTTTTCCACTTAAATCAAGGAAAGAGAAAAAAAAACTCACCCCTGTTTATACAAAATTCATTAACAGTTCACTTTACTTGAGACATTGCTTGGTGTAAATCAATACCAGGATTCATTTTCTATTTATACAATGAAACACAAACTCGATAAAAACATAAGATTCAAAAGGCCAGTACAAGTATTTTCCCGTATATGTGGGCGTACCACCGATCCTTCTAGCTTTTAGCCTTACTAATAGCCTATACATATATTTCAGAGCACGTGTGCTATAGAAACTGTAGATTTGATTTTAAAGGTTAAGATAACTGATTATTGATCAAACTGTCCAAACACTAGTCTGTATGATGGGTTTATACAATGTGTCTGGTGTATCCAATAATAGGCACTTTCAAACACTCCATGCAAAATGCAAGATAGATACATAATTAGTCTCACGTAAAATAAAAACAGCAGTATGATAATAATCCAGTAAACTGGAATTCTAAATTCGAAGATTCACGCCGAAGGGAGCATCAACGAAGGTCCAAAGGGAATGTTTTACGGTTCCAACCTCAGCTCATCTTGTCAACCCACACCCATCGGAACGTATTTCGGAGTATATGCTTTCACGATTATTGCGTTGCGGGCGAATCTCCGTATTTGTGTCCACGCTGCGAAATAATGCACGAGTTTCATGGAGTTTCTTTTTGAACTTTTCCTAATTACTGAATTCTAGAAAGTTGTATATCTGACAGATCGCCGGTTTTGCTATCTTGGCGCTTTCGGTGTTGGAGTTGTGTCCCCTTTTTTGAAAAGCTTAGATCTTATAATGATAGTTGAGGTAAGATTGGCCAGAGTAAGTAACGTCACTTACTAAATAATGCATGTTTTTCGAAATAATGTTTGGTGCTCGCAGAGTCTATAACTTCAACTCAACACCTCTCCTCCATGATCAATCTCCTGATCCACCTAATCTTACTGGTAGTATTAGAATTTAACATTCTGGTTCTTTGCCGAAGGCAGGTAGAGGCAAGGGAGTTATGCAATGGTCATGTCGTGTGTTTATGTGTCTATGACACTTATAAAGACGATATTTCAAGGAAATAAAGACCCACACTTTTCATATTTGGTGTATTGATTTGTTACCTTAAGAGGAAGAAACCTCTTGTTTTTTTGGCAAAGATCAGAGGTCACTTGAGGTCACCAGGGGCCAAAACTAAAAAACCATGTAAACACGATATCTCAAGGCAGTAAAGGAATGACCGACACTTTTCAAACATGGATAATAGATTTGTCAAGCTAATAAAGAGAACGCTGTAAATTTTGGTGGAGGTCAGACGTCATTTAAGATCACCGGGGTAAAATTGCGATTGTCGAAAATGGCTTGTAAACACGATATCCCGAGACAGCAATATCTGATTTTTTTTTAGTATTTCACATGTTGAGAGGGATAACGCTAATAGTTTGAATGGAGGTCAAAGGTCAATTGCGGTCATTGGCAATGAAACTGCGAAAAGCTCGAAGCGGCCCGGGTTTAAAACAAGTTATTTCAAGATAGGAATAACCGACACTTTTCATATGTCGAAGATAGATTTGTCCTGTTTAAACGAAGAACCTCATTGTTTTTGGTGGAGGTCAAAGGTAATTTGGGGTAACCAGACTTAAAACTGCGAAAACCTTGAAAGTGGCTCGTAAGCAGGTTATCTCAAGTTAGCAATGACGAACATCTTTCATATTTGACATATAGATTTGTCATAAGGAAGGGCCCTATTGGTTTTGGTTAAGGTGGAAGATCATTTGGGTTCATTAGACGTTAAACTTTAAAAACCGTGTAATTAACTTCAACTTTTAATTTTTTGCCCCCCCCCCCCCGCAGAGTTTGAAGTTTCCGTAGACCATTTTTACCCATTTTGCTCCCTGAAAAGACCCCCGGAAATTTTTGTCCAGTACTTTGTCCCCTGGCTACGCCCTGAATGGCTTGTTAACACTATGTTCCAAGATAGCAGTGATGGTCACTTTATGTTTAGTTAATAGATATGCAATGTTGAGAGGAATAAAGATCTTTTTGGTGGGTACCAAAGGTCATTTGGAATCAATGGCTGTAAGACTGCAAAACCCACAAAAACATAGCTTAAGTACATGGCATCCCAAGACAGATCAATTTATGTTACAAGATGTGTAAACTGCGAAAAATTCGTTGAACATAATGAGAGGGAAACTTTAGGTTAGAGGTCGGGCCAGGTCAGTAGAGGTGAAATGTTATCTAAGATCACCAGGGGTTAAAACAAGGGGGTTAAAAAGATACTCTCAAGTATGAAAATTAGAAGAATTTTCTATTTTGTATGTAGATGGAGAACGGTTAAAAAGAGGATCCTATTTGTTTTAGGCGGTTTTAAGTCATCTGAGGCAAAAACCATCAAAAAGTAAAATTACTCTGGAACTGACAAAACCATCACCTGGGATCATCAGGGATCAAAAGCAATATTTTCCAAATTTTCCTTTCGGCAAGGAATCAATAAGGTTCGGGGCTTTCTGGTTGATATACATAGCAGGTTGGCTTAGTTGTTAGGTCATACGCCCCTCAGTCTGGAGTCCAAATCCCAGGTCGGGTCATATCAAAAACTTTGAAAATGGGACCTGCTGCCTTCTCGCAGGGTGATCGGCGTAAGGTATTGGGAACAATTTAGCATACTCCCGTGGTCGGGAGATTACATGTGACCCACCGCTGCAAAATACTGACACCCTTGATGTAACGCATTGGCACAGAACTCGAGATACCAGAGGGATGAATCAATCATTCCGTAGTAATGGAGACCTCTTTCTTTACTTCATTTACCAAATTCTTATCTCCCTGTAAAGTTTTATCGCTAATTTACCAAACAGATGTATTCCTCAGTAATACGAAACACAAACCCCTTTCAAGCCAAACTTTACGCACTGAGGCGAAATGTGATCATTACGTCCCTTATCCCAAATATTCACTTCATTAACCTTGGTGGTCTTAAAAAATTCATGCGTCCTTGGTCGAGTGTCTATATTTGTGCCATATTGAACAATATGGGTCACTTTCGTGTCTACACCCAAGTACAATATCACTGCTGAATGAGGTTAGTCATCCTATATCATGCATGAATTCCTCCTTTGAAACGGTTCTATTGAGTTGCATTCTTCTATCAATTTTGTGTTGCATTTTGTAGGTAGCAAAACTGTGCACAGTAACTGCAGGTTAGGAAGTATTCATGCCATGCAATAACGCCATACTTGATCTTATTCACAGCTTACCATTCAAAACAGGAAGCTTTAATAACTTACCGCATGAAAATATATCATTGTCAGTACATGTATCTTTACTAGCGGTTATATTCATTTTACTTATTTTATCTCGGATGTCATTAAGGGTTTCTTTCTTTTAATTTGGAAATGTTTCCGCCTCCGTCAGGGTACACCAAGAAATGATCAAGGCTTTCATTGTGCTTCAGAGGGATTTATCATTAATTGAAATTACCAAAACACACCATGAAGCTTGCTTTGAAAAACTTTGCAAACGATGTCTTCAGGATGGTTACTATTCTACACATCTGTTCAGCTGTTAGGGGTAAGTGTGGGTTTTCTTGTCATAGATTATTTATGTTTGCTTTAAGTAAAGACATTGTTGCCCTCTTAAAAGTTTCATACATAGTTAAAATTGTAGTAATGATTATCATGATCAAGGAAGTAGTGAACTGGGTATCTGGCTAAATTAATTTTCCATAAGGAGTGAAGGTTACGTGGGCTATTCACTATCGCGAAAGAGCTTAACTGCAAGTTGGGTTTCTATATGCGTTAATGTGTTGAGGTAGTCGATCAAAGATGATTTAAACATATCCTGTAGCATAGATTGTTTGGGCACTCTTTCTTCTTGCACATCGATTATTGGAATACGCCTACAAATGCATGTTCTTAAGCTCTTTTGTGTTTTATTGAAAGGCGCCGATATAACTACCAAGTCCATAAAGCAACCCTCATCCAAACGTTCTGTCTCTAAGTTTGTACTACTATTACTTGACTGCTTTTGTATGTTCAAAAATCACCGACCCGGGGGACTACCCTTAGCCCCCTGGATGCTATTTGTTCTTAAAACGGGGCAACTAAAAGTTTATCAAACGACGCTAAAAATAATAATGCATAACATAAATAGCCCCTTTATTACGTAACAATCGTGTTTTACTTTCATAACGGACTGAACATTAAACTCGAACTGTTGTAGATCGTGTTCAATTTTCCTTGCAAAGTCCGGCATTGATATTTTTCACTTTTTGTTTCAATCGACTTGCGTTTTTATGTTTCATGGAATCATGACTCTTAGTTTATTTCGCACGGTCGTGTCGTGTTACTCTGTTTCGTGTAGTTGCGTCCCGGAGTAGGTTGTGTGGGGGGGGGGGGGAGGGGCGGTTGGGTGTGTGTGTAAGGTAGTTTTAATTTTTTTTTTATTTTATCCATGTTTAGGGCAGATAAATGGAACAACGCTGGCACAGGCACCGACAACGTCAGCAGTGACCACACAGAAATCAACAACAGCGAGCACACGAACACCAACAACAGTGACAATAAGGGCATCATCATCATTTCAAAGTATTCAATCTTTTCTTCTTCTAAAGATAAGTAATGTCATCGAGCTTCTCCACCATATCAAAATCAGGGGCAGCGTCAGAGGGTGGCATGGGGAGGTTGATCCCCCTATATTCCGAAGAAAATGTGAAAAGAGAGGGATAGCAAGGAAAAGGGAGGAAAAGAAGCACTCAGATTATACTTTGCCCCCCCCCCCATCAAAACACCCTGGCACAACCTCTGATCAAAATTTTAAGATAGGCCTGCTCTGAATTGATGTG